>JAWNNP010001183.1:0-1200000 GCA_035044805.1 Leucophenga maculata
ACGGTAATTTATGAGAAAAAAATCGCTTTATTGTTTTTCAAAATATTCACCATTAAGATCGATAAACTTTTGAATTCATCCGAACCATATTGTGAAGCAGTTTTGCCACTCCAAAAGAGATATGTACCTCCAAAACCTGCGTTTTGAAGGCATTAACAGCTACTTCGGGAGTTGAAAACCGCTGTCTGCGCAGTTTATTTTCGATGTGAGGGACCAGGAAGAAGTCATTTGGTGCCAAGTCAGTGCTGTACGCCGTATGACCCATCAATTCGATGTTTTGAGCGTCCAAAAACTCATTTTTTACGGCCGAAGTGTGAGAGCTCGCATTATCGTGATAAAGTATGATTCTTCTTTTTCGATTAATTCTCCTTAGTTCATTAAACACTTCAGGCAAACAAATGGTTGTATACCATTCAGAAGTGACCATCCTTCTTTCCACAAGCGGCACGGTCGCAACATTTACGGATTTCGACAAGAAACATGCGATCATTTGATGCGATGTGCTGCGCGAGCGAGTAACTTTTGTTGGATTTTGCTCGTCTTGAAAGACACAGACGGTCGATTGCTGTTTTGTTTCACGTTAAGTCACCTGTCACGATTGAGTACACAGCTTTTGACGCACCTCGCATAAATTTCATCTGCATTTGCTTGCACCAATCGACACGAGCCTTCTTTTGAGCGATTGTCAAATTATGCGGTATCTAACGTCAACAAACCTTTCTGACGACCAACATTTGTTCATGTAATATTGTATGTATGCTAGTCATACTAATGCTCAGGGATACCTCAATTTCACGGTATGTCACATGACGAGCCTGCTTTATTAGTTGACTCACAGCATCGATGTTTTCTGGCACAACGACCGATTTTGGAAGACCTTTACGAAATTCGTCGGTGAGCGTACTGCGGCCACGATTGAATTCCTTGTATCAGTTTTTCACAGTGGCCAAGCATGGAGCTTCATCACCAAAATTTGATTTAAGTTGATTGGTGCACCCTTGTCTTGATAATCCACGTTGAAAATCGTAAGAAATCATTTACGGTTTAATTCCATTTTTTGGCTGAGATGAATTATTCAGATGCCTCAAAGAAACCAAATTGCGCTCGTTGGGCAAAGTATTCACAGTAAGTTAGGCCTAAAAAATGTCAGACTTGACGACGGAGACGTCAGATTGCATCTGGCAACATGTTTTGTTGTTCAGGCTAGAAATATATGTGCCTTATTTTACAAGTATTATAAACAAATTTATTGCTTTTATTTGTTTAATTAATCTTTAATTAGTATGGCATGCCAGTAGTATGTACTAGTGGCCATACACGATGACATCAACGCATAATAAGTCTTCAAACTCAATTCCAAATCCACAACTTAAAAATTTAGTGACGAGTTTTGATTCAAACAAAAGGACATTGCTAGTTCGATTTATCTAATCAAGCTGATAATCAAGAAGCATTCGATGCTTTCTTTCATACGTTACAAATGCTACGACATGATGTACGGAAAGTATAAAATTTCTTCAATAATGTAATTTTATATTTATTTATCTACATTTACTTATACATATAACCTTTCATTTCTTTACATAATTTTTCGTCCAAAAATAAAATTCCAATAACGCATCTATTTGCTCTTTTTTTAGTTTTGATGGAGAAATCAGATATTTTAAGTTCTATCAAATATATACTAAACCATTAATCAGGCTGTTGTTGTTTGACATAATGCAGAACAAGACGACAATATGAAAATCCCTCATTACACACATATTTCTTCAATTACAAATTCTTATTGATCTAAATATATGTGTTCAAAATTTTTATATAAAGCTGTTTGAAGAATATCTATGGAATCGAAACAGAGGATCTAAGACGTATGACATATAGATTGACAGATATAAACAGTTTTGTTGATCTGATCAAGAATATACATATATACATATATAGTTTATGGCATCGTTCATGCCACCATGTTGTATATTACAAATTTTGTGTCAAAATAAACCATTCAGACAATGTGCAAACAGTATAAATATTATGTTCATAGGTAGCTAGATCTGATAGATCCCACACATTGATCTTGTTTAAATGATGTGAATTAAGGCATATGAAAACTTGTGATATAAGATACTTTTCGGGCTTATTGCAGGAAATCTTAGCAACTTGATATCAAAATTATTAATAGCGCATATGTAATTTGAAAATTTATACTATGGGAAGCCCCTTGAATTCCTCGGCTAGTAAAATTGTGAACCCAAACAGTATTATTGGTGAATAATTAATATGCTTTTGTATTTAATAAATTCATATTTTTTTGGCGCATTTATCATCTAAGTCCAAATAATGGAGTTATGAAAGTAGCAAATTGTATTTCTTTGTCTTCTGTCTGTGGAATTCGATGCCAGGTCTTAATTTATACTTCGGATCGCATTGAAAAGATTTGTGTAAAACATTAGATTAGTTGACACAAAACTCACAAAATGAAACTCGATACTTTGGCGCGCTGTGCTATGCTCAAATGCATTCGTTTCGAGTTCAGGCACCCGTTCGACTTACTAAGTATTTTTGCGTTTACATATAACGAGACGACGAGTATTTGTATTTGTAGATTTTATATCAATTCGCGCTTGTTCGATCTTCAGAGTCTGGTCGAGTCGAGTCGAGTCGATCGTTGCTATTGATTTTGCTTCATGTTGCTTTTCTTCTTTTTCATTTTACTTGGTAGTATGTTCAAATACAGATGCCGATAAGTGTATCTGCGCTGCGCTGTGCTGTGCTGTCTGGGCCGATTCGGGACCAGAGAGCGCAAATTAAATACGAAAATGCGAACAGACAGACAGACGATCAAACGACAGAGAAACGAATGAACGTACGAACGAACGAACGAACACAACAAGAGGAAAAACATTAAAACAAGCAAAGCAACAACAAATCTTGGCATAAATGGAACCAGTTTTAAAGTCATTCGAATCCCAGCACTTTGCTTCTCAGATTCAACCTCAGCAAATTTTATGCAACGTCGCGTCGGTACAAAAGCAACAGATCGAGCGATGTTTTGTAAGGCAGCGACCGGACCGGGGGCCGTCTTGTGTTGTGCTTGGTGGTCGGTCAGCCGTACTGGAAGGCAAAACCGACGAACGAACGGACGGACGAACTAACAGACGGGCAGGCCTGACTTGACTGGTCGCGCATTCCGACGAACGACATCTGAATATTAATGTTGTTGGGTCGGGTCGGCCTGTAGTAGTAGTTCTATAGATCGATCGGCTCGTTCGTTTAGATCGCAATCGAGGCATTTTCGAATCTTGTGTGACAATTTGGCGCTTTGTAAATGATTGCATGTAGGCAACAGGCAACACCTCTCTGCCCTCTCTACTCTAACTGTATTTGCAAATGGTACTTTAGACATATTATGTGCGTGTTTTAAGTTCAAACTAGTTTTCATTCAAATTGCCAACTTTGACAACTTGATATAGATAGATTTTATGGGCCCGGTTATCTGCATAAGTAAATAATGTCTCTGGAATGGATTTGACACTCATCAAATAGTATAAACATGTTTCAATTGTGTTTCAGTGCAGTTAGTTTAATTCGTTCGTATGTAAGCAAATAAATAATGTTTTGTTGAGCGATATTTGTGCAACATTGGTTGAAATTCTTAGGTCTCAAAAAATAAAAGTACATACCTTAGTAGTTAGATTCGATGTAGCTACATAAAATTGTGGTTTTATAATTATTTCGCCGTTAAAAAGCAAGTTTTATAGCCAAAACTTTCAGATGGTTGCAATTTGAAACTTTTGCTCTAAATAAAAAAATGGAATATTCTATATTTTATATTTCCGATGGCATTTTGAAGAATTGCAAACGGAATAGTGCGGATATCCTTTATCCACCGTAAGATCTCAAAGAAATCTACCAAAAAATTTTGAATCGAGAAATTACACGGTTTGAAAAATTTCGGTGTAAAAACTTTACCTTGAAGCGATTTGCATGTGCTGTGATGTCATCTTATTAGAACTATTTTTCTTCCAAGCCCTACGCTTAAATTTCCCAAATGAAACATCTTCCAACGTCACAAGGTAGCGCTGTGAATTGACCGTTTCAGCGTTTCTAAACTCAATTTTAAAGAAATGAGATCCAATGATACCAATAATACAGTGACACGCGGTGGATGAAATAATTTTTAAAAACATCTTTTATGCTTCCGAAGTTTAAAAACTATAATTTTTTACTAGTTTACTTTGCTCACAAATTGGGCTTCAAGCATACAGATTCAAATTTCAAAGCTTACAGGGCTGAACAGGATCAAAATGCGACGCGAAGAAATCGTAGAAATAATTGGACATTATAGCGAATGACAATCGACAATCTTGGTGACTCGAGGACACTTTCAGTGATAGCATATGAGCTCTACACATTGAGAACATAATCAATAACGTAAAATTTTGCGTACAGTTATTGCAACAAAACTAGGGTATATCGACTTGGAATTTAAGCTCCAAAGCGTCGGCAAATTGCAAATATTTGTCGGTAACAAGTCGTTATATAAGTCTACTATATAAATCCATATTTAATTCGTCTGCTTAGAGTAGTAGGCTTATCAGTACTGCACGAAGACAACAGATTTTACCAATGACAAGCCGTATCAGGCATACTCTGCTGGGACCATTTTTGCGTTTCTCTTTGATATATGACAAGTTCAACGTATTGCGCTAATATCAGGCTGCAGAAGGGACCCATTTATATTATTCTGCGCTATCTAAACGCATTTTATAGGTACATAGCATACTTCAATGCTTGCCTTAGATTCTCTCAGGTGGCAAAAGAAAATATCCAAAACAGTTCTTGAGATTAGACAGACTTATGATATATAAAGGCATATTATATAATCAATTTTTGTGTATAAAACATTTGTGATTTCTGCGAGTTTTCTCAATTTCTTTGACAGAACAAAGGTGTAACCAGATTCATTTAAAAATATTCAAATAGCGGGTTGATAAATTTTCAAGAAATGTGTTTTCTCGACCATTAAAATTTCGTTATTAGATGCGTCCTCAATATACAAGTATAGTTCCCCCGATAAACGTTCATATCGCAATGTTATGTTGTACGTAGACACATATGTATGCACATACACAATTCTCAACGCTCTGTGAGTAGCCACTTTAATATTGACAGTTCAATGTCGACAGATTGCCAATCGTGCTGGGCTTGTTATCTACCGCCCCTAATTGATATAGACAAACGACAATATCAAGCTAAAACGAAGCAACTTCCTAATCCCAAATCAAAAAAAAAAAAAAAAAAAAGCGGAAAAGGAAAACAGATAACAGGTCGTTATGGAGAAAATGAAAAACCAACAGTAAACCACCCTCAATGAGGAAGAAAAGTTTGTTTTGGGTGTCACAAAAATGCCAAGTAGTAGTAGTAGAAGAAGAAGAACTAGCGAAAAATTTGAAATAGAATAGAAAAGCTGCAAGCGACAGTTGAAGGACATAATAGAAAGAAGGACAACGAGGACCCACACCTTCCCTCCCTTCGTTCCCCTCATGCAGCAACGCTTTGGGCGCCATATTCACTCGTGCCCGCTCTATATCTCTCTCTTGCACTTTTATATATGAGTTGAAGGTAGGTGGAAGAGTGTGGTGTGGTGTGGTGAGTGTGAAAAATCGTTTTCCGCTCCCAAATCACCCTCGCACTTTTTTGTTTCGTACTTTTGTCTCTCGCTCGTTTAAGCTCTCAGTTGGCAAATATTTAATTTTTATAATGCCGGCCGACCTTAAAGTGAACAAACGGTGTGCGGAACAGAAGTGGTGTTTTATATACATATACATATAAAGGTGTGAGTGTGGGTGCTAATATCTGTAGGGTGTTTGTCTGTATCTGCGGCATTATTTAAACGAGCGCAAAACAAATTTTGTCTGTGCTTTAACAATGCTGAATATTAAAATGGATTAGTTTTTGTTGAAATGCACCGAATGTCCCATCACTAATGTTGAGAACATAGTGCTGTTAAGGACGCAACATTTAATGTTTAGATGCATGGCAAAAGCAACATTGAATCTAATAATTGATCCCGTCTTTTATTGCTGAGGGTCATGCATGTATACTAAAATTTCGTTTCATGTTAGTTCGTTGAAAACACTCTTTGTTGTAAGGTGATCTGCTGCGTCGTATTAAAAAGTGAATTAAAAGAAGAATATATGAAATATAATGAAATTGTGTTTTTATTTAAACAAGGACTTCTAATAGTTTTAGTTTAATGTTTTATTTAATGTTTGCAAAATAGTAAAGTATAAAATATATTTTTTAATAAGAGCTAATAACTTTTAAACAAAACGATTTTAAATACTAATGTAGCGTACATAATTAAGCTCAACAATATTCCATTTTAATTTAAAAGAAAAAAAAAACTTTAATGAAAAAATCACTTTTCCATTTTCCAATTTAAAAAGCAATTTTATTATAATTCTATTAATTCAGTCAGAAAACAGCTTTATTTCGCTCCACACTTCAGTGTCATCCTTTTAAACCAATTAAATCTCATAAACGTTCAGCAACAGCTCGAGCAATTTTGCCCCGTGGTTATAATTTTATTCATTAGGCAAGTAATATGTTTGAGGGTGACCAGCTTAACCAAAAAAAAAAAAAATGGATATTCATATATTCCATACACTATACATATATATTTGTGATCAGCGATCGCAAGATCAAACGCTTAAGCCATGTATGCACCCTATTCACACGTTCTCTAACAGAATAGTATAAAAGTTAGTATGTAGATGGTACCGCTCCCATACACGCAATAATAATAATTACAATAATATAATTCAAATTTATATTGGCTATAATACAAATTTGTTTGTAATACAAACACTTAAAAATAGGCTTTGAATTTGTACGGCAGTGGATTCTGAACGATTTCAGACCTTAGAAAGCCTTCAAACGGATTCTTAGTAAGATTGTATGACGACTGTGGGACTACATTCCGCATTCACACATTCGTCTTCTTGAGCTGATCAAATATATATGTAAATTTTTTGGCGTCTCATAAAAAAGCGTTAAGGTTTAAATAAGGGACCTACTTTTTTTTATCGATTTTTAAACTCTACTCGACATATAGATAAAAAAGTTTTTTGCTTATAACGGATAATATCACCTCAAAATGGGGATATTGGCCTTCACAAATTGTATTGGACAATTTTTTTTCTTCCCATTACCTGTATAATAGAATTGTGCAAATGTATTTAACAGGTTAGACAGACGTCATATAGTTTAATTATTATTTGTAACCATAAAAATTCGAGTTTATATAGACCTATTCGTCTCTCTCTCTCTCTCTCTCTCTGACTGTACGTAGAAATAAAAGGTATTCTAGTGTATATATTTGACTCCCTTTTTCTTTTAGATAAGGGTAGCTCCCATACACCCTGCTCCCTCTTCAAAATTTTTGTATAAAAAACTTTTGTTGTTATTGTTAACAACGCTGGAAACGTTGAATTTGGTATATTTTACTTCAATTCTAATAAATAGACTAGAAAGAGTAGGTCCCGTATATATCTGTCCCCCCTTTCAGAGATTATTTATGATTACAATTTGTTATTTAGCTAAAAACACCAAAAGCATTGGCACTTCACACTTAAGAGGTGAAAACGGGGGTAAAGGTTATATTGAAAAACATTTTTCTTTGGTCATCTTTAGAAAGGCAATAGAATACATCGAAAGTCGACACGATATTTAAAAATTTTGACATTCTACCCCCATCCCCCTCCCCCCTTTCTCCAAAAAATCAATCTAAAGGGTAAATATTTCTTCTTCACAAAATGCCAGTACAGAGATAACGTCTCTCTTAGACGAAATCCAAAAAGTTCATCAAAATCGGATAATAAATGACGATTTTATAAGCAATTGAATTTTAACAACCTATGATGCTTCCGTCCGTCCTCCCTTTTCTTATTGGTACAGTGAGAAGTGAGAGGAGCAAAATACTTTTCGTCAGTACCGTTTTTTCTTATTACTTTCCTAATTTTTGTTTTGCACTGCTTGGTCATAAGCTAGGGAAGTATTTAATGTGTACTGGTACAGGGCATCGTACAGTTGGTTATGCCTGACTGTAATTTTCTTACTTGTTTAATTTAGTAATTACTTAGTTAGCACTATGTCCGTCGCTGGCAGTCCGTATAAACAAGCAGAACTTGGAGACTATGGTATTAATTTTTTTCCATCTTCTCTTCAAAACTTTTCATAAAATACTTAAACAGATAATTCTTCGAATACGTTGGTCACCCTAAAGGCTTAACACAAAATGGAGGCAAACAACGTCATGCAGTGTGAGTACTCGGCTTTTGAGGGTTTACTTCGTGCGCTGCTTCGTTACAAAAAAAAAAAAAATTAAATAAAATAAAAGGACGGATTCGTGTGCATGTATAAAAAGGAACAAAAACAAATAAAACATTTTCGAAATAAATGAGGGAAATGGCAAAGGGCAAACGAGCACACAAGCCAAGCCGAGCCAAACCGAGGCAAACTGTAGCGAACTGACAAAGTTTAGTACATTCTATGGAAATATGTTCGATTATTGCACACACAGAGAGACGGATCAGATACAGTAGCTACATATACAGTAAAGTCAAACTCACAGATACATTACACACAAGCAATACCGACATGCAAAGTGTTGTACGTATACATTCACCCCTTTGTCATTGACTAACTATTTGGAAGGATGAGGGGTGCGGTACAACTGAACTGTTATGCGAACTGTGAGGTTATGCAACATATGGAATTGGCGTTTTGAGTCGGATCGGGTCGCCGACGCCGATGACGACGATGTGTTTGACGAAGTTCGGTTGACGTTGCTGTTGAAGCAGTTACTAGAAAATATATTATATTGTCTGCGATATGTGGCGGAAGGGGGCTTTGTGGCGTATGTCCTTCGTATCAGCACTGTGGCAAAAAAGCGCCCCTGGGGATATGCTGATATAATTTGTTTTAAATCCCAACGTTTCATGTGTGTGTTGACGTTGCGCTGATGTAAAGTGGAATTTATGAGCATGGCGTGAGCTTTATTTATACATATTTCGTATTGGGTTACTTCAATTTCCATCGATACTTTCGATACTTTATTGTACTCAAGTTAGAAAGTACAAATCTTAATATTATGTAAACAGTTTCTATTCATTTCTTCTGTTGTTGACAATTGCTGTCGTCTAGCTAAAATGGAGGTTGCCAGGACAACCTCGTTCGAGTTGTGTTCGCCGCAAACCCAAAGACCAATGCTACATGCAGTCAGTTAACCTCAATGTGACTGTCTTTGACATAAGGTCTTCATTGTCTCGTTTATGGTTATAGCTTTGCAGTCATGTAATAGAATAGCTGAGCTTTTGTCGACGGCATTGCATGGAATGACCGCAAGATGTTGCCATAGTTTATGCAAGTTTGAGTGTACAAACGTGCAACTTGTAAATATCTTAGCAAAAGATTATTAACTCAACCAACAGAAACACTTAGTCATCATACAACATAATGCTTGGTAAAAATGAAAATCATCATCGTCAGAGTGTGAGTTAAACTGAAGGAAATTGCTTTTCTGGAAGCAATTCTTATACTCAGTTATATTTCTGCTACAAGTGAAAACACATAAAAAACTGTCAGGCTTTTTGCTGTTTAACATTTTTGTAACCTTCCGAAAAAAGTGGGTGCCAGAGTCTTACAACCAAACATCCCACTTTGTGGTTTTTATAAAGGGTCACATTTATAAGGCCAAGTTAAAAAAATATCCTTATTGATATGCCATACTCACTTTTATTAATGGCTCATCTGTCTAGCATGCCTGCTACTAGCTCAGCTGTATATAGTTCGGTAAAAATTTATGGCATTCATGTTCATAAAATAGATGTTTGGCCTAGAAGCATGAGATGTGACATCATCCTGTTGAATCAAATGCTTTTTAAACGAACATGCTAAAATATTCTTTCTTTTTTAAGAAGTATGTCTCGACGATGGTACAAGCCCATCATCGGTAGCTGATGAATCAAAATGAAATCTAACAAATGCATTAATTGTGTTTATAGGCCAAACTTCTGAAACAGAAATGAGCCTCGATGTTGTTTAAAACCATGCGGTGAAAAAGTGAATCAAATTGCAATTGTTAAGTCTCTGCAGGATTGTTAACAGTTATGTATGCAAAACAGCTATCAGCTTTTTTATTACCAATCAATTTTAATCAACTTTTAATGATTGGATATAGCTCTACATCGAACGGGTGACAATACAATATTATATGAGTTGAAGTTGTTTTAGCAGAGTTTGAACCGCAAGCTGTATGAACTATTCGATGAGTTTAACATAGTCCGGCTAATAAAATTGAAGCAGCTGGCCTGGGCCATCTTATAGAGGTGCCCGTTAGAATGAAAAAGTCTGGCGTAATATCTGTGTATTGGTATTAACAATGTCTTCTTAAGTGCGACCTTGACTGTACGGCTGTAGGGCTACCTAAGCAAATAATATATTTGACTGAAATTCCAATTAGAAATAGATATAAAATAAATACCTAATGATAGATTTTTAGGCAGTATATTACTTTGAATATATTCACTAATGTGGGGGTTTGCGAAAATACATCGCTAAACCATGAAAACTTCTGAACAAAAGTAATATGGTGGACCGTTTATTATTATCACATTGCGGATTTTACACTCTACTCAACTCAAAATTAAACATTTAAGAAAATTACAGTCGGTCGTAACCGACTGTCAGAGGCGCTGTACCAATACATGTCGCCGCTCGAATTAGCAAAATTCATTCAAATTGTGACTTAAAGGGACGATATCTCTATACTGGCATACTTCATTTGCCTAAAACAATTTTTAGATTTGAGGGTGATTTTATGGGAAGAGAGCATTTTTCAAAATAAACTCGTTAAATGTCGGAAGAACGAAGTCTCTATCTATTAGTGTTTTCGAAATCGTTTCGTTCATACGGACGGCCAGACGGACATAGATATATCGACTCCTCTATAATGAGTGTAACTTTTGGGGATCTCCGACCATTATTTCTAACTGTTACATACATTTGCACAAAACCAATAGGCTCTTGTACCTTCGGTACAGGGCCTAACAATGTTTATGAAATTTGCAGTTTTGGGAAGCCCATCGCTAAAGCATGCTCAAAAGTAAATTGCATCAATTTTTTTTTTATTCATAGCTTAGGCGTAAACATCGGTGGTCAAAGTAACTAATCCGAACACATTGAACCATTAAGCACATTATTTTTGGTTTTGTCGGTTTTAATTTTTTTATTTTAATTAAATTAATTGAATCAATTCACATTTAAATTTTAACAATATTATGAAGCATCGCGGCGTTCGATTAAAGGAAGGCATAACGCTTCCTCAGTCTGTTGATCGGTCGCCTGTTTGGTAGAGTGCGAGCAAGTCTGTTGCAGTGTACGATCAGCCATGTGTTGTACCGACTGGTATGGCGGCCAATTTGCTCCTCAATCGTTTCCACGCGAAGGACCCTATAGAGGGTGCTGTTTCGGACGAACCATGGGTAATCACTGATCATCCGCAGGGCTTTATTTTGCAACACCTGAATGTGCTTTCGATGTGTCTTGGAACAAATGCCCCATACCTTCAAATGCGGACTCCATACTTTCAAATGCGGGCAACAGCAGAGTTGTAAACCGCTCTCGTGAAGCGCGGTCCAGTTTACTTCGTCTATTTACGAACCAGTAGACTAGGTTTCTAGTGTGCCGCGCAAACGTTAGCCTCTTATCCAGCGTCAACCCAAGGTATCTAATTTCATAAGCTTGCGTGAGACCGGTATTATTTAACCAGACATTAGGAGGGATCCTTCTCCTTAGTAAATATCACACATTGATGCATTTGATTGGGTTTAATTTAATATTCCACATTCGGGCCCAGTGTTCAAGCATGTGCAAATAGTTCTCCACACCATCTGCCGCTTCGTACTCGCATTTTGAGTTGTAGAAAATGGCAACATCGTCTGCATATGATGCCAGCAGTACTTTGTCGGTTGCCATTATGTCTGCACAGATCTAAATCCGAGTTGGTGGTCAGGCATAGCTGTTTGATAGCCTGCCAGCTCAGTAACTCGTGAAGCAAAAAGTCGTTCCCATACCTTCGATATAGAAGGTAGGAGACTTATTGGTCGATACGAGTTCGGTTGAACCTCAGGCTTGCCGGGTTTGTGGATCATCGTTATTCTGGCTAACTTCCACTTGGAAGGAAAATGATTAACGTTATGTAGAGGCGCTCCCTCATTGGCAGGGCTTTTTAAGTTGTGTGGCAAAAGTTGTCGTGTCCTGGGTCTTTGTTTGCAGAAAGCTTCTTTATAGCGTCCGCTATTTCCTCCGGTCGAACAGGCTTGATTGGCAGCTCCAGTTGCAGCGGAGTTTTAAGTGCCTGTAGCACATTATCTACGTCACTACCATCTGCTAGAGAGAATAGTGTGAATCTTTCTTCTAAGTCGGTGGTCATTTCGAACGTTTTAAAATTTTGGGTTTTGCGGATTTCGGAAATTAATTTATTAATTAAAGTGTAAAATGGGTTAGTTAGAAGTTATATGGGGAAAACATATATTATTTTCTTGAGATCATTTTTAAACTTGGTTTTTTGTGCTCTATTTAAAGCAGAAGCAATTCCATAGTTCTCCGATTTTTGAAAAGACTTTTACTGACAAAAAAACGATTTTTCGAGAGAATAGTAATATTTCTTCAACACGAAAAACTCGAGTGACGGAGTCAAAAGAGTCGTTTCAAATATAATTCTGAGTTCCTCCAACAATTTCTTTACCAAAAAAAAAAATCTAAAACTGCAGTGGAATCAGCTAGTGTGTAATATCTACAAAAATGACGCGGAGAGGTTTTAGATTCTCGGTTAACAAATGCAGGTGAGGTCACCATTACTCTTGCAACTGAATGAACCTCTTTTATCTCGAATCTTTTATAGAAACTTTATACACAAATATTCTCATCCACTACAATATACATATATGCAAGGGCGTATACAGGGCGGGCCATGTCCCCCCCCCCCCCTAATGTTTGAAAAGTTCGTTAAAATATTTATTTTTCTACTTATTTCGCACTTTTAAGTACTAAAAAACCAAAAAACATAGTCAGGCTCCCCCTTCAACGAAGGCTGGATACGCCCTTGCATATATGTATGTACACGTAGTTAAATGAAATCTTAGCATCATCACATCCTAAATAAACATTTACAGTATATCGTAAATAGTTTTCTTATCATGGATATCTGTATCTACAAAATTTTTTTGTATCTTTTTTGCATTATTTTTTCCATTTATGTAAATTAATCTGAACAAAAAGAAAGCAAATTTAATATTATACAATTTTATAAAACAGAACCGCGTTGTTTATGAAAACAGCAACAACAAAAAAATAAAACTAAAATTATTTTAATTTGCATTGCAACCAGTTTATGTCATTCCGAGCGACGGGCGACGGCCTTCAGTTTATTTGCCAGTACCCGTACCCACAGTGCAATATCGGAATCGGAATGCAAATTAAAACGATCAATAAAACAAATATGTGCGTGTTTGTCTGGTCTGGTCTGCTCTGGCCTGGTCTGGTCTGGTCTGAGTGTGAATGTGTGCATGCATCAATAAAATCAAATGCAAATTTTATACGGAAAGCGCAGAAAAAATGCGACAGTCAATAAAAAATTATACATATGAACATTCATTGTATTTAAAACCAGAAACAAATTTGCTTCAATGCGAGTATAACTGAATTTTTAATGCACTTTCAATACATATACGGGGGCTGTCTAAAGACTTATGGCAGGGAATACGACCCACCACGTAAAGATGGAGGAGTAAGTCAGCTTGCAAACATTTTGTCATTCGTAAACTTCATCTTCCGTTCATGCTATAATACTAAAGATTTTGTCCGGAAAGTAATATCAGTGAGTCGATGTTAATCAGATCGGTACAACACATTTAAAGATTTCGAAAAAAGGATTTGTTAGATTTCCAGCTTCGATTGTCTCATCCTGTATCTGTATCACAATTCTTGTCGCAATAGACGAAAATGACTTTAACGCTTTATCATTAAAAACTTCATAATTTTTTTTTAGATATTCTTCATGAAAATCAGTACACATCAGTCAGTTTGAATCAAGTTTCGAAGTCAGGGTGCTGTACGGTGAAAGTCTCTTCAATTCAATGTTTAAAGTGCGTGCAAACTATTTGATGTCAACTTTTGTGTGAGACATCGTGATATAGAATGGTTCATCTTCAGCCTTTGATTTTCTATAAAAGTTCTAACAAACAAATTCAGAATTAATGAAAGTTGTCACGAAAAATTTTTCGATGGAATTCATACGCAAACATTTTTGCGAACGCTTAAATCCATTTTATATCTATTGTCATAGACATATGTTTCTTCAATCTGTCTTTGCACCATTCGACATTAGGCGAAAATACATCTTCACGGTAAAACATTTATTTAATCATTCATTTAATCTATATCTACACATATACATACAAGCTGTGTCTCAAAACTTCACCAACTTTTTTTTCAGGCCATTTTCTGGTGGTGCCACCTCTTGGTGAGCACCTGCGTTGGAAAGGAATATCTTTCATTAACATTCCGTTCAAAAATTCATGACATTTGGAAAAGTGACAGTGGAGTTATAGCGTCTAATGTGACAGTATGTTCCTGTCATCGGTGCAAAAATGAGTGTTGAACACAGAGCCAATATTAAGTTTTGTTTTAAACTTGGTAAAACTTTTAGCGAAACTGACGTCGCATACCACTATTTACGA
The DNA here is from genome assembly GCA_035044805.1 of Leucophenga maculata. Taxonomy (NCBI): domain Eukaryota; kingdom Metazoa; phylum Arthropoda; class Insecta; order Diptera; family Drosophilidae; genus Leucophenga; species Leucophenga maculata. The sequence goes on from JAWNNP010001183.1 coordinate 14,805, forward strand.
CTGGGATGAAGACAAATGTTTAGGCCGGCCGAAATCTTCAGGGAACGAACAAAACATCAAAATTGTCCGAAAATTCATCAAAAAGGAGCCGAAATCGGCATAGCGGTTAATGGAATTGGGATTGTCCTAAGACTCAATCAATCGCATTTTGGTCGATCATTTGGGCTTCAGGAAAGTGTGTGCACGATTTGTTCCTCATCAATTAAAAGACGAGGAAAAGGCGCTTCGGGTTCAACATTAAAGATTTTAATTTTCAACATTGTTACTAGTGAGGAGACATGGTATTTTCAATACGACACTGAAACCAAGCGTCAAAGTGCCGAATGGAAGCCGCCCGGTGAGCCAAAAACCAGAAAATCACATTTGGAGAAGTTACGACAAAAATCAAAAGTGAAGACAATGTTGATTTCTTTCTACGATTCGAAGGGCATTATTCACCAAGATTTCGTTCCGACGGGCCAAACAATTAATGAGCCATTTTATCTTGGTGTTATGAGGCTTTTGCTCCGTCGAATCCGTGGTATTCGGCCAGAATATAGCGAAGAAAGAAGTTGGCGTTTGTTGCACGATAACGCGCCATCTTATCGATCGACCCTTGTGACCGATTTTTTTTTACCAAAAATCGCATTTTTACCATCAACCACTCACCGTTTTCGCCTGTTTTAGAACCATGTGATTTTTCTCTGTTCGGCAAGCTGAAATTTTCAATGAAAGAACATCGCTATGCTGATGTAGCCTCCACATCAGCATAGCGCCGTCCTTTCATGATCCAAAAGGCGTGCGTTGAACAGATTTTGACGAGATTTTGCCAGGTACAGATAGTACCGAATACATATATTCAATTTATTCAGCGAACGAGGGCCCCGATTGGACCGCAGTTTCGCTGTGACTATTTGTGACACTTTATTGCGTAAAGCCAAAGTCAGTCAAAGGGAGAAGTTTTTCAAAGAATAAAACCAATAAAAAAATAACACTAAGGTACATAAAAGTGCTTTAATAAAGCATTTATTTTATATATTATTATGTTTCAGTCTAAATAGTTACAATTATTTTGGTTTCAAGATTTCCAAGGTTCGGCCTGTTGACACAAAATTTTGACTTAAAAGTTTAAAGCGATCAATTGTTGCTATCAAAATAAGCTGTATTGGAGCCAGAAGTGTTTCATTTAGCCAGAAATTGCATAAAAAATATGTTAATAAGGCACGATAACTCTTCTTCTTGATAGTCTTCGCTTGACAGAAGGAGCCATGTCTGGACTATAACGAGGGTGAGGCAGAACTTCCCACCCACTGTTTTCCTAATAGTTTTTAACCGATCCTGCAACATGTGGCCGAGCGTTGCCATGAGGGAAAATTATGGATTCGTGTCTTGTCGCATATTTTGGTCGGTTTTCCGCGATCGCTCTCTTCAAATAAATTGTGTGCGATAGAGGTCCCCTTTGATCGTCTGACTCTTGTGATCCCACCAAAGTCAGAGCATTACAATGGATATTCGGCTTTGCCTTGGATATTGATGGTTGGCCAGGCTTCGCATACGATTTCTTGCGCTTAAGTCTATCGTAATTAATCCATTTTTCATCACCAGTCACAATCCATTGCAAAAATAACTTCTTTTTGTGGCGTTCAAGCAACATTTCCGATATGCAGAATCGACGTTCGACGTCTATAGGTTTTTATCCATACGGCACCCAATTTCCAAGCTTTTGAATGAATCCCAATGCTTTTAAACGTCTGAAAATGGTTGCTTGATGAACTCCTAAAGATTTTGCAAATTCTTTTTGCGTTTGGCACGCATCCAATTTTTCATCTTCAAACCTTTTAGGCTGTCCGCATCGTTCTTCCTCTTCTCAGTCGAATTTGACACTAGAGCATGGTCACCATAAACTTCAACTAAAATGCGATGACTTTCTGTAGCACTTCTCTTCAAGTTACAGTAATGAAGTATAACTCTTCGCAAAAACACTCTGACAAAAAGTTCGACATTTTCAAATGAAAAGAAAAACTTTTTGTTTACGCTTCAATCAAATGACATATACTAAAAAAATACACGTAATGACAGTAGCTTCTAAATGAATATAGTTACGGATGAACACGACGCGAAATAATACTAGTAACGCCATCTCTTAGAAAACCGCATGAATTAGTGCAAAAACCAAATAGTAGTGTTGTCCGAAGCCAGAGGTTATGTTATTAATGCTGGATGGCATTTAATAACAGAGCCATACAAAAAAAAAAGTGTCTTGGTCGAGATACTGGTCCAGTATAACTCCAGGAAATATCATATTGGATAAAATTTTTAAGATAACCTCAAAAACCCATTTGTGTTTTTGAGGTTATGTCAAAAATTTTGTCGAAACTGATAATTTTTACTTCGAGTTCAGTTTAAAGAATTACATGGGAATATATTAAAGATCTAAAGTAACTCACTTCACTTTGAGTGGTTTTAAAAAAAACTGTTATTGTCTGAGAGAAAATAAACTCACTAAAACATGGTCTTGCTCAGTGAGTTACTTTATATATATTCAATATATTGGCGTAGTATCTCAGACATGTTGTTGGCTTTCTCTCCAAAATTGGAAGAACTGTCGGAATCCTTGTAGTTTTACCATCACAAAAGCATTTTTGCTGAGATTAGAATTGGAGAAAATCTTTCGTCAGAATTTTTTTTTTTATAATTGATTAACAACAAATTTCCTTGCGTTATTCTTGCACAAAAAACATGAACAGCGAATTTTTCAGTGAAAAAACTAATTTGAATTCGTATTTTTCGACCAAAATCTGTCACACTATGAAACATTTCGATAAAAATTGAATTTTTTCCATTGAAATCCATTATTGGTCTCATATGTACAAGCATATTTATGTGTATGTATGTATGAATGTATGTATATATGAATGTATGTTCATATATATTGTACATAAATACATATATTTCATCAATACATATAGACCAAAACTTTTAAATAATATCGTGTTGCGAGAATGATGCAAACTGCTGTATTCTGTTTATCAATTAACCAGATTAAGGCGCAAATTATCTTTGATTGCCAGTGTAGCGCCCACTTAGCGCGCGGATGCGCAGATCCACACAAACACACACACCATCGCATACACATTTTAAACAGCAGCAGCAGAAACAACAACTAACATACAAAATAAAAACATCAAGTGATGACGAAACGAACAGCTAACGAAGGAAGAAGAGGAAGTAATGGTTGTGGACAAAGCGCGCTGAGGAGCATGTGGTGAAGCAACACGATATACTCGAACGAAAGCAAAACAGCTACACGACGAGACTCATTGCGCTCGTTGCTAATTAAAAAATACTCGCTACGAAATACAAAAAAAAACTTAATTGCGATTTTATTCGAGATACGTGACGAATGAAATATAGGCAGAGAAGAGAGAGAGAGAAAGAATTATCATTGCTCTTTGGGCCGCCACTTCACGTTGCAGGTTGTCAACGAGTGCGCTTGTTGCAGCTTCTTCTTGCTTTGCAGCCTTTTGACTTCAAGCCGATCAATCGTTCACAGAAGGATTGGTTGGAGCAGGGCATGTGGCGGCAGCGGCAATGATTACAATTCGTTTGGTCGGCTGTGGGCGCCGCCGCTCAGCACTGCCGTTCCGTTCCATTCCCTACACGAGCCGACCGTTACATTACCTGCACTGCATTGAAATGCAACCGAAACAAAATTGCGAACGTTAATAAAAAGATTGATTTATGCAGTTGTTTCTGTGTGGTGGAAGGCTTCGATGACGATACTATAGAATGCAAGTTGTGCACATATGTATGATCAACAAGTACCCGGAATTATTTAATAAAACGGAAAAGCCTCTAAGTATTATTCTTGAACATCTATTTTTTCTTTTTAAAGTAAACCAATCGAACGCAATACATAAATAAACGAGGTTTGTTAAGAGAAAAAGGTACTTTTCAAATTTCGTAGGTTTTATTCTCGGCGACATCTCGCCTTTAGAACAGGATTGCATGAACAGGGCGTATATCCATCGATCTGGCATAAATAATACAAAACCAAGTGCCAACTCTCGAAAGGGGAACTTACAAAGCGCTTAGAATTCGCAATCAGTTTATGTACCGATATTTAGCTGTCAAATGTATCTACATTATTTTTCTTTCATTAGTTTTGATCAGCAATTTTTGTAAATAAGTACATGACTAAAAATGGTTAAAACATGCGTAATAACCAGTTTAAAGTATTTCATTTGCAATCTTTTGTCAAATAATCAGCTAAAATTATTTGTTTACGTTCCACAAGTACCTTGAAGCATCTTTCTTTTGCAACGATGGAACTTTCTTTGGCTTGTCTTTTAAAAAATTATATCCAGGGTTTTGTGGTATTATTTTCCATAAGAACATCTGCAAACTCAATTTATATAAATACCACGCCGAGCTACGCTGGATTCAACTGCTAGTGTTGCAAATATAATATGTGGTATACATATGTGATAGACAATATATATGATATACAATATTTATGATATAAATATGTGACATTGCTAACATAACATAAAGTTAGAAGACCAACATTTAAATAGGATTTTATGTAAACGCAAAAGGTAAAACATTTTGTGGAAATGTACATATGTAAAGTTCCTTTCAAGTATTACGAAATTTTTTTCTTCTATTTTGATGATCATTGCCTCTAGTATAACTTAATCCAAATTTGAGATGTATCAAATTTTGATTGTGTAAGCACGAAAACGGAACTCTGGTTACAGATGCACAGAAACCACTATGAATATGAAGAAGACACTTCGCTAATAATTATACAGATGCAATGTTCGAGGGACCTGTTAAAGATGGATTCATTGTAAAACCACTGGACTATAATGATGTCGAAAAGGTTATTTAAAAAGCTGAAAAATAACATAGCAGTAGGCTTCGATAGGCTGTCTGCACAGTTATTCAAGATCGGTGGTGAAAAGTTGGTAAGTTCTTTATCCTATCTTTAAAAAAGAACATATCGCTGTTGGCGCCAACAACAGTGAAATAAGTTTCCTTGCACCGGATATAAAGTTCGGTCACACTTTATAAAAGGCGGCAGCCATATAAGAACAAGGTACACACCATATATTGGGCGCTTATAATGGCGCTTTCGACGACGATACGGATAGAGATACCTAGTACAGATAACATGTCCTCAAAATACATCTTTCGTATGACCGTCTCAGAAGCGTCTTTTTTAAACACACAGTTCTTTCCCATGATTTGTCGCATTATGAAACCAATCGTGCGATTTTTTTAATTTGTTGATAGAGTACATCATATGCCAAAGTCTATACATAGAGTAAATTCTATAAAGAAGTGATGTCGGATGACATTTTCATCATCGGCACAACAAGGAGTTGTCAGATTGAAAAACTGTCAAGACTCATGGGTTTATCGGGGAATGGCAACGACAAACTACTTGGTACCTTTTCGCACGCCGTCATGACGTCTTGGTCAGTCTGTGACGGTGGAACATCTCAACTACAGTGTTGCAGAGAACGTTGTATACTTGGGAACAGAAATTATCAGCATAACAACAACGTGAGCCTCGACTTTGGCAAGGTCGGTATGAGGAACTTCCACTTGCGTCGCCATCATAATTTCAAGGCAGGCATCAATCTAGACAAGCTGTGTTCTCTGGTTAGACCCGATAAGCTCGATGAATTACAAAAGGAGAAGAGCACCAAAGCGGCTGTCATCGATCTGGTGTAATTCGGTTACTAAAAGCTGTTGGGTCGCGGCCATGTGCCCTTGTAACCCATCATTGTTAAGGCCATATATGTCTCCAAAAAGGCGAAGGATAAAATTAAGAAGGCTGGCGGTGTCTGAGTGCTGAGATCTTAAGATATTAAAATTCGCTAAAGTATTGAAGGGCATTCGATGGCATCTAAGATATATTCGTTTTTTAATAAATCAAAACATAGTTTATAGAGCGGCCAAAACTTAATTGGTGGAAGTTGCAATAGAGGCTGGCCGGACGCGTGTTGCAATGACTAAGTATAGAGATACATATTTCTGCTTACTTAGAATTCACAGGAACTTAATTCAGCTTGCAGCAGACCACAGCAGCGCGAGTGCATTTCTTAGTGCGACCATGACCGAAAAGTGGTTCTATATGTAAGTATGCCATTCCTTATATAATATCACACATACATAGGTCCAGATCGAACCACTATAGAATAGAGCAACCGTATCTGAGGTTTAAAAATCTACACACTCGACTGTAGCATTATTTTTTGAATATTTCTAAGCTTTGTACTTTATATGTTGGGCTTTAAGCAAGACAGCTTAAAGACATTTTAATGTAGACCTTCTACTGCTAGTGCAACCTAGAAAAGGAACTGACTTTATGTGTATCACTCAACTTGCTTCCGGCTATATAAAGCATTTAAGAGTTCTCGTGCATACTAAACAGCGACAAGTTCCTGCTCAATTGTGTGTTCTCTAACAGCTGAAACCTTTTCAACAGTCGGAAATGTGGTAAACTTTTTATGTTACATCATGCCTGATGCTGAACGATTTTTTTTTTTAGCAAACGCCAACAAAATTCTACCATTTCAACTTAATTCAATAATATTACATATGTATGTGTTAGTGTATGTACATACATACATAAATATGTATCTTATCTCGGTGGTGGTAAAAAAAAAAGTTGTAAAATCAAAGTTTTTATGACAAACAGAAAACCAAGCAGGCAACGTGTTGCCTCAAAGCCAACCTTTTATGGTAATAAAATATTTTTTTTATTTTTAACGACATCCACTTAATGTCTGCTGCGGATCACTACTGCTGAGCCCACCCACAAATGTGTCCGTCTGACAGTTCACAGCTCAATCGAAAGCGAGACTTATTCACGCGATGCGGTGTTGCTTGGACCGGTCGGTCGGTCGGTCGGTCGGCGGTACCTGCTATTATGCTGCTGCTTTTCTCGCCGCTAATGAATGAAATGAATAACTGACAAAGTGAAGTGAATGGGTGAATGAATGAGTGAGTGAATGGACGACAGCGACAACGAGAAAGATGACTTTGATACCAAATGGGACTAAAATTTTTTTCTCATATGCTGTTTTACCTGCCGACAAATTGTTGGCATCAACTCATATCTCGCACAAACCAAAAGAATGAAAAAGAAAAGAAAAAAAAAACAGAACTTAAAAGGAGAATGTCGCTCTGGGCGGTCGCCATTTTTTATGAAATTAACGCCCTCATACAATTTCAAGTGAGACCAAATTAAACATCATTGCTTTCGTTTAAGACATTTGAGTGAATTGAAATTGTTTTTCTTCATCGTAAATCGCTTCTATTTATTAAATGCTATGCGTTAGAAATTTATCATGGCCTCAAGCCGCTTTGGCTAGTGAGATACAAATGTGTATATATGTATATGTATATGTATATGTATCTATGAAGTAGCTTTCCTCAATTTCCACCACAGCACAGTTAGATAAAGCAACGACAACAGCAACAATTCCTACTTCGTCGTCGTCGTCGTCGTGTCGCACTCATCTCGTCTCGTCACGTTTCGTCGCACTTAAAGTTTTACGAAGCCCTCCATTCATACCCCGCACTTGAATGTGTTTTCTCCTTTACCCAGTAAGACTCATAGAAAACTTTCTACACCAATTTTGCTGCTTTCGTTTAATACATTTTCTATGCTTTTTTATGCTCTGCCGCTTACACCGCTCGTCTGCTTCATGTCTTCATGACTCGTTTACATTCTCTTGTGATAGTGTGTGTGTGTGTATGTGTGTGTGTTTTGCAAGTTTCTAGACTCAATTGTTCTTAAGAAACGGAAGTAGAACGTGCAAACTATTAAAACAAATTATTTTAGTACAAAATGTTGCACAAATTAACTCAAGGAACAATGCTGTATGATATGTAGCCTTTATTTCAAGCTATGAACTAATCTTATGTAGGATATTTAATCGAGTTTGAAGTAATTTATAAATAAAAAAGCAAATGAGTGGGAGAGAATTGTATATGTGCTACCCCTTGTAGTGAATCGATCTGGACTAAATAGAATATTTTATAAGTATTAAGTAAAGCTAGATAAAAAAACTAAGTATGCGGTCTGGGTATGCTTGGTAAGTGCCATTTTTACAGCAGTCGTGTGTGCTCTAATATAAGCTACTCTGTACTCGTTCTGAACTGGATCCATGTATGTATTAACAGAAGTAACTTTTACTTTAATGTTTTTAGCTAAATTGACAACAACAAAAAATTATCTGGACCATCCTTTACTACATTTTATCTGAAAAGATATTAGGAAAGTAAAACATCCAAATTTTAAGGCTCTATAGTTTCTGTTCCAGTCTTGAAGTATTTTTTGCTCATAACAACAGATAGGCGGAAGAAATCAGAAGAAATATGTGGCTACACGTTGCCTAATGTTATATTTCAATGCCCTAGGGTGCAAAATTTCCTGAAACAAGCCATATTTATGATTAATCCATGCATCCATGACATTTTTTTTATGGAAAAATGGATATAATGTTTTCGGATGCAGGTAATCAATCAACCCATGGGCTGAAAATATCCCCTCATGAGGAATAAGTCACCACATAGGGTTTGACACTGCTTTTTAGGCCCTGCAATGTCCGTCCGCATGAACGTCTGTCCGTCCGTATGAACGAAAGCATCTCAGAAACGGTAATAGAAAGAGACTTCGTGCTTTTTGCATACGACTAGAGCTTCGCCGGAATTTTACGAGTTTATTTTAAAAATTTTGCAAAATCCCCGCTTCCCATAAAATCTCCCACAAACCTAAAAATTTCTTCGGCCCAAAAAAAAAGTAAGTATGCCAGTATAGAGATACCGATACTCTAAGCAATTTTCTTACTTTTTAGGCGCTGTGCCGAAGTACAAAAGCCTATGTAAAAATAATGGTCGGAGACCGCCCTAAAGTTACCCCCATTATGGTCAGGAGTGCTAGAGGAATCGATATAGCCATGTTCGTCCGTATGAACGAAAGGATCTCGGAGACGGTAATAGAAAGAGACTTCGTGCTTTTTGCATTCGTCTAGGACTGCTCCGGAATTTTACAAGTTTATTTTAAAATTTTGCTTCTTAAAATTTTGCTTCTAACCTATCGCTAAAATAGGAGGAAAGTTACGACCACTCAGACCCGTTGGAGGATTTTTGTTTGGTCGCCCAGTTTACCGACTGTGTTTCAACTCACAGCCATGGAGTGGTCCAAGCAGTCGCAAAAATCGTAAGATAAAAATGGAAAAATGAAATTACAATTTATTGAAGTTCAGAGTTAAGAATAGATTTTTTATATAGTTTGAAGAAGAATTGTAGGAGAAAAGATGAGAAAATTTGTTAAAGGTATAGCAGAGAGAGCGAAGTGAATCGTGGCAAGCATAGTTTGTTGTGCAAAATGACAACCATAAGTTTCAATCGATCCACATATGGAGGGAGATGTAAATCAGAAGCCCAATTGAGGTTTCTGAGAGCGAATAACAGAAACTGTTTTGTTGAATTACATAATGTGGGTTCCAAACACGTGATGCAAATTCCAAAATCGGACGAACAAGTGATGTGTAAAGAAGTTTAGTAGTATAAGGGTCATTAAATTCCTTGGACCAACGCTTTATAAAGCCAAGAACACTTTTAGCTATATTAAGCATGCACACAATGTGATTGTTGTAACTTAATTTAGGGTCCATAAAGGCGCCTAAATCATTAATATAAATTTTCTTTACTAAGGTTATGCAGATATTAGGTCATGATATAAGGTTTTCTGCGATGAAATGTTACGCATTTACATTTAGAGATATTTAAGGTATTTAACGAATTCAAATCACATTGTAATACACTTTGTTGGGAATCATCAGAATATATATGACAAACATAATTTGACATCATCAGCAAACATCAGTACATGAGCATGATTTATTGCCAAAGGGAGAACATTTATGAATAAAACAAAGAGCCATTGGGCTCAAGATGACTTCCTTAGACAAACAATTGTTAAATAAGACTTTTTGAGATCTACCTACAAGGTAGGACCTCTGTCCAATTTACAAAAGAATGATAAAATCCAAAAGCTTTCAGTTTATGTATAAGGTGAGTATGACATACAGTGTCAAAAGCATGGCTAAAATCTGTATAAATAACATCGGTCTGGCGGCAAGACACAAAACTTTTATTTAAAATAGAAGTGAATTCTAAAAGATTGGTACAAATGGATCTGCCTTTAACAAATCACCGATCGTTGCAATTGATCAGTGAATATTTGTTCAAATAATTTAGGTATATCACTTAATTAATCAATACCTCAGACATCAGATCTACCGCCCTTTTTGTGTAAAGTGATAATAAAAGGTTGTTTCCAAAGAGTTGGGAATTTGTTTTTTTAGAAAGTTTAAAAATGGGTTGCTTACACCAAAAGAATCGCAAATTGTAGACGTTTAAATTTAAATGGCGTATCGGTTGGATGATTGGTATTTACGCATCAAATTATCCTCTCCTTTGTATGTACTTACCATTTAAAATGGTGGCATGATGATTGGAGAATTCGATAGGATTATTAACAACTTCGTTTTTGTTCGATAACATTATCAATTGACTGCTTCGCTTGATAGCATATCTTCAAATTTGAACTATACAGATTCAATATCAATATTCTTGGCAGCCAATATAACATGCTCACTTAGCCATTTATGATTAAAATAGAAAAAAACGCTGTTGATTGATTCATCTTTTGTTGAATTTCATTGAGTGTAATCAGCCAATTTGATCATAAACTTGCGCTTAACGATATGCAAGAATTTACATTGACGCAGCCAACCGGACTGATGAGATTTCATAGGGGATATCGAAACAAGTGTCTCCGTTGCTCTTCACATTTAATGTTTGAAAGTTGTTACAAAAAATGTCTCTTCACATTGATAAATATGTACTTTCATGTTTAACATGTAAATGACCTCATAGCCAGCTAAAATTTATGTTTTGCACTGGAAAGGTTTGCGCAATACCCGACATCAATGTTGTTTATGCTTCTAATGTTTCATTTAATTCAGAGAAGGCACAACATATTCGAGGTGTTTCATGCTTGAATTTGAATGCATTGTTCACATAATTTATTCATGTCACCAATATTAATTTTTGAATGAATTTCTGGATCATAGTTGAATGTTAAACGATGCATCTGAAGAAATTGCCAGAATCGACAACACGGTTTATATCAACGAATGTTGTTTGATCTATATAATCCATATCAGTCATCAAATACTCCACGAGTGCCGACAAACTTTTTTAGGTCTGATATTGGGAAACCTTTGTTATAACGCTTAATAGTGTCATATGCGTCCATGATAACAGAAATAAAGAGCGAAAGGATGGCATATATGTACAACGATATAATAGAATATAAGTAAATTTAGCTGAACCACCAAAGCAAAGGTAGCGAACATGTCATCTCCGTTAATCAAAGAAAAAAGGCACTCGAACATGGTATCCAGCGAACGGAATTTCATATGGTATGGTTCAAGTATCACCCAACCACAAAAGGCGAATCCTGCATAAATTAGTAAAGTAGCAATTAGATATCGCATGATTTTCGGTGCTCCATTTTTTAAAGCCTAAATAACGCAGAACACCAACAACAGCGAACAGGTGTCCCATTGATCCACTACAAGGTATCTTCCTTCTATTTGCTCCTTGAGAGCAGATCCGATAATGAGCAAAACATCATTGAAGATTATCATTATATACTAAAAATTAACTAACTCCAAACGGCCATCAAAGCTTAGCTCCTTTCGAAAGTGGCTTTTAAAAAAATTTACCGTCTGCCACCGAAGCATTAAAGCGCGCTACAGTGCCCGAGTGCAAATATATTGAGTATGCTTCGTAGTATTGCATCGAATTCCGCATCGGAGATGAAATTTATATCACTCTTGCCTTTCAAACGCGTAGCTTCAGCGTCCAACGAAAGGAGCATCTGACCATCGTGGTCTCGATTATTAAAGTAAATTATAATATCTAACTTGAAACAATCTGGAGCCGAAAAAGGCCCCCCATTTGCCTTAAAGTTAATAGTTTTAATCTCAAATTAAACCACTGCAGACCCCAGCGAAGCAATGTTAACAGATATTTTGAGTTCCTCTAAGTACTTTTCGACACCGATGGAGGTTACGTTTGGTGGTATAGATACACAAAATTCATTGGATTTGCCAGGTTTGTTGCCGCACAATTGACAGCTCATGGTCAGCTCCGTTATCATGTTACGCAAACTGAACCAACCAAAACTATTTGTCAACTATAAAGCCGCTTTCGACACACCGATACGATCGAAATTTTTTGACGCCCTGTCTACACTAGGTATCCCGGCAAAGATTGTTCATCTTTGCATGATGACGCTATCTCACATACAAAGGCGTCGTCAGGGTGGGGAAAAACCTCTCGGATCCATTTGATACCAAGAGAAGTTTAAGGCAGGGCGGTTCTCTGTCATGCGATTTTTTTAAATCTGCTGATAGAATACATTCTACGCCAGAGCCCGCACATACAGAGTATGTCGGGCTCGATCTTCCAAAAGGAAGTGATGCTGCTCGCATACACAGGAACAGCGAGTCAGCAAGGCGCTCTCAGAGTTTGAAAAACAGCCTCAGCTCATGGGTCCAGCGGTGAATGAGAACAAGACGAAGTACTTGGTGTCTCCTCGCACTCCGTCATCGCGTCTTGGACAATCAGTGACGATGGAGAACTATAAGTTAAGTGTTGTAGACAACTTCGTCTATCTTGGATCCGAGATAACCAGTAACAACAACGTCTGCCTGGAGATCAGGCGAAGAATCACGCTTGCAAAAAAGATGCTTTTTTTTGCTAAACAAGCAATTGAGAAGTAAAGCCCTCTTTCGAAAGACAAAAATCAAGGCAATCTATACGACGCTGATACTCCCGGTCCTATTGTATGGCGCAGAGGCATGTACCTTTATTGAGTCAGATAAAACAGCGTTGGAAGTCCAGCGCGCACCAGACTATGGAGGCTGACACGTCTTCCTAAATGCGGCCATGACCGAAAGACGGTTGACTGCCATTTAAGTAGATCAGGATATAATGCATCGTGAAATATCAGCGGTGCTCGGTCTTGTCATGTAGAGCAACATCAACTCTTAACAAATTTGAAGGATCATTTTAAATTTTTATTAAATCCGCAGGAATCAGTAACGGAATCACAGCTCCATCTATTTATATTTTCTTATTCCAACTTTATTATGTGTTTTTTAAGCTATTATTCTACCACCCCATCCAATAAAAAAAATTTCGTTGCTTATAACAAAGCTGAAAGGTTAATTGTAATCGCTATGAGGCTCTACCTGAGTAATCTGATATTCTTAATTTTTTTAAAAATTTACCAAAGCACTTTAAAAAAAATTTCGGTGGAACTTAATCCGTAATATTTGACCCTTCATAGAAAGTTTTGAGTTTTGAACTTAGCACTTACAAAAGAAGGAAAAACATTTATTCTAAAACATATGTAATAAAATTTTTAGAGTTTCTATCCAAAAAAGTGGGCGGAATTCACACTTTAAAATTTTTCTAAAGCATTGGTCGATAATACCTAAACAAAACAAGAAATAACGCTGCTGTCGAGTGAGCTAACGATTTGTATGAGGGCAATCTATTCTAGTGGTCCGATATTGGCCTATATGGCATATTTTCTTAGGTATAATGCAAGATACTCCAAGTTTTGCATTTTAAGCTAAATAGAAAACTAGCTCTCGTTCTTATTCACACTATAAGACTCTCATTATAAAATTGTAAATGGGCGTAACTAAAATTTTGGAATTCGCACAAACTTTCCATAGCCTATTCTCGCAGTAAATTTCATCATCATAAAAAATGTATTAAGCTTTAATTGTCTAAATTGCCGACTAGCAGCTGCCTGCCACAATGAAACTCACGAGTACAAGTCTAAAAAAGAAGTTGAACAAAATCAAAAGATTCGCAGAACTCTAAAGCCAATTGGTCATGTTTCGACCTCGGAGTCGACAGGCCAGGCCAGGCCAGAATCGCTTGTTCGTTGTTTCACTTGTTCGCTCATTATTCGATTAGCTTGAATCTCCCTCCAGCGACAATATAACTTTGAGTTTTGTTCCGCCTACAGAATATGCACAGCGACATGAGTGCAACAGGGCCAGGCCACAACAAGCAACACATTACCACATTGGCAGCAGTGGCAGATCGCATGCAGGGCGGTGAAATGTGCAACCAGGCATCGAATGAACGAATAAACTACAGAAAGCGTGAATATCGAGAATGTGTAAAGAAAGGAAAATCCGAGAATATCTGAAATCAAAGATAGACGCGAGAAGAGAAGTACAATAAGCACAAATCACATAATACGAATTGTATGAAAAGCAGACAATCGCAAAAAGCTTTGCACAGTGGAAAAAGCCTGAACGTTAGAGTGTGAAAAATTATCGACGCTCCTTACCTATTCATAGGTTTTATAGACATGCACAACTTTGTTTTTTTTTTTTTGTTCTTGAATCTTATATGCTTTGTTTTAATTTCCCATTTCAACAATGGGATTTCCGAAAATTGGTGGAACATAAATGCGCCCAAATGGTATATTCTGGGTAACATGTACTCGAATTTGTTTGATATTTGTATTTAAAGACCAATGGCTTTAAGATACTCTCAGACGGTGTGAAAAATCTTTAAGTTTAACATTTTCCATTGAGATTGTTGTTACTTTGAATTGACTACTGATACAAATTTCTACCACAAAGCAAGAATAATTTTTATTTAATCATCAATTTCTGAACTTAAAAGTCATTCCCAAAAATCTAATCAAATCTGAAATGCGTTTTCTGAGCTCTTGTCGTGATGCGGTTTTGTGTCCTCAATCTTAGTATAAATTCAGGAAAAAAGGCACAGGAGCCAAGACCGATGAATACGCTGTTATTTTTGGCTAAAAAAACACGTACGAGCAACGATGATGCAAAAGCCATAAAATTTTTTTTATTTTTGACCGAATTTTGCGTAGATATCATTCCTTTTTTTTAGGTCGTGGGATATGGTTTCAACGTCAAAACCATATACCCATGTTTCGACTGCAATTATAACCACTTGGATCATATCTGGACCGTCGTTGACGTGATTCAACAGCTCCTGGGCGATGCTTATGCAATGTCGTAACAAACTGTCACATGGCAAGAACCAACGTACATATGTACCAATATTCTGCAAAATTTTTAGATTCAACTTTTAATTGTAGAATCTTCCTACGTAAATAGAAGCTTTTATAAGTAAAAAACAGGGAAATTCGGTAGAGAAATCACTTCTCTCTCTCTCTCATCATCTGGATCATGTAATTTATTGCTAAAAATTAGATTTTGTGCCATTGTACTTTGTGCGCGAACTAGGTATGTACGTGTTTTGAAGCGATTTAGTGGCAGAGGGGCAAGGCTTGTACACTAGCTGACCGAAGTCCGAAATACGTCCTGACATTTGGTTTGATATTGAAGGCGGCGGTGGCTATGGCATGAGATGTGCAGTGGGAACGGCAAAGCCAGTGCACGACAGCAACAAGGCTAAAACGCACGATACGATGCCATTTCCTCCGCTTTTCTGTACTTTGCATCATTCGTTACTTCCTCTTCACCTCTTACGTGGCGTATACGTACATTCAAAGGCATTCAAAGGCTACAGCAGTAGTAACAACAAAAACAAAAACAACAACAACAAAAACAAAAAACTCCTACGTTCAAAATGGCAAATTGCCATGCTATGCTAGCACAGCAAGTTGTTGTTGTTGTCGTTCTTGTTTTTGTTGTATTCGTTGCTTTTGTTGTTGTTGTTGTTGTCATTTTGTGTCGTGCTGTGTTAAAACACTGCACTGCATGCTATAGAAAGAGGTTGAAAGGGAAGAACACACATAAGAGGTAAGGAGGCACTCGAATATTCGAAGGAGCGAACAAACAGAACAGAACAACGAGAAGAGACGAAAGCAAATGTTGTTATTGTTTGTGTGTATGTGTGTGTGTGTGTGTGATTGTTGTTGCCTTTTGCATGGCATTTTCGCTATTCGACCGTGCAATACAACCAATACACAGACACAAATACAACACACACGCACGCACAAGTCAAGTGCTCAAACTGTGGCGCCTCCATAAGTGGTCAATATGATTTCTGGTGGAGTAATTTGCGGTGGCGATTGTTGCAATGCAACGGAAGTGCATAAAACCCATTGCAAGGGCGGAGGTTCGAAATTCGATTTGCTTTTCACACACAGTTTTCTCGTTAACTCTTTGCAGTCGTTACATTAAACTGAGTGATTGAATTATAGTTGACGACGACACAGCATGAGTTCTGTATGTACAAATATCTGAGAAGTTTTCCATCGATTGTTCTAGTAATTCGACGCAGTGTTTGTTATGTCATTTTACTCGGAGATTAGACATACATATGTATATTGTGTTATGTCTGGAAATTCCGCAAAAATATTTGTGTATGTACATATATCAAATAGTTATTGCAAAGACAACAAACAAGTCAGTCATGATATACTAATACGTATTAAATATGATTTTATTTAATATGCATAAATTCCTTTAGAATAAATTCATTGATTTACCTTTAAAGCTTAAACTTAAATTAAGATAAATCGAACAATACCTCAAATATTAAAATCCAATGAATAAAATTTAAAAACTATGAATCTCCTTGGGCAGTTGAGAAAAATTCTCCATTTTTTTTAAATATTTAGTTTCAAAACCTTTTGAACGACATATTTATGTAAATGACACAAAGTAGTATTTCAGTGCAACATACATACATATGTATGTCGTCCCACGGCGTTGTAAGGGTTGTTCCATTTGAACGTATGGTTCTCAATTAAACGAAAAGTTCCGTAGGAACTTGAATCTTTCACCATATTTCTGAGAACCCGAATAACCAACGTAATGTTACAATGCTTTCTTACATCTTATTTCGTGTGGATTCAAAGAAAATAGGCCAACAGTTCGATCTTGGCGGTCATTTCACATAGCCACAATAGACGGTTTAGAAATAACCAACATAAAAAAGGGTTTCTGTTTTTATCTTTAAAGAAGTAAACTGACACTCGATGTATGCAACGGATTCTCCGTCTTTTGTGTATTTTCGTTGTCCCAAGCGTTTACATATCCACCGAGGTGGAAAGAAAGAAACCTGATCGAAAAAGAAATTTTTTTCTAACCGATTTATTGGTTACTTACACAGCACATATCCTTCGTTTGCCGTCCAATAATTTTCTATATATGTGTGTTTCTATGTCTTTTATAGATTACTACACCCTTCATCCGATCGCCATGAAACTTTGGGAAACTATTGAGTACACTCGCGCGCAGAGTATAGGCATAATATATCTCGCATAATAATCTCATAATAATATATATAAAGCCATGCTCCCATTATCGCAATCGCAAAAAATTTGTGTTTTACTTTTTAAATCACAAAAATCGTGCTCCGAAGATCGCAAATCTCAAATTATTTGCGTTTTCAAATCGGTTGCAATTATGCAAGTGGATTGAAAAGTAAATGCAATACATATTTCACACAAATACCCACTTTCTTGCATTTGAAAGTATTTTTTGTTGATTCTGTAATGCTTTAAAATTTTTTTATGTACTATTCAATATTATTGATACTGATTTCAAATACTAAATAATTATTTAATCATTAAAAAAAATAATTTGCGATTTGCTTAGACCAAAAACCGATAACATCCGATGTAAAACACATTAGAAATGAAATATATCGATAGCAATTTTTTGCTTTTTGCGGGAGAACGTTCAAACGAAATCATACGATTTCATTGAAGTTGTTAAACGCAAAAGTAAGTGAAAATGGGAGCATGGCTGATAGTCTCAAATAGTTTTAGTATACCTCATATGAGCATCATATCATTCTCCTGAATAATATTTATGCGTATGGTTCCGCTGTGTGATGGTGGGTGATTGTAATAAGCCATTGTCTAAGAGGTGTGTCACGGAAAAGTGAGCGCCCGTGTGGGAGTGTGTGATTAGAAGACAGTGATAGGGCTATTTTTTTTTTTTAATAAAATCAATTATAATTCGCTATTATAATGTGAGGGAGAGAAAGTGTGCTAGTCGGACAAATCAATTGAGGGCAGAGCGGAGAGAGCGTGTTGAGGGAAGTATCCAAACGGTAGGCGGCTATATTATACAATTCATAAACTTTGCAGCCTACCTTATGCGTAGAAGGTAAGAGCAGATATCAGGAAATCTTTAGTCAATAGATACATCTTGCGACGTGGTCTCATAAAAATGAAACACAAAGAGGTGCATAGCAGAGCATGTTGGATCAACGAAGAACTGTAGCATGCCATGTTAATCAAATATTGTTCAATTCGACTTGAAAAATGTCTTTCTTGGTAATGGCTCACGCATACAGAAAGAAGAGAAAGAAGGGGCGTAGCAGCGCAATTTTAGTCTATCATATAAATTTCATGAAAATCGGTAGAATACGAGTTCATAAAAGCAATGTCAAATATTCTGTGCCCCACCCCCATATAAGAGATAAACTAAATTCAAAATATCTTTGCATTCTTTTGAGATACAGGGATGAAATTTGGTGTACATGTTAATGGGATCGGCAACCGATTGAGCTGAAATTCACAGTCGAGCTTCAGTTCATTGATGTGATTGTTCGAGTAAAGTTTGGTCAAAACCGCACCCCCAATACAAACGATACAAAAAATTCAATATATCTTTGCATCCATTTGATGTACAGGGACGAAATTTGTTATGTACGATAAAAAAAGTTGTTTATTAGGCCCTGTACCGAACGTACAAGAGCCTATTGGTTTTGTGCAAATGTATGTAACATGTAGAAATAATGGTCGGAGACCCCCAAAGTTATCACCATTATGGTCAGGAGTGATAGAGGAGTCGATATAGCCATGTCCGTCTGTTCGTTCGTATGAACGAAAGGATCTCGGAAACGGTAATAGATAGAGACTTTGTGCTTTTTACCTTCGACTAGGACTTCTCCGGAATTTTACAAGTTTATTTTTGAAAATTTTGCAATCGCCCCCCTTCCTTATAAAATCACCCACAAGGCTGAAAATTCCGCCCCTCTAAACCAAAATCGAAAAAGTTTTTATTCTTACAGTGAGAAGTGAGGAGAGTAAAATACTTTTCGTCAGTACCATTTTTCTTAGTATTTTCCTACTTTCATTTTTGCACTACTTGGTCATAAGCTAGGGAAACATTTAAGTGGGTGATTTTATAAAATTTAATTTTATAAAATCACCCACAAGGCTGAAAATTCCGCCCCTCTAAACCAAAATCGAAAAAGTTTTTATTCTTACAGTGAGAAGTGAGGAGAGTAAAATACTTTTCGTCAGTACCATTTTTCTTAGTATTTTCCTACTTTCATTTTTGCACTACTTGGTCATAAGCTAGGGAAACATTTAATGTGTTTTTTAGGTGACCTGGATTTGTACAGGGCCTCTTACAGTCGGTTATGCCAGACTGTAATTTTCTTACTTGTTATTCTTTGATTCCGTGGTTGAAGTAGAGAATTGAGCGATCGCACACAAATTAACTTAAGTCAATCATATTTAATTTGAGCGCACACAGTTCGGTATTGGCAGAGCAATTCAACAAAAACAATGATGAATTTTTTTTTTAGGAAAGCAAAGCCTTTTTTTAAGAAATAAATCTTTCCTTTTCTGTCGTTTAAAAAACTATTCGCAGTTGAAAAATAAACTCTTCGTGTATTTCGGCTGCAGTTTGTCCGACAATTAATTTACATTCTTCTGAATCATTCCACTTTTATCAACATCCAATGAATTTTCAAGTTCTTATTCCGGAAAGTACTCTATTTCATTATTTTCGAACTTTTTGGCTGAAAGACGTTTATTTGGATCAATATATAAAATTATTCTAAAAGTTTTTGACCGAAACATTAAATTTTTATTATCTCTTATCACTTACTGTTGCTTGAAAATGATGAGAACTAATACATTTAGCATCATTTCTCCAACTGTTTTGGGGCCAAGCTTTCGCCCAATGTCTCAAAACTTAGAAAAAAAAATCACGCAACACCAGGCACAACTACACTTTGCGACACCCTATCTGCATAATGTATCCCAGAAATGATTATTCATATCTGATGACAGGGTAGGGTAGTAAAGCACATCTCCGAGCCCTTTGATACCATGAGATGTTTTAGGCAGGGTGACACGCTATCGTACACATTTTTTTATATTTGTTAATGTAGTACATAATATTTTAATGGCTATATATGTATGTTCATAAAAAAAGGTTAAGCTCGATCTGGAATGAGGATAAGTCGAAGTACGTCCAAAACGTCATTTCTCGCTCGCTCGTCTTGGACGGTTTGTTATGACAGAGATCTGTGACGCAGAAGCATGAACCTTTATAACATTGGATGAAAAGACTTCGGAAATTTTCGAAATTGGAATTCACAACAACTGACGTCACAGTATCACAGACATGACCGAAAAACGATTGTTTGATCATATAACTCAGTAAGTTAGACCAGTAGGGTAAGTTTTTGCCATGTTCTACAATAATTCTTCAAGTTTTTGATAAAAAATTGCCCTTTACATTATTTCTTCATCTGCTAATACTCCAGTCTCTGTTTAAAGCTAAGAAACAATTTACCACTTTCACCATTTTCACACTTGATAGCTCTAATACATTAATCTACACCACCTATTATGAGGTCGACAAAATTTGCTCAACACAATGCAAACGTATTGCCAAAACCTTTTCA
The DNA here is from genome assembly GCA_035044805.1 of Leucophenga maculata. Lineage (NCBI taxonomy): Eukaryota > Metazoa > Arthropoda > Insecta > Diptera > Drosophilidae > Leucophenga > Leucophenga maculata. Next base: position 35,574 of record JAWNNP010001183.1, read on the forward strand.
AAACGAAGCTAATAAACAAAATCAAACCGCTTATTTGGTAGACCTCAAAAATAAATTACCAACCAACGAAGACGATCCATGTATCTATGTATGTATAAGCTATAAGAAACAATTTATCCAGTAGCGAACGAACAAATATCATATAACGCCACTTGTGCAATTATCACGGGAACAATATTCACATCAACAAGACAATAAATAGATAATAAATCATGATGATGAAGGTTTCAAGTGTTTTCATTCGATTCGATTCAATTCTATTCGGTTGAATTTGTTCTTATTATGAGGCAATGCGATGAGATTTGATTGTAATTGCCAATCGCAAAAGCGAAAACGGGGCACGTACTACTAAATAAATCACTACAACAACAGAAACACCAGTGGCTACGATAATACTATTTACACAACAACAACTACAACAGCTAAATGGAAAAAAAAAACCGAAAAATTTAACTTCGATCGAACCGAAACTATAATACTCTACATGCAACTACAAATATTTTATAAAGTATTGTAATACTAGTAATTCATTTCGATATCGCGATAACTGACCGATATTTTGCTTTGCAGAGCTTCTAATATCAGTTAGAGTATCGTGCATAAATGGCAGGTGCGCACGAAAGAGTTGAGAAATTACTTGTTTGTCAATTGCTAACCCAAATATGAGAGCACCTTCCATTATTGCACCATGTTGAAAGAAACAGAGAATATATATAAATGCATATACATATATATTGGTTGTCAACGAAGCCTTCCTTAGAAGTTCGTTACAAACACATTGCCAAAACTATTAAACTCGATGTGAAGAGTATGTGTACATATATAATTATAACTAGCTAACAGACTAAAACAACAACAACTACAAGCCGATACGACAACACTGTTGGCGTCACCGTCGCAGTTAGGTAAGTCCGCACCGCACTTGATACGCTCGCTCACAAAGCCGATAAGTCGATTTCAACGCTTACCAAGCATTGAGGGCGACATCGGGGCAATGGAGCGGTTGATTTGTCGTCGTGTGTGGACAGCAACAACGCGTTCACTCGAAGAGAAAACGACATTTTGCTGCTGATTAAGTAGCAACTTTTTTGCACTAGTAGGAAAAAACAAAAACAAAACAAATAATAAAAACGAGCGACGACGACGCCAAGACCAGTCAGACGTACCCAACCCAACTCAACTCAATTCAGCTCATGCCATACATACGCCCACGCGCTACTTTGCCACTGCATCATTTGCTTCTGCCACACCAGCTCCCGTTGCTCCCGTTACTCGCTACTGAGTTGAATTGCAAATCGAAGCGTGGCACGTGCGGCTGTCGTTATATACTCACAGTGACTTGTGGCTCTTTGGGGTTTGTCTGGGCTAGGCTGGGTGGCATGCGGCATGTGGCATGATAGCTGAATATCCTCTTGGTGGTCGGGTGGCTTGCTTCGCCGCATCACATTGCGGTTTGGTTGTAACATTGACATATGCTTCCGCTCGAATATGTAACTGCGAGTGTAAGGCAAATTAGGACGATTTCCACAGGTAAGTAAGGCTTAATGGGAAAGTTAATTAATTTTCGACAGCTAACTGTAGCACAGAGAAAAATGCATTTAATAAATAAAGAATGAAGGGCGTAGCTAGCATTCGCATGAGGCCTAAGCCCATTCTGACTTCAAAGGTCATAAACAATCCAATCGATATTTCGAAAACTGTGGGCATAGTTCGCATCAGTACCTACTGATAGACAGGTCCTAAATTGGATTAATTTTCTTGAACTAAACAAAAGCAATTTAACCCGGCATTGCCTGGTGTCCAATTTATACAAATCGAGTTTTAAGATGTTCAAATGAAAAAAAAATATCTCCCATAGAATAACTATATTTCCCATATATCTTCGGTTGGTGAGCATTTCTATAATTGAAATCCAAAAATATACACTTTACGCCAGTCGTACATTAAGCATAGAGCGGGTCTGCAAACTGTTAGATCTTTGATTCAAATTACATATAACCAATTTTTCTACATCATTTTTTACTGTACTTTTTAGGACCTGTACCGAAGGTGCAAGAGCCTATTTCTTTTGTGCAAATGTATAAAACAGGTAGAAATATTGGTCGGAGACCCCCCAAAGTTACTCCCATTATGGTCAGGAGTGATAGAGAAGTCGATATAGCCATGCCCGTCTCTCCGTCCATGTGAACGAAAGGATCACGGAAACGGAAATTAATAGAGACTTCGTTCTTTTTGTATTCGTTTAGGACTTCGCCAAAATTTTACGAATTTATTTTTAAATTTTGCCCCTCCTCCCCTTCCCCATGAAATCCCCAACCAGGGTAAAAATTGCCAGTATAGAGATAAAATCTCTTATAGCCAAAAACACAAAACTTGATCAAAATCGGATAATAAATGACGATTTTATAAGCAATTGAATTTGAACGACCTATATGCTTCCGTCGTCACTTTTCTTATTCGTACAGTGAGAAGTGGGAGGAGCAAAATACTTTTCATTAGTACCATTTTTTCTTATTAATTTCCTACCTTTTTGTTTTGCACTACTTGGTCATAAGCTAGGGAAACATTTAAGGTGTTTGTTTGGTGACCTGTACTGGTACAGGGCCTCTTTCAGTCGGTTACGCCCGACTAAAACTCAAACTCTCTGCACCACTTTATGAACCACAAATTTTGTCCTCATTTTTAACTCGATAAAACAGTAGATGGTCGAAAGAAAATTTAAACATGGTTGTGTTTGAGGAATATAAGAATGTCGAAATTAAAGTACTTACCGAGGAAACTATTGGAAGTCTTCATATCGTTTTCAAAATTCGAAAAATGAAAGTACATAAGATAGTTGACATGGTAAACATCTCAACAGTATGGGAGCACCATGTTTGACACAAAAAATGGGTATGCAGAAGTTATGTAAAAAGTGGATGACGTGCCCTTTGCTTACTATGGACCGAAAATGCAAACAAAAAATCACTGTGAAGCCGTGATTGAAATATTTGAGCACTTTCTCAGTTGGTTTTTATAGTCATAATAGCGGGTATAACCGGTTTCGAAAAACGTAGTTCCATCGAACAGAAAGAACTGAGTTTTTATATTACCCTTCTTGAACAATGCTTATCGTTACACAATGATATTAAGGCATTCACTTTCTGAAGAAATTTTCATTACAGACCGAATTTAATGGAAATCTGATGTTTATTTTGGAGACCAAAAGTTGAAACATGATATTCGAAAATAAACTTGTAACAGTGCGGCATATAGAAAGTCTTATAGCGTGAGTTTAGTTTCTTTAAGTCATATAAATTTTCTAATTGAGAAACATCGCTAGATCCACTCGTCTCATCGTGCTGTAAAGTCGTGTAGTATACGAGGTCCGGAAAACCTGTGACTAATTCTTGGTTATTAAGTTATTAATTAGTTATTAGAGACCGGCGGCGAAGATTTGGTTCGGAGTATGCACCAACTTTTATGCAAGATATAATTCGATGAACGCATACCCAATTACTGGAATCTCAGTGTTCTCTGTCATATCTTTAGGAAAGGAGACCCCGCTGTTTGCGCCAACTACCGCGGAACAAGTATCCTTTCCATTGAATATAAGACTGATGCTGCTCGCTTACGCCGATGACATCGATTTCATCGATACGCAGGAACGGCGAGTCAAGAAGACTTTCTCAGAGCTTGGAAAACAGTCTCAGCACCTTGGTCTAGCGGACAATGAGGACAAGACGAAGTACTTGTTGTCTTCTAGCACGCCATCATTGCGTCTTGGATTATAGAATATTACAGAAGACTTCGTCTATCAAGTATCCAAAATGACCAGCAACAACAATGTCAGCCTGGAGATCAGGCGAATAACTTGCAAATAGATGATATTTTGAGCTGAGCAAGCAACTTAGTAAAGCCATCTCTCGGAAGAGGGGGGGCTAACTTTGTTTTTTTTTTTTTTTTAGTAGGCAAAAGTGCAAAATATGTGGTAAAATAAATTTTTTAACGAACTTTTCAAAAATTAGGGGGGTCCTGACCCCCCCTGCATGCGCCCTTGGATATACTTTATGGAGTCTCTGCTTTTTCCCAAGGGCGTTAAATCACATAATTTTGGCGGCAATTGCACATCGTCTGCTTTAAAATAATGCATTCAGGAAACTCTTCTTGCAACAACTCCATTGTAACGCGATATGAAATGGTGAGCAGATCCATATTAACTAATTGAGACAAAAAGTTTGAGTTATTATGGGCAGACATTGAATGTCAATAGCGAAAGAACGATCTGTCCATTTTTCATTTTGGCAGATGTATGACGCCTAATCAAACGCGAAGTCTTACAGTAAGTTTCTTCGGATTCATTGAATGCTTTTGATACTGCTTTTGATTCATTTCTCATCATTGAAGATGATTTTTTCGTCACAATATGAACCCACTTCCAAATGCTGCGAAGTCGTGCTTATTGGTCTTACAGCTCCATTTCTTGTGTAAATTAGATCTTCTACCATGTTAACATGTCAACTGTACACATTGAGAAAACAGCAACCGGACCGCTTTACTCGAATATCGCGATTATACTTTGAATGATTATTTTGGCCTCAAATATGGTTTAGTTCTGTAATACTTTAGCGGTTTTGGAGGACTGGCAGGATAGCTATTTCCGTCATTTGTGTGTATAAACAATTAGATCTCTGAATCTTTTAAAGCTAGTGTGAACATTTTATGGATGCCATGCCCACAACGCATATCATGCAGCACATTTTTAAAGACAACCAAGCCAAAAGAAAAAATGTTAAAATATTTCAAATATTATACGAGAAAAATGCCAGAATATTTCGAAGTTTCTTTAAATTGTTTCGTGAAATATTTCTTTAATTCTACAAAAGCAGCGGTGAAGGGTATTTTGAAGGCGTGAACTCACGATTTCCACATTCTAACTTGTTTATGTGGTGACTACATACAACAGAACACAAACAGCAAAGAATGGCAGCTCTGCCATTTGAAACGACAGCGCAATATGCTATCAAAGTTCGGGCAAATTTATTGAAAACCCTATGCAAATTTTCACAAACTTTTTAAGGATTCTCATTTAGCACTTTTGGTTATTCACACACACAGGAATTTAGTTTTCTCTTTTTATACCCTATACGCCTAAGCTAAAAGTCTATATTTAGTTTGTACAGAAGGATGCATACCAAAAAAAAAAAGTGTATATATTCTGATTCTATATCAAAACCGCGATGATTTTTGAGACTATTATAGATAAGATATTTATACTCTCTTCATATCAAGTGTATAGCTTAAAATAGGGGTAGCCGCCATACAGACCTACCCACCATTGTTGAGTTTTTGTGCATAAATTATAAAATTTTTGTTTTCGTTGTTATTTTATGAACAGATTCAGAACGGAATACTTACCTCATAGGTAGTATAGCGTGTAACGATGTCGAACACACTTGACTTTCTTGTTTTAGTGTAGTTCGCCGCTAGTTGCTTGGCCCATAATATCCAAATTAAAAACACATGAATCGCTTGTTTATTTGTTGTTTTTTTTTTTTCGAAAATGTGCTAATTTTTATTTTTATTTCGGTTTTACGGTTTCTCTAAATTATTATTACAATTTATTTAAACGTTTAAATTTCGGTTGATTAACATTTGGCCGTTGCCGCATCAAAAGTATCTAACATGTATAGATGTGCTATCGAATATAGTGCTTAACATATCGAATATATATATTTTAGTATTACATATTTATATACATTATATTAAAAATTAATGCTAATTAGCTTCGTTTAGATGTTAAAATGTTTGTGCTACACAATTATATACTTTTTATATATCTATGTAATATTCATAAAGTAACTAAATAATATCAGTAACTAAGTGTACATAAGTAGTGATTTACCGCAATTTATTGCCTCTAGATATATGTAATATATTTATAAACTTTTTTTTTTTTGAAATTTAAAATGTCAAATGAATTGCATCCTGCCAGTTAAAACTAAATTCACAACTCAAAAAATTCTCAAAAATGTATCTTGTGGATACGTTATATGTATTTCGCTTTATTTTTTCTTTGCTTTACACTTCTCTTTTATCATCGTCACTGTCTAAAAAATTATGTACATAAATAAAACCAAATGCGACGAAATCGAAACAAAAAAAAAAATAAAATATTTGTTTGTCGTTTGAATAAATAAACTTTGCAAGGTTACAACAACAACAACAATAATAATAACAAAAGCGTACATTGAAGAAAATAAATAAAAACAAAAAGCAACAGCAAAGAAAAGAAAATCAGGCGACAAAACTTACAAAACTAAGTAAAAAACGCGCGCGCGCTCGCTCGCTAGCTCGCTCAATTTTATTGCAAATGTATCTACGAGTAAATGTATCTGAAACTGAATGTGAGTATACGAGTATAGGCTGTATTTCGAAAAACGATCAACGTCAGCTCAGACGCCTGCCTGCCTGCCTGCTGTCTGTTTAAAAAAATTATTTATGTACAAAGTTCGTGCTGAAATTAATTGAAACGCGACGAATTGCACTTTTGTGTGTGTGTGTACGTTTGTATGGGTCTAATACGTAACTATGTATGTATGTATCTACAAGATATTTTATCTCGCCTGTATCTAAAGCGCAAAATCGTTAATTTTAACGCAATACCGCTGAGCAAATGAACGTTTGCTCTCCATATCTCTCTCTCTCTCTCTCTCTGGCGAACGCATGAGTTACTTTTTAAAGCAAACACCATTATTTATTATTATTTAAGCAATTCGTATGCGAATATTGCGACGTATTTTTATAAATATATATATTTTTTTTTTTTGCATTTTTTATCAGCAAAAACATTTTTATTGTTAAATTTTACTACCGTCTTTTGATAATTTTATTGTGTTGGGGTTTTATGCTTTTAGCTGCTGTTCTAGATTTATTTTTTTTTTTATTTTTAACATTTATATTTAGTTTGTAGTTTTCGCTTCTCTGCTGCCTTAAAATCAACTTTTTTTGCTAATAAATATGTTAATTTGTTTACGCTTTTTAATTCGTTGCTGGGTTTTTAGATATTTATTGCTAATTCGACATTCTTATACATACGTGATGCCAGCTGTAGTCGAAGTTGCACTTATCTGTGGTACTTATGAACAGTCTCCAGGATTATTGGGAATTGGTACGTTCGTTCTCCATTTTAGAATATTTTAGAATATAAATCTGCAAAGAATAAAATAAACATAAATTTAGGAATATTCTACATAAAAATTTAATGCACAGAATTAATAGTTGTCAAAGCTAAAATAGGCTTTAAAATATACGGAAACGGCGCTTAGGCATTCAATGAGAATTCGGTATTCAGCTACAACTAGCTTCGCTATAACTTTGTTTGTTATATTTTGTCTGGCTCTGAAATACCTGGGCAATTGAAGTTTTCTAAGAACTTTAACAAAATACTACTAGCCTCTATTGCCTGAGCCAATGTAGGCGTTTCCAAATTGTCTCCAACTGATTCTTCGGAACTTGAGCCATGCTCCTCCTCCTGGGTTTGCTGAACCATTTTAATAATTTCATCGCCAGATATAAAAGCAAACGGTTCCATTTTGAGATTGCTTCAGTTGTACATCCAGGCGGTATTATTACATCTGGTTGCATTTCAACAAGGCTATTTGAAGCATCTTCTTGAGATTGAAACAAATTATTCCAAACTTTTTGTAAAACCACAAAGCTGTTTTGATGTTCAATGACTTCACGAATTCAAGTCTATTATTTATTTTCACTTACAAGTTTTTGAACGATCAATTTACGGCTGAATCAAGGATGTGCAATATTTTACTAAAACGTTTTTAGATGTCATATCATTTACATCCGGATGTGATGTACAGTTGTCGGGAAGCAAAAGCATTTTACATTTTTTTTCGAGACCGAAGCGCTCCTGTGTTAAACAAGCTTTTATTGAATCACGGATAATAGAGGTAAATCACGCTTAATAGAGGTATAAAATAAATCACTAAGCATCCCGGTTAACAGATGTTCCCGCTTAATAGAGGCTCGGTTAATCGAGGTTCAACTGTATATATACGGTAGTAGTGCGGAAGGTATTTTTTTATTCAGGTTGGTAAAACTGTTCTTAAATAAAATTCCAATTTTTAGCGCGATCTGTCAACAAGTGTGTTAATAGCAGCTGTTTCCGTCAGTCGACTTCAGTAGTACTTGGCGAGTTTTTTATGTGTGAAAATATTGATCAACGTATTTTTGTTACAGTTTGTGTTGCGAACGAAATGTTGTGTGGACCTACAAGTGTATTAAAGCGTTCAAGCATAATCGGGACATCTAGACATCATTCAACCAACGATAACTTCAATAAAGTCAAATAAATCATTGCGAAAAGTAAGCATTTTAGCTTGAGAGAGTTCGGTCATTTATTGGAGATGTCACACGAGAGCGTATGTATGATTATGCACGAAAAATCCAATAGTTGTTCCGATAGAACTGAATTTTCTTCAAAAAAAAGTACATATCAAGAGCATATAGCTACGGACAGGCTGGACAAGCCAATTCGGATCCTACCCACATGTAACGCATAATGACACACACGAACCAGCAATCATCCGAATGACAGCCGATGCCGAGCACTGCTGGTTGACAGATCGTATAATTAAGGACAGTGTTACCTATCTTGAATTTACCAGCCTATTTATTTAATTCCCAAAACTGTACTAAAAGGGCTCTTCAATACGTTGCAAAGTAGTAACAGGATTTCATACAAAACCGCAAAATGAACGGTGGATTTGCATGGAATCTACCGCTAAATGAGGGGAGAAACACGCCTATTAATATTTAGTGTTTAGAAAAAATTCGAAGCATGGAATAAAATACGAAGAAAGAATTTCAAAACACTTCCGGCTATAAAAGGAAAAAGCTTATAAAGTGTACACATATAAAATACAACATTTTTTTTTATATTATCTCAAAAAATTTTAATCAACGAATTTACTTATACACCTTGCCATATTTCTTCACTTATCCCGATAAGGTTTAAACATTCAATTCCCGCAAAAGTATATATGTATATTTTATAACATTTCCGACGCTTTCTTTAATGAATGACAAACTCCAATTCAAAACAAGTAAGAAAATTATAGTCGGGCGTAACCGACTTTAAGAGGCCCTTTACCAGTACAGGGCACCGCTCATAGTAGCTCCCGATTATGGAAACTCAAATCGGTATTCAGGGAACACTACGAGGAATCCCTTATTGTGGCAATGGGGTCTCAAAACGAAACATTTGAGCTGACTTGAGATTATTTTTTTAAAAACAATCTCCTAGTTCGACTCCTCTATCACTCCTGATCATAATGGGGGTTATTTTGGGGAGTCTCCGACCATTAAAATTTTAAAATAAACTTGTAAAACTCCGGAGAAGTCCTAGTCGAATGCAAAAGCACGAAGTCTCTATCTATTACCGTTTCCGAGATTCATTCGTTCATAGGGAAGGACATGGCTATATCGACTCCTCTATTACTCCTGACCATAATAGGGGTTACTTTGGGGAGTCTCCGACCATTATTTCTACCTGTTACATACATTTGCACAAAACTAAATATGTACTATAATACTATGCACACTACGTGTGTACACTCTTAAATAACTTATACCAATCCGTCTATAAAATTTCCATTGATTTGTAAAGAGAAAGTGAGAGCATTTCGCAATTTTTTGCTAAAATTTTCAATAAACTGCAAAGAATTCGTTACTTCGGGTTCGACATTATGTGCAAAGTGCCAAAAAATTATTTTAAATTGTGCACGAATATAGATTATTTTTATCTACAACTTTACTTTATAAATGGAAACAACGATTCGGTGAAGGCAGATCGAATTTTAGCCATGATAAACGGTCGTCATTCACGCAGAGAAATCGCATGCATCTATTGAGGTAGGAAAAAAAAAACAGCGGGAGGCACTGTGCGGTAAGGAGACTAATATTTCCACATATAAACGTATTGGACTATCTATATATATATATATAAACATGAATGTTGTATCTATCAATTTATCGTTATAGGAAGCCAAACCATCTAACCGATTGAGCTGAAATTCACAGACGAACTTAAGTTCAACCAGGAAATGGTTCGAGTCAAGTTTGTACAAAATCGGAGGGTGCTATGCCCTACGCTCCTTACACGTTAATGGAATATGGAGAAAAGAATCGTGTTAAGTTGGTTGAAAACCGGTGGGGGCTAAGCACCACCCCTGATATCAGCTAAAAACAGAATTCAACATATCTTTGCATTTATATGAGGTAAAGCGATGAACGAGAAGTAAAGTCACATCAAAAGTTTGGTAAAAAGAACCACACAAACCGCCCATAAATGAAGGCATAGTACTCCAGTAGAGCTAAATTGCATAAAGATGCCTGTTGAAGAGTAAATAAATTCTTACAGAGTGCTCGGTGACAAACAGTCACCTATTGGTGAGAGCAAACAATAGCCATGAATAAACTAGCACAGTTAAGGTACGACTAGACATCCTACAGGGTTATAAATCGGCATCATTAACAATGATAAGTGTTCTGAACGCGATCAAACACTATGGAGATTCGTAAACATTTGAATCAACTTTATTTTGAGTACACACAAGCTGATCTACCTCGTTCGGTTTATCTTTATCTTATACTATCTACTATTCTAGTAAGTTCCATATAGAATATATTCTCACAGATGTTCATACTTTAAAGGGTGTTCTCCAACACGATTACACTCAATTGCGACTTAATATTGTTGAGTTGCACGATTTAAGTAGCCAATCGAAGTTTGGAAAACGAGTCTTTTGTACAATTTTAAATCGTGTTGTCTTTAAACGTATAATTTGTAGCACATAAACGTGAAAGACTTGTCTGGTTTCCAACGCTCAGATACAAAAATTACAGTTTAAGATATTTAAAACACAAAGTCACAAAATTAAATTTTCTTGAAAATACTTTGTGAAAGCGTTCGTTCATATACAAATTTGTTAACAAGTTTTTAGTATGTCTACATATTTTCATTTCCCTACAATCTAATGAGTTTTTCCTGAAACGTCACGTCAGCAAAGTTCATTCGGTGGATACAAACAAGTACAGAAGTCTCGAGTCCGAAATTATAATGACTACTTGTGTGCGAACGTAATCACGAAATGTAATTTGTATAATGAGTCTTCTTCGACGTTGACGGCGTACAATTTTGTGTATGTGCGTATGTTTCTGTGTGTGTATCTAGTGAATGAGTGTGGCAAACGAGCCAAATTTTGCTCGTACACAATAAAAAAAATAATTTATGTAGCGTGGCATCCGCATACGATTTCTGGCCTATTCACTTTGTTAACATAAAGCAGAAACATTCTTGAAATTTTTTTTATTTTCTTATAATTTTTTGCAATGCCAGAGATCGGCACTAGCTTAGGTTAGTCGTTATGTAATTAAAACTTTTTTTGTATCTAAATAACAGAAACAGAATAAGCTGCTAACTTAGGAAAAACTTAGCAGACTTATGTACTTTAATATAAGAATAAATGGGTTATGAAAAAAAGGTCCAAAGCCTTAAAGCAAAAAAAAAAAAAAATTAATATCCTGAAAATTTGTATTAAAAACACGGGACGGGTAGAATCAGACAAACAACCAAAGCAGACAAAGTTGTTAATTAGACAAAATATAAAAAAAAATTGATTTTGACAAAAATAATTTTTGTTATACGAGATTTGCTAAAAAATGTGACTTTTCAAAATTGTCGATATTCGATGCTTCCATCATATGTTGATCATATTTTATCAGCCATTTTGCAATTTTTGTTTTTTTTTTTTCTGAACAGCATTCAGATGTTCTCGAAAGAGTTAGAAATGTTGACAAAATATGACTATATGGTTATGACGTCGAAACCACAGGCCAATAATTTCAACGAAAGCGGCCAGAAGAGCCACTGTTTTCTTTGATTACAATGGTATCGTGACTTCTTGCCATCAGTTCCTATGCTCATTAAGGAATAAGACCTGGAAATTATGCGCCGTTATTGTGGCAAAACAATTTATTTTGCAAACTCATGTATTTCATCAAAATCGGTTGAACAATTTTGGCGTAACAATCTTTACTTAAACAAATGACAAACGCAGCCCGTATATAAGAAATACATGCAAACACCTAAGCAAATATTCCTAAATGTCTGCAGACTTTAATGAATATAAAATAAAAATTAAAAAATAAAATTCGAATTTTTCTTAAATTTTTAAAATTAAAAATATGTTTGAACAATTTAAAGTTGTACAATTTATTTAATGCAATTAAAACTCAACACTTACCTGTTATTGTTTTTGTTGTTGATATTTGATAATTGCAGCAATTTTCAAGCGGAGCTAGCCACAGTCGTCAATGTCTCCGCTGCCGAAATTTTGACAACAGATGTCATCAGTGTTGCGGCTGTGGTCACTTTAGAAGATTCTTGGGCGTCTGTCTTTGTTGTTGCAGTCGGAAATTGTGCTGCACTAGAATTCTTGGCTGCTGTTGTTATTGTTGCTGTTGTTAGTGTGGTGGTTGCTGCCGCAGTTGTAATTTTTGTAGCATTACTAAAGGTTGTTGCTTTTGTTGTTGTCGTTGTCGTTGACATATCAGCACCATTAGATGTAGCCACCTTTGCCGCAGATGCTTCAGCGGCAGCAGCGCGTATATTTAGATTGGCAGCTACTTGATCGATGGTGGTTGGTTTCTTTATGGTACGCGGTGAAGTGGTGGTTACAGCACTGTTGTTGTTGTTGTTGGTTGGATTAGCTAATGAAATTATTGGTAAGCCGTTAGACGACGCACTTGCAACATGTGTGGACTTTGCAATTGAATTAATGCTTATTTTAGCTGCTCCAACTGTAGTTCCAGCCGTTGTTACTGTTGTTGTTGTTGCTGCGCTCACCACTGGTAATGTTGCCTGATTACGAAAGGCCAATGCCGAAGGATTTGGTATATTACGCACAGATGCATTCTGTTGTCGCATTATGCTATTCTGCTGTGTTTTTGGTTTCGCGTTTAACGCTGACGTCTCAAAGAAGTTTGCAACGGCGCTTGAGATTGAGATCTTCTCGCGTGCGGTTGCCGATTCGGAGAGCATGTGTAAATTCTGTAAATCATCTGTGTTCGTCGATTCAATGCCACTGCTGCTGCCACTAGAGCCGCTGCTGCCAATATTCTGTTTGATTTTATTCAGCGCAGCCTCTAAACTATTACCACTCGTTGTTGCTGCTGAAGTTGACAGCGACAGCGGAGGTGGTGGAGATGCCTGTGTGGCATGCTTTGGTGCACTCTTTTTAGCTCGTTCCAACTCGTTGTTCGGTGTCTTTGACTGCTGTCGGCCTGCTGATAAATCAAGTATATCGACGCTGCCATCCTTCGAAGTGGGACGAAATTCACGCAAACTTGTTTTCGATTTGCACTCGAACAGAGTCGAAGTCGCCGAAGACGCAGTTCGATTGGTTTTGCCACTGACAGTGGCAGGTTTCTTTGAATTCACCGACGTTGTTGCTGTTGTTGACGACGAAGTCGTTGCTGGAAACGCCAGCGGAATGGTGTTGCGCAGATTTATGAGCGCTGGCGGAGATGTACGATAAGCGGCGTTTGTCTGGTAGCCACTCGTTTGTGAAACGGGCACATTAAGCGCTACAGAAAGTGGCGGCGATTTGACAATAGTCGGCTGCTGCTGTGCCGATTTGGCTTTGCCCTTGAGCAGTGCACCTAATGGTGGTCCCATTGAAGTATTACGGCTCAACGGTGGACTTAGTGCAGGCACGGGCAGCTTATCGGCGACTGCCAGCGTTTTCTGATTTGGTGTTATGCGCACAATTTCCAATGCTGGCTTGCCGCCGCCGCCACCATAAGGAAAAGCAAAATTATGCGCCGCTGATGATGTCGTCAATGTTGTATTTGAAGTTCGTGGACGCGCAGTAATTGTGACAGCGCCGTTGCTGCTCAGCGACTGATGCGCCAGCGCAAAAGTCAAAGGCGGACGTTGTGGCTGCGGTCCAAAGTAATGCATCGACGGCGCGTAGAGCGTAGGGGTCGCTGTGGTTGATGTTGGTGGTTGCATGTGGCCTATTTTGGCATATTTAGCGGCCAGCGGTTGGCTATCCCGCTTCTGCGATTCGTCAAGCGAAAGCGAACGTTTCATGTGCAATCCCGCATTTTTATTTGCAGCACTGGCAATGGATGAGGGGGTGGAGAGATACCGTTGCATGTGCGGTTGCTGCAGTGGTGGTACAGCCGGTGGTTGCATGCTGCGTTGTGTGCTTCCAACACTGGGCATCGCAAATTGTGCTGTTGACTTTGGCTGTTGATATTTCTCTGTGGTTTTCACCAAAGCCGGCGTCAATTTCGGCGTTTGTTGTTGTTTATTTGAGTGACTCAGAGTTGTTGTAGTAGGTACGCTTGGCGTTAGTGTTGTAAAAGCCAGCGGCGCTGTTTTGAATAAGCTCGGCGGCAACGGTGGTGAAGCAGGTAATTTAGGCTGCTTCAATGCTTCATGCGGCTTTGCAGCATTTTTTGATTTGGTAATAAAATTCAACGTGTTGCATTCGGCTTCAATTTTAATAGACTCTGTAGGCTGTTGCGATGCTGTGCATGCCACTGCCGCTGTTGTGGGAGTTATTGTTGTTGTTGTTGTTGTATTGCATGGCATTAAATCGCTTATGCTGCGCGCTTCCTCACCGAGCGTTTTATTCAGCACAGTCAGACTTGCAGCATTTTCTTCAAGCTTTAGCTTGTGCAAAGCCACACTTGATTCGAGTTCCACAGTAGCCACCGCAGCTTCAGCACCAACTGGCATGGAATGCGAACGCTTAAGCGCATCAAGTTTGTGCTGTTTGTGTGATCCACCTGACGAGGTAATCTTAACCTTCATTTTGCCATCCGTTTGCGAGGATATCTCTGCATGTAGTTTCTTGCGTTTGCCATCTTTGGATTCCTTCGAATGTTTCTTTTTGCGTTTTTTGTGCGACGAAGAGGAGGAGGTGGAATATGAGTTAACGTCTGCAGCGCAGTTTACGCCTAGCGGCAGATACCCATTCGAATTGTTGGAGGAGGCTGTCGTCGATGATGAAGAGCACGTTGACATGGGCGATGCACTGGGACTGTATTTCAATGCTGCTTTTTCATTTGTGTCGGCTGCTGTTTCGAGCGGCGTCTGCGCCGTCGTCGCAATGGGCTTAAGCCCTATATTCTTAGCATATGTCTCCAAATCCAATCCTACTGTGGGTGCGCTCTCTTCGTATAGCGATTTGCGACGTTTCATTGAGCGATTGCTCTCCAAACGTGCATCTGCAGATTTGGGCTGCTCAGCAGGAAGTAACTTTGTCTTCATGCTATTCAGCTCAATCTTAAGCTTTGGCAGATTCTTGGGCGCTGCTATATTCTGCGTTTTCTTCTGACAGGCGGTCTTCAGTTCGAAGTCGCCGTCATCGACGTAGGAGACACAGCCCGATGTTGGTATGCTTACCAATATTTCGCATTTGGCCGTCGATGTCTTTGGTTTGGCGCTATGCTGCTCCGTGCCGCCATTTACCGTCGAGTTTGCCGTGTAATCGCTACTGTAACGCAAATCGTTGCTACGTAAACTCTTAAAGTCACCATTTCCGGCTTCCGGTGAATGCACTGTGGGGGCGGGAGCGTCAGCGATATGTGTAGCTATTGTGACAGAGGCAGTACTACTTCCAGCACGCTTACCGCTCGACGTTTTCTTGCCTTCGGTCGGCTTGCGTGTAAGCACCATTTTTACTGCAGCATCCTTATTCTTTGCGGTTTTCATTGCACGACCACGACTTTTGTCCGCCGCACTGTCATCCGCAAAGGTTACGGTCTTTGTGTGCGTAGTTGACTTTGTGCCGTTTTTACTCGTTTTATCGCATTTTAGACTCTTTGCTGGTTTGTCCGCGTGTTTCAATTTAATATTTTCATCGACGTTTTCCTGGCGATTATCCTCGCCGCTTGTATCGCTGTCATAGACTAAAATTCTATAGCGAAATGCCATGGGTGCATGCTGCAAATTTTAGGGTTACAGGGTAAAAAATAAACTTAATTATTGAGGCAGCACTAAAATGTATCTATTTTAAGTTTAATAAAAACAATGAACAGACTAAAAGGAAGCATAAAATGTTTATGTTTGAGAATACTATCTAAAATATAACTGAAGGCACTATTTTTGAGTTCAAATAGCTCAATTTAAGCAATGTCCGTTATCGAAACAGAGAGATTCAGTTGTAGCAGCAAACAATATCAACAAACTAACGGGAGTGACGTACGTAGGAATACGTACTCTCTTTGGGTTTGTTATTGCAAATTGACACGTTGTACAAATTATGACTCAATCGTTGCGAAGCGCAATGTGACTGTGCTGAACGACGCGGCATTGGTGACTAAAAAAGATACAACCCCTTAAAATTTTATTTTTATTTTTATTTTTTTAATTTTAAGGTAATTTGAGGAGTTAATATTCTTTCCAAAGTTTTATTACAAAGAAATTAAAATCGCAGAAAACTATGAACTATTAACTATATAACTAACCCTTTTAATAGCTAATGTATTATTGAATGAAATATGTAGTGCCTTCAATTAATTTCTAACAATTATATGAAACAAATATCTTTTTACACTTACCCGCTGCCACTTGTAGCAGTAGCCAACATCCATTAGAGAAAACTCATTAGGTAAGATTTCATCCTCATAGATAATCTCAACAGCGATTTGCTTATTCTCTGGATCGATATTATATTTAGAGCAGATAAAACGTTTCAAATGATAAATTTTCACACTAGCCGGACACTGCAAATAACGTACAGCGGGCATCTCGCTATCGCTGCAGTTTTTTAGAAGTTCAGGATGATATTCAAGAGACAAACTGAGGAGTACAAGAAAAAACGCACAGCACAATACATTTTTAATGGATATACACAAACTTATTTCAAAGATTGGTGCAAAATATAAATTCCATATATGTATATTTAATACACACCTTATTGGCTCTGTCGGCGAGAAGAATTCCTGCAGTGGCGTCAGCTCCTCCTCTAACTTCACTTTCACTGCTAATTCTGGCTTATGTTTCTTTGCATCAGAGTCGCGATGCAATGTCTCAAACTGCGACAAACTTTGACTTTCACGTTGATACAGGCCGGGTACAAGTTTATAAATAAATGCACGCAGTATATTATCGGATCTGTAAACAAAGTTAAATTAAATACGCATATTCTGCAAGTACGGAGAAAAAACTGCTTTTGACGTACTTTAAATTCGATTCGTTGATTTGCTTGCCACCGCTCGATTTACATTGCGGACAATAGGCGTCACTGCTTAAATGAATAAGAATGCAACTGCGACAGACTGTAACAAAAAAAAAATTGCATAAACAAATATTGAAGTTCTTACGGTAGGTACATTCAATGTTCTAACAATAAGATGCTGTTGCATGCAACTTACACGTATGATAACAATAGTCCACCGTAGTCGGATCGATGAGATATCCCTGGCATATATGGCAACAAATCAGCGCATTGTACTGCTGCAGCGGCAATATTCCGCAACGTCGCTGCAACTGTTGCTGCTGATGTTGTTGTTGTTGTTGTGCTGACCGTGTGCTACGCTTTAGCAGTATTGATGTCGGTTTAGCATCAGAAGTGGGCAACGCCGCCACTCCCGATGCTGCCGCAGCTGCCACCAATACTTGCGAATTGGTCTTCTTCATTTTGGGCTAGTTAAGATCGTTAGAGCCTCTGGTCTTGCTAGAACTTACTGTTATAGTGCATAGATCATGTTCTGTAAACAAAAAAAAAAAAAATTTGCTATTACCGGAGTTTCAAAAGAAGTGCAACATTTCTTTAAAGCGAAATTGGGAAGTTTTTCATTGTATATCGAACGTTAAGAAGTATTGTGAACGGTAGTTATATCATAAGATTGTAACGCATTGAACCATGGCGGTATGGATATGTTTTCGTCAAAATGTTCTTGAGACGAATCTTTTAAACATTACCGTCTATCTGTACCCCATATTAGTAGGATAAATTGGTTATATTAAGTTTGTGGTATGCAGAAGTATGCGAGACAGAGCCCATAATGTATATTTGTTTATTTTTTTATCAGCAAGAAAAGTCGAATCTATTTTATGAGCAAAGAGAACTCCAAGTTCTTGAAGTTTTGAAATTTAGATTTTTTATTTGCTCTTAAAATAACTAATATTTAATGACCTAAAATCCCACCACACAAACCTGTTCCATTTTTTTGAGTTTTTGTAAGATAAGAATTTTGTTGTTGTTATTTAGTTAAAAACGCTCTAAAAGGAAGGGAAATCCCATGAAATAGTTTTTCACTTTTTGCGTTTTATATGTACAATATTTGATGAATTCTACATTGATCCTATTAAAAAATATTTCACGTGGATCCAAATCCTTATAAATGACACATACAAATTCCAAGGGAGTACAGGGTAGCTCGTACAAGTTTAATGCTATTTTTGTGGTATAATATATTTGGTGAAGACGTCTACTTCTGTTCTAGCACGCCCACTTTTATACGTAAGCCCCATACAATTTCAATATTACTTACAGAATTTTGTTTGAAAAACGTATTTATTATGTGGTGGCTTTATGATAATGGATTATTCACATATATTTAGTTTTAGAGGTGGCCCCATAAATGTATTAACAACCCTTGTTCGCTAGTAATAAGCCTAAAAGTAAGTGTCGAAGATTGCAAAAAATATATGTGTGTTACTAATCGGTTCGACAAGTCTAGCAGTTCTAGAAATGTCTGTGTGTTTGTATATGGCATTATTCTCCGTAATATTTGAAGGAGGCATTGGTATGAAAATTAATATGTATAATTTTTATAATCTGAGGAACGTGATAACTAGAAAATATAATCTCCGGTTTTTTTGCATTCTTACTTGTTTCTCTTTCATAAAATATCGGAGATTATGCCATACCAAGTCACTATCAAAGACAAGTCTTAACTACAAACACTTTAACTTTGATAATAGAACACTGTTTGCTAGCAAAATGCGACCAAACACTAATTTGTAGTAAAATGTTTATGAAATTTATTTAAGAAGTTATGGGGATTTTATGAATACTAATTTTAAAACAGAGTTTATCACATCTGTTATACATATGCATGTCATATTTCAACACAATCCAATATGTAGAAGCGCGTCTCAAAAATAAATTCTAAGCTTTGAAAAATAAACACAGCACATAAAGACATAAAAACACCTTTTAAAAAATCTAAACTATCTAAGGATGCTACTTAAAAAAATGTCTATGACTTGTTACCACATAATCAATGAATTTTATACACTTTCACTTCACATTTTGTCACTTTTGTTCTCTGCAAAACGAGTTCGTTCATTCGTAAAAGTTGTGATTTAAAATTAATTTGTTCTCCAACAGAACCGGCAACAAGTCACATTTTAGCATATTTGCCAACAAAACCACACCTTCCACTTTTCAAGAAATATAATTCTTTTAAAAACCATTTATTGAAAATAGAAATTCTGTGGAACCTGTCACTGCCGGATCTGTCAAGTTTCATTGACTACAGAATGATTAAAAAATAAAAATTCCAGATAATTATTGTCAAACAAAATAAATACCACTAAGAAAACCACATTAACAAATCATAATATAAAACGAATATGTTTAGCGTCTGTGACAAACAGAACATCTACTTGGCTTAGAAATCAAATCAATAAAACACTTAAAAAGTTCGAATTTATGTTTCGAATTCAATGAGTGTTAGTCCGTGTTTCTGCTCAAATCTTGAAACTCTATTTTAACACACTTCTACTGAACTAATCGAGCTGAAAATGTTTATAAATATTTTGAGAGTCCTATCCAAAACGTGTCAACTTTATAAGCAAAATGAAAAACGATTCTGTCGTAGCAAACATTTGATATTTTACTAACACAAATTCTTCCATTTGAAACCAACTTAAATAAGTTCAGCTATATGATATGTCTCTCCAGCTCAGCTTACGAAAATAAAACAATTCTTATTAAATACTAAATTAACTTTGTGATGAATAATGGGTCTACCACTAGGCACATATGTCTGAATTTTAACATTTTCTGCCGGTTATATTTAGTTTTCACTATTTGACTGATGTTGATATTTCGGCTGCCATAAAGTTTGCAAATTATTCAAAATTTATTAATTTCGATCAAAATATGATGTTCTATTTGAGCCTAATGAGCGGATAAGTTCGAATCGGAATTTACAAAGTATTGAAGTAGATCCAAAAATGATGTAAACTCGAAATACATATATCTTTGCTGATAATGGGGATTAATTCCGAAATTTCATCGAAATTACTGACAATCCTTCTATAGTTCATGAATGTGTGACAATTTGTTGCGGATTACGGTACAGCGATTCGATATGATAATCGCGTTCCAGAATTTTTAAAACTTTTTGAGAATTATAATGACATAATTTCATAATAATGCAGATAATTCTCAAATTGTTTAAATATATACTTCATATGAGTATCACATAAGTCACCTGAATAATATTTCGGTGTGTGCTGCTAGGTGATTGTCAAGTGAGGGTGAGCGCCCATGTGGAAGTGTATGATTAGAAGAGAGTGATAGGACTATTTTTTTTTTTTTAATAAAAGAACTTATAATTCGCGGTTATGATGCAAGCGAAGGAAAGAAAAATATATGAAGAAAACATTCTGCGCTATAATTCTTGGCTTTCTTTGAAATCCAATTCAAAGGCGGCTATAGGTTAAGTATTGAATCAAATTATTAATTTTGCTCCATACCCAGCGTTACTTGATACATGTTGTGACAGACTCTCATATAAGAAAACATAAAAAATAGTATCCCAGTTCGGCTTAGCTAAGAATCGTAGCAGGTCAATGGCAAATCAAATATTGTAAAATTGGTCTTAATGTCATTCTCGTTGATGGCTCACGTATACAAAAGGAAGACAATGAAGTGGCGTAGCAACGTAAGTCAGGTCCGCTAGTACTTAAAAAACCCGCAACTTTGCAAGATAGATTCCGGAAAAATGTATTTTAATGCGATAAAAGTGCGGTGACACGTTTATTTTCAGTAATGGCCCATCCAAATGTTGCCATTTAACAGTACTCAACTGTTGGGCTTACTGTTTATAGCTACGGTTCCAAAAATTGGAATGATCTAGAAGCGAACATCCGACCATTCCATGCTGGATCATTAAAACTTATAGCGAAAGCGTTTAGCCATTGCAGGAAAGCTTTTTGATTAAAATTGGGTCCAATAATTAATATTTGAATCCATTTTAAAATTAGGAAGTTTTTGAGTGATTTTTCAGTTTCAGTTATCATGAATGCTACTTTGAAATCACTTCGATTTTTAACTGCGATATCTATTACACGCTTCTTCTTGATTTTAAACTCTGATTTTTTTATTAAAGGTTTCTTTTGAATGTTACAATTGCTACTTAATATTGATATTTGTTGCAACATGGTTTGATACTTTTTTGAGTGATATTATTTATAACGTGAAGCAACTTTTACCAATGATTTTTAGTCGCTGTAAATAAATAGTTCTTAATAGTTCTTAATGTGAGACCCTATATCTTAGATGCCACTAATGAAATATGCAAATATGTCGCCTTTAAATTTCCTTTACAACATTTTTCAATTCCTTTTTTGCTTTTGTAATTTTCCGCCACGCATTCCAATATATTCAGAGCTTTATGATTTCTTCTTTTCAGATTTTTTCACAGCTTATTCATCTCCTTATCACTGACTTATCGAATCAACCTACGTAGGAATGTATGTGCGAGTATGTATTTCCGAGTCAGTTCACAGTTTCACATGTCAAATGGCAGCTAATGACAGCTAATCAACTGACACATCAACACGAACCGCAACAGCTACAAAATGAGCTACGAGTATTTCTACAAGTAAAAAAATGCTGTGGCCAGCTTCAGTTGAGTTACAACAACAATAACAACGACGGCGACGACGACACCAAAAAACGCCAACGACAAGCAAGAGATTGACAGCATACAAAAGAAAAACTGCAAAATGTAACCATAGAGAGTGGCAAAGCAAAAAAAAAAATAAATAAATAAAAATGTAGCAAAATATAAGAAAAAATATAAAAAGAAAAAATAGACAACAAACTATGAGAATAACCAAAAAGAAAAATCTCATAGATGGCAAAGTATCTGAGCGTATCAACAGCACAAACATCGGCATTATCATCATTATAATCATGATCATCAAAAGCCAAGACCAAAAAGAGAGACAGCTACAATAAAACCAGCAACAACATTAGGGACAAGCAGCCATCCGTGAACCTAAACAATGCCAAAACTGAAAGAAAAAAAAAATACTAAAAACTAAAAACAAAAAGCCAAAGCGTAAAAGTATCTCAACTTGTACGCAAACTGCGCTCGCCACACACACACACACACACATATACACATTCATTCATACATTTAAACACAGGCATACATTCACTGGCATGACCGCCGCCCCCTGTGTGCCATACCACCCAATGTGGCACATTGTAGTGTACTCGAAATGTACTTGAAGTGGCAAGAGCAGCAGCAGCAGCAGCAGCTTTGTGGCATACAGCTACACTTACTCTATCCATGACGTTGACGCTGCTCCAAAAACTACGATGACACGAACTAAGCGCGAATATAAACCAAAAGCGTAATCCATATAAATGAAAGACACAAAAAAAAAACTCTAATCGGCAAAAAATAGTCAAAGCTTAAGAAAGCTAAACTCAAAGAAAAGATACACAACAACACACAGATTCAAAATGTTGCGCTGTGAAATGGAAATCAGCTGTTCAACTGTTATGGATGGCAGCAAAGCAAGGATTTGACAGCTTACTTCGCATCTTATGCGCCAATTAGAGGGTTACCAGTTTCTGGCCCACTGCGCGCTTTTTGTTGACACCGAACACACATACGCACACACAATTATGTATGTTTAAACGTTTGCAGCATGATACGCATGCAAATGTACACTCACTTTAGCACATATACACACACCCAAACACACAAACAACAAGCACGCATATGTAATTACGTTGCGTTGCTTTCCCCACGCTTTACTATTTCACTTTTTGTGGGTGGCACACGGCAGGCAAAACGTAACGCGGCAAACCCGGCAAATGCGTAAAAAGACACTTTTAGAGCGAGATAGACAGATACTTTGATAATAATTTTGATAAGACGCAGCGGTAAATATTTTCCGTGTCCGCGACAGCAGCCATCGAGTATCCAACTGAAAAATGAATTTCAAATTGGAATCGGTCGGCTACCGCTGCACGTGCAAATGTGTTTGGGCTTTTCTGTATGTGTATGTGCGTAGCAAGTACTCGCAATTGCGCGCTCTCTTAAAACAAATCACGAAGCTCTCTCGCTCGCTCGCTCGCGTTTCGCTTCGGATTTTGTCAGTTTTGTATCTATTCACGAATTTAGTACGCAATTAAATGCGAAGGGTGGCAAAAGAGGAAAGCTAAAAGACATTAAAGCGAATTGACTTTCATAACGTAACAAGAGCGAACAACAGAGAGCGAGAGCGATTGAAACTTGTGCGCATGCGCAAGACAAAATTCCAATACGATTTATGCCCGAAGTTAGCCGAAGTGCAAACACATACACACACAGCCACAGCCAAATTCAATACGCATCGTCACGTGTACGTGTGTTTACAAAATTACACACACACACTTGCACATACTATACGAACAGCTATTCAAAGAGGGCACAAAATAATAATAATAAAAACACGTATAAAAAATATAAGCAATAACAGCAATCTGCTATACTTTTTTTGCGCTTTCGTTTGTATACACAAAAATAATTAAATATTTTATTTAATTTAAATAATTTATGACATATTTGCCTAAAGTTGTTGTTGCAACTCATTAGTTTCGCTAAAAGACTGGCAACTGGCCAAAAAAAAAAAAATTTGATTAAAAAAAAAAAAAAAACCAATATTACGCACATTGAAAAAAAAAATTTCGAATTGCATTTTATTACAAAATTTCATTGATTTCTTACTTTGCTCTTCTTCTTCTTTATCATGCTCTTCTTTCACGTTTTCATACGACTTGCCGACAACAACAAAACGGCGCGTGCTATGTTTGCGTTGCCACTTCTCTTATCGATTTACTATACAACGTTTTTCTTTCTCCCTCTCTCTCTCTCACTCTGTCACACACACACACTCATTCGTTGTATTATCAATAAATGCAACTATTGAGATTTATCACAGGCACTTTGTAAGAAGGAAAATTTACCGAACAAAACGAGACGAGCGGCAAAACGAACCACTCGCTTCTTCTTCTTCTTCTTCGAATTACAACTGTTAACTTTCCGGACACCGTGAGCGTTCGCCACAAAATCTAATCGACGATTGAATGAACTTTTTCTTGTTTACGCTTATACACTTGCTCTACGCTGCTGACGAAGAACAGTGGGCCAAAATACATCAAACTTTCATAAATGTTTTGTAGAAATGTTTATTAAATTATAGGGAAAATCTGAATCCCTGATTGTCACCTAATAAAAAAAACTTTGAAAAAAAAAAAAAAATTTTAAGTCCATAGTATATACATATATTCTTGATCAGCATCTTATTCAACTGTTTAGTTGAATGTTAATAAAGATTATGTAACCAGACGAATGACAATGGCATAGCAAGAGTATGTAGTCGTATGTAGGCCGCCCAATGCCTTCCTTAAGCAGTGCCATACAGTGTTTATTTTTAATTTTCAATATAAAATTTGTAAAGTTTTATGTTTACACCACTCGAGTCCCTGTATCATGGATCTGCTTTTTTTTCGAACAAAAGCTTCTTCTCTTTTGCTTATCAATATAGAATTATAAAGGCCTCTACGAATAGTCCACCCCGAATTTAAACATTTAGTTTTTCTTTGTACATGAGCTGGTTTCTTCATTTCCTTTTTATTTGTACCTTTTACACACTCATAATGAAGCAAGTTATACCCAAAGGAAGCGTCAGAGAATATATGAATATATTTGATCAGTCATATCTAACTGTATTTCAATTTTTGTCCAATCTAACAAAATACCGGTATGTAGAAAATTTAATATATGTAGGCATTCTCTCAGAAGGTCAAAGTCGATCTTCCAAGTTTTCTTTTAATGAAAGCTTCCATACAAGCACAAAGCTCAAAAGTTTGAGTAGTTTTGAATAAATGGGCTTGGCACGTACACTGTACTTTAAGGCTCCAAAATTATTGTAAAACTCATAATATAATATAAATCTTAGAGTCCCGCGCGAATGCATTTGTTTGCAAAGCCTAGGTGAATTGTTTTGGAATATTGAGCAAATATTGAAGGTTTCATTGAATATAGTCAAAAAATGTCCGGTTGGCCACGAAAACAATATATGGAATCGCAAAGTCTTTTGATTTTAACCCTTGTTAATATCCCACAGTGAAATCAATGAAATTTTTAGATTCGTGACTTTCTTTGATGCCAACTTCAATAATATGCTTGCATATATAGCAGTCTAAAAGGCACTTCTTAGTCTAAAAAAATCGGTTATACATTGGTGTATAAATCAGCAACTTCGTCAGCAGTATTCTATGCTTGCCATGATTCACTTTTTTTCTCTCTGCTACACCTATAATAAATATTATCATCTATTCTACTTCTTTAAACTTTATAAAAAAAAAATCTGTGTTTAATTCTGTACTTCAATTAATTATAATATTTTCATTTTTAATCTTTCAATTTGTAGCTTGGACCAGGTTCTTCTACATATCATCGGTTAACAGTGGAGTTAAATTTCGTATAACTCTTTGCTTTTCAATCCACTGTAGACCTTACTCGGCCATCGCGTTCGTCGCTTCGGACTTCACACGAAAGCAAGAGAATGAGAGAGCGGTGCCGAATACGAAAAACCGAGAGAGCGAGAGAGAACGTCAACGTGGTCGTGTTTACAGTGGAATGCCATGTGAAAAAGAGATGGAAATACTTCGTGTTTCGCCATCATTACGTTAACCGCGCCCACCCTTTGGCTTCCAAGTGTCTTGATTGGCTGTTTGTTATTCTTTGAATTGTTTCTTTTGTTGTTGGTTATTGGTCTTGTTGTTGTTTAGTTGTTGTGACGTCAGCATCTTTAATCTTTAGGCCTTTCATTACAAATATTTCAATACAAAATTCGGAACATGGCTAGTCAATAATTTCGATTTGTTGTGTTTTTTCAACATACATATTTCTCTGGCATAATTATAAGCACATGACTCAGTGCATAAAACTTGGTAATTGACATCAAATTGTACGATTTCTTATGACTTTAACCTTTATAACCTTGACTTTCTCGGGTAGACTTAGTAGTTACAGAAGTTTAATATCTAAATTCTATCGGTTTTCAGTTTAAATTTGACATTTTGCCGTTGCAATCTTAAGAATCTTCCATTTCAAACCCATTGCAAAAATGTGAATTGGCTTATATAATGAATCAATCGAAAAAATTGACGAAAACATTGCAATCGGCCAATCGTTATAGGATTATTGTCTCAATTCAAACTATTACTTTTGGCTTTTGTTCAGTGTTTCGATATTTAGAAGCATTTCACTTAGATATGGAACGATTAGTTAACTTAGACTTTCATTTACTTGGTACTGTTGGAATTTTTCATGCATTTTGACATAGTTTTATTATATTTGTTTAAATTGTTTAAAATTAAAAACATTCAATTGAGTTGTTTGCAATCCAATTTGCAGTTTGTCCAAATTTTCCAACTTTTATTTGTACTTGCCTTAATTTTTTTTGCAAAAAACTCTTTAAGGATTATAACGAGTATCCAACATTCGAATCAACAGTTTCTGTAAATTTTTTTTGACAAATTTTCCAACTATTCTCTATAAACCAATAAATATTTGGTTCAGCCGTTCTCAAGATTATATAAGAGTTATATGGAAATTTTTTTTTTTTTTTATTTTATATATTTTTTTTTTTTTCATAAAAAGAGTTTCTAGCTTGATCTGCGGATAGAGAAAATTCAAGTTAGACAAATTTTGGCTTTAGCCTTACTGAGAGAAATTGAATGCCCTGTAAACTCGACAGTTTATTAGCCTTTATAGGACTTCAAACCACTTTCAGGAAAAGTTTCATTAGTTTCATGATAAGTTTTAAGTGACTGTAACCACTGCGCTGTCTTGAAAGGGCGTACTAGACTCTGAGTTTACCTGTTCATACCAATTCTGTTCACAGCGGACCTGATTTTCAACATCTCTACTTTACGAAAGTTGGATCTGTGAACGTTACGTGGTACCAATATGGACATGGACTAATATATAGATTTAATCACAACAGACCGCCAAAACCTCTCCGCAGTTAGGCAGTACAGAGCAGTTGAAACATCACACGCTCCATGGATAGGGCTGTCCAGAAGGTCATTGGTTCTATAAATTCTGTTCTGTGACTAATTCTTGGTACAACAAGAAGTGTTGCAATGCTAATGCAGAGAAGAACGCTTCCTCTCAGCTAAGTCTGCAGTCGGGAGCAACGCGAGTTGTTACAGAGAGATATCACGAGAAACGGAGATAGGAGAAACTTCTTTTCAGACGCAAGAAAAAGGAATAAGAAAGATGTGAGTTTGAAGATGTTGAGAGTTTAGGTGACACAAATGTATCTCGAAAATTTATCAAAAGGTCAAGAACCTGACTGAAGGTTTTAAAGCCGGAGTAACTTTCTGTAAGGACGTAAAGGGTAATCTGTTTAATGATGCACAGGAATCACTGTGAATATGGAGAAGTGGTTCTTCTAACTTACTTGGAGGCAATCCAGCGCACAATGCCGCCGATACAAATAATACACCGGAACCACCAATTCATAATGGCACTATTATAGAGCCACAGGACTGTAACGAGGTCGATTTAATCAAAAAGCTGAAAAATATCTTACTCTGCCATCGGCTGCCAACTGAATTATTCACGACCGGTGGCGAAGAGTTGGTTAGGAGTATACAAAAATTTTGTTGATCGTAAACCCATTGACTGGAATCTCAGCGCTTTTTTGTTCTATATTTAAGAAAGGAGAACCCACCAACTACTACGGAATAAGTCTCTTTTACATAAGATATAAAATTCTGTCACGCTTATTGTGTAATAGGCTGAAGCCATGTACGGATTCACATTACGCCAAATCTTGGAAAAGACCCGTAAGTTTAACAAAGACACACACCTCGATTATATAGTAGCTTTCGACACACCGATACGAACGAAGTTTTTCAGCACCCAGTTTGCACTAGGTATTCTGATACACACAAAGCATTGTCAGGGTAGGAATGAATCTCTATGAACCCCCTAATACCAAGAGAGGTTTCTGGCGGGGTGATGCGCTTTTGTTCGATTTAATCTGCTTATGGAATACATCTTACGTCAATGCCCGTACATACAGAATATGTTGGGCTCGATCTTCCAAAAGGAACTTATGCTGCTTGCAAACGCGAATGATATTGATATCATCGATACGCAAGAATGGCGAGTCAGCAAGGCGTTCTCAGAGATTGAAAAACAGTCTCGGACAATAGGTCTAGCGGTGAACGAGGACAAGTACGAGGACGAAGTACTTGGTGTCTTCTCGCACTCCGTCAACGCGTCTTGGACGGTCAGTGACGATGGAGAATTTCAACTTCAGTGTTGTACAAAACTTCGTCTATCTTCGATCCGAGATAATCAGCAACAACAACGTCAACGGAATTAAAGAGCTCCAGCACGCATGGTTTACACGGGGGCGCCCAAACTTGATTGGTGGACGCTAAAATAGAGGACAACCGGGCTCGCGTTGGAATGATCAGGTATAGAAAGATCTCTCCGTACTTGGCATTCAAAACAACTGGCGCCAGCGTGTACACGATTACGGAAGCTGGTGCTCCTTCCATGATCGTAAGACAATTCAATACATAAAGGTTGAATGCCTTTGAAACTTGTAGACTACATACTTGTATCTGCGTATAATTATTAATGACTATCGATTCAATATTTAATATGAATATTTTCCGGTTTTAACTCTCCCGCATTACATGCATACATAACATTCGAACATTGCAAGGCTTTTGGAAATAGAGTAGATTTTATATGTGATTTTCTGAGCCACCCTTGTGAATCAGTATCTAAAAGCAAATGCATAAGTACTCATATTATAAAAGTCTTTTAATGGCATTGCGCCTAGCAACGACTGAGTCATAATTTGTGCAATCTTCTAGTTTACATTAGCAAAGCTTCATATTATGAGTTTCTGTTATAACAGCAAGCAGTCAACTTCGTAAAGCGTCCATTCGTGCTCATTTGAAAACTCGAAGGAATTCATCCCGAATATTGCCTGTTATTTTATCTCGCTTATGGTGGGCATAATTTTATTGACGAAGAAGAATTTACACATTTTTGTTGCTAATACTATTTATTTTAAAAAAAATAAAGACAGTGAGCACATTTTATTAGTACTTAGATGTTAGGAACAAACTTTATTAAATATGTTGGCATAAGTATTTTGACAAGTCAATTTTGATAATAACAAAAAAAATCAATGCTATTCAGGAAGTAGAAAAATGACATTAGCTAATAAAATGTCTAGTGCCCTTTGCCATTAATTACTTTTTGAAGTCGTGTTAGTATCATGTCTTTCAAATTTTAAAGCACTTCGGAGGAAACTTACTTCAGATGTGTTTTTGTTCAACAAAACATCTTTAATTACGCTTTATGTAAACCCATACGTTTGCTATAAATTTTAAGTCCGAACTTTGAGTTGGACATTCCAAAGTGTTTGCTCATATATCCTTCAATTCAATTCTTTTGGATCATCTTGCTTTTATGGCGTGGCACTTTATTCGACTGTCGGTTAAATAATTCCCCTAATAACCTAGCATCTGAAGGGAATGCGTTATCACTTAATGATCTCAAATATTAGCATTTGTTCATGCAACGCAAACTATTGTCAGAAATTCACAATCGGTTGCAAATATAGTTGACCGAACTCGATCAATGTCACACGTAAAAGGTCAAAATACTTATGCCGCTGCAAAGTTCACTGTTTGTTCAAACTCTTATCAGTTGAATACATGCAAAATCTACGATTCATAGGACACTTTTCAAATGTGACATGTATATAAGCAAGAATTTCCAAGCGGACTGATGAGATTACGTAGCGGATTTCGAAACACGTGTCTCCGTTGCTTTTCACATTTAATGTTTCAAAGTTGTTGCAAATAATCTCTTACATACGCTTGTTTATCATGTAAATGACCTCTAGCCTGCTCAAATTCATATCTAATAAATTTTTTATAATTTTTTAATGCGAATGAATTCCTGCTCGGACCGTAATGGCCCATTGATTGATGTTTTATTGCTTTTGTTTCAGTGCTAGAAATAGAATAAATGACACCACAAGGCCAAAGTTTCACTTGATATTGTGATTCCAGATAATTTTCCATTTCTTTCAGCTTTCAATAAGTTTTTGTTGTCAAATACCTCACCAAGATCTTCAGCTATTGTATTCGCTTCATCAGATCTAATCCATTGACATTTCTGCTGGAATTTAAATGCGGAGTTGGTTAATCTACGAAACCTCTTTGTTACTGTCACATTTAATAGTCTGTTGCTTTGTTGGAAAATATCGAATCAGTTAATACGGGAATCCTAAAGATTGCCTTTTTTGTTGGGATTTTCTTCAACATTTTATGTTTATATTAAAGCAAATCTTGTCGCAAGTCTAACGAGTCATCTGACATACTTTGTTCTTCTTTTTTTTAAAACTTTTATGTAAAATTTACTACTTCATCCTTTTAACATTCTAATTCTAATTTCTCACAGTTCGTTTTCTGCGATTTTCAACAATGGAAATAATGCAAAATTTTCGCAAAACGAATACCAACCAATTTTTAATTAAAACTTTTGATTTTTCATTCATTGGTCGACAATCAGCCTAATGACTTTTTAAGATTGTGCGTCCGCCGCACCCAAGAGAAAACTAAAAAGCATAAATCTCGCAATTTAATCAATGCTTCTTATTACATTAAAAATTTTTATATCAAATTTTAGATACGACAACTACAAAACACAAAATTGGATGCAATTAAAATGTAAATGCTTTTAAATTTCGCATAGCACAGAAGAGTCATAATGATGAAAATAATAATAATAATGGGCTTAATAGAAGAATTCCGAATCCGAATAAGGGTAAAGTGACATGAACAACGTGTACAAGGTGAGGTGAGAGAGAAAGAGAACGGAACACAGAACAGCACAGAACTGAACACAAGGGAAACCAAGCGCAAGTGCTTACAGTACAAATTAACAAAAATCCGTGAAACGCATAAAATATTTTCATACATATTAACCCCCGAACGCATACAGTAAAGTAGATAGAATTCACATTCAGTTTAGGGCAGCAGCGGAACAGAGCGTTTGGTCTATAGGTTTATTCGAGAGATGTCTGTCCGCATGTCTGTTTGTTTCAATGTTTGCCTGCCCTTATACTACGTACATACATTCATATTGTATCTGCTTGCCTTGTCCGGCTGTCTGTCTTTCTGTCTGTCTGTCTGTCTGTTTGTGTGTCGTGTCGCACTCCCCGTCTCAACGGGCTGCTGCAGTCTGCAATCTCTAGTCAGCAATCGCTTAAGTGTCTGCTGCTACGTTACCTATGCTGTGTATGTATCTTTGTATTAGTGTATCTGTGTGTGCATGCTTGTGTGACTCGTAACAACTCGAAATGAGCACTTGCGGTATTCCGAATTCGACACCAAGCCACCACCACACCACACTCTGCCTCGTCCCGCGCTCTACTATGTCATTCGATTTAAATTGCGCTTCGTGGCGCATTCACTTCACTCGACTCGCTCGTAGTACATCGTTCCATTTACGATAACTAGCTATAGGCCGTAGACCCAATTGGAAATGGAACGTATGCAGACCGGCGTGCTGTTGTATAAGGTTGGCGATAGATCGAATGTATAGGAAACCAATATCTACCCAATTGTCTAGTGCACGGTACACTTATAGAAGGTAGCGCAACTCTCACAATATATGTAGCTGAAAGCAGTAGCGATTAAAAAAGAGATTTGGTTTCTATGTTGTTTCTGCTCCATAAAACGTGGAATGAAGAACCAATAGCTTCACACGACAACGCGCACTGAGTGTAGCTATCCTCTCTCAACTGTAGCTATTTTGAGAGCGCATGGCTGAAGCAGCGTTACTATGAATTATTACACTATAGTCTAGTGATTGTTGATTTGCCCGGCGCCCTTTACATATCTATCAAATATCAAAATATCATCCGCTCCAAATAGTTTCTGAGATAGGACTTTAGAATTTGGTTTTACTTATGTATGTGCATTATAGCGCTAATATCTTCAATAATTCTTATTTCTTCTGGTGCCCTTGACATATGCTTTCAATCTCATTCATCGTATGCGCACAATTGAAAACAAGAATTTTGTTTATAACCTGATCCAAAGAGGTAAAAAAACAAGAATATAATCTTGAATTCACAACTGAAGAAAACCTGGCCTAGGTACTTATTATACCCTTGAACCATTAGTACGTTGTATAAAAAATACGAGTGGAGATCTCTCACTAGACTTTGAAATAAATCATGCCTATTGGTTTTGCGCAAATGTATGCAACAGGTAAAAATAATGGTCTGAGACCCCCCAAAAGTTACCCCCATTATGGTCAGGAGTGATAGAGGAGTCAATATAGCCATGTCCGTCTGTTCGTCCGTATGACCGAAAGATTCTCGGAAACGGTAAGATAGAGACTTATTTTTTTTGCATTCGACTAGGACTTTGCCGGAATTTTAAGAGTTTAATTTAAATTTTTTCACCACCACCCTTCCCCATAAAATGCTTCTCAAGGGTAAAAATTTCTTCGGCACAAGAAAAGCAATACCAAAAGTATACCAGTATAGAGATAATGTTTTTCTATACCAAAATCCCAAAACTTCATCAAAATCGGTTAATTTATTAATGACTTTGAACGTCCTATGATACTTCCGTCCTCCCTTTTCTTTTCATACATAAAAAAAAATATTTTATAAGGCACTTATTCGTGCAGAAGGATGTGGGAGGAGCAAAATACTTTTCATCATTACCATTTTTTCTTATTAATTCCTTACCTTTTTGTTTTGCACTGCTTGGTCATAAGCTAGGGAAACATTTAATGTGTTTGTTAGGCGATCTGTGCTAGTACTGGGCCTCTTATAGTCGCTTCCGCCGAACTGTAATTTCTCACTTGTTTGTACTCGGTTTGTTTAAATTATATTCAGAGACATATATCGATATTTTTATAGCTTGTACCCATAATATAACAAGATGTATTAACTTTTAGTGGAAATAAATGTAACAGTCAGGGCAAACCTCTTTAATATGTATCTCTTTTACTCTATGGGTACAGTGTATGAAAAGATATATCTGTTTTTAATTCTAAAGTACAGTTCTCATGAAGAATAAAGAACAGCACTAAACATTTAATTGATCGATATTGATATTGAATTGATAAACGTCGAGGTGAAGGATATTTAAGATTTAAAACCATAAATTTCTGATATTTAATCTCACTTTCTAGTTCTCTATACAATGTATGGGTGAGATTGTAATGGACAGATGTATGAAACACTGGTTGTGTCACGGGAGGGTAAGCGCTCGGGAGCGAGAGTATTTTTTAATAAAAGCACTTATTCAAGGTTATGATGCGAGGAAGGGAAAGTGAGGGGAGAACTTTTTGAGGGAAGTATGCTGGCCTATGCTCCAACTAGGAGTAATACTTTAAGTAATAAAAATTAAAGTATTAAGGAATTAAAAAAAATAATTCTGGCCAAAAATTCCTGGCTTTCTTCAAAATCCAATCCAAAGGCGGCTAAAGGTAATGTACTACAATTCATAAACTTTGAAGCCTACCTTATGCTTAGAAGGTAACAGCAGATAACACGGAATCTAGTGTCACTAGATACATGTTGTGACAGGGGTCTCATATAAGAAAAACATAAAACATAGTAGACCATGACGGGTCAGCTAAGAATCGTAGCATGCCATGATAAACCAAATATTTTAAAATTAAACTTGAAAAATATTATTCTCGATAAAGGCTCACGTATAGAACAGGAAGACAAAGAAGCGGCTTAGCAGCTCAATCCGGATCCGCGAGTTCTTTATAAAATCTGATCTAACGTACAATAAATAAACTATGTCATAACCCGATTAAAGGCAACTCTATTAATCTTAATATTTAATAGCTACACGTTTATATGAACGATGAAATTTCGGAGACAATAAGATATATGTCCTACATATTTGACTCTCCTAACAAACGCAAAATGAAGTGTATCAACCATCAATCCGCATAAGAAATTCCACATTCAGATCGGATCACTATGTAAGAGGCCCCATATAGAGCAAATGAAGACTTTTAGACAAAGGGTTACAAATCTGTTGATGAAATAATGACACCTCAGCTGAATATAGAGTATATCAAAGTCGGACACACTCCATTACTATGTCAATTGCTTAATTTTTGTGTGTTATTTATTTAATACATTTTCACATACACAGATTCAGTAGAAAACATTAGCACATGCTGTTAGAGTTCCAAGTGGGTATCTCTTTTTAGTTAGTTTGCTTTTTTTTACATTTTTCTTTGCGCTGTGTTTTTTGTGTTTTTGTTGTTAAGTTGCTTTGCTGCCGCTGCCAACAAAAGAAGCAGAGCAAAAGTGAAGAGGCCAGCTAGAGACGTGTCAATAGCTTGTGTGAAGGAGACGAACGGGGAGGAATGTACTGTGGTACGGGGCCAACATTTGGGACCTTGTTCTGTTCTGGCTGCTTCTAGCTGCTTCATTTCATCTCGACGTAGTCATCCTCAACGTTTTTGCCTTTGTTGGCATTTTGTGCACAGCACAGCACAGCACAGCAAACATGGCGTTGTTTTTGCGTTTGAGTTTTTAGCTATAGATACACATTCATACATACATACATATGCATACAAACCCATACATACACTTGCTTTGGCTTCTTCGTTGTGCCGTCCGTCTTGTCATGCCACACATTTGCACTCGCCTCGCCTTCGCCCCTCTTTCAATATTCGACGTTGAATATTTACATTTTGATTGGGAAATTGCTGAGGCACATTTCATGCGTTCGTGGGTGTAGTTTAACACACGCACACACACACATATATATGTATATACAAACACCCTCGTACATGCATATGTATGCATAAATACATACATTTTTGGCCTTTGTTTGTTTTGTGGCTTTGCTTATTTCACACTTTTTTTGTTTTGTTTTTTTTTTTTATTTTGTACTTTTTCAGAATTAACAAATCAAGAAAGCCACACAAGAACGACAGCGTTTTCGTTGTTGTTGTTGTGCTCTTAGCTTTTTTTTTTTCGTTTTTACTTTTTCGTGTTTAGCCTTTCGTCCAATAATAATTTGTTTCGATTTATCATAAGCAAAATTTATGAGAGACAACAAAACCTGAATGAAATGATAAATGATCTAATGAGACAAAGCTGTAAACTGTCGAGCGGTCGGGTCGGGTTGGCGCGAGCGTGCGTGCGTGCGTTTGAAGGTCGCACAATCTGCTTTGAATCGTAGTTGAAGTTGAAATATCGACTTAGTCAACCGAAAATAATTTTTATGTAAATATGTACACAAAATTTACATTTTCCTTGGAATATTTATCTGCAGCGAAGAAATTTGCCTACACAAATAATTTGTTTGCCTTACTCGCCTCGCAGCAAAGTGCCAACAATTTGCCACAAATTTTCGTCAATTCTTTTTCTGTTGCCAAACGAAAATTCAATAAAAAAAAAATTACTTGGACAATACAAAGTTTTTACTATTTTTTTTTAAATTTTTTAAGTGCAAATAGGGAACAACATCGCTCAATAAGCTCAAGCTTGACACCTGGTTTTGATTAATTGCTTGAAGTGAGATATCAGTCATATACAAAAGAAAGCGTGCTCAACTTTAATACACTGTACACATGGGGTAAAATGGTTTGATACCATACCACTTCTTCACAATAACCAATATTGACTCCTTTGCGGTCTCAAATTGCCTTCCATTTAAACTCTAGCAGAGAGTATTCCCCAGAGGTCCTCGACGGCGTTAAGGTCAGTTGTTTGTGCTGAAAAGCGTTATATTTCTCGACGCAAGAAACTCTTTAGTAAGCTTTCCGCTATGAATCGGCGCATTATCTTGCTGAAACGTCGAATTATTCCCATAAAACACTCCAACAAATGAAACACATCGGGATCTTCTCTCCATAACAGAATGCAGCCCAAGCTATGACCGATCCCCCATCATGAACATGACGGTGACATGTAAGGTGCGGTTGGTTCATTTGCCACCAATACTTATTGGAGCAATCAGGACCGTTCAAATTGAACTTCTTTTCGTCCCAAAATTGGTATTTTTTAGCGAACACCAAAAGTGCGTTTATGTGCCGAGCCAAAAGCTGTGGTTGAGGTGCCATGAATGTGTATTAAACGTCCAGAATTTCGTTTATAATTTGCACGATTCTATTTCTGGTCACTTCTAGACCCAAATGATGCTTAAATTATCCACTACTTAACACCTCAGCCACTGCTGAGCGTTTGATGTGCCGTTTACCTCGAGCGTCAATGATTGGTTTTCGGCCGTTGCGTTTGATGGAACCATAATTAAGGGGTTCTTTTAGGAAACTACTAATTGTATTTCTGTAGCGATTAAGTAATTGAGCTATTTCTGCGATTTTCGATACTTTTTCTAAAATAAATATTGCGTATATTTAAAAAAAATTAAATGTATTTATTTCACTTACTTTTCCACATTGTGGCGTTCTATGCGGCTTTTAAGAATTCTACCCGAACTGCTTCTTCTATTCTTCTAGCTTCGGATCTCTTGTTTCGTTTCTCATAGACTTAAAATTTATTACACCCATGTTAATTTCATAGATGTGAAAAGATGAGCGCACAAAGTTCCCAAATATGAGGCGTGGTTCAAAATGTCATTTAAGGAAATATCGTAGACCCCATTAAGTGTAAATATTCGTCGCCCACTCGTCGAGATAAATCGATATTATGCATGCCCATATTAGTCTCCTCTCCCTCTACCTGTTAGTTGTTTTAGATGTCTAAGTGATAAATTTTTAACAAATCTATCTAAAACCTGATTTACTTTTATTGTAGCCAAATAAGGTGTCACCTTTCTTGCTTTTCCTAAAACCTTTTGTTTCAACCTAATGTTTCATATGGTTGGTTCTTATTGACGCTTACCCCATACCTACATATATCAATGAATTTTGTTGGGTTTTTGTATAAAAAAATATTTTCATTACACAGTGATCTCGCCATACCTGTCTTACGTCGTCCACCAATCAAGTTTGAACCCCCCATGTAAACCATGCGTGCTGGAGCTCTTTCGTCCATTCGAATCAGGGAGCCAGCCCAGTGTAGCCGCTGGAATATTATAAGAGATCTAAACTTGTTGCTGACTCTAATAGGAGCAAAAATATTGCCAAGAATCTTTCTCTCCAAGACTTCCAACGACGTTTATCTAACTCAATCACGGTACGTGCTTCTGTGCCAATGCGGCCAATCACAGGAGTATCAGCGCCTTGTAGATCGTTAGTTGACAATTTGCTTGATCAGGCCGTCACAGACTGACCAAGTCGCGATGACGGCTTGCGAGAAGACACCAAATACTTTGTCTTGTCCTCATTCACCACTAAACCTATGAGAAGACATTTTTTTTCAATTTTCGAGAACACTTTGCTGACTCGTCGTTCTTGTGTTCCGATGATATCCATAGCACCTGCGTAGGTAAGCAGCTTTACTTCGTTTTGGAAGATCGAGCCTGTAATATTCCGTATGTACGGCAATTGGCGTAAGATTTATTCCATCAACAGCTTAAAAAGATGAAACCTCTCTTGGTGTTAAAGGGTTCGGAGAGGTTCTTTACTATCCTGACAATGTTATATCCGATTGAAAAGAGAATTATTCCACGTTAGTTGGCGCAAAAAGCGTGATCTATTTTCTTAAAGATAGGATAAAGAGCACAGAAATTCTAGTCATTGAGTATGCATTCATCGTACCATATCGTACATAGAAAGTTTTGCATACTTCGCCGCCAGTCTTGAATAGCTCAGAGCCTGCCACTTTGTTATTTTTGAGCTTTTTAATAATCTCGTACTCTGGTGGCTCTACAATAGTGCCATCCGCTGGTTCCAGTGTCATTTCACTATCTGCTTCATTGTGCGCTTCATCATCTCCTAGAAGGTTAGAAATGTGTAGAGATCTGTAACCAGACTTCCATGTTTATCTTTACAGAAAATTACACTGGATTCAAAATCTTTGGTCAGACGCTTGACATTTTGTTAAAGTTTTCGAGCTTAATTTTAGGTATATAACCTCTCATCTCTTCAAACTCACATGTTTCTTGCAACTTTTTCAGAGTTTATAAGGCGTTATCCTCTCTCCGCTTCTCTTAATATAGCTCTCTAACAGCTCGCGTTGCTCCCGACTGTAGATTTAGTTGATAGGAGTCGTTTATGTCTGTAGTGTCATTGCGACACTCCACGTCATATCAAGAGTTACAGATTTTGTATAACCTGACCATGACCTCCTTGCCAAACGTATCCATGAGGCGGATGATATGTCTCCACTGGTCACATAAAGTTTGAGAGACGTCAAGAGCATTTAGCAGTCTAACTTTCGATATGTGTTGATTCGTATGGCATGCACCACGCTAGTAAGAAACTTGGCTGTAACATGATAATGGTTCGAGTCGATATCGAACCCACTTTTAGAGCTAGCGCCATCCAAACCTACCACCCAAGTTTAGTTTCAAAAGATTCGTGTGTATTGAAACTTCAGATGCTCTGAATTTAACATTTATTCATTGTTAAATATTGTATAAGTCTCGGGCTACCAAAGGCAAAATGGGTTTACTAAGAGGAGTAGCAGACATCATAAAGTATATACATATATTGTTTATCAGCATCAAAAGTTGAGTCGATATAGACAAGTGCGTCTGTCCGGCTGTCTGTTTGTCTGATAGGCTGTAAGAAAATCGAGATCTTCGAGACTGTAAGAGATAGAGCCTTCAAATATGCATATTTAGATTCTCTTATTCATTCTTCAGCTAACATATATTCAAAAAAACACGCTAACCACCCTTCCCTAAGGGAGCATTGACATTTATCAAGTAAAACTACTCCTCATTCTACGTTAAGCCTTTTAAATATTCCATATAAGGCCAGAGCAGACGACTTAAAGTGGTACCTCCATTCCAAATTTGTTCAAACTTTCTGAGTTCTTGTTTGGTTTTGTTAAAAACACCAAACTTGGAGTGTCTTGCATGATTCCTAAGAAAATATTCCATATTGGGCCAGATCGGACCACTAGAAGAAACAGTGTATCTCATTGACGAGCCCAGTCGACTGCAGTCTTCTTTCTTGTTTTAAGTATTTGTTTCTTGTTCGAGCTAGGGCTGAAGTCACCAATTAGCGCCGTACACACCTCTAGTCCAACTAACTTGCTTCTTAGCTGCTTTTTTAGAAGAAGAAGAGGTTTTTTGATCGCTGTACATCCATATATGTATTTTTTTTTTTTATTTCGTCGGAGTCACCGATTGAATATTTTCAAATAGAAGATTTGCTTATACTTGTCTTATCTCCGATTTGATTTTTTTTTTTTGTAGCTGATAGATCCAACTTTCGTCAGTATTTGATAATGAGTTTGGCTAAAAACTAATGGACTAGATACCGTATTCACACACATAATGACGGACATGGCTAGATGAGCTGTCTGTTTGATTGTTTCTTAAAGCCGTCTAAACTTTTGGAAGCATTGCTTTCAACTTGAAAGTTTGTTACTATCGATAAGAAGGCTTCTAGCTGTATAACATTGGGAAGCATGAAAGAACGCTACAGTCACTCGACTTTGAGGTAACAT
Organism: Leucophenga maculata; assembly: GCA_035044805.1. Lineage (NCBI taxonomy): Eukaryota > Metazoa > Arthropoda > Insecta > Diptera > Drosophilidae > Leucophenga > Leucophenga maculata. Next base: position 75,523 of record JAWNNP010001183.1, read on the forward strand.
TTTTATGTGGGATATGTTCCTATCTGTGGAATATATTATTAGGGGATGAAGTAAGATACGCCAAATTCGGCTACACCAATTAGAACAACATAATCTGTTCTCAGTTTATATTTTTTTCAAACAAAAAAACAGTACAACTGTATCGCTTTTCATCAAAAGCCTAAAGGATGTAATGTACGACTAGAACCGTCTACAACCGTATTGTAAATCGGGGATTATGTTTCGTTTATATAATAATGGCAAGAACTAATCGTTCAAATATCTTTGAGAGTATTTGCAATAAACTTTTTGGTGTATAAGATTTTACATCTCGTTCAGGCTTAACAAAATTAAGTGCAACTAAGAAGGAAAGGAGGCTATGCTTAATATTGCATTAAATAATAGCAGTAATTAAAGGTAACCGGTAGAGCTTTTACAGACTTACATCGGTGATATTGAAACCAGGACCTTGTTTTGATGTATTACATCTTCATGCGTTACATATCCAATATTATCTGTTGTCTTTGGATAAGGGATCCAACGTTGTACCATAATGAATTCAACAACTGAAGTTGATGCCAGTTCGAATGGTTTGAAGCGGTTTTTCAATTTGTATTGAAACATTTTAAATTTCTTTCCAATAAAGCGAAATCACTTTTTATTCTGCATCAGAATACAAGGTGTTTCTGAAAATTTAGCGAACTTTTGAAATAAATTAATAAATACAATAGATTTTTGAGTATTTGTTTTTAATTATTCAAAGTACTCTCCCTCCCACTGAACACATTTATTAGCTCGATCCAATAACATTTTCGCGATATTCTGGCCGAATACGATGGATACGACTGAACAAACGCCTTATAACACCAAGAAAAAATGGCCCATTAATTGTTTGGCCCGTTGGAACGAAATCTTGGTGAATAATGCCCATCGAATCGTAGAAACAAATCAACATTGTCTTCACTTTTGATTTTTTTCTTGATTTTTCACGTGATTTTTTGGGTTTTGGCTCACCGGACGGCTTCCATTCGGCACTTTGACGGTTGGTTTCAGCGTCGTATTGAAAACTCCATGTCTCGTCACCAGTAACAATGTTGAAAAGGAAGTTTTGACTCTTTTTGGCATTTTTCATGATTTCTCGTCTTTGAATTGATGCGGAACAAATCGTGCACACACTTTCCTGAAGGCCAAATGATCGAAAAAAATGCGATGGATTGAGTCTTTAGACAATCCCAATCTCGATTCCATGAACCGCATTGACGATTTCGGTTCATTTTTGATGAATTCCCGGTCAATTTTGATGTTTTGCTCGTTTACTGAATATTTCCCGACCGTCATTGAAACGTGTATACCAGTCTTAAATAGTGGTACGAGATTCCCATAAACTTGTTTCATCATTTCGTGAGTTTCGGTAAAAGTTTAATCCAGTTTAAAACAAAACTTAGAATTGGCTCTGTGCTCAGCACTCATTTTTGCACCGATGACAGGAACATACTGTCACATTAGACGCTATAACTCCACTGTCACTTTTCCAAATGTCATGAAATTTTGAAGAGAATGTCAATGAAAGATGTGCCTTTCCAACGCAGGTTCTCACCAAGAGGTGGCACCACCAGAAAATACCCTGGAACAAAAGTTCGGGAAATTTCGAGAAACACCTTGTATATTTAGTGCGCATAGGTTGCCTTTTGATTTTTGCCTAAAATACAGATGACTGGTTTTTATGTTTATTGAACACTACGCTGAACATGGAATAGGAGAGTCAAAATATTCAAACTTAAAGGTTGTACCTCTTAGCTCGATGATCCTACGAGCAGCGTATCTTAAAATCGAATATCGTCTCGTCTCATTCTCTCCGATATATACTTTTACACATTCAGGAAGGCGCATCAACTGTTGTAGTCTGTAGCGGGCTGGCACCGGTTGTTTTGAATGCAAAGTACAGAGAGATCTCTCCATTCCTGGTCATTTCAACGCGTGCACGGTCATCCTTTATATCGTCGTCCTTTAATCAAATTTTTCCTTTTAAAGACTTTTAACGCCCTTTCATCTGACTCAATCAAGGTTTATGCCTCTGCGCCGTACAATAGGACCGGGAGTATCAGCGTCTTATAGATTTTGATTTTTGTCTTTCGAGAGAGGGCTTTACTTCTCATTTGCTTGCTCAGCCTAAAAAGTTATCTGTTTGCAAGCGTGATTCTTCGCCTGATATCCAGGCTGACGTTGTTCTCTCTGGTCATTTCGGATCCAAGATAGACGAAGTTTTCTGCAACATTGAAATTGATATTCTCTATCCAAGACGCGATGACGGCGTCTGCGAAGACGCATTCACCGCTAGATCTATAAGGCGAGATTGTTTTTTTTTTCTTTCTGAGAATGCCTTGCTGACTCGCTGTTGTTGTTTACCAATGATATCAATACCATCGGCGTACGCGAGCAGCATCACTTGCGTTTGGAAGATAAAGCCCGACATATTCTGTAAGTACGGGCAGTGGCGTAAAATGTATTCCATAAGCAGATTAAACGAACGACAGCGCAACACCCTGCCTGAAACCTCTCTTGGTATCAGGGGGTTTGAAGGAATTTTTCCTACCCTGACAACGCTTTGTGTGTGTCAGGATACCAAGTGCAAACAGGGTGCTGAAAAACTTCGTTCGTATCGGTGTGTCGAAAGCAGCTTTACAGTTCACAATAGGTGGTGTGTGCCTTTGTTAAACTCATGGGCCTTTTTAAGGATTTGTCGTAATATGAATAGTTGATATTGCTCTATAAATGAATCTGTATATGACTTCAGCTTATTACACAATACACGCGACGGAATCTTATATCCAATGGAAAGAAGACTTATTCTGCGGTAGTTGGCGGGGTCTCCTTTCTTAAAGATATTACAGAGAACACTGAGATTCCAGTAATTGAGTATGTGTTCATCGGACCATATCTTGCATAAAAGTTGGTACATACTTCTTAGCAACTCTTCGCCGCTGGTCTTGAATAACACTGCTGGCAGCCCAGACTTTCAGCTTTTTGATAACAGAATCGACTTTGTTATAGTCCGGTGGCTCTCCAATACTGTCATCATGAACTGGTGGTTCCGGTGACATTTCTCTTATGGCGGCCTTTCTTGATAATATTTCTTGCGTCTGAAAAGGCGTTTCTCCACTCTCCGTTTCTCTCGATATCGCTTTCTAACAGCTCGCGTTGCTCCCGACTGCAGAGTTCGCTGATGGGAAGCGTTCTTCTCTGCAGTAGCATTGCGAGAATCCTCGTCGCACCAAGAATTATTTACATGTTTTGTATAACCAATGACCCCCTTGGCAGTTCTATCCATGGAGCAGGTAATATGTTTCCACTGCTCACATATATCTTGAGAAGATGGTAGTGTAAGCTGAGGCATTATGAAGTTAAAACAATTTGTGGCACCTTTTTTTTTTTTGTATATTTTGTGAATTTAAAAAAAAAATTTGTTTTAACAATTTTCAATATATAATATTGCCATCACTTTCTGACAGAAGTTTGCTTCATTCGTTTAAAAGCATAGACTGTTTTTTGTTTTGGCCTTGACCAATCAAATCCAGTCAGATCCTTAGACACTTATCGTAATCTTGAAAGGACATTTAATCGACTTTCCTAAGCAATTATTTCATGTGTCAGTCGCCGGCGTAGAGGCTTGGAAATATTCGAAAACTCTTGAAATCAAATTTTTCGCAGATAATGTATCGCTTTATTTTGGAATTCCTGGTTGCATATCGCCGATAGAACTTTCTGAACTAAATAAAAAAATATCGCAAGACAATTGTAAAACTTTTATCATCTTTGGATTATTTTTAAATCAAATAAAATACCAGACCGGATATTGATTAGTCCTCCGTATATGTATGTATATAGACGATAGAAAACCTAATTTTTGTGTTTTAATACTTACAGTTTTTTTATTTTTTATTAAAGAATAATAAAAATGACCATTTTTGACACTTTAATGCCATACGCCATTGTTGTGTTCCGGCTAAGCGCCAGAGCTATGTATGTATGTACATATGTGTGTATAACAAAATAAATTTTTTTCAGCTTATGATTACGACAGCGCCACCGCAGCAGTTAATTAAAAAATACTTTTGATTAATGAAAGTAATCAACTGTCGCTACGCTCTTTGGCCTATTGTCTAGTTCGCTCTTCTCTTTCTCACACATTGCTGACAACGTAAGCAACAACAACAACAACAACAGTATTAAATATAGCTGTCGTCATTGCCAACAAATTTATTCTCTACTCTTTAAGTCATCCAACACGCAGCGCGGGCTTATTTATTCGCTTCCACGTTTTTTGCCGCTTTTTCTTTCAAACAACAAAGTTTCTTTGTGCTTTTGCTCTTGTATATAGTATATAAATATACTTTATATACAAGTGCAATGAGCATATACATATGTATGTGTATAAATATTCTATATACTACATAGCTACACTTCTATGTATATATGTACGTATTTTTCTTGAATACGTTTTAAACGAAACGAAACGAAGCCAACGTCGACGTCGCTGCTGCCGCCAACTTCAGTTATTTTCTTTATTTCATTATTTTTTCATCCCTTCACCTAACTATGCATACATACATATGTGTGTGTGTGTTTGTAGTTGTTGCCAATGCTTTGTTGTTGCTGCCTTGTGCACAGCCAACTCAAAACGTTTACCAGTTTATGGAACTTATCGCACATTTCAGACGCCGCAGCCACAGCAAATAATTTATAATTTAAGTGCCGTGCCGTGCCGCTGCCGCTGTGTATGCAGTTCCATATACAGATACAGTTCATGTGTATGTATGTGTTTGTGCATTTAAAATACGTGCCATCGTGCCATGCCATATTTACATACATACATCTATGTACATATACATATATACAACACTAGTTTCAGCTACACCTCATTCTTCCCCTTTCAAACATTTATGTTGGCTGCTTGTACAACCAAAAACGTGCACGAGAGCGCAAAATTATGTCGTTAGCATAAGAGAAAGAGAGTATTGCTGTGAGTTGAGCGAGTAAGAAAGAGTAGCATAAAGCAAAGCATATAATGCCAAAGGCAACAAACAGCAACAGCAATCGACAGACAAAGTTTTTTTTTATTCTTCTTTTTTTGGTTAACTTCAAGTGAAAAAGGTACATTTAATAGTTGCAGAGTTGTCGAGTAGCTGAATTTCTGTACATATATATTGAAATGAAAATGTTTGCAGTTTGAAATATGAAAACAGTTTTTGTTAAAGCGCAGAAGTAAAGTAACAAAGTGAATGCACTAAAATATAGCTGTTATATAATAGATTTTCTTTTCGAGCTCTGGCAACTCTACGTCGTTAACATTTTTTGTTTGGTAAATTTTTTTTTCATTCATTTATATATTGTATGTATGTAGCACACAACAGCGGAGCAGCTTAAGTCATACACACACAACAGGCAACAGACACGGAAAACCTTTTTCATACATTATTGTATATGACACACAGACAAGGCTTGATTTCAAAGTTTCAATATGTCTTCTTTTTTTTTAATTGTAGACGTTTACATATTATTATGGGAAACTAAATTTGAAATGGTATAAGATATATTCAGGAGACATTGGTCGTACATAATTTTATATTCCAAAACTCCAGCGTCGAATTTTTACATATTTAGCTTAAAGATGTTCGAATAAAAAAAATGAATGTCAAATAAATTCTATTCAAAACCAATTTTACCATATGTAAGAACAAAAATTAAACATGCAATTGTTGACCATATTTTTCCACCTGTATAAAGAAGTTTTCCCAAAGCGGTGAAACAGGAATTTTAATAATTTGAAGACTATCAGCTGAACAAACTTATACCAACTACAAGCTTTGATCTTTCATTTTACATTCATAGGAACATTTTTAACATGATACTACTCTCCAGAAATCTGTTCTCCCGGCGCTTCCGGCGCATCACAATCAAAGTGTGTGGTCTAGCGTTGTCCTGAAGGAACACAATTCCACTCCTATTAGCCAAAGATGGCCGCTTCTGGGCGAATGCTGCCTCCAAGCGGTGCAGTTGTTCAGAGTAGAGGACCGAATTGAGCGTTTGGCTTTAGGGGAGTAGCTCATTGTAGATGCTTCCCTGCTAATCCCACCGAACACACAGTAAAACCTTTCTGACCGTCAATCCGGGTTTGGCAACCGTTTGAACAGCTTCGCCACCCTTCACCCACGACCGTTTGCGCTTCATCGCCAGACACCATTCGCTTTAGAAACGGGTCGATTTTGGAAATTTGGTCCATGAGGTTTTTTGGTGTCAATTCGTATGGCACCCAAATATCGAATTTTTTTGTGTAGCCAAGCTTCGTCAAATGTCCTTTGAACGGTTATATGAATTCAGCTCCCGGGCGATGGTACGGCTGCTAATATGGCGGTCTATCTCGATCACTTCCTTGATTTTATCGACGACTGGTCTTTCGGAGCGTGGTGCATCTGCCACTTCCTCCACATCAGAACGGAATCGAGTGAACCACTGTTGTGCTATGCGAATTGATTGGCCCCATAAGCATCACACATTTTCAGATAGTAAAAATGTAAAATATGGTGAATAAAAGAGCGTATTACTAGACGCTCTTACCTTTCATACGACGTTAAGTATGCTCCTATACGGAAAATACTTAACGAGTTATATCTAATTGAACGAAAGACTTATTTTCCAACCCTATATACATATAATATATGGGACTTGGCTAATCGAAATAATAATAAAATATTACTTTTTTCAATATCGAGCATTCAAGTCATTGTTGGAAAGGTGAACAAAGCAACAAGTTATGCCCTGCTTTCTGTTGTTGTTGTTTTTGACAGCATCAGTGGTAAGAATTTGAAGAAGCTGAGTGGACTTTCGGTTGAACACTTAATAACATCTATATAAGATTTTTAAACAACACCCATATTTAACCATATTACCAACTTACACACCAACACTTTTTTTCCGATAACCCATGGCAGTTTTGTTTTTATGTGGAATCGACCAGAGTCCAACAAATTTTGGATATACGTCCAAATTTGAGAAGAATTAAAGCTTTATAATATTTTTTAAATAAAATTTAAACTTGGGTGATTTTTTAATGGATAAAAAATTAGATAAATTTAATAGTCTATCTACTTCTACTATATATATAAAAATTTATCCACATTTCCATTGGTCACACCATCACTTGAGAACGACTTTACCGATTTAATTATTTTTTTTTTTATAGTTTGTAATACTTTTCAACAGGTTTTTACGGAAAGAAAGTATGTAGATGTGCACAACAGATCGCAATCCAGAATTATTTTAAGTTTAAAATTTTGTTATCTACAGCAAAAATTTTTCGCTAAAAAGTTTTACGATTCGCAAACCGTTTTTGTCGTTCAATCTAGAAAACGACACTTCGCGACTATAGAATAAATCAGCATTTTTTTGCTATTCCCGAAAAAAAAAAATACTGCCCAAGTACTCGTATATGGTTTCATAGGCATACTCATATGCGTATTTGCCCGCATGTAGGTATATTCGTGTATGTATAAGCCCATAAACCGATATACCCATTAACAGTTAAAGATATGAGTATACCCTTGTATGAGTGTACGGTTAAATCCGTAGAATATATATGGATATGTACTTATGTTAAGATTGTGGTTTCGTCTGCAAATATTGAGTTTGTCCAGAATGTAGTTGAAATGAGTCAAACTTTCAGTAATTCCTTCTTTAATTATAATGATAAAAAAAGCAACTAATCAAATTCAAAAAATGTTTCTTACAGCGATCTTGATTATTTGACATAATAGTTCAAATTGTTAAACTAGTTGCGAATTACAAATCAAATTAAAAGAAAAAAGGTTTTAGTTGCAATAAGCAAGATTCTTCATTAATATACTAGTGGAGGTAGACCGAGAAGAGTGTGGACCGACGGATAAACGGTTATACAGAAACTCTACGGTGGTCAAAACTTAATTTTCAATTGAATTTGTTTCTTCAAAATGACACCAAATAGACGTACCAACTTAGCTCGCAGTATTGCAAGTCAAAAATATGAAACTGATGAGCAACGCGAAGATCGATATCCTCATCTGGCTGAACTCAATTATAACTTCTCAATTCATTGTACTACATATTTCGTATACTCGTGTGCCTTTGGTTACAGCGTATTAATAAAAATAATACGTTAAATAATAATCGAGAACTTTATACTTGAACCTTGCAAACAACATTACGCAGCATAGCCGGGTGAACATCTGCTGTTGGCGTTTGACAGCGCTGAGTTGTTCAGTGATATAAGTGTATGTGTGTGAATCTGTGTGTGAATGCATGTAAATGCGAATGAAGAGTTGATGATGACGATTGTGACGTCATGGCTTGGTTCTATTGTATATGTATGCTGCTTTAAATTGTGGCATGGCACTACGGCTAATCTGAGTGGCAAGCAGCAGTTGGAAAAAGGAAAAAAAGTTACCACCACAACCAGACATACAAACACATACATATGCAAGTATATTCGCCGCTCCGCTATACAAAGGCTTCGTTGTGCGTACGTGTGTGTGTGTGTGTGTGCGTTTGCGCCCTGAAAACTCAATTGCAATCAGTCGAAACGTCGTCAGACTCATCAGCCAACGACAAAAACAACAACAGCAACAACAATGAAAATGCAATCGAAACACATTCATACATACTACATACACACAAACACACACAAACACACACACACACACAAACACACACACACACACAAACTTTATGCTGTCTTGAACGTTGCTACCGGAGTTGAAGTTCGTATTCGGTACGCCGTGAATTTTCTAGTGCTGTGGAGTGGAGTCAGTCCGAGAAGAGTTAGTCAGGTTCGTTCCCATCGTTGATGTTGAAGTTGAATTGTAGCTTAAATTGTTGCTGCTTTCGCTGCTGTCTCATCTCCCATCCGCACGCAAGCAGCAAAGCACTTAATGTATCTCAAAGTGAAGCTGCATGTTTGTTCGTACATATTTGTATCTGTAACTGAAACTTTAGCGCTGTGGCATAAACGACACAGCATATATACATATATAAACTTATTAGACTTTCCGATCGAGTTTATTGCTTCATGCGCTCTCAATTAAGCTGCTAAATCAGTTAAGTAATCTATGGGGTGCATTAAAGGCAATCAATAATGCCTGTCCATTTAGACAACGAATGCGCTAAACTGAGCCGGCCAGAGCTGATTAATGACAGGATGCAGGCAATCATCTGAGCTTGTAATTGAAAAATGGCGTACAATGTGTTCGACACAATTGGCATAATTAATGCAAAATGTATCAAAGCTGATGTTTTTTTGTTACTCTTGTGAAATTATAATTTCTGAATAATAATTTGTTGGTAATAATTGAAAAAAGAAATTATTATTAACTATTATTATTGTTAACTGAAAGTGACTAATGACTCCCTTAGGCTCTGCACTAAGTCAAGCTGTCCTGTCAATAATTAAAAGCACTTTTGGTTCTGTAGGTGTTTAAGGTATTCATGGGGCAGTTGTGCTGATTTTTTATAAAAATATTGCTTGATTATTTTAAACATAAAACACTTTTAAAGTAATGACTCACTCACACAACATTTCAAAAGACAAACGCCCACATACTTATTTACTAATACCTTTGCAATATTTGTTCATCTCACTCGAATTCTTTCACTTATTGTCATTCATTTAATATTGACAGCTTGAAAAAGCAAAACAAATTGTTTTTGCAAAGAATATATTACTAGATATATAAGTTTTTTTTTTTGCTTTGAATTGGTAGAGAAACAGGGAAGGCATGCGAGAAGAAAATCGATATAAAATATATATATTCATATATGTACCCATGTATGTATGGTTCTCTCATGGTTTCAAATCGTAGAACTGTCCTCCGGAAACTATCAAATATAAATGTCATTCCGAGCGATTTTTTTTATTAGTTTATTGTTTGACTTTTACGTTAATAAAATACATCAAACATCACCGAAACTTTGCTGAAGCAAAAAACAAAATTTCGTCAGAGATGAGGCACATATTCCACACAGCCGATACATAAATAAGCCAAATTAAAGCATTTTCCATTGTCTGAAGGCATCATCGGAGCGAACTTGTGTGCAGAGACGTTCAATTTATGCGTTGAAAAATATGATTGGTCTCTCACACCTCCAACCGTGCACAAGGTATTGATACATGGACATCAAATCATCGAAAGTTATGTACTTCCTCTAACAGTTCTCGGAGAAAATTCGTCTGAAGTGCGTAACAAATTATACAAATGCGATAGGCTATCTCATGTTAGATACTATGACAGAAGTGTATAACAGAGCATTAGATGCTTCTGACCCACTGCTGTCTACACTGTATCTAAAGGTTCCCTTTATGAAAAGTCTGCCAAAAGAAGTCATAGTTTTTTTGGAATCTCCGGATGTTGAGCTTTCAAGAACAGGAACATGTGAAGAAGGCAACAACAATGAAGTAATAGAAACCGGTGGCGACGTGTTGGAAGAAGCATGTTGAAACGAGCATATTATTGAATTGGTTTCCAGGTATGGCGTCTAAAAATTTAATATAGAGATTTCGCGCTCTTTTTTTCAATTATGTATAACTCGTTAAGTATTTTTCGTATGGGAGCCTACTTTACGACGTATGAAAGGTGTTAGTGTCTAGTACTAAGCTCTTTTGACAGCATTGCGCTTGGGGCCAATACTTGTTCAATTCGCGTAGTACAACAGTGGTTCACTCGAATCCGTTCTGGTGTAAAGGAAATACACCACGCTCCGGAAGTCCTGTCGTCGAAGAAGTCGATAAAATCAAGGAGCTGAATATCGCCCGGGAGCTGAATATCAGTCATATGACCGTTGAAAGGCACTTAAAGAAGCTTGGCTAGACAAAAAATCTCGATATTTAGGTGTCATACGAATTGACACCAAAAAAAAAAAAAACCTCATGGACCGAATTTGCGAATCGCTGCTGAATCGCAACAAAATCGATCCGTTTTTAAAGTGAATGGTGACTGATGCGTGGCAAAGTCCGGATTAACGGTCAAAAAGGTTTTGCTATGTGTTTGGTGCGATAGGCATGGATTCATCTGCTATGAGCTGCTTCCCTATGGCCAAACGCTCAATTCGGTTCTCTACTGTGAACAACTGGAACGCTTGAAGGCAACAATCGCTCAGAAGCGGCCATCTTTGGCCAATAGGAGATAAATAGTGTTCCATGAAGACAACGCCAGATCACACACTTCGATTGTAATGCGTCAGAAGCTCCGGAAGTGCGGATGAGAAGTCCTTATGCATCCAACTTATAGTTCGGAACTGGCACCAGCGGATTATTATCTCTTCCTGTCAATGTAATACGATTTAGCTGGCGAGAAATAGACTAATAAAATGTTATAAAAAAATGGGATAATCTAAATTTTCATTTATATTACCTACTTTTAAAGAGAATGGTCATATCTTCATTGCTGGCAACCAAATGATTTATTCATACTTCCCACACTAACGAACTTTATTTTTAATCTTTTAAATGAAGAAAATCTATGAAAAACAATTTGTGAAAATGCCATAAATTGATTCCTTATGATTTCCTCCCATCATGCCTTAATGCACATAGTTGGACTGTTTTGACTTTCTCAGTTGGCTAAACTGCAACCAAGCAATGGACTCTAAAAACTCTACATAAAGATGTCATATGCCAAAACAGTGTATGTTAATCAATATTTCTGAAAAAAAACCGGTTCCAGGAATGGTATAAAGGTTTTAATTAGGAAATCTTTCAGGTCAACGGGAAGTGCTGCAAGAAAACTAAATTGAACTGGTTAAACTTGAGCGCTTTTTGGTATAACCTTGAACTCTTCTATCATTACTGCCTTCATCTCCTGAATCTTTGTAAATCGTCATCCTTTCATAGGTCTTCTTCAGTTTTGGGAACAGGAAAAATTCGCAGGGGGCCAAATACAATAAATACGGTGGCTGAGGCTTGATTACGATGTTGTTTTTGGGCCAAAAAACCAAGAGCGAGCAATGCAAAAGGAATGATTTATTTAGCAACAAATCCGTGCGTTTTATTCGTATTACTGAACGCAAATGAGACACAATAATCCTTATAAGCCGTATTACTTTCTGATAAGAACTAACGATGCTCCACGCCATTGTAATCGAAGAAGACAATCAGCAAAACCTTCACATTTAACCGAACTTTCAGTGCTTTTTTCCGTCTTTGATCCATTGGGATGTTGGAGATTTAGATTCGACATCACAGCCATATAGCCATGTTTTCTCAACAGTTTTGAGAAAATTGAGCAAATCTGCTCAGAAGACCACAAGTTTTATGACCAAAACATTGAGAAAATTATATAGCGTATGCCAACCGATAAACCAACATCGTCAGCAACTTAACTTAAGATATTCCAGAACTTATCAATCAACATTTTTGCCAATTTGCATAGTTCATATAATTTTTTGTTCGGGTAAACATTTATTTAATACGAAATATGACGCCTATGAATAGTTTTTTTCTGTTTTATTTAGATGATTGTTGTGTTATAATAATATAAAACAGCTGTTTTAGAACTATTAGCTTCACTAATCTTGGAATTTGTGAAAGCTGAATCACGCCTTGAATTCTGAACTGCAATTGGTAATAATTTTAGTGACTCACCATCAAAAACCAGTTGGAATATTTTGTTACTGAGTAGTTGTTTCACCTTTTTAAGTAGTGCCTCTCACTTAAAATTTCATTTTAAGTGTAGAAAAACACAAAAAGTTTACCAAAAGTTTTCTGAATATAAAATGATTTGTTGAGGAGGAGAAACGTTCCCTAGGATGTCTTAAAGTTCACGCATGAAGTAATATTTTTTGGAAACATCGATTTTTACTAAAAATTTTAAATTTTTAATTGATTCATAAATAAAAGAGTTCAGGGTTTCTTATGAAATAGCATATCCGGAATTGTAGAATGTGGTGAACTGAATTATGGAACACCTAAAAAATGTCTGCCAATTTTCCGAACAAAATTTTCTTTAGCATTGTTGCACATTTTCACATTAATGGCGCTGATAATCTTCAAAATTGTCGCATTTAAGGTTCAGAGGACACATGTGGGTTCTCTGAACCTCAAACGCCGCAATTTTAACAAAGCCATTAAAACTGATGCATCCGAAACGTACCTAGATGGATTATTCGAACATAATTATTTTGAAAATGAGACTGGTCAAGCAGTTTGGATCATATGAGGGACACTATTTATATTTCGGGAATAACAAAAATTAATATTTTTAAATGAAAATGGCTTTATTACTTTTCAAAATATTCTCCATGAAAATTTATGCACTTTTGAATTCGCTCAAACCAATTTTAGAAGCACTTTTTCCACTCCTATTGAGGAACTTCCAAATCATGGGTTGGGAACGCATTCTGCGGGCGTAGAAAAACGTTCACCAAGCAGTTTATTTTTGATGTTTGGGAATAAAAAAAAATCATTGGAAGATAAATCAGAGCTGTACGGCAGATGACCCAACAATTCGATATTTTGAGTGCTCAAAAACTCACATGTGCGAGCCAATCTGTGATAGCTTGCATTGTAATGCTGGAGGGTGAGGTGGTTCGTCTTCGACGGATGGCTTTGTGAATTTCACTGAAGATTTCAGGCAAAGAAATGGTGACCATTTGCTTCGCAGTGTTTCGTGCGCGAACAAGTTTGCGCGATTTTGGGAGACCTTCACGGAATTCGTCGCTGAGCGTAGTTTTTGATGGTGCTTCGTCGCCATACAACAAACAGAGTTCATCGACACACTCTTGTTGAGATAATCAACGTCGAAAGTTGTGAAAAATAATACAACGAAAACTTTCCCTTGAAATTTTCATTATGGCACAAATTGATTTTTTCAACTCACTGTAAACAACACAAATTAAGCTTGAACATAAACATTTTTTTTTCATCAAAAAAAAAATAAAAACTCAAACTTTATTTTACCTAAAATTTCCGAAATATAAATAGTACTCCTCGTATTGATGTCGATGACATGCGGTTTCAACAAGACGGTTGGAGTTGCCTTCCAAAAACTTCAGGAGGCATTTCACGATTGTTTACTCTCTCGTTTCAGTGATCTGAATTGGCCATTGAATTTCTTTCTACGGGGTTATTTAATGGTCTATGTCAATCACTCCTCAGCTGAACATGGATTGATATAGGAGATACAAAACAGCATCCACAAAGTTCAGCCATATATTGGCAAAGTGATCATGGAAAAGTTCGACAAAACTCTACGTACTTATGCAACCCTATTCTAAATTTTGAGGCACCTCTTATAAGCATTTCATGAAAAGAGTGCAGTGAACAACAAAGCTTAGTGAAAAAAATGCGTCGCTCTTCTCGAAATTGAAGAAGCATTTCTTTTCATTGAATTCTTCTTTCTACTCGTTTTAATAATTTTCAAACCGTTGATGAAGCTTTCTTTTTTCTAAGAGAATTTGTAATTTTTACAAAAAACAGTTCATAAAGTGTGAAGTATTTCCTTAAAAGTTGGGCAAGAATCAATTTCAATGTTTATAAAAAATTTTATTGATCTCGCTGTTCCTAGTATGAAGTTTATGGATTTTTACTCCGTTCCATGTTCTTATCAAAACTAAAAACCCGTTCTACGGCTCGGATAACCTAATTTCTTATGTCGGAACTATCGTTCACACCCATTTTCGAAAAATTCTTATTTTCAATTTTTTTTTTTGTGATATTATTTCAAATCCAAAGATTATTCCGCACTGGTGTTTCCGCTTAGTTATATGAATGTGAATTTGGAGTTATTCCAATTTGGAAATTTATATTTGGAGCTCTATTCACAGCTTCTAAAAATTTTCTCTTATTAACGGATCATGTATTCTGACCAAATTTTTTGTGCTGTGCTAGTTGATTCCATGTCTGTTATTCCTAAGGCTTAAAAATCATGGCTCTCTTGTGCAATCCGATTGCTGTGTGAGTATCATAATTATAATCTTTTGTTCACCACAGATTTCCCATTTGTGATTTATGTATGTACTTCACATTTTTTCTCAAAGTATTTTCACATTTTTTTACTCGTCTTTGATCTATTTATCGGAATAGGATCGTAGGCATTTGTATTATATTATGTAGTAAAATAGATTTTAGTAATATTGCTAGAAAGTCTCCAGTCTTCATATTAGACACATTTTTTTTTAAGATATCCATTAAAATGCAGTGCAAAATACCTTAAATGTGTTTCCGAATTTCTTCCTCTATATCGCAATAAAATTTAGCTGTCATTATTTCTTTTATCTATCTGATATATTTTCGATCAATCTGGAGGAATTACAGAGGACACCAATTTGTTTCTTAATATTGTAAAATATAAATGAAACCAATTTTATTTCCACTATCTCCATCTATCTTTTTCTCCACAGAGAGCTCAATTCATATTTAAAACCAAATAAACCAAATGAATCCGATCGTTTATCACAGACTTGTAATCTGGAGATATACAAATGGAAGTGTCCTGATTACAGACATAGACATTGAATACTGGAAAGAATATTTGTTTTAGGATCCGATCAACTGTGCAGTATTAATTCTGGTCAAATTCAGCGCATCAAAATAGGTGGTTTGCAAGCTCTGATTCAAAACCATTTTCACCAAACCAGTCCGACATATTGAGAAAATAAACCATATACTCGTATATAAAAATTAATTGCTGTTCGTTAGTCTCGCTAAAACTCGAGAACGGCTGAACGGATTTATCTTATCTTGGTCTTGAAATGTTTGTGGAGGTATAGGGAAGGTTTAAAAGGGGAGAAAACTTCGAATAATTGCCATAAATGCGAAAGTTTTTATGTATGGATGTATGGATATGTAAAAGTATGTCTGTTCCACTCATACGGCTTAACCTCTCACCCAATTCGTCTGAATTTTGGTATAGAGATAGATGGGATGATGGAAAAGAACATAGGCTACATCTTGACAAAATTGGAGGGGGTGTTGCCCCACCACCCATACAAGCGACAATCAAAATTTGTCATGTTAAGAGGATGAGGAGAAGTCAACCTGTTAAGTTTGGACAAAATCGAAGGGGGCGTTGCCCCACCCCCCATGTAAGCGATAATCAAAATTTGTCATACATGTTGGTATACATGTTAAGAGGATGAGGAGAAGTCAACCTGTTAAGTTTGGACAAAATCGGAGTGGGTGTTGCCCCACCCCCCATATAAGCGACAATCAAAATTTGTCATATTTGTGCATCCATTTAAGGTACAGAAATAAAATTTGGTATACATGTTAAGAGGATGAGGAGAAGTCAACCTGTTAAGTTGGGACAAAATCGGAGGGGGCGGTGCCCCTCCCCCATATAAACGATAATCAAATAATATGAGGCAAAATAAGAAAAGTAATTAGATATGCTACTTTTTATCGGAAGATCTGAGGTCGAAGTCGCGGATAAAAGCTAGTATTAAACAAAAAGGGACTCCAATAATACAAACTGTAGAACATAACATGAAGCTATTCGAAATTAAGATTTTTTAAATGCATTCTGGCAAAAAATTAAAACCTCTGATAATGTTCCTCTAAGACCACGAAGATCTGCCAGCGTAAGAGAATTTTGGAAAAGTGATTTTGAGATCGAACAATAATATTTTAGAAATGGACAAATATTTTTTAACCCTAATAAATATTTTAACTGCAATCCTTTGGAGCCAATGAATGAGTTTCGATTGACAATGCCATTATACCTTTATAAGGCTATGAAGACGGTCAATGTAATCTTTGAATTTTTGTTAAACTTTTATTGCTTGCATTTGGAAAAATATTATTTTCTTATTTTAAGTCTGTACCACTGTTCTTGACAAAAGCATCAAAATTGGATGAAAATAATATTTTTTTTTTTTTTTTTTTTTTTTTCGATTTTTACGTTGTTAAATTTTATTGACCAAAGATGTTGCAGACTTCGTTAGCAGGATGTTGCAGAGAAGACTTTAAGAAATATTTGAATGAGCGAAAGCGGTGAATGCGTTAAAGACAGCCCAGAACATCAACTTATGAGCAGCATGTCAAGGAAATCTAAGAAAAATCGTCGATTGACAATTAGAAGCTTTGTTACGATGGGGGAGGGGCAGAGGAGATAGAATAATAAATATCGGTTTTACTTTAAAATTGATGAATTGGATTTGGAAGAATAAAGATTTATAATTTTTGGACCAAACTTCCGTTAAGATTTGTACATACTTGTAATAAAATTCAGTAAAAAATGTTCAGTGTCCGCATTTGTCATACCACAAATTGATGAGACATAGGGAAAATTAGATCCACTAGAATACTTTGGTGCGCCAAGGCGTACCACAAAATTTCACGAACTTTTTTTCCAGCGCATTTTCTGTTGGCGCCACCTCTTGGTAAAAACCTGCGTTGGAAAGGGATATCTTTCATTGACGTTCCCTTCGAAATATTATGACATTTCAAAAAGTGGAAGTGGAGTTATAGTGTATAATGTGACAGCATGTTTTTCTCATCGGTACAAAAATGAGTGTTGAACACAGCAACTGACGAATTGATGAGACAAGTTTATGGGAAAAATTGTCCATTTCATACTACTATATCAACGATCGGGAAGCCTTGAATGACGACAAACGTTCGGGCTGGCTGAAATCTTTAGTGAATTGAACAAAACATTAAATTCTCCGTGAATTCATCAAAAATGAGCCGAAATGGAATTGGGATTGTCCAAAGACTTAAACCATCACATTTTGGTCGATCATTTGGACTTCAGGAAAGTGTGTGCCCGATTTGTTCCGCATCAATTGAAAGATGCGGAAAAGGCGCTTCAGATTCAACATTCGAAAGACATCATTAAAGATGCCAAAATAGGTCAAAACTACCTTTTGAACCAAGCGCCGTATGGAAGCCGACCGGTGAGTCAAAACCAAAGAAATCACATGAAAAATCACGACAAAAATCAAAAGTGAAGACAATGTTGATTTGTTTCTATGATTCTTTATTCACCAAGAGTTCGTTCCAACGGGCCAAACAATTACAGGACAATTTTTTCTTGGTGTTATGAGTCGTTTACTCCGTCGTATCCATCGTATTCGACCAGAATATCGCGAAGACACTTGTGACCGATTTTTTGACCAAAGGTGGGAGATTACTTTGAATAATATATAATCTATTGTAGATTTCAATTTATTTCAAAAGTTTGGTAAATTTTGAGACACATCTTGTACGTATGAGAGGAGGGCGTAACAATGTACGTTGGATATGCTACATTAAATAAATTAATAAAAATTTATGTTGAAATGACCCTGATTCCTTAAAAACTTTCTACCTAAAAAAGCTGGACTCCATCAGACATCACGTCCTAGCTATGGCTTATACAATTAATACACAAAAAATATAGTGAATTATGGGTTATTGTTTGCATGCTTTAAATAATTAAATAAAAGCAAAAAATAATGCAGTTTTTTGACATATTTACAGAAAAATTATATACACAATGGTTGTACACATACATACATATATACATCAATACTTACGCACATAAATATTTACTATAAAACAGTCAATTTTTAGCAAGCAATGCGGCGCCAATTCAATACAAAAGCCTATGAAGTAAATGCATATGTAAATGTGTTTATATGTATGTAGTTCGTTATATATGTACATTAATCTACGTATAACCATAGAAAAAAAGTTTTTATAGAATTGTATATGTTTTTATATATTTTTACATGCATATATACTTCTTTAAATACGTGTAATAAATGCCCACACTCACAAATCTCCAAAAAAAAAAAAAAAAAGTCGTATATAATCGAGTATATAAGACGCGCATAACAAATTAACTTCATTTCATTGTTTATTGCTGTTGGCAGCTGCCAGCAGAAAAAGGCAAAAACGAAAAATTTTATATGTATATAGCCTTTATATCTAGATAATACATAGCAACGGCTCACGGAAGTTCATATACATATATAATGTACCGACGTCGCAGCGGCGTAGTCACTCATATATATACACACACACAGAGGCAGAAACCTGAAGCAGCACAAAATAACAGACCAAAAATTAATTCAGTCAGTATATATCGAACAGCCAACGCGTGAGGTTGTTTAGCGCAGAGCAACGGTTTGAATGAAAGCAGAAATAAGAAACGTACAACAACAACAACGAAGCAAAAGAACACGAAGCGCATACGAAATAAAAAAAAGACTGTATGTATATAAACGAACAAAGCGGCGTATATAACAGCGTACATTGATTATATATACGTATGTGTGTGTGTGCGACAGCAGCAGCTGTATACTCTTGCGCAGCGCAGTTGGCAGCGCCTTTGTATATAGTTCGAATTGAAGCGAATCCGAATCGAGTCACTTCAACTCGGTGCGTTGTAGTGTACGGACATGCGATTACGGACGTACGCATGCGGTTTATCGTTTTCGTTTAAAAACAAAATTGTTATTTTTGTTTGCTTGTAAGCAACAACGTTTATACATAAGAAAAACGTAAAAGAAAAAAAAAAAAAAAAACAAAATTTAGTAATAAATTAAAACAAATAGTGTGTACAAAAGCAAAAAAAAACACCACCAACGTTGTTCAGTAACTCGTCGTCTCACCCTACCTTCGTCATAAGCATTCGCTTTATATATATATACATATGTATATAAACGGTCACGCGCGTGTGTGAGTGAGTGTAGATAAATAGATATAGTATATAAATAATGCTATTTGTGTGTGTGTATTAGTACGTAGAACACAACGAAAACGCAGCACATAATAAATAAAAGAAGCAAGAAACGAAACAAATTAAAAAAAAAAAAAAATAAAGCATTTGCTGCTAGCAAAATAATACAACGAAGTTTGTGTGTTTGTGTACGAAAGAGCGGTAAAGCATTGTAGCAAGCGTATGCAATGATAGAGTGAAGTGATAAAAAAAAATTTAAAGAAAAAAGGAAATGTAAGATAGCAAACGGCGAGCAAGAAGAAGAAGAAGAAGAAATTTGTGAAAGTTCATAATATAATACTGCCAAAGTTAACGAATTAAATATATAAAGTTTAATTTAAGCAAAGGAAATAATTATAGTTAATATGTATATGTAGCAACACGTTGTCGGATATTAAACGTAAAATTGAATTACTTTACATATATACATGGATATACGTATTTAGCTGCTGCCCGATATTGGAATAATTAATGAAAACTATTTTGCAAAAGGTTAGTAATAACTCAAACACACACACACACACATGTACAAACACTCATGGAGCGTGAGTAACATGCACACATGCGTGACAATGGTGTTAATCGTGTTAGCGGCACTTTAACACACACACACACACACATATGCATGTATAGACAGGCACGCATTGCATATCCTTTTGCACATATTTTTGCGCAGCTGGAGTGCTTAAGGATTTTATTGCGTCTCTTGTTGTTGTTTTTTTTTTTTTTTTTGCTTTACTCCCGAATTTACTTTATTTGCAGACACATACACGCACACACATAGTATGTGTGTATATGCCAGTGGCATAAAGAAGAGAGTGTGAGAGCGTACAAACAATTTCATTGCTTGCAGCATGCATGGCATGGCTTTAATTTAGTAAGAGAAAGAAATGAAAAAATAAAAATATAAAACAGCCGCTATGAGAAGAAGAAGAACAACAACAACAAGCACAGCGTGTATCTTTGCTCTGCACTGTTCTCAACGCTACGTTCATTCGAGCATAACAGTTGTTGTTGTTGTTACTATTTTCTCTTTGCCTTGGCGCATTTTCATTTGTTGTGCTTGTATAGTGCCATGAAGCAATTGTTTTTTGTTTTTGCTTTTCTGTTTTAACATATTTCCTCTGTGTTTTTTTTTTTTTTATTTTGTTTATAGTAATATAATTGCTTAGAACGGTTTTCTTTTTTTTTTTTTTTTTGAGGTTTAAACTGTTAAACTGGTAAAACTTAAAATGATTAATCAGCTTGGGATGCTAAGGTGAAAAGTCTATCAGTTTGTTTGAATAAAATTGACTCCGTGGTTAGGGTTAGGCGTAGTAAATAGGCTTAATGAAGCATTATTAGCGCTTTAATGAATCAAAATATGCTATTATTTGTCTCGCTCTTACTCATATAAAGTATGAGCAATTCAAATAATTGAAATTTTTGTAAAAAATGTTATATCTATGCTTATAGATATTTCAAATAGTTGTATTATATAAAATATAATGTCTCAAATCACAATATATTAGCACACCAAAAATGAGTAAAAAAATTTTGGTCTAAATTTTTGGCAAATCACCAAAATATATTGTACTATTGGAAATTTACTTTGGTTCTTAACTTTAAGGTACTACCTAAATAAGCTTACATAATAAATTAACTAAGCCAATTTTTCTTTACAGAATTCTTATTTTTTTTTATTAAAAACTACAGAATTTCTAAAAAAATTTCAAATGAAACAAACAAACTTCTTCAGTAACTCAAGGATTTATGTGCAAACATAAAATTTTCTATATGTTTCCAAAAATATTTAATATATAAAACCAATTTAATATTGGCTTTCAACACTTTCGAGGAATTAGGTTGCTAAGTTTTTATATCTCTATATCTTGATTATATCTCTAGCCAAATGAATTGTTTCTTATGCTGCAGTTGTTAGTAGACCTTTAGTACACATATTTACTTGAGACCAACCTTAAGCATGCTTAAATCAGTCCATACACAAACAACAAATCGAAGCAATCGGTTGTCTTTTTATCGAAATTTATCGATTTTATAAACTCTTTTGAGATTTTTTAGAACACATGTTCGGAAAACTAAGCACAAATGTGAAAATCATTTTTCTTTTTGAATTGAAATTCAACCAATTGATGGTTTGTTGTCTGTATTACTTGAAACAAATTCCCATTACTAAAAATTACATAAAAATTTCATACAGATTTCTTTAAATTCTTTTCTTGCTCAGACAAAAGTCGTGTACTAGTCATCAATTGCTATACTCAAAGTCATTCATTCATTAATAATAAATGATTTGAGCAAATTTAACTCCAAGTCCTACCATGTAATTCATATTCTTCGATTTGAATATGCAAATTAAGAGAACCTCCAACATTTGCAAAATATGTAACCACCCACGAATTGTTACACTCTGCACCAAAAATATGAAAAGTATATTAATTTTATTGATACTTTAAGTCATACTAAGATAAGAATTTTATGGAACATATATAATAATGTACAGAGATGCTTTTTAAATTTTGAACAATATATTCGAACGTAGCACTCATTGTATCCTATACTCATTTATAAGAACTTAAACCGCTTGGTAAATATATATTTAGAAGAAAAAAAAAAATTGATTTGTTGATTGGTTTTTTTTTTGCATTTAAGGGTTATTAGTTTGCGAGGCTTAACATTTTATGATATTAATTTAGAGCACCAGAAAAATAGTTGCTTTATATATATAATTATCCGGTGTATTCGGTCTTTGATTATCCGAGCCTCCACGTTATTCATTTTACCGAACTGCCTTGGATAGTACAGAAAAATTTGAATAG
This sequence comes from Leucophenga maculata, assembly GCA_035044805.1. Lineage (NCBI taxonomy): Eukaryota > Metazoa > Arthropoda > Insecta > Diptera > Drosophilidae > Leucophenga > Leucophenga maculata. Next base: position 98,045 of record JAWNNP010001183.1, read on the forward strand.
GATGGATAGAGCCGAATATAAAGTAGCTTCTGTTCTTTTCCAACGTCCCAACTTCATACAAATTGGATTAGCGTTTTAGGCGTGATGCGCGCACAAACAAACAAAAATTTGTTATTGATTTTATTATATTTACAGATGAATAGATTAAATTACATTTCACCATCCGAAATAGGTTGGAAAGGTTGCAATTTTAAAATTCGTTATTCTATACGTGTTTTCGCTTATACGAGGTACCTCTTACTCACATTACAACAGATAAATGTGTTCGTAATTTAATTTAGAGTGACAGATCCTATAAGAACTTATATTTTTTACATGCTTTAATTCATCCTACATTGTCTGTTTGTCATTTTTATTTTTTAAACTAAAATTCGTTACACTTCTAATGTGGAGATTGTGCTGAAATAGAGTATTCATTTGTACCTAAGATGAATATACAGTATTGTATGATTCTACATAAATAGTTGGATTAATATTGTAGTTTAAATGAAAACAAATGAATTAGTGAATAAAATTTTTATTGAAACCTTTTTCAAGCCTGTTTGATTTAGTTTATTATAATGAAAACATGCTATTGAACACTATTCACTAATTTATTTTAAGTCAGTATTTCACAGTTTCACAAATATGTGTAAACTGAGAAGAAAATGGAAAATTAGATACCGTTCCAAGTGAAGTATTTAAAAAAAATGGAATCATATCGGTAGAGACAGTGATGCTACGACTTGAACTTAATAGATCTAAACATTTATTCTATTAGACAACCGACAGCACGCTCATGAAAGTCGCAACACACTTCCTCAAGCCAAGCGCCTTGAAAATTTATTAACAACTTCGTAATCGAGTTCATTTTCAAGCAATATTTTCAGAATGTGCACACGGCAAGAGCCAAGTGAATAAATTTTTAAAGTGTTTTGCTATTTTCAAGAGAATGCACTCGCTTCTCTGGTTTCAATGGAAGCAATCCGATTCCGTTTTTAAAAAAGGAATCTACGCTTTCAGTGATTTATAAATTTAATGAAAACTGATTATTAAGTGTCTATATATCTTTTTGCATATTTTCTTCTTTGACTTGCAATTCTCTGCAATTTGTTATAAAATTTTTAAATTATAAAATTTGCATGAAATTCACTCGCACGCAGGACCTTGTTTAACTGTTATTCATATTTTAACGATAAAAGCATTCATATTTATTAATGCATTTCGTTTAAAATATTTCCAAAAAAAAAAAAAAAAAAATTTTTAAGTTCCACAAGTTCTTAATTCCCAAGTCAGCTGTATTCCACCGCACTGCCGTTCGCTTTCTCACATGTACTTGTTTTATACTCCTGTTCATTCGCTCATTTGTTTCTTCTTTCGCTTCGCTGAATTATGTTGCGCCCTTCTTTGCATCACGCCATTCAGTCACAAGTGGAGATGAGCTCCAACAACAACAGCATCTTTTCTTTCATTTCTCTATTTGGTTTACTCCTTTTTTTTCGTAGCATTTCAAACTTTGCAAAAGTTTTACGCGATTGGTAAGAGTTTCCTGCTGGCATGTTTCTACTTGCTTTTCTGTTCTTTTTTTAGTTCTTTGTGCTTATTTACTTTTAACTTTCATAGGCTATGTGTATGTCTATCCGCACGTCTGGCTGTCTGTCTGACTGTCTGTTGCGTACTTGTCTCTATGTATAAATGTATGAATTTCTATCTTTTTGCGTTTTATTTAGTTCATGTTTCTTCAACAGTCTTTTTTTTATTCATGCTTATTTTAGCTGTTCTTGTTGTTTTTGCAAATATCCCAAATGAATTCTGTGTTATTTTTGATTTTTCTTATTTTGTTTTTGCATTATTTTGTTGTTGTTTCTCTCTCGTAGCTGCTGTGGAATTCAGTTATTGAATGGAAGAAAGAAAGCCTGGGTAGAATTTTTTTTTTTTGAAAAACGAAGAAGAAAAGGAAACCCAACTACAACAACAACAACACGCTAAATCAGCTACAACAAAAAGCAAAAAGCATTATAACAATAACAACCAAAAACGGGACTAACAAAATCGCGATAAGTAGCATTTGTATACCCTACGACAGACAGCTGGATTTATCTTAAACACCGCAAATCTCGCACATTTTCAATGTTTAATAATTAGTGTTGGTTTTTTCATACCTCTCCTTCTCTCTCTTTCTCTCTCTCTCTCTCTTGATACGTCTTCTCTTCCCTTTTGTAGGCAACAATTAGCTTGAATTCTCGTACTACACAGATTTATTTAGTTTACTTAGTCACTACAGCGTATTGACAAGTCACCCTATTTGCAACTTCAAACATTGCTGCTGCTCGGTACACATTCCGCTACCTTCCGACGTCAGTTCTTCTCGTCCGTCGACGACGACGACGGCTCTTTCATTTTTCATTCGTTTTGTGCAGGGTTTGTGCACATATTTTCATTCAAGCGGCATCGAGTGGCAAGGAATAAGGATGGATGGATGGATGGATGGACGATGTGCATAGGCAGTAGCGGCAAGCATAGGAAAGGGTAGAAGGGTTGCATGAAGTGGCGGGAATTCTTTGGCTATATATGTATATACATATATATTTTATTTGTATGTAATTCACTACACACTCTCATTTTTTTTTTTTTTTACCACTCGCGGCAATAGCTGTTCCCCTCTTACGTTTCAGATCCGCCGCAATGAATTTCAAATGTTAAATTTTATGTAAAAACATGCGCTATAAACTTTATTCATAATTTGGTCATGTATGTATATGTATGTGTGTGTGTTTTTTTTTTTTTATCATAAATGCAAAAGTTTTGAAAAAGCACAAAACCAACAACAAAATGTAGTGCAACAAGCAACGAACGACCTGTTTTGTATAAAAGTTTAAAGTTTATTGAAAAGTGTTACAGCGGAATGATGAACTTTAAAATAAAAAAAATTAACCGCGTGCAGTCTTTCTGTTTGATATTAATATTAAATTATAATTTATGTACATAAAAAAATTATTAAGCATCCTATATGCATGTACATTCTTCTTCTTTCTTATGTTGACTAACGCAACGCTCAATATTAATTGAATATTACAGTAAAGTGCTTAAAGAGTGCAAAGCAAACCAAAAAGAGAGAGAGTGAGTGAAAGCAACATTGTGTGAGAGGCTCGTTATCAGCCGTTTACACGCACAAATTTGCTTTAAATTTGAAATATCAAATTTTTGTGATATTTCCAGCATGAATTTCGTTGATGATGTGTTCACACAGGGATCAACCTTAGTTAGGACATGTTTTATGCTTTTTTATTATATAAAACTTTACAAAAGAGTTAAATAATTGTAGATTAATATTAAATAATTAATGAAGAATATTTAAAATCGTGTGAAAAGTTTTAAATGCAGTAAAAATTTAGACTCGTTAAGCTGCTTAGAGTTGAAATTCAAAAATCAAAAAATGCACAGATCTACATATATACATATATAAAAATGAAAGTATTTATGTATGTATATGCCATATAGACTCCAAAACAGCTCAACCAATTGAGCTGAAATTCACAGATAAACTTCGGATAGGTCACGAAAGTAATCCGGTTAAGTTTGGTCAAAATCGAAGGGGGTTATGCTCCACCACCCATACAAGCGAAAAACAAAATTCAACATATCTTTGCATCCATTTGAGTTAAAGGGATAAACTTTGTTATATTTTTTTAGTGGGACCGCGATGAGTAAGCTCCATTGAAAAAGTGCGTAGGTTTTATGTGTTAATGCAGAAAATACATTTATAGACAATATTTATATCAATATTTTTTACTGGGCACGGCAAATCGTACAGCTGGTTTTTCAATAAAACAAAGTAGGTTTATTTATTTCGAGATTTATTCCATTAGGTGTGCAATACCTACAATTGAACTCATCTTTATACCTTCAAAATAAGGCAAAAGTCGTACATCAGCTGTTGCAAAAAAACATCTTTCATAATGTTCTTCTCGAAAAAGACTACAAGGAGGAGGTGTAACATTGCAAACCGGGTCCCCGCTAGTCTTTTATATAAAACAGTCGTTTGAAGACAATAACTTATCTAACTAAAATAGAAATAATGGTACACGCGAAATAGAAGCTCGTAGGGGTGAAACGAATAATGAAAAATTTATACTGAATAAAAGTATTTACAATTTATATCTTAACTCATTCGTAACATTATTTATTAGAAGTGTTTTCATTTGTTTTTCATGAGACATTTGCAATTTAAAATACTTTCGAATATTTTGCATGACTTCTTGCTTGTTGTGAGTCTATTTGTTTTATTTGATTAAATGAATGTATTCATGCAGTTATATAAATAATTGTAACTGCTTTTGAAATTTTTGTTTTTCGTATACATTGACTAATTTTAATTAATTTAATATTTTTTTTTTCATCTATTTACAGAATGAACTTTAAAACAAATGTGTCAAAGGCGCAACAAACAGAATAATAATGGCCAACAACGCACAAAAGATCGAAATGCAGTTGTCCAAGATGGCAACAAATGGTGGTTATATGACGCAGCAAAAGAAATCAACAACTTTAGCGAAAAATAATAACAACAACAACAATATGGTGCCAGCAACAATTGCTAGTTCAAATGCAAATAATTATAAAGTGCATACAAAAGCACAAACAACAAAAATGACAAAGATAACTATAGGCAAAAACATACAACAACAACAACAACTGCAACAACATCAACAACAGCAGTATCAGCAACAACAACAACAGCAACATCAACAACAGCAACATCAACAACAGCAACATCAACAACAACAACAACAAAAAGCATTAAACAATGTTCAAATAAAAAGTGAAAATTCAACCACAAAAAAAACAACAGCTGAAAAGCAACAACAACAACAAATGACGATAACAACAGCAACTGCAAATATTGCTAATGTAGCAAAAAATACATTAGCAACGCCAACGAAAGGCGCCACTAACAACAGCATTAGTAACAGCAACAGCAACAAAAACAACAATAACACAACAGCAGCACAGCAACAAAATACACAAAATAGTGTCACTACTAATGCTGCCAGCGAAGTTGCCACTAACAACAACAACAACGACAACAACAACCATACAAAAAGTATTATCAGCAGCAACATCAAGTCGGAATGCGAGCGCATTAAGTCAGAACCAAACGAGTTTATTGAGGAGATTCAAGCTGCTGCTGCTGCTGGTGTTGGCAGCGTAAAAAAACCACAGAGAGAGCAAAAGGAGACTTCGGCTAATGTAAAGTCCAGCAACAGCAGCACAAGTAGCAACAGTAGCACTGATGGTATATCACCTGCCTCTGTAGCTTCAACCTCCACTGCCACCACCACCATCACAAGCAACTCCATCAGCACAGACAATCTCATTACGAAACGACCACGCCCCGTGCTACTGAACGCAGTCAATCCGCATATAATCTGCAATCTGTGCTTTGGATATCTCATCGATGCGACAACAATCGTTGAATGTTTACATTCGTGTAAGTAATTAAGTGAAGACAATTTTATCTTTTTTTTTTTTTTTTTTTTTGTTATTGTAGCTGGTAAATTATGAATGCCAATTGGTTAAGATTAAGCTTGAACCCTAGTAAATTTTTTGATACGAATTCTTAAAAAAAAAAAAACGATTAGTTTATATTGGCAACATCGGCATGAGATTTATTTTGAGATGAATCGATATTGTATCAGGTGTTTCTTATATTCGATACTTAAATGGAAAAAAATTAAGGTCTGTACACATATAGATCCATCATTCTGGCATGTCTAGCAAGCACTCTATATATAAATAGCTATAAAACATATTTATTTTCGCAAACAAAATATATAGTTTCTAAAAATAATTAACATTGAACTGGATTTAGTTTTATTTAATAATTTTTTGGTAAAATTTACGGACCAAATAGTAAAGCTCTTTAAAGAGTACATATGTTGTGGTAATTCGAGATGATAGAACAACTGGGTAGAACTATATTAATTTATTACAAACTTCTTTTAAAAGAGAAAACTGCGTTGAACATTTTTTTTCAAGTAATTAGTAATTTTCGTTTGGGTTACACGCTTCCATTTCTCCTCCACCATAAAATCTTCTAATTTATATAAAGATGCAAACACAACGTACCAACTGACGTTGCTCCTCAACTCCAGATTAACTGATGAAGAAATTTGCTTCAACTTTGGTAACACCGTAACAGCATCGAACAATTCTTCTTTATTGATTTTCTGTATCATGTAAATTTAGAAGTAATGTACATCACACATAAAATATATATCTGAGATATTCTGAACTGCACATATATCCAGAACACTATTGTGAATATCTTCATTGGATGTGTTTCTCACTGGTGAGGTTTGTTCTCTTACACTTATATTCTTCAAAATCTGCTTTCTGTAATTTTATGCCTTGCTCCATTGGCTAAAGTAAAGACATTTTTGGTGTAAAATAGACAAACTCAATATTTTTCACTATATCTTCTTCATACTTTGGATGCGCATTGCAGTTGTCAACCTTCATTTCTTAAGAAGCCAATTTTTTCTGTCCAGCTTTAAAATTCATTTCATAAAAATTTTATTTTTATTTAATCTATGTACATCTAGAAATTTTATTTCTTTAAAGAAGTTTAAGCCTCTCCGACCCGGTCATATTGCTTGTTACCATGAGAGTTTTTCTCTTTTTGTTCTTTTTCCCAACGCTTGACAAACATTAGAAAAAGAAAAAAACAATTCTGTCTCATCACCATTAAAGCTGTCATATATATGTATATATCATATTTCTGAATGAAGCTTTGCAAAATATCCATTAGCTATGCAGGACTTTCACTGCATAATTTTTTTTGATACAATACCGTGCAGTCCTATACTACCTTCAAACATTTCGTGTTCCAGTGCGTTAGCGATGTCTTTGTTTTTTTTTTGTCTCATAAGTGGTCAAGACATAGCAAGAATACTACCTCGTGTGGCGGTTATCTATTTTAGTAATGTTTTATCAATACCATCAAAGAGACAGGTTCGAAGCCCTCTGCGTTTAGTGCTTAATTCTTTTTTTTCTACGTTTTTTATTCTTTAAGGGTGAATACCAAACTGTTTAGCAATGTACGTTTTCTTTGTTATTCCTTCTTGAATTTTAAGAAGAAAGACTTCTTTGCATTCTTTTTCACTTTCATCACTGACTGAATGTAGGCAAGAGTTGCCAGAATTGGTAGTGAAGAGACTGCTTTCTCCTTTTTCTTTTTTTTTTGTTGTTGCTAATTTTGGGGATTCCCTAAATATTTTTAAATATTTCTTTGTTAAAGTGAAAAATTCGCTATATGGAAATTCGTTGTCGGAAGACCCAAACACACCAAAAGTAGTAGGAAAAAGCTTATTACTTGAACTCAATTCTGAATAGGGAGAACTTCGTTGTATAGAAATTTGTTATAGGGATGTTCGACTATACATATGTAGATAACTTTGCTAGCCAGACTTTGAATATTTTGCAATGCAAGTTTGATCCACTTCTACTGATTAGATTAAGCAAAAATTTATTGATAACAAATCAATATTCTCAAAGTTTTGATGGTCAAAAATAAATTGTTATTATTTTTTTGATATGTAATTTACGAAGTTACCGATAAGACATATGCTGCTTGATTGATAATATGCTCGCCAACCCATAATAATAAAAAAAAATTTTAAAATCCATTTTTTTACAAATCAGTTTTACTCGATTTTTGTTTTAAATAACAAAGACCAAAACTGTTTTAATCATAAAAAAAAACAACAAATATGAAAATGGATATCTAATTTTTCTATAAATATTTAGGGTTGTTTTAACATACATATATGTATAGAGTAAAAGTCTCCAAGGACCACCTCTCTTTTAAGTTATCAAAATAAATAGATTAAGACATTTTTATACTAGACGACGTTGACTGTTCATATGTGTGTGTGTGTGTGTGCATTCCTATCTATTCTATTAGTTATCTGAATTTCTACACTTTCACTTGTGGCTTTTTCACACACTAGGGGCCATTTGGTGGCAACACAAAAAAAAAAAAAAAAAAAAACAACAACAACAAAAAGTTTTTCCAACTTATTACATTTTTTTCGGTTCGCAATGGCACATGTAGAGAAAATGACAGGCGTAACAGGCGGCAAAAAACTTGGGCCACAGAGTATGAACAATCCAAATAAACGGGCGGAAGGACTGACGAACAGACAGTTAAACGTAAAACAGACGCATGTCCGAACTAACGTAAGGACAGACTAACAGCCAGAAGGACATAAATACAACAACAACAACACCAACAGACACTGGCAACTGGCATTGACATTAAAGCCAAAATAGCGTTTCTTGAGTATTTTTTTTTTTGTCTGTATGTATATAAATTTTTTGGGTAAACTTGCCTTGACTGACTGACTAACTGAATGAAGCAGTGGCGGACGGACCGGACGGAGTGAGTGGGTTTTCTCTTCGTTTGGGTTTTTGTGTGTGCTTTCGTGTTCAGCTCATTTTAAGCTGCGAAAAACTTTTCTCTCTGGTTTTGGGTGAGTTTTTTTTTTTTGTGCTTTATGAAAACGCCAACTGCCTTGGGCAAAGGGGGTGAGATGCAAGTAACATCGTGTGTTGTGAAAGGCATTGGGTGGTTGTGTGGGTGGTTGGTTGGTTGTTTGCATTGTTTTTCGTCTGTCTGTTTCTATATATATGTGTGTGTATGTGTGGGTGGCATACTATACTTGTTTGCAATGCTAACGCTTTCTCGCTCGCGCTTACACTTAAAGCATATCACTGTGGATGCTTCAACTGAATTTATTACCTCCTCGTTAGTGTTGAGGTTTGTGAGTGGGAATTGTGATTTCTTTGCATAAATTTGCATTAATTTAATGCGAAATCTGTTCGTTTCAAGTGTCAATCAATTGCTATGTTGAAAACTGAAAAAAAAAAAAAAAAATAATGCTAATTTGTATATTTTCTTTATTGCAGTTTGCCACAGTTGCCTGATTAAGCATTTACGCACAGAACAATATTGTCCACGTTGCGAGATGATGATAAATACGGCCAAGCCGAATATCAAGTAAGTAATCTACAAATACATACAAACATAAAACGTGCATACATACATATATGTCTATGTTTAATAATAAATTGCACGTTTATACTTTTTTTTTGTTCTTAAAATAAATATTTATTTTTGTTTGAAACTGGAGGAAAAAGATACTTCGGTGGCTTGTACCGGAAGTTACCGGAATAAATTTTTTTTGTATCTTTTAAGTTAAGTTATACGAAGTACAAGAATTTATATTCGCACAGAATGCTATCATTTAAAGTGCCCTTTAACTGGTCGTCTGGAATGTATTCTGGTACGGCACCGCCTGTTAAAATGTTTTAATGTAGTCTTATAAACTTCTTTCAATCAATTAAGCCTGCAACTCTTATATAATTTTGATATAATATGTTATATGAAGATCCAGAGAGCATCGTAGCCTAGGCGCTGTCAAGAACGGAAAGTTTAGACAGAGTTGGATCTGAGCGCGACTTCTAAAGATAAATTTTCTGACATAAAAAATTATAAGGCCGGCAAAATTTAACAAAAGTCTAGACCCAGAGACCAGACCTGACATACCCAAAGGATTTTGATGCGCTTTCGAGATATCCTAACCTAAAAGTGAAAAAAAACGAGCACGGATTCGGATTCAGCGCATCAAAATCCTTTGAGTATGATAGGTTTAGTCTCTGGGTTAAAAATTTGAAGGCCTGTGTTATATTAAGAAAAATAAGCGATTTTACTTGCTGTTTCCAGGGTCAGGTGGGTTAGCTTGCTTTTTAGGGTTGTTTTTTGAGCTTACGAAAAATTCTAACCTGATGGGTTGAATTGGACCTCCGATTCGGAATCAGCGACCCCAAAATCACAAGATCAACATGGTCTGGTCTTAGGCAGAATTTTTTCGATTTTTTTTTTTTTTTTTTACTATTTTTCGATTTTAATTGTAAAATTTCAAATAGCGATATGCATTGCGGTAAAAAAAAGATATTTTCAAAAATCCAAAAAGGTTTAAAAGGGGAAGGGTGGTACATTCAATTGCCATACAACGTTTTTTGATAGTAATATTTTTCCTTCCGTCAGGTAACCTGAAAAACTGCAAAAAAACGTGATTGTTTTCACTTTTAGGTTAGGATATCTCGAAAACGTATAGGATCTCTGGGTTACATTTATAGGCCTGTGATTTAAAACAATTAGCTCGAATTTGTGACATTAATGCCACAGTTTTTCTATATTGCTTCATCGCTGAACCAAATTTTATATGTTAAATCAAGATCAATATGAAGTTGTGCTTCAGCCCATTGACCGAATTGGCGGGGCGCATACGATGGTAATTTGATTTTAATTCCTGCACAAGTTGAATCTTAAAAGCTTTAAAACCAAGATCCTTTTATAATATCTTCCACCATTTGCTGAGAACGGCGACGAATTGATTGTTATGGATCTTCTTCAACGCTTTCGGTGCGCGCTGTTCGGCGTCTTACGGTAGACACGTTATCATTAAGAGTATAAATGTGTTACGAAAACGATCCATAGTTATTCGAAACAATGGAACATTTTTTTTTTATTCCCTTGGACATGCAATTAAATTTCATTTTGCTTTAGTTAATCAAACTTTAAAATACTGCAGATTTTCCGTCAAAAACAGGACCGATTTTAATCACCAATATCGAATATTTTCAAAACGTCAATGAGACAAATAACGAATTAGGACAAGGTTAGATGGACATCTGAAATTTGCTGAAATTTTCATTGTCAAATGCAAGAATTAAATAGAAATGCAGAGCGTCGAGGACGACAATGATGTCAAGGGAGAGAAGGACAAAGCGCCAGTACGAACAAAAAGTGTCAGACAGGCAAAGCCGGCCATGTTTATTGCTGGCCTTGCCTTGTTGTTGTTGTGTTGTGTCTTTGAGAGTGAAGAATGGGAATTCGAATCGTCGCCGTCGTTGTTGCACGCACTTCCAAGAAAACAAATCGAAAAACTGCAAAGATAATTAACGGGCGGGTCTTCAGATTGCCTACGGCAATACGATGTCGTCGGCGGCAGTGGTGTGGCATGCGAGCAAACAGCAGCTGAAGGAAAGATCAACGCGATTGCCAGAGAGAGAGAATATGAGAGATAAAGATATTAATAAGCCAGGCAAGAGCGAACAAGCACTGAGAATAATAAAAAAAAAAGCAACAACAACAGTGACAATGACAATAATGATATTCAGTCAACAGTGTTGCACAAAAGTAGAAGTTCAACTATTTTAATTACAGTGTAATTTATTAGCTTTATAGAAAATATTTTGGATTATATATAAAAAGTTTTGGTGTAACAAAAACTTAATTTAAAGAGACCAACGATTCATAAACTTTTTGCGTTTATTTTGAATAAAATATAAAAAGTACAAAAGTTGTTGGATTGCTATGCACTACTGTTTTTTTTTTACGAATTTGCTTATTAGTGGAGGGGTGCTATGGTATTTATACTCCACAAGATCCCAATAAAGTTGACAGCCAGCCGCCTGGCAATAATAAGAAGAGCACAAAGCATCAGTTTTGGAGTCTTGGAAGTGTAATCAGAAGACAGAAGTTAAAGCAAGATGAATTGAAAATGAAGAAGAAGTTGAAAACGTATCGCGTTCCAATTTGCGCTACTTTTTCTTCCTGCACTTCTTACGTCTAATGTTGTTCTTCCGCTTCGGTTTGGGTTGTCTTTGCGTACTTTTTTTTTTCTATTTTTTTTTTTTTGTTAACAGTTTTACTTTTTTTTCCTTTCGGCTTAGTTTGATTGAAGCCAGCGCCTGGCAGGCTGAGGTTTTCTTCGTCGATGCTGCTGCTTTTGTTGAAGGGATGGGAGCACGAGGCTTGGGTACACATATATATATATGTGTGTTATATACATATGTGTAGCTGTATGACACTGGCACTCTAAGCGATTATCTATGTGTATGTGTGCGTGTTCTTACATTACCCCTAGTGTAGTCGTCTTATTCTTGCGTTTTTTTTTTTTTTTTTTTTTCTCCTTACCCGCGCACCTCACTACGCACCCCGCATTCAAAGAAGCGCGTTGTTCCGCCTGACAGCGCTTGGCAGTCTGGTCTGCCTATTCAGCTTTTCTGTGGCAAGCAACAACTGATGCATCTGCCGTCACTGCTGCTGCTTGCTTAATTTATACGACTCTCTCTTGTGCTGCTTATTGTTGTTGTTGTTGTTGTATGAATAGGTCTGATTCAAACATTTAAAGGAGCAAATTTCGGCTGCATTATTTTTTTTTTCAGTTTCAATAAGTTTATAGAAAGTATCTCGCAACCAAATCAGTGGCTTATATAGCATTTTTTCAATGTAAAACCTTCCCTACTATCCGGATGTAGTTGGCTGAATGTTAGCCCGTATGTAAGCTGATTTGTTTTCCTGCGTAATTCCATAATTTAAGCAAAACTGCTTCGATTTAATCATATCCATAAAGATGCCAAAGTATAAGATATGAAAATTATCAAAATTTCTCAATAAAGTTCTAAATTTCTCACAATATGTATTCTCTTGTCGTTTGAAGACACACTGGTATGTATCTACTTAACTTATCTTCTAGGGTGACTATATAAAACAAGTTCGACTTAACAGCTATAATTACTATCTACTTCCCTTCCCTCTCACTTCTTTCTCTTCAACTTATTTTACATCACTTTCCAATAATATTTTTTATATATTTACCTGCACCTTTGTATCAGACCTTGTAATCGTCGTCATTATGAACGCAATTGCTTTTGCTTTCCGTTTGCTTTCGGCGGTATTTCTATACTTTGACATGCGTTCGTTTGCTCGCTCGCCAGTTCGTTAGGTAAATGAGAAAATTTTTGACTTTTTTTTTGACAAAGACGACGAAGAATTTCCCGCTTTTCCATTAGAGCAATGAGCATAGAATGCACAAACTCAAGCTGTTACGTGTCTGTCTTCCTGTCGCTCCGGCTGAAGGCCTCGCCCGCCTGGCTTGCTGCTTGCCTATCCTTGTTACAGCACGAGCGCGCAATGTTTTTCCAATGTTGAGACAATGGAACGTGTTATCTTTTACATTTCAGTAGACACGCATTATAAATGATATATGAAGAAATGAATTGTAGAATACTATTTAGTACTATCGTATGTACTGGTATAAGAATATATTAATGAGCGTTTCCTTTCCACTTTCTATTTTTAGATCCGATACAACATTGCAAGCGATTGTATATAAGCTCGTGCCCGGTCTTTATGAGCGTGAGTTAATGCGTAAGCGTGCCTTTTACAAGGATTGTCCAGAGGAGGCAGCACTAGCGACACCCGAGCAACGTGGAGACGATACGGAGCACTTAATCTTTAGTCCATCGGAGGATATGTCGCTTTCGCTGGAATACGCTGATGTTGAGTAAGTATAACAAAAAAAAAATATTTACTATGAATGCGTCTTATATATTATCTTAGCAGCTACATATACCACAACACACAAAAAAACAAAACCATTTACTAACTTTTTCTTAAACTTTTATTTGTACTCTTTGCAGAGAACTAGCCGAAGATACAAGCGGCGCTGATTATAGCGAACTGCTGCGCCCACGTTACTTGCAATGTCCTGCCATGTACACTGTAGGCCATTTGAAAAAGTATGTCTATGGTAAATTCGAAATCAATTTCGAGCGTTTCAGCATCGACATCATGTACAAGGTCAAGACAATTGTGCTGCTCGATCATTATACGCTCATGGATGTTGCATACATTTATACGTGGAAGCGTGATGCTCCGATGCGTTTCTATTTTCGTGTAAAAGAATCGCTGAAACCTTTGATTAATCCACGTCGCTTAGTTACAATTAAAGCATCGTCTACACCGGAGCCAGAGCCAAAGCCAGTTTTGGAAACGCCGAACACGAACTCTGCAGATATTAAAATTGAGACACCCGAATGTGATGAGGATGCGGAGTATTTAAGTATTCCAAAATCGCCAAAAACTAGTAAAGTGACTGAGAATTCTACTGCTACTGCACAGCAAAGCACTGAACCTTTAAAACTGCTAATTGTAAATAAGCATCATAAAGAAAGACATGGTAGTGCTGAACCAAAATCTCCTTCAGCTGCTGCGTCTACACCCAAGGCGTCAAAAGAGAAACATTCGACACGTGTATCCCAGGCGCCTGCAACGCCCACAACTCCTACAACGCCAAAAGATGAGCGCAGAGTGGAAAATATTAAACTGAAAATTGACCTCTCAAAGCAGAACAGTGTCACAATTATTAATATGAACGATCCGGAGCGCAGAGAAATCGTTAAGCCCATTAAACCGGAAAGAGAATCCAAATCGAAAAAGAAGGAAAAGGATAACAGCCCAAAATCTTCGCCTAGCAGCAGTGAACGTAAACCGAAAACAGCAAGTCCACTGACCGTACCGCCGTTGACCATTAAAACAGATCGCATTATGAGCCCGGGCTTAGTTATGGTTTCAACTTCAAAAGTCATCAATTCCGTTAGTAAAACAGTTGCCAACGCTGCACCAGCTGCAGTGCCCGAAGATCCAAAGTCAGAATTTTTGAAATCGTTTGCACTGACGCCGATTGCAAGCTTGTCACCTGAGAAGCTAAAACCAGCAACATCAAAAGTAGCGGCGACCAGCCATTCGGTAGTTAATGCTTTCGATAAGTTGTTGATGAAACCACCTCTTGCGTGTGCACCGAAATCGGCGGCAAGTTCGAAACGCAAGAGCAAAGAACCAATGAAGGCAGTGGCCAAGAAACCAAAGATATCGCCACCGCTGCCCACAGAAGATTTTAAGATAAAATTGCCGCCGCCAAGCAATGGCAGCACAACAACTTCGTCGTCATGTGCACAGAAGCAGGACAAGCCACTCATGCCACCACCCTCCAAACCGGCGCCTGTAGCTGCTGTATCACGCAAAGCTCAAAACAAGTTCCCTGCTATTCCGCCGCCCTCACCTATGCATCAGGGCATACAGATGGCAGCACCCGGTAATCGTACGCCCATTGCTAAGCGTTATCAGCCGATATTGCCAAAGGGTGCGCGACCCAATCCATTTGCAAACATTCCTACTGATGCTGGTAAATTGAGCAAGAATAGCGTTAACGAGCTGAGAGCTTCGCTAGATCATGAGCCAATAAATGGACGTGTCTACGGGCCGCCCAAAAGTGAGCCAACAGCCAAGATGGGACCACCACCTGCATTGCCTGGAATCGGTGGCGCTGTTCAAAAGACTGCAGCCAGCGGCAATGGGCGCGTGTCAAATGTTGTAAATGGCAACAAGTCTAACGCAGGCAGCAGCAACAACAACAACAACAGCGGCAACAAAGGAGGCAATAACTATCTCAATCTCGCGCTCTTCAATTCCAGTAAATCGAAGGGCAAAGAGGCACCGCCCGGTTGTCGCACGCCCATGTATACGCCTAATTCGCCTATCTACTCGCCTAGTTCGCCGCAATATGTGCCCAACTATAATATACCCACCATGCCGACATACAAGTATACACCAAAGCCATCAAGCAGCAACAATTACCTGCAGAATGTACTCGGTGGTAATAATCCGTTGTCCAGTCTGTTCCCTGCACCGCCAACGAAGAAAGATAGCAGCACGCCCGCCCCGCAAAATCAAAACGATGGTGCTTCCAAACGTGCCTATCCCTTCACACGCAGTCCAAGTCCCATCGAAGATGGACACGAGAAGCAACAGGTCAAAGTGAAATCGTTGCTCAATTCTTGCAACATAAACATTCCCGCCTCACTATCCATAACACTAACACGCGAGGACAAAGAGTCGTCCTCAAACAACGCCATACATCCAAAGCACAAAAGCCCGGTGAACAACTACATTGAGATTGTTAAACTGCCGGATCAGACTGCTGACAAAGCAATGTCACTGGACAACAATGGCAGACGTCTTTCGCCGCCTGCAGCTGTGAAGGCGCCCAATATGCCACTGGCACTGGCACCGCCATCCAATCAGAACACAAGTATGAAAACCATTCCATCACCGCAGCATCTCATACCACGAATGCCAGCACCACCGGTACAGGCACACTCGCCTATGACGACGACGCCAACTACAATGCAAGCAATGTCCAACAATAGCTATAAGGTTCACGAACAAAAGTCCATAACGCCACCAAAGATCTCGCCACCAATGCCTTTGCCAGCGAATCTGAGCAAACCGGCACCAAAGCAGATACTTACGCCCACGCAGATGGACAAAAAGTCGACACCCAGTCCAGAGAAGCGCACAGCTGCGCAAATGTCTCAAAACGCAGGTAACATTTCACCATCCGCCAGCGAGAATAAATCGCCGAAATCAGGCAATGCTGCAACGGACGGGCAGGCATCCAAAAAGTTCCGTCCGATATTACCACGTCAGAATAGCGCTGGAAACATTGAAAGTCCCGCACCGAAAGCACCCAATGCTGCAGGCAATATCATTGGCACCTACTCCTCGCCCAGCGGTGTAGCAGTGAAGGTACATGCCAACATTCCCGGCACTGGCGGCGCCAACAAGAAAGTTCCGCCCACCAAAAAGTCACCAAACAACATGCAGCCACCACCAACACAGCAGCAGCACCAAAAACGCGCGAACGCTTCCACTGCTTCGTCCGGAAGTCAAAATGGCAAGAGTTTAGCATTGGCGGCGCCGCAGATTTCACCACCTGTGCGCAAAGCAGCAGTGCCAAAGGTTTCACCAAACGGTACTGTTGGCAACAATTCAAAAGCTCCTAAAAACTGCACGCCTGCGTCACATCTCACGCCCAACGCCAGCGCGGCAGCTGCAGCGCTCAACAAGCTCATGCCACACTCAGCGCTTTCGGCTGCAGCTGCTGCTGCAGCAGCAGGCATACCAACACTGCCGCATCCAATGCAGCAAGCCATGGTAGCCGCTGGCCTATCAAACCTTAATACGCCGCTAGGCATTGCCTCAAGCGTACAGGGCAATGCCCAAGCTGAGCTCAACAAGTTCCTCAAGGACAATCTGCTGCGCGCACAAGTCGCTCAAGCGGCACAAGCTGCGCAGGCGGCTAATCAGTCCAATCTGTTTTACATGGGCATGACTCCGGCCATGTACAACTACCAGCAAGCTTACATTATGGACCAGTTAACGCGCATGCAGCGTGCCGGCACCGATGTGTTCACTGAGTACATGCAAAAACTGAAGGCGGGCGGAGAGGCGCCTGGCAAGCCAGCCGTCGATAATGAACAGACGCCAGTTCTACCCACACAACCAACGTCAAGCTCTACCACTGCCGCCTCCGCCAGTCCAAAAACATCACCGCCATCATCAGCTGCTGCAGTGAAGAGCAAAGCGAAATAAACGCGCACAATAATCCAACTAATGGAATCGAATCTAATTCCACTTCCAAGTTTTGTATACCAACCGCCACCACCTCGAATATCATACACACCGCCGCTCACCCCCTCGTTTATATCGTCACGTGTACGACACGCTGGCGTAGTGCGACGGAAGCGGAGACAGTAAAAGTAGGCTTAGCATCATCATCAAAGAATTCGTTGTTTGGTTTTGTTTGTATAATTTTTTTTATTATTATTAGATCTTGTTTTTGAAGCTATTAAGCGAGAATTGTTTTTCTTTAGTGTAAAAATTTACGAGTATAACTAAGCGTAATTTTAAGTTGAAATTAATTTAAGCAGATTCCAAATGAACTTTATCTTATCCATACATATGTACATATATACATACTAAACGCATAAATATATTAAAGAAATAAATACCATTGAAAGCGAAAAAGATTCCAATTTATATTTGAATAAATACGTAATTTTTAAAATTTAAAAAAAAATGTTTTCTTTTTTAAAAAATTATGGGTGGCTTCAGAGGAGAACTCGCAAATTAAATATATACACGAGGGTTGATTTTTATATTTGATATCAAATTTGTCAAATCAATCGTGAAGTTTGATATTCTTTTATTTTGGATTGAATATCCCAACAACTGTATCCATGAGCTTAAATCGTTATATGGGGATGGACTGTCGCCAATAGGAAAAAGAAGAAGTAAATGACAGCCTGTTTGTTCTGAGAAGCTGGACATTTTTCAACAGTGACATTAGAGACAAGTATGATACACAATCATATGTTGGACAGAAGTCTTCGAATAAAAGCAAAACACCGAGACGATGTTCATTCTTTACCATGCAAGTCCACATATATCAGCTGAAACAAGTGACTATTTGAGATACAATAATAAATTAAAATTTTTATATGGTTGCTTCTTAGGTATTCATATCAGACGTTGCATCCATACACATCCAACGGTTACTTATATGTTTCTTCTCTGCATAAAAAAAAAAATTGGTAGCAGGATGCATTATGTTTTTTGTAAAATGTGAAGTAGCGAAGGAATCATCGGAGATAACAGAAAGAATGTTCGTATTCTACCAGAGTAGTCGAGCTAGTCAGGTGCGACGGACTGAAAATGCATAGTCAATGTTAAGGTACCCACCAAAGCTCTGGAAACTGCTAAATTCTACGAGTACCCACTGGACAGTTAAGCTTCTTGATCTACAAGAAAACTTGCGAACTGGGCTAAAGGGTAATACAGTTATTCCCAAATCGAATTCCAAAATGTATTTATGTGTTGTCAGATGCACAATTCGCAAGAACTAATAGCTGCGGGTTAAGCGCTACCTCAAGAGCAAACTCTAGATATTTCTATCTCCCTGCAGATACTATATAGCAAAATAAAAAACGAAAAACGAATCCAACAATCAGGACAACTAAGAAACCAGGAGTGACGGCAAATTTCCAACACTTCATCTTCAGGTAACTAATCATCATTACAGCACGATTGAAATATATTAACACGCCCAGTAGGACCCCAACTAACTTTTGTCATTCGAAAACACGTAAAAATCTAACAGGAATATATAAACTCCTAAAGATTCATGATCAGCTTCACTAAGGACCAACTGGTCTATGTGTGACCAGTTTTGGTTCTTTTGATGGCTTTTTCTGGAAGGCTGCTTTACATATTTATAACAACGGACTTGATCCCTTCCAGAAATCAATTCTTTAGCATAAGCTAAAGTTCCTACTGTGCGTTGATGATAAATAATACATATGAGGGGCACTATTTATATTTCGGGAATAGCAAATAATAACAACATTTTTATTGGTTTTCAAAATATATTCTATGGAAATTTATGTACATTTGCATTCGCTCAAACCAATTTTCGAAGCACTTTTTCCACGCCGATTGAGGCAACTCCATAACATAGGTTCAGAACGCATCAACAGTTTTGTCGGGCGTAGAAAAACGTTCACCACGCAGTTTACTTTTGATGTTTGGGAATAAAAAGAAATCATTTGGTATGAGAGCTTGCATTTTAATGGCGGAAGGTGAGGTGATTCGTCTTTGGATACTCACTCTTTGTATTCTGTCCCAAGTAAAGTATATGATATGTTGAGCGTGTCACACCCTCCAAATACGGCTATTTTTCAAGCCTATTTTTGTTTAATTCTCGAAAACTGAGTGGATGTAGGCGTGCTCGTCGTCCATCTGTTAGTATATCTAAAATTATGGAAAATCATATAACAGTAAGGCTTCGAAATTATATGCTCCTTTTCCTTACACATCTCGTTTGTAACAACCTTTGTGGGTGCAACACACACTGTACCGATAAAGCGGATTAAAGTAAAGCAGGAAAAACTCTTATTTCCACCTAGCGGACCTGGCTTGTGCTGCTTAGCCTTCTGATTTACTTCTTTATATCACATACCAAAACCTAACAGATAAACATTGTTATGATACTCATATGAAATATGTTAAATTTATTTGAAAATTATGATTGCTATAAAGATTTTAAAATATTCTGGTGTACTCAACAACTACCCAAAGTTTCATGGTGATCGGGTGTATGGCGTAATAATCCTTAAAGAATAAACAAATATTAATTAATTTTTATATATATATATACTAGATATATGCATAAATATAGTTAAACCGGCATATGACACATTCACTTTCAATTTTAACTGAATGTGTGTGAATGATGTATTTGTTTCTCTTATAGACAATAGTGTTCCTAGCCACATGTTTCATTGCACACGTATTATTGTTTGCATGCTGAATAGTGTACAGTAAATTTAAAGTTTGCTGTACAGTATACTTACTGTGCAGTGAATGAAAAGTTTGCTAATTTCTGTTCTTTTTTCTATTATAATAAGATCCATTTATTAGAGACTTATTTTTGTTACACATTTAATATTTATAATCTACAACAATAATACTCATATTTTCCCAAAACCTAGTTTTAATTATATCTTTATTTTAATTAAATTTCTATAGTTTTAAATTATTTCACACTTTCGCCTACCTCACACGATGTACAGTACTGTGCGCATTTCAACCCATTACATTTCACTGTACTCATCGTTTCATTTCTTGTTTCCGCTAGTAAATAGAGAGCACGCATAGCTACGATTAAGCGTATGTTGTGCTCTTTCTCTTTCACTTGTACATGTACAGTATACGATGAATAGACTGTGCAATAAATTTGAGTGCAGTATAGTACTGTACTGTACTGTAGTGGAACAAATGAATGTAGTCATGCAGACCTCTTATGTATACATTATGGCGCTTTTTTTTGCGAGAATTTTTTTTCGCTCTCGGCCTGAAATTTTATAAAAAAAATGCCGAAAAAATATTTACTCCAAATATAAGCCCCTAATATTAATGTTTGGTGCTCTTCTAGAGCGCGAGAAGATTTCTTGTATAAATTATAGCAACTGAACGACCGAGCTTTGCTCATTATTCGATAAAGTTACTTGTTTGAGATTTTGATTGATTAACAGGATTACTTCGGCCGATCCCTTTAACATGTATTCCATTTTTCATCCCTGTACCTCAAATCGATGAAAAGTTATATTGCATTTTTTTATCGCTTACATGGGGGCGGAGATTATGACATCCGACAAAACTTAACAGGATTATTTCTCTCTATTACATTAACTACATGTTCCAAATAGACGGAAAGATAAGTTGAATTTTGTTTATCGCTCAAATTGAAGAATTTGGTAACCTTTTTTCATATGGAGAAATTTGTCAAACTTTGCCAAACATTCTTCAGATGGGAAATTTTTTTTCGTATATGAAAAAATTTTGAAAATATTTTACAAAATAGAAAAATAAGAAAAAAATTTTGTCATATGGAAATATTTGCAACTTTTTTTATGGAAAAACATGGCAAATTTTATTCATATTAAAAAAAAATTTGGCAAACTTTCTTCATTTGGCAAATTTTTATATATGGAAAAATTTAGCATATTTTTTTCATATGGGAAAAATTGGCAAACTTTTTATATGAAAAAATTAGAAACATATGACAAAATTTGTTAAATTGTTTTCAATTTTGCGAAATTTTTTGCTAAAACTTTTTCACATGGAAAAATTTTAAAAAATTATTTACATGAAACAATTTGAAATTTTTTTTTTTATGGAAATATGTACTTACAAACTTTTTTCACATAGTAAAAAACATGCATTTTTTTCATATGGACAAATTAGTAAACTGTTCTTTTTTGTGGAAAAGTTTTTTACTTGGAAACATTTGGAATTTTTTATCACATGGAATAATTAGTAAAAAAAAAAAAAATAAGTTTTTTTTTTTTTTGTTGATCAACTTTTCAATTAAATTTTTTACGTATTTTGAAGAAAACCATTTTTAAAATGATCATCCGCCTGCCTTGCATAGTTGCTGACCCATGACGAAATTTATATTTGAGGGCATAATACCACAAGTCTATCTTAAATCTTAATATTAAAACTCTTTTCCTTTTGCGTGATAAGGGAGCCTTACCAGTAAAGTATGACATTATATCTCTATATATATGGGATGTCTGGCGCCTTCTACTATTCCTACCAGTAACTGCTACTACCTGCCTACAAGTAACTACTTTACATTTCAAGTACTTAACCAAAATTTCATCAGAAAGCTTTATATGACGATGAGAATTTTATGCAATTTGAGATTTAATTAAATAGCTCCAATGGTTCTCCTTGGAATGGCTGGCCTCATTACATCTAAATATGAGTTGGTATAGCCGTATTGGCTGCTTAGATGCTGGCTTCCAGCTCACCCAATGTTTTAGGTTTTGCTATTTAACGTACCTTCAAAGAAAATAATCCAGTAACGTCGAATCGCACAATTTTATCTTGAAGAGTCACTGAATTTTTAGCGCAATAATTCTTTTTAAAAGCGAGTTTCATAGCAAGTTATGCCGTCTTGTTAAAACTTAGTGAATTCGGCGTAAAAATAGACCAATGTATTGGCGTAAAAACAATCGTCTTTATTTTCAAAGAATTAAGATACGATGATGGCGTTAATAACTTTATTTTTGTTTATTTTAGAAGCCACTCAGAAGGAAATATGTTTTATTAAAGACGATGGCTTTTCGATTGAATTAAGGATCCGTTCGCATCTGTTCTAACGCACAATCAATCAACTTCTAAGTTATTGTGCGAACATCATCTTATATAGACCTAAATTTAATCGTAACTTTCGCAAGTCAGATGTAAATATTGAAGATAAATCGGGTTCTGCCGAATGGCAATATTTTGGTCTTCTTTTTCTTGGTCTGGCAGCTATGGAATTTTAAGAGAAACAAGAACAACAATTAATCGACTTCTATTAAATTATAAGCAGTAAGTAAAATAACCGTATCCGACTATAAGAGGCCCTGTACCAGATCAGGATCTAAATTCACTCCAAACAAACAAAAAGGTAGGAATTTAATAAGAAAAAATGGTACTGATAAAAAGTATTTTGATTCTCCCACTTCTCACTGCACGAATAATTGCCTTATAAAATATTTTTTTATGTATGAAAAAAAGGGCGGACGGAAGCATCTTAGGTCGTTCAAGTTCAATTGATTATAAAATCTTTATTTTTTATCCGATTTTGATGAAGTTTGGCTTAGAAAGACGTTATCTCTATACTGGCATACTTTGTGCCGAAGAATTTTTAGCCTAGTGTGTGTTTTTATGGGGAATGTCAAAATTTATGAATAAACATGTAAAACTCTGGCGAAGTCTTAGTCGAATGCAAAAAGAACGAAGTCTCTAATAGAGACTCTCTATCTATAACCGTGTCCAAGATCCTTTCGTTCATAGGGACGAACATACGGATATGGTTATATCGACTCCTCTATCACTCCTGACCATAATGCGGATAACTTTGGTGGTCTCCGACCATTATTTCTATCTCTTACATACATTTGCACAAAACCTTGCTCTTGTATCTTTGATACAGGGCCTAAAAATAGAAAGAAATAAAGTATTTTCACAAGTTTACAGTATATTTGCATAAGATATTATCTTTAAAATAGTTTTGCACGCATAAATATTATAAAATATATACAGAGCGACAAGAGTTTAAACCCGACCATGAAAAAGACCATACTTTCTAAAGATTTTTAGTGCGCTGAATCCAAATCGGACCACAGAATTGCTTCATCGCCTAAAAGTGCTAATCTTACTATTTAAAACTCCTTTTGAATTTTTGCAATAATTTTTTTTTGTTTGTGAGATATTGTTGAATCTTTTGGTAAGATTTATTCGGAAACGGTATCTCCGAGCCAAAAAAAAGATATCGCAAGTTTTGAATGTTAAGATTAGCACTTTTAGAAGCTGCAACGAGATTTCCGAAAAAAAAAATTGTCAACGTAATATCTACCCGAATATAGCAAAAACAACCTTGTTTTTTCACTTTTAAGTTAGAATGCATCGATAACCTAGGGTGATGTAGTAATTCTGTGGTCGGATTTGGATTCAGCGCAATAAAAAGCTTTGGTCTGGTTCCTGGGTTATTCATTTTTAGAAATTTTTTGCTTTAAAAAAATTTGGAAATGTTTTAAATTAAAAATTTACGAAATCTGACTTTGTTGGAAATATCTGGATTTCGGTAAAGCTATAAAATATGGCTGATATGTATGATTTGTAAGAATAAAATTTCGTCCCTCTCTCTAGATTACCAATAAGAAAATTATGGGTTAGTCTGATATTCCCTGATTAGGTTGCATTGTACATATAACTTTTTGTTCTACTAGCTGTGCTCGGGTGAAAATTCACAACTTTTATTTTTAAGACCCAAATTGATTAGCGTTTTCAAGCCTTTCTTATTCTACTATACATCAAATATCTTCTGCAATAAGTCGGTATAAGTAGAAGTGTTACAGATATTTTGAATGTGTACAAAGTTAAATTAATATACTCGAATAAATGTATTTTTTTTCATGTATAAATTAATGTATATAGCATATAGCTGAAGGAGGCGTTGGTATCTTGTCAAGCGTAGCAATTTTCTCTGATCATCTTGTTTTTTTCTTTATCCATTTTTAACTTTCAGCACGAGTTGTATGTACGTAATTGCAACAGCAGATACTCAGTTATAGATACATCGTACATATGTGCCGCATGTACGATATGTAAATAAGTATGTGTCGCTAGCACGCTACTGTTCATATGTATCTCAACATTGTACATATGCCTGTATGTAGTATGTTCATACAAACATAACAAATAAGAACAAACTCACAAAATATACAAACTGTAAACCAGTCAGCCGTGGAGTTTATATAGGCTGCTGACAGCCAGCCGCCTCCGCCTTGGTTGAATCGACTCGTACATACAACATTTCTATGTATGTATGTACGGATGTATCTTTATGTACAATGCCAACGTACAAGCGTCCCGAGGGTGGTTTAGCCAAACCTAATTGAAGGAACAAATGAACGCACGATACCACAGACTTTATGAAAAAAGAAAAAAAAAACCAACTAGAAAAAAAAACCAACTCAAACTCCAAACGAAGCCAGTGTGGAAGAAGAAGAAGCAGGCAGCAGCTATAAGATACAAGGAAACCAACGGCGACGACGACAACGACGAGACGGCATAACATTAAATGCCAGCTGCGCCGTCAACGTCAAAGCCAACGTCGACTGCAACGAATAGCAAACAAAAACCTCATCATTAATATCATCATCGACATCATCATCATCATCATCGTCGTCGTCGCCGCCGTAGTTGTATCTCAAAGTAAAATCGAGCACAGCGAAGCCAGCGAGAATTTAAATTGTTATAGCAAAGCAAAGCAAAGCCAGCTTACTTAGTTTGCTATCGAACGACGCACACAACCGCAGCACAGCACACAAACCGAATGCTTGCTTATATACGATATATAATATGTATATCTATGTATATACACTTATTATATGTATCTATGCATACCCGCAACGCAACGCTACTCGACAAGGCTTGCATACTCAGTTCAGTTCAGTTACTCAGATATCAGCTACATAAACAGTGGCGCCGCAGTTCGCAGTTGAGTTTGTAGCTTCTGACGGGAATTGTAGCATAGCGAAACATTCGTATTTATTCACGCCACGTTCTACGCCACTGTACACATTGCCCATACTCGGGTTTCCTTTCCGCTTACACCGCATGCTTCCGTACACACCAACACGCTGCTATTGACTACATGGCCTGGCTGCATTCTACTCTCTCCTTTTCTCTCTCACACAATTTTCCTACTTCTCTTTTGCTCATACATAGTTTTGCTGGCCCGTAGCAAGGCACATAACATTCATGCACTGCTATTTGTGTACCCTACAAAGCAATGGCATGGTTTATTTTTTCAATAAAAGATTTTTTAATAAGATAAAGAGAAAAAGATGTCAAAAAAGCTGGAAAATCAAGTCGTTGAAGTCAAATGTTTGTCAATCTGAAATACTGTATCTATTTTGTGCTCCTATCAAATTTTTTTCTTCCTGTCTAAATATTAAAAACCGTTTGATTTGCTTAGTTTAGAACAAGTTAGCAGACATATATCTTCTATATATATAACAAGTAAGAGGGGGTAGGGGCAAAATTTTAAACTAAACTTGTAAAATTCCGGAGAATTCCTAGTCGAATGCAAAAAGCACGAAGTCTCTATCTATTACCGTTTTCGAGATCCTTCGTTCATACGGACGGACAGACGGACATGGCTATATCGACTCCTCTATCACTCCTGACCATAATGGAGTTAACTTTGGAAGGTCTCCGACCATTATTTCTACCTGTTACATACATTTGCACAAAACCAATAGGTTTAGTACCTTCGGTACAGGGCCTAAAAATGAATCCATATTTCCGTTGGTCACACCATTAATTGTGAACGACTTTACCGATTTAAATCCTCTTTTTTATACTTTTTAGCTGGTTTTTAAGGCAAGAACTGTCCGATATGTAGCACAGATCGCGATTCAGAATTATTTTAAGTTTAAAATTTAATTTATATGTAATTCCAAAAAAAAATTGTTGTCGTTTAATAACTTTATGATTCGCAAACAGTTTTTGTCGTTAAATCTTGAAAAATCTTCGCGCGTTTGACATTTTGTACATATGACAAATCCCGCGAGTCAAATGTTCGTCAGCATCTGTGATGAAAAAATTTATTAATTTAATTAGTTAATTAGTTCATTCAATCTGAATAGTGTAATGTAGATTAATTGAGTGAGAAGTCCCCAAGAGGGTGCTGGAATAATTATTGTAATGGGGCGAAGACTTTATATGATAGAACAGAACGTTATCGGCGCAGAGTGTGTTCGGGAAGAGCATGTTGAGAGAATAGTATGCTGGGTTTTTTTTTTTTAATTTCAACCCATAGCTGGCTATGGGTATTAGGGAATTCTAAAGTCACGAGATACATGTTGTGCGTGGTCTCATAAAAGAGAAATGCCAAGAGAGGCGTAGCAACGCAAGCCGGGTACACTAGTATAGAAATAAATGCAAGAAATTACTTTCAGTTTTTCCCGAATTAGCCAATTTTGATTGCAGCTACTCCAATTTTATTTACCTAGAAATCTTATACGCCTTTAAAGAGACATCAGACACCCCATAAAGTATCTATGTTCTTGATCAGCGTTGAAAGGCGAATCTGTTAGCGTTTTATCCGTCTGTTTGTATGAGCTTTGTGCTCACAATCTTCAATATATTGCTTTCAAAGTTGGTAAGTAGTCTTTTAATATGCGTGATGTGGTCACTGGAAGCTACCGCTCACACACAAAACGAATTAAAACAAGTAAGAAAATTAAGAGGCCCTGTATCAGATCAGCATCTAAATCCTCTCCCAATAAATTCATTAAATGTTTCCCTAGCTTTTGCACCAAGCAGTGCAAAATAAAAAAGGTAGGCAATTAATAAGAAGAAATGGTACTAATGAAAAGTATTTTGCTCCTCCCAATTCTTACTGTATGAATAAGTGCCTTATAAAATAGTTTTTAATGTATGAAAAGAAAAGGGAGGATGGAAGCATCATAGGTCGTTCAACTTCGATTGCTTATAAAATCGTCATTTATTATCCGATTTTGATGAAGTTTTGGGATTTTAGCTTAGAGAGACGTTATCTCTATACTGGCATACATACATACATTTTTTGTGCCGAAGAAATTTTTAGGTGATTTTATGTGTGGTTCTAATTAGGTTTTACCTTAAGTTTCAATAATGAAAGTTTATATTGGATAAAATGTAATAAAGGACTAAGCACAACTGTGAAGATGTAGTTTTTAGGTATAGATTTTCACCGAGTTATCATTTTCTTTTCTCTTTTTTCTATTTGCATATGTATGTATCAAATTTCATATATGGGGGCATTATTCTGGAAGTGATAGAACGAACAATAAAAGTATGCAGATATAAAGCCAAGGTTTTCAAATTTTCAAATACATGTGGTCCTTAGGGTAATGTATAAGTTTCATTGCAGTTCCCTAGTTACAGGGTTTTAAGCCTTAACGGAATAATTCTATATTAAAGAGTGCATAGTTCAGTTAGATTTAAAAAATATGGGTGTTCTAGAAATATACCTTTTTTATGTACTTTTAAATAAAATTAATTTATTTGCTAGAAATTTTATTTTGGGTAAAATTTCTGAAATCAAAAATAGTAAAATTCCTATTCGAATGCAAAAAGGACGAAGTCTTTATCTACAACCGTTTAAGAGATCCTTTCGTTCATACGGACGGACAGACGGACATGGCTATATCGACTCCTCTATAACTCCTGACCATAATTGGGGGTCTCCGACCATTACTTCTACCTGTTACATATGTACATTTGCACATTCGCTACAGGGCCTAAAAAAATACCCTAAACTGTAATTATTATGTTTTTTTTTTTTTTTGTAGCACATTAAAAAGTCGCATATAACGTAGCCATTATATTACAAAAATTGTCTGCATTTTTTCAATTTTTCGAATTTGTTTTGTTGTTGTTTTTTCGATAGCAAAGCATGAAAGATGTGCGCTGCTGTTTGGCTGTCCAAGTACGTCTTTTGAAATGCTGCCGCTCTCTAATGAATGCTCATATAACCATGTGTATTTAGATTAGCGAGTGAGTGCGTGTGTGTATCTGTGTGTTTGTTGCAGTTGTTTTTGCTGTTGTTGTTGTTGTTGTTCATTCACACTTAATTTTCTAATTGAAATGTCACGGATGAAACGCGCTGCAATAACAACAACAACAATGTTCATAGAAGCCAAGCAATTTTCGGCCAACGAAGCTGTATAAATGTTGCTCAAATTAAGTTATTTGTATCTTTTATACAAACAGTTTGTACTAAATATATATATATACGATAAATAACTGATAAAACAGTCGATTTCCATACACTGCAATACAGCAATCTGCTCCGCAAACTCTCATCTGCACTCTTTAGTCTCTTTATATTTCGTTTAGGCGCTGCTGCATCTGTACATTTTCATTTCCATTTACACAGATGCAAACATACATACACACACACACATACACACACAGTTAATAGCAAAGATTATTACACGCTTTACGTTTTGTCCTGTATTTTCGTATTTTATTTTCTCGCATTTTCTTTATTACACAGCATTCGTGCATGAACGAACAGTCAAAGATACACGTAGGCACACAAACAAATATTAAGCGATTGCAGCGTATTGAGCTATAGCTCAAAAAATATCTCTATATTGGGCTGTGTATATACGTGTATATGTGTTTGTGTCTGTGTGCTTTCAATTTATTCCACTTCGCTTATTCGCATAGTGCTGAGCTATGCTTGACAACTTCACTCGACTCTATTCTACGCTACTCCACCGTTTTTGAGATACTTTTCTATTTTTTTTTTTGCTATCTTAACATTTTACACTTGAACTAAACACTAAACTCACTGCAGATGCTGCCATAGTGTATCTATAGACTGGCTTGCTTGCTTAATTATAGCATACCAATAAGCGTTCAACTGCATGAAAAACTAGTAACTACAAAAGCACATTGTATCTATGTATGTATCTTTGCTAGTCGAAATAGCGCATTCTAGTGCCGTTGGCTTCGTCTGTCAGCTACAATTTATATATGTATGTACATCTATGTACTGTGTGCAGCATGCGCTACTTGGCAAACCAACGACCAACATGCCGTAGTATGTACCAAATATTGTCTGTTCAAACAGATTTATATACAGTCAGCGCACAGCTATGTAGATACATACTCACCTATGCATGTGTATGTGTGTATAGCTTGTTTGTATGCGTATAAAATATATCGTTTTCTATTTTAAGTTTGAGTCTACAAGATACAAATACAAATACATATCTAAGTGAACCTTCTGCTGAGTTCAATGCTATTGCTGTTAGGGTTGTTGTTGCTGTTGCTGTTATTGCCGCTGTTACTATTACTCGTCTCGCTGTCAAAAGTATCTGATTGTCCTTATATGCACTTATATCATACATACAAGCATATAATATTCTTTTGTAGTATTTGCTTCAGATTTAATCTCTCACTTTTGCTTTTTACGAGTACATATGTCCCTTGCAAACTTTTGATGTTCTGTGTTTAAGCATTATTTCGATGAGAAACCTTCACCGAAAGTGAATTTTATCGTTTTGCACTTTTCTTTCAAGAGTTTTCAGCAAACTTTTATATAGAAAAAGTCAGTGAATTGGCCCTTGTCGATCTTTCTACATAAGTATCTTGCTCTTCAAACTTTTAGACAGTTCAATAATTCAATAAAAAAAATGTAAATTTGTTAAAATTTTTATTTCTAATAAGCAAACAGCACCTCAGAAGTACTTAAAGATGAATCACCAAGCAAAATATTTACTGCAAACATTTTTTAATAATTTATGAATTACAAATTTTTAAAAACTTCCAGTATTATTAAGAGTTTATCGAAACTCGAAACTACCCGTCAAATCATTTTCGGAACGCTTCTAATAAGTAATCTTCAAAGAGTTTGAATATGAAATGTTTACAGAGCGATTACCGTTAAAGTCGACACAAAAACCTTCGTAAATGGTATAATTTTTAGGAATATCCAAAGCAGTACACATACAATGACTTAATTGGAATAAGTCTCTCAGAGATTAAAGCATTAAAAATTTTAACAATACAGTTTTGCAGATTTAACACTTAATACTCTAAAAACATTATTAATTGGAAAGGGTTCCGGATTACTATTTCCAAAATTTATTAAATAAAACTTAAAAACTAATCAGAAACTCTTTTAGGACTGCTAATTGACTTCTTTATTAGTGTACCCGCGTAGAAAATAGGCTTTTAGGTGTGTAGAGAGCGTGAAATGCGCCGAAATACGTGTAAGAGTACTCAAAGTGTGCCAAAAAACGATCTTTGTTTGCTGGGTTATACAATACAATACAAGCAGGACCCGAAACCGCCCGCTACACCCGCGTAATAAAACCAAATTATTCAAACTTTTTTAATGGAACTTACTTTCCGCGATCGCTTTAACATGTATACCAAATTTCGTCTCTGTACTTCATATAGTTTCAGATATATTTTATCACTTATATGGGGGCTGGGCTATCGCTCCCTACGATTTTGATCAAACTTTAATGGGTTAAGTGCTCCCTATGCTATTAACAAATATAACAAATCTAATCTCTTTAACTCTAATAGATGCAAAGTTATGACAAGTTTTGTCTATTGCTTATATGGAGGTTGGGGCATCATTCCCGCCGTTACTATCAAAAAGTAGCCTTTGTTTTATTCTGGTTGTATAGCGTTACTTTTTTGACTATTTCAATAGTCTGGTTCAGTGTGTCATTTGATTCTCTGTATGGATGAAAATTATTAGAGCATTTATGCCCAAAATATTCAACCGATTTTGATAAATTATGCCTCTCTATGCAAACTTTCCAAAAAAAAAAAAAAAAAAGTCAAGCGAATAATAGACCAAATGGTACTGAACTGTTTCGCCATTGTCTATTTTTACACAAGGTGCGTCCAGAAAGTAATAAAGTAATGTTTGCCCTCTCGTGAGGGCATCCTCTTAAGTTCTAAACAAAATATTTCACACTAACGGACACTACATGTCCAATTTTTGTGTGAACTAGGGTGGCCGGTGCACGTTGTCGCAGCAAAACCCTCACTCACTGCCGTTGAAGGCCACAGTAATCGTAATATTTTGTGCTTGCGACATTTTATGGACTCACTTATTAAAAACATTCTATACGATCAGTTTGAAAATAAACAATACCTAAAAACAAAAATTGTTTATATTATGGACTTAAGTACAAAATAAAAGTATTGCTACCCCAAAATACTCACAAAATTCTTGAATCGTATCTCAGCAATATAGCATTCACAGACTGAATGACTACATAACACAGGAGTCTGTAATTAAAGCTGGAGTACCCCAAGGCAGCGTTCTCGGTCCTATATTATTTGTTCTATACATATCAGACATACCAACAGATCACAGACTTACAATATCCACATGTGCTGATGACACAGTAATCTTGCCCAATAAGAGCAACTAGACTACTAGCAGACCATGTTATTATTCTTGAGGAGTGGCTAGCTAACTGGCATATAAAAGTTAATGAGCCAAAAAGCAAACACGTCACATTCACTTTAAACAGAGGTTCTTGCCTATCGCTGACTCTAAACAACATTGTGAGCCCACAGGCCAATGACGTCGTTCATCTCGGCATTCATCTCGAAAGACAGCTCACTTATCGTATATGTACATCTTGAAGCCAAGAAAACACAAATAAAGCTAAAAGCCAACTCTCCACACTGGCTTATAAATCCGCGGTCCCCCTTAAGCTTGGACTTCAAATTACTTCTTTACAACTCCGTAATAAAGCCTATTTGGACGTACGGCTCACAATTATGGGGCAATGCGAGTTCCAGTAAATTGGAATACAAAGAGCTCAATCAAAAATACTTACAACTCTCACCGGAGCACCTTGGTATATTCGCAATATGTTAAGATCATATTCACAATGATCTTAACATCCTAACTGTGAAAACTGAAATAGATCGATTCAAGCAGAACTATGAATGCAAAATTCAATTCTCATCCTAATCCACTCGCAACCCTACACCATATCCAAACACTCTTAGGACCGTTGTAACTAAATAAGTCTCCAACCGGGGGGCTTAGTGTAATACACAACTAGATTTAAGATTTGAAAAAGTATTGTTAGTCTCCATCAAGAGAAGATCCAATAAAGAAAACCCTAAATTAAAAAAAAAAAAAAAAAAAAGAATTATAGTATGTTGCACAAAAATTTGTTTCAAGAGCATCTAAATCTATAAAATATTTACTACATCATGGATTATGCCAAGTTCATCGAATAGTTTATATAGCACGGGGTTCATATGGAACCGAAACTGTTCGCCAACTCAAATAAGTCAAAAAAATGTTTCTCGCGAATAAATCACAGTCCATGAAATAAAGACATCTCTGAGGCTATTAGAGATTAAACTATCAAGTTTTGATATTTTTACTATAAGTTGCATCTTTTTATCAAAGATAACGAAGACTTTTCGTGTATACGAATTTCTGCCGAGGTCAGCTCAAGAGTGGTTTTAACGAAGCAGGTTCACGACGCATACATACACGGAGAGCACTCAATTTGCTTGTTGTATTTGCGCACAACCAAAATAAGAATAAAAAAAATATTATTTTTAATACAAAAAAAAGTTGTTTCAAATTTTTAGAATTTTTGGAGGTGGATACGTCCTTTTATAAAGCCAAATAAAGTTGCGTGTATTTACATGATACAAGTGAGATACAGATAAGAATAGAATTAGAAAAAAAAAGAGTATCCAATTGCAATGTGAAAACATTTATAATTTACAACTAGTTTTAAATATGTTTCATAGCAAGAATTGCAGCCGAGGTGAATTATGGTATATAGTAAAACTGTGCCAACCTATGAGATTTATGGTATATAGTAAAACTGTGCCAACCTATGAGATTGCCATCAGCAGAATTTTTCTAAGGAAAATTTCGTCATGATCGCCGACGGAAATTTTGGAATCTCTACTTACACAATACCAGCATCGTACGCTACTTTGTATAGAACAAGAATGATTGTTGACCGTTTATAATAGTTACTCATATTTTACAAAAAATACTCCATTCCAATTTTTATATTAATTTTTGCATTTAAAAAATTTTGCTGTGGACAGTGGAGGTTTGAAATTTGCTTCATAAGTGTTTTTAGGATTGAGCATTTCTCTTATTAAATTTTCAGACTTGTTGTTGGATATGTTTTTTTTTTTTTTTTTTTTAAATTAACTCCAACAGAACTAAGTCAGTACTCATACTTCAACCACCATTTTTTCACATGCTGAAGAGTAGTTATACGCTGCGACATCCCTGAAATAAGTTGCAACAATTTTGTATTCGTTCAAAATTGCTCTCAAATGGTGTCTTAGAAACTAGATTTCGATTATGTTTGAGTTTCAAATAATCTTCAAAGTACAAAGCTTCAATGTTTTTAAAAAAAAAAAACTTTATTTTTTTTTGGATACCAACAAAAAAAGTTAACCGCAGATTTTATGGTTGCAAGGGCAGCATTGTCACATTGTGTTTTGCCAGAAACTCTCGGATGCACAAGTCTTGTAGCAACAGTTTAGGAACCAGCTTTATTCATCACGAAGCAAGACACAACTGGTTTTTCGATATGTTAAGATTAAGGTACATAAAAAAGTTTTATCCATTTATTTTTTAATAGAACCAAAACGGCTGGCCGTTTTATTAAATATTTTATTTTGTTCGAAAGGCGATTGTCCCGTAGGAACTTCACTATCTTCGACTAGAATGATCCAAATAATCGATGTAATGTTCCATTTTGAGGCATGAATCGTTTTTGGATCACTTCATGTAGCGTCAAAGAACATAATTAAAGATCATAGGTGTCACAACGCATTATCTAAATTAAGGAAATTCCCGACGCAAAAACTGCATAGTGAGACATGTTGTGTGTCTTTAAACCAAATCTTTCAATAAAATTACCGTTGATTCATTCCTAATTTTCAATATAATAAACTGTTTTAAATTTTCGGAGCCACATATGCGACAGTTTAAGTTCTTTAAGTACCCACCGAGATGGAAATAGAAAACATGAAATTATTGACAAAAAACTCTATACTGCCTGTTCAAGTCTATAACAAAGGTACAAAGATACCAATTTGATTAACTATTAAAAAATTCTCTGGTGCTGCCTGCCATTTATAATGGCTTAAATGCCTATAAAAAAAAAAGAAAAATGTTTATTTCTTCTGTTTAAAAGTTAAAAAAGAAAATTTTCTATCTATAATTTATGAAGTCTCAAACATTTGATCTGAGTTGCAAACACATCTTAAAATTTTCTGTAGATACAACTTTGACTGGGCGTCATTTCGTCAAAACGCATCAACGAGGATTGATAAGATTGCTCAACACATAGTAGCCGATTTGAAAAAAACATGTGGCTTCTGGCATCTGGCTCCAAAATTAAAATGGATTGCCTATCTATTGAGTATTAAAAAAACTAATATTATTTTAAACATATTATAGTATTATCGAAAGATTGGAAGTATTTTCGGTAACCCATTGGTTGATGTTTTGGAAGTATGTAAGTAATGGATGAAATTATTGTTTATAGTATTATTAATTATAATTTATTTACAGCCGGAAAAACTCATCCCAACCTCCGCTTCCAACTTACCGGACAAAGCGATAGAAACGGACATAAATTCTTTCATACCGGACATTCCAACAACCACAATAGATCGCCCCACATTGACCGCGTGCCCCTCAGTCACAATAGGAACCCCACCACCTACATAATTATACCAAACCTCACTGCCCTTCCCCCCAGCAACACAACAGGTAAGAGAAATAACCACTTTAATTATTGAATTTGAAATATTAAAAATCTTTTAATTTTTTTATGGCCCAGAAATGTATATTTAAGATTAAAATTATTATATAAGATTGGTATTAAATTAATTGGATAAGATAAGTAAACGACGACGCTCTCTGAGAGTTTTTTTTTTTTTTTAAATGGGGACGCTAATATTTTTTTCTTTTGTGTTTTGGTTCGTCGCCTCAGAACCAATCAAATCATTTCAAAATGTGAACGCTTATCATTTTCCTTTTTGGACTATCTTCGCCACGCCTTTGTGCTGTCGTCAGCCAATCAAAACTAAAAGCTACTCGTTTCAAAACTTTTTACCCGCCCTCTCTCAGAGAGAGAAAAGTGTGCTACAGTACTGACGAAAATATTGCAAAAATTCTTAATCATGCAATTCAAAAAAGAAGATATGAAATTCGAATGAACTGTACTTTGTGTCAATTTTTTGTTGATCAAATGTTAGCAATTTATATAAATTACATATAATGACTAGAGATTGTTTTACTAATCTTAAGCGTGATTGCAAGGCTATGACCGTCAAGTTTCAGAAGCTAGAAAAATGTTTTAGTAAAATGTCTGAATACCTCTCCCAAGCGTAAAAAGAGATATTCACCGAAGGCAAAGCCGACATGGATAATTTCTCTGCCTAATGATAGCTACACCGGTTATTGCTACACCAGTTGCAAATTTTGAGAGCAACTCTAGGGAGGTAACTGCTGATTATATGTCAGTTGTAGAATCTTCAAAGGAGCCTCGATATATGTCTGAGAACATAGTTGTATCTGCTTTAAACGCTCTGAAATCTACTGGGCTTACGGTTGTTACTGCACGTAAGTCGATATTTATTTCTCGCCTTACAAAAACTACTACTGAAGAAGATATCAAAGCTTTTATTAATTCGCAGCTTGATTCTTCCCCCAATGTTTCGCTTTCGAAATTTAAATTTAATTACACTCCGCTACTTTTTGGCCTAAAGGCATTGTCGTGCATGAATACGTTTATAAAAATAAACGTGCTTCAGAGCAAAATACAGTTGAATAACCTGGTTCTTCTTCCAACATACGAAAAAACTAAGTTTGCTTACTTTCCTTATTCACTATCAAAATTTGAGAGTGCTAAGAACTAAACTTAGAGATATGTACCTTAAAAATTTATCTGAGAGTGCTGACGTCATTGTTTTTACTGAAATATTGCTTTCGAACGCATATTTTAAACTCTGAAATATTCTGTGACAACTTTGTTTCATTTCGGAAAGATCGTTCTAATCAAAATGGACTTGCCATTGGTAAGTCCACTGCAACATGGATATGTAAAAGGCAGATCCAATTTTTTTTACCAATCTTTTAGAATTCACATCTATCGTAAATAAAGGTTTTGTGTCTGGCCGACAGGCCGATGTTATTTATACAGATTTTAGCAAAGCTTTTGACAATATATGTCAAAGTTTACCTTATACATACA
Organism: Leucophenga maculata; assembly: GCA_035044805.1. NCBI lineage: Eukaryota > Metazoa > Arthropoda > Insecta > Diptera > Drosophilidae > Leucophenga > Leucophenga maculata. The sequence goes on from JAWNNP010001183.1 coordinate 134,693, forward strand.
TATAAAGAAAGCTGTAGGTTTTCCACATTCTTTTGTAAATTGGATACAGTCATACCTTGTAGAAAGATCTCAAAAAGTATTATTTAACAATTGTTTGTTTATATTAATGTGTCTTCTGGTGTTCCACAAGGAGTCATCTTGGACTATTGCTCTTTCTTTTGTTTTGTTCATAAATGATCTTCCTTTAGCAATAAATCATGCGCATGTATTGATGTATGAGGATGATGTCAAACTATGTTTGTCATTTTCTGATTTTTCCCAACATAGTCTATTACAATCTGATTTGAATTCGTTCCATACTTGTTGTTTAACAAACTTTCTTCATTTGAATATTTCTAAATGTAAATGCGTAACATTCCATCGCAGAAAACGTTATATCATGACCTATTTTCTGAGGAAATTTGTATAAATGATTTAGGTGTCCTTATGGATCCTAAATTAAGCTATAACAATCATATTGTGTGTATGGTTAATAAAGCTAAAGGTGTTCTTGGCTTTATTAAGCGGTGATCCATATAAAGTCACGGTGGATTAGTTATCTTGAACATCTTACTAAAAGTAACAAGAATTTTACAACATCTCAGGTTATGTTTCCTCATTTTTTTGATTATCCTGCTAGTAGTAAAATTTACACAGCTTTACATTGTGCTCTCGACTCTCAACATATGCAACGAATTCTGTTGACGCGGACACCCTACAATTTGTAGGTTTTGAACCAACTTTTAGGATGTCAAAATATTATACGAGTTTTTAGATGGATATCTCAAATTCCGAGATGTATACCTTATTTTGACTAATTTGACTGGACTATTAATCTTTAAATATTTGTAATGCAACTGATTAAATTTATGTAGTTGTAAATAATAATAAATAACGGTTTCTGGTTAATATGCACCCCTCCAAACACACAATTTTTAAATGAGAAACTCTGTGCTTGGAGGGATGTTTTTGAGAACATGAATGGGTGTGTGGGTATTACGTACATGTTGGTCGTGCCCAGGGGTTGGAAGGATGTTGGAATTGTGGGCAGTACAGGGTTGAGGGGATTGCATCAATATTTTTTGAAGTGTATTGGGGGCTTTTGCGCGTTCCTTTAGTACTGTAGAGTGCACCTGAGTGCCAAGGATTTTGAACTCATGTGCCACAATTGCGTCAATAAACTTGTCCATGGAGCCATGGCACCACTTAATATATTAAAGCAAACATTTGATTTGGGTTCATCTTATGATGTTGATTTCACAATAAACCAAATGTCGGCTTCCTTACACTCCAACTTTTAATAAACGACATTCGAAGAAGTAAAAGAGCAAATCAAGGCACTAAAACCGCGGAAAGCCCTAGGACACGATGGTGTTGATAGTAGGGCAGTGAATGCTCTGTCTGTACAATCCATCAAGCTCGATCTGTGCTGATGCCTTTAGTTACAAAATACCTAAATTGCATATAAATTTTTAAATTGTCCTAAAATTTGGGCGATCAACCAACTCGACAAGCTAGCTGAACTAGAGATGTTCATTCAAACGCATGAACTTCACCACCAGAGACTCATTTATCAATAAATCTTCTATAAACTTGGACCAAAGTATCTTATTGCTGGAGATTGGAATGCTAAGTATCGCCCTTGTCGAGCTAGTACTGCGTGTCGTAGGGGCACCATATTGAACTCGTGATGCGATGACATACTTAAATGACTATGCTGCTAGTTTTGCTTCACTGGAGCATCGTCCTCATCATTCTAAATCTGGACAACAAAGCGTGGAAACGTGTTTACTGCATATCCGAAAAAATTATTTGAAGCAAAACGCGATTCTTTTTTTTTTTTGATCAACTGCTCTAAAATGTGGATCTAGACAAACCCAACGAATATAATATGTGAAGGTAAGATCGAAAAAGAAATTTAGCGGAATAAACTTACCCGAATCCAGAACGATAGATGGTGCCGCTCTAGTGAGCATCAAAGGGAATCTCTACCGAACACAATTGATTTGTTTGAAGAGAGCGGTCGCGGAAAAACGACCAGACATAAGTTTCAAACATGACAGCGCTCGGCCACATGTTGCAGGACCGGTTAAAAACTATTTGGAAAACAGTGGGTGAGAAGTTCTACCTCGCCTTATAGCCCAGACATGGCCCATTCTGATTACTACTTGTTTAGATCAATGCACCGGAATACGCTTAACTTCAGTACATTAGAGCGGCACCATCTATCATTCTGCATTCGGATAAGTGTATTCCGCAAAAAGTTGTCTTTTGTTCTTACTCTTACTCTCCACATATTACATTCAACATTTAACATTCGACTTGTCATGTACGAAGAAGTAAAAGAGCAAATCAAGGCACTAAAAACGCGATAGCCGCAGGACTGTAGGACTGTAATGGCTCTGTCCGTTGAAGCCATGCTATACCTCGTACTCTTATTCAACTCCATATAACGTATCTGTCACTTTGTAGCTCAATGGGAATGTGCTGCAATTACGATGATATTAAAGACCGGAAAGCTGGAAGGACAGGCCGACTCATATTGACCGATAAGTTTATTGCCAACTAATACTCAAAGATATTCGTAAGAATATTTCTTTACAAAATATTGCCAATATGAAATGGTGGGGTTATTCAAACATCAGCATGTGCAAGTCTACAGACTCGTTCAACAGATCCTTGATGCTTTTGAAAAAAAGTACCTCAGCTTTGCTGTCGTCTTGGATGTGAAACAGGCTTTTGACCGTCTTTGCCCTAACGGTCTGTTGTTAAAGATCAGGATGCACCTACTAACGGCGTATTTCCGTATTCTTAAATCGTTTTTAAGGAACCTTATACCTACCCATTTTTCCCTTGTATACTGCGGACATACCAAAACCGACTGGTGCACACATATACTGCTTGCTTCGTACTTGGACTAATTGGCTTCTCCGTCCATCAATTAAGCTACGACGAAGTAATAAACTTCTGATCTAGAAAATGATCAATTTGCGGCGTGGAGATACGTAATAGAACTTTGGTGCACCGCCTCAAGCCGATGTGTAGGAATTTTTATTGAATGATAAACATTTAAGCACGTGAAGATAATTAAAAATCCCTAATTACACAGTGCTTGAGTTGTACTAAATATTGATAACAGTTTAAGTTTTATAGAGTACCTAAGTTCGTGCAATACAACTTTATACGTTCTTCTTTAAAATAATACACAAAATTCATTTCAATCGGATCAGTTGCTTTCAAACCAGCAACTCACAGTTTGATTTTTTCAACAAAGATTGCTCGCAAGAGTCCAGCTGAAGTGAATTATTTTGTTGCTGTTTTTAACTTTAATTAAATTAAATTAAACATTAATTTAAGTTGTTTTCTAGTTAATTAATCCATATCAGTTTATTACAAATCCAGTACTAATTCGTTTAAAAAAAAGTAATATGTGCTGCCAAAAGCATTAAAGTTTACAAAAATATGCAAAATGAAAGATGTCTAAAGTGTTTGTGTGTGTGTGTGGCAAACTTAAGCCCTCACAAGAACTTCATAGTGATTCAGACGCACCTCCTGGCCGCCGAATGGAATATACAGACAACCGTGCGATGGATGAATCTTGCCCGGTGTGAAGCTGCCGCAGTGATGACCACGACCAATATAGAGAGGCTCACCATCGCTTGTGCGGCCGCAGACAACAGCGCCAGGTGGCACACGACCATCAGCATCAGGCACCCAACCATAGCCGTAACCAGCCAATAGTTCAAAATCATACTTCACATGTTCACCACCGCCGTAGGGTACATAAGCGCAGCCCTTGCTGGGTATAACCTAAAGAAAAAAGTTTATTATTTAAAATTTACCAACAAATGCGAACTTTTCTTTAAAATTTAATTCTTACCTTAGCAGGCAAAAGGTCACCATCGTGATAGGCGCGACCCACATAAATAGTATCACCGTCGGAATCTGTGCCAGCAACAATAGTACCGGGTACTATATTGCTACCGGACGAAGAGACCCATGTCTCCGGTTGTACCAGCACTTCGTAAGAGTCAAGTCTATGCTCACCGCCACCGAATGGAATATAGAGACAACCATGCGAAGGATGTACCTTGCCGGGTGTCAAACTGCCGCACCAATGACCGCGTCCCACATAGAGCGCTTCACCGTCCGATGTCTGTCCAACGCGTAGTGCATGTGGTGGCACACTACCACCGCTTGCCGGAATCCAGCAGTAATGATGACCAGTAAGTATTTCAAAATTGTGCTTGTTTATCTCCTGACCACCATAGGCAATATACGCTTGCTGCTTGTTGGGCACAAACTTACAGGGTAGCATATCACCTTCATGGAAAGCGCGTCCAACATAAATTGGATCACCATCGGAATCGTGACCGGCGTGTATAGCGAAGGCAGGAAGTTGATCATAAACGCTGAGTGAGACCCAAGTGTGATCTGTAAACAAGATAAAACAAGTTGTTTAAATTAAGTAAAAAAAATACAAGTATAGAAGTTAAGCAAATTTGTGCACTAAGAGAGCAGTCTGAGAGAGAGCAGGCTATACTAGTTTTGTAATCTCTAAACAATATTAATTGGCAATCACACACATAAATACTATATATCTATCTATATATAGACAAAAATATTTGCACCAACTGATTATTTTGCTTATTTTAGCACCAATCAATATTAATTTTAATTAAGCCAAAAGCAAGCTTTTTCAAGCGCATTGCAACCGGCAGCTATAAAAGCTTATGCAGTAACTGTACTTCTTTAATTTTATTTTTGCGTACTAAAGCATTTATAATTAAGAGCTGGAACACTCAGGATATATAAACCGATTTAATAGACTTTAACCATAGCATGAATGATTAATCCATGCCATTTGGTTTGCACTTGTTTACGACAAGTTTTCCCAATGTCAACTTGGCCCTGTACTGTGCGTGTGTGTGAGTGTGCCAGAGCATTAATCATTCGCTTTTTTTTTTTTAGTTGTTATCTACTTAGTTGATAGTGCTCAAAAGCTTTAAAGTTGACACTTGTGTTCTTACTATCGCATTTAGTTATCATCGCCAGCTTTTTTTTTTTGTTTCAATGATAAATCGAACAATTGATCGAACCGACCCGCCTTTCTATGCGATGAGTCTTTACGCCGATGAGGCAACTATTCTTGGAACTTATTATATCAATATATGTAGTTCTTTACTTTATATTAATCTACTAATTTATGTTCATAAATACTTAGTCAATGCCACCCAAAGCGGCACGACTGACAAGTATAATTAAGATGTCTTTAAATTTCACAATTGTATAATTCACTTTTAAGCAAGAACTAGGCTAGACTATTGTTTATTAACCGACTGCCAAAAGTAGTGCAATACTTTTTGAATATTTTTCTGTCTGTTCGTATCATTCTTTAGCACACTCTGTAATCTAGACGGCTTCATGGATTTATCGTTAGAATCTTCTTTGGAAAGTTGTTATACGGTATGAAGTTTATATTTAAGGGGCACTCGAACCAAAAACAAAAGAACACATTTTTAACCAATTTCTGATGTTCCGATTAAACTTAAACCGAACGCATCAGTTAAAAATAATCGAAAAATATTATAGAACTTTTATTTTTATTTATGTGGCAATTCATTCTAAAGAAGATTCTCGAGTAGAGTTGAAGTATATTGCTAAACTATGAAATGTTGTTTTAATCTTGAACGTCGAGTCAATTTATTATATTGCAGTGTACATACATACAACATACAATATCTTATTTTGAAAAATATATAAAATTATCATACGAATATATAATATGACATAAATCATAATTTTACATCATCAAATTGATTTTTTACAAATTCCACAACTGTCATCATGGGGCGTCAATACTAGTAATTGTATTTTTCTACGGAAAATAGTTTGAGCATGCAGAACGTAATAATTTTTATTGTAAACATATTTATAGACACTGTAAACTGGTGATATTTTTTTTCTTTTTAATATGAAGATAAGTTTATCATTTGTGAAATATTTCTTCTTTTAGGCACAATTTACTTTATCTTGTTTGAACTGAAGTCTACAATTTTTTACACCTATTTTACATTCATTCTTAAAATTATAGAAACACTTCGTTAATTTTTCCTTTTAACGTTTTCTAGTTTTTTATTTTCTTTTCGACTTTTTCACTTTTTGTGTACTTAATGAAATTTCACAGGAAGCTGCCGTACACGTATATAAGTATTTAAATTTTTCTTATTGTACAACACAACACTTACCCATTATGTATGTGTTTGTGAATGTGTTACTGATATCAAAAAAATATAATATAATTCGCACGAGCTTGACGTTTTCCCAGCCGTCACTTTCACGTTCTCCAGAACAACTGAAGCGCTCAAAATGTGGCGTAGCTTTTTAAAGCTTAATGGCTACGTATCACAGTTACCGGCATGTAGATGTATGCATGAATATAGTACAATACAGTCCGATAAGATAAGACTAAACCCAATACTATTTCCAAGTAAACGGGGCATTTATTGACAACGTCCATGCGGAATTGATGGTCTAAACTTAAAATTGGAAATCGCCAATAAAACAACAATACACCTTCATTTTGGAAGGATCTTTATCCATTGCACTCAAATGTTGTGATTATTATTAGATTGTATAAAGTTTTTTTGTATCTGATACTGCTTCATATAAACTGCTGCATTTTGTTGCAATTGCAACATCTCTAGTGACGCAAAAAGTAATTTATTTCTGCTACAGAATTAATAATTTATTCATGTTGATGTATAAATAGTTAATTCAAATTAAAAAGTAAAACCAGCCGACGTCAACATTTGCTTTTCCAGTATTTTCATCAAACGGACTACGTCATTTCGTACAAGTTTAATATAAACTTTAAAAAACTCATAAATCAACACAAATCCAAGAAAATGTCTATATTAATACAAAATACTAGAATTTCTTTCTAATTCTAACAAAAAATAAGTTTATCAATCATTTCGGCAGTTTTTTTTTTTTTTTTTTTTTTAATTTAGTGTTTTCTTTATTGGATCTTCTCTTGATAGAGACTAACAATAATTTATCAAATCTTAAATCCAGTTGTGTATTACACTTAGCCTCCGGTTGGAGACTTATGTAGTTACAACAGCTCTAAGAGCACATTACTGGAAGGCTGGAAGGTCATTTCTCCTGAGTCGTGTTTGAATATGGTGTAGGGTTAGAGTTCTTGCGATTAGATTTGGGTGGGAGTTGAGTTTGCTTTCGGAGTTCTGCTTGAATTGATCTATTTCAGTTTTCACAGTTGGAATATTAAGATCTTTGTGAGTGTGAGTATTGCGAATATACCAGGTTGCACCGATGAGAGTTCTAAGTATTTTTGATTGAGCTCTTTGAATTATATCCAAGTTACTGGAACTCGCATTGCCACATAATTGTGAGCCTTACGTTCAAATAGGCTTATTGTAAAGAAGTAATTTGTAGTCTTAAGGGGAATTGTCTTTTAGCTTTATTTGTGTTTTCTTGGCTTCAATATGTTTATGATAAGTGAGCTGTCTTTCGAAATTAATGCCGAGATGAACGACGCTGCCTGTGTTTTATCCTTTTCGAGGATCATGACTATTATTGATTTCTTCCACTGAGTTGGAGTTCAAAAATCGCGTTAAACAATTTTGTTGTTTATGTAACAGCTGGGCTGGGAAGCTCCATGTTAATTTTTGGGGAAATTAAAACATGAACTGCCGCCTTCTTGGGATTGAGCTGGGCTTTTTTTAAAACTATATGAACTTTGTTGGTGTGAACTCTGAGGTGTTCAGAGTTATTCGTAGTCGAAAGAGAGGGAAGAACAAAAGCGATTGTTGACGGATTTTGCTTAGAAACAGTTCTTAAGTGGGTTGCAAAAACTTCTGCTTTTTATGTCCGTGCGTGCCTACTTTCCAGTGTGGTCTCTTATGGGTGTAGATACTATAGCCGGAGGTTTAATGTCTGCCTGCGCTTTCCATAGGGGAAAGCGCGAGCAGAGCTTGTTGGAGAAAGACGTTCGATGTATCGTTTCTGAGTGAGTCTAATGGCTTTGCTTAGCTCACGTGAGTCAATCTTTAGATTGAGCTTAGAGGTTGGAAATCTAAGACACTGCTATTCTCTTTTTAAACGCCGTTTCGTCATAACTAACTGTTCACTATGACTGTTTGTTAGACTGTGTTTTATCGAATTGGCTGTGTATGGTTGTGTTGCAGCAGTGAGAATAGAACTCAGGGCACTGACAGAGTTTTCAATATCGATTTCGTTGCTTATTGCTGGGTTCAGCTGGATATGACTGCTTATATACTTTTTATATTTAAGCCAGTTGGTTTTGTGTGTAGTGAGTTTATTGGGATACTATTTTAGTTGAGGTTTCTCTAGTAAACTAAAAAGAACTGGAGAACGATCCGATGAGAGATCTACAAGAGATTCAGCAGATATTAGATAACTTAAGATTCTTCGTGTTATTGCAAAATCAATGAGATCTGGAATTTTCATCGCACCTGTAGGCCAATATGTTAGGTTACAAGGCAAGACATAGTTAAACTTGTTTTTTGGTATTTATTACTGCTTTGTAGAGCTGCTTTTCTTTAGGGTTTGAAAACCTTGAGCCTCAATGTGTATGTTTGGCATTGTAATCACGTGAAACAATAAAGCGATCACCTAGAGTGTCGAAGAATTCGAGAAATTGTTTTTCAGTTAGCGTAAACCTTGGAGAGCAATAAATTGCCGATAGTGTGAGACTACCAAACTTTGTTTGAACATTTATTGAGGTGGCTTGGAGATAATTTGTTGCAAATGCCTGTAGAGAATGGTGTTTAATACGACTTCTAATGAGTCTACCAGTTCCACCGTGGGGTTTGCCATCTGGGTGGTTCGTGGAATAGAACGCATACCATTGAATTCTGAAATTATATTTATTCGTAAGATGTAACAGGTGGTTTCAAGTTAAAATAAAAATTAGTCTTCTTACAAAATCTAAGAAAGTTGGGCAGATTTGTATGAGAGCTACCACTTATAGTGGTCCGATATGATCCAATATGGAATATTTTACTACAATTTAAGTAAGATACACTAAAAATTAAATAATAAAGAAAAAAAACGCTTTTTTGGATACTGAATAGTGTATAATAGACACTTTACTTGAAGACTCTATCTCCTATAGTCTCCAAGTTATTATAGCTTATAGGGACAGCCAGACGTTCGGACAGGCGAACATATCTAAATCGATTCGACTTTGAATGTTGATCAAGAATACATATGTATAAGTACTTTATGGTGTCTGTCTCTTTTTTTCCAATTTTTTGTGAAACTTCAAACCATATTTTGCAAAGCGGCGAGCAGTAGAACTCGAAGAGATTTGTCCGATTGACCAAAAAATTTATTTTTAAAATTAATGAAGATGATTCTTTTCAATAAACAATTAAAGTCGACTTTTTTGGGTAATTGCGTTTTTTTTTTAAGTCTCGCAATTCTACAAAAAAAATTCTAAAATTATGATCATGTATACTTCACTAGGTAACAAGGGCGTATTTCGTCAAAGAGGGGAGGTGTGAGTATTTTTTTAGAAGTCAAAAGTGCGAAATATGTAGTAACATACATAATTTAACGAACTTTTAAAAAATTAGGGGGAAAGGCACCCCAGCGCCCTTGCTAAATAATTTTATATAGTTTTCTGCTTCTAATTGACGATCCAGTGGACTTCAACTGCTCGTCGTCGCAAAGGACTGCAAAAAAAAAGTTGAACTTTTTATGCTATCCTACAGCCGCCATTTTGTAAAAAAAAAGAATTTATAGTAAAATTTGTTCTTACTCTTTAAAAGATGCTTAATTAAATCTGTTTTCAACGATAATTTAAAACTGTTCTCAGAAAAATTTTTAAGAACACTCTTTATTAAGCCTCCAGACAGTTATAACCCTTAATATACCCTACCACTCTTGGGTACAGAGTATAAAAACTATTCCATTCTTAGATTAGCTCAAAAGTTTTGTCGCTCTTTCGACGCTTGATCCATTTGCTCCTAGAAATATGCAAAAAAGAAGTGGCCAGCGGTAATAGAATTATTAAGCTCAATTAGGGCGTAAGACCAAAGAAATGTGATCAGTCAAAAATGAAGCAACACCGACCAAACATCCGCTAGAATTACTATAATAATTACAGGTTTGAAACGAGTATAAAGGAAATTCGTAGACAGTTGTTATTCAATTAGATCCATAATACATAGATGGCCATTTGGTGGCTCGAGAGAAGAAATAAGTTTAAAAGCAGACATGGTCTTCTCGCTTCGCTATATTGTTTATTTTTTTAATGTATACGGATAAGGACTAATAGCCTTGAAGAATTTCACGTGTCCCATACTGCATAAATCTATGCTGTTTGGCTCAACTTGCAGTCGGAAGAGACTTATCGATGTAAAAATATATAAAAAGTTATTCAAGTTTGGTGAGGTATTAAGAAGCTTGTTCTCTCCTTACTTATGAATAATACTTTTATAGATGGCGCTTTAAAATTTAATGAATACCATATACAAAAATATCCATTTCAGCTAAATGCCCAATGCAGGGTATCAAAAGCGAAGAACAATGCGTAATACAAACAGAATCATAAATACATCAATACATCGAAGCGCGACTCTATCGAGCTTTTTCCAAGTAATTTCAATATAGCATGCCTACTACTATATATAGATAAAGATATGGTACTCATATAGTATTTGTTGTATATATTTTTGTTCGAAATACTTTGACTAAACGATAAGATAATGTTTCCTTTATTTGTTTTTCTTTTTGGGCGTAAAACAAAAAACAAAAATCATCAAAAAAAAAAAAAAAAAAAAGTACCAAAATATCATTTCAACTAAATGAGTTCATACAGCGAATAATTCAAACCAGTCAAACTGTTTTATTTTCTAGAACGATCATACAAACTTTTTACAAATGCCTCAGGAACTATTTAAGACGTGTTCAAAATTTTCCCAAGACTTAACCAATCAAGTTAAACGGAAATGAACTGCAGGTAATTCCATTTACATTGGACATTATTGTGGCGTACTGTTGCCGGTTAAGATTGTACCCAAAAAGTGTACGGCTTACAAATCGTGGTGTGGCAAGGAGTTGCTTGTCACGGAATTTGATGTACTTACTGGCGTCCATTATGCCTGGATAGCTGAAACTTTTGGCAAAGTGCCAGAATATGATGTACCAACGCCTGTGGTGAAGTCTACTATGTGGGACGTGCGAAAGTTTGACGCCTGATCGTATTTCACAGTCAAAGAAATGTCTGTATATACCATTCAGTGATAAAGAGCATAAACTGTGCTGTTATGAGGTAATGGTTTAGTTGAAGGTGTGCCATAAGTTAATAAAACCTTGCGATGACGGCGGAGTGCCATGTGACGCTATACAGGCCGGCTGCCATAACGATGGTCACCCAACCTATGTGGGTCACGCCTATTACGAAGGGAAAACTGTTACCGGCCAAGATTATAACTGGTAAAAGTCAAGCTTTTGTCTGCTACAATGTCTTGGCGCATGCAATCGACTCTTATGAGTTGCTTGATGGCACTCACTACAAGTGGATGCACGATTCCAATGGTCATGTGCCACCGAATGCAGTGAAGTGCATAAGCGATGGCGTGGATCTGTATTTCGGTTGTGATAAACATGGCAATAATACAGTACCTGGAAAGGTGGATCCATCGAACGGTTGCCTCTATATACCCTTTAATGGCAAAAAAATACGCTCCGAGAACTATGAAATTCTTGTACGCAACTCGAGTTAAATCCTTTTTATAAAAATGTGCTTTATTAAGTAATAAATACTAAGTAAAAAGTACTGAAAATATTGTTTTTAATTAGTTTAGGCAGTTTAGTCAACTTCGTTCCACAGAAATGACATTGTATAAAATGTTGTGCTGAGGAGAAAAATGTGCACAACCAGCAGGAGTCGTGCCAAAGTTATAAATTGTTTAATAACATCAAAAACAAATACAATTTTCTCGATTTTGGAAGAAAATTTTTGAAGTGAAACTTCACAACTTTTAGTGAAGTGGAAGAGAAGTTGAAATGTTCGCATAGCAAACTTAACATCTTTTGAAGAGTGAGGGAGAGCGCGTGTGTGTGTCTATAGTACATTCTCAACTCCAATCCTGTGCAAAGTATTACGAAATTCAATAATACAAGGTAGGGCAACTGAAATCATACAGAAATCACTCATACTGAATGCAACTACTCGTTGCAATAACAGAACAAAGTGCAACTATTTGGAGAGTTCATGCTTGAAGGGACGTCACTATAAATTATTACACTATGCCATATCTTCTCTCTTCTAACGTATGAGAGCGTTAGATCGCTAGAGAGGTTAGAGAGAAATGTATATAGTAAATAGATAATTTACTGTACTGTTTTTTCGTTTTGTTTGTGCTACTCTAATTTCTAACTTCCAATTTTGAAAAAGTCGTTTGGGATGGCAAATTTAAATAGTGAAAAATATATTTTTTTTTAGTGAAATACGAATTGCGTATACATGCAACAAGTAAGAACGCTGCAGTCGAGTGTGCTCAATTTATAGATACACTGTAGTGTATAGAGGGTAGATTCGTATGGGAGCTACCACTGCTGCGATGTAGATTTGTGTATGTTGTTTTATTAGTATTCACGTAAGATACGCGAAATGGCATGTTTTGAAGTTATTCAAAAAAAAAAAAAAAAAATCCTTTCGTATAAAATCTTAAAAATGAGTTTCAGTTTTGTATGGACTATCCCTTATAGCTGGCATATCTATAGACTTGCTGTTCGTACAGACAGAAGAACTTATTTATATCAAGTCGAGTTTTAACAATTATCAAGAATATACATATATTGTATGTCTATACTTTATTGTGTTTGCTATGATTTTATTAAACATTTTACCCTATGGATACTGGGTATAAAAATGTACGATGGCAGTTGCTCCTTCTGTGGCTTTTTATTCGCAGTCATAAGATAAATCTTGCGCAGAAGCAAGTACATATATACATACTGATAAACGGGTTCAATAGCCTAGATTTTACGTAAGTAAAAATTGTGCAGATACTGCAGTATAAATAGCTTCAACAAAACCACGTGATTCATCTATATGTCTGGAAATGAAACCAGACTTCAGCTGTTGAATTGATTTGCAGTCTGAGTACTAAAAATATTCTGACTTATACTATTTACAAGAAATAGCAAAATGTATCCGTCACTAATTTTTCACAATGTTTTTTCTCTTTTTTTTATTTATTTATTAATATCTTCGTAATAATGGCACAAAATCGACAGATTTTTTGTTGTATTGTAGATGTATAAAATCGGTATAGCAGAACAGGTGTAACAAGTGTAAATGATAAACAAAAGTCCCCGGCTTTATTTCTTAATGACTCATTTGTACGATACAGTTTTTTTTTATCAAAGCGCAACAAAAAACCATTGATAAGATACATATTTCCAGTTTGTTGAAAGAGCTTTCTGGTTTCTGGCATTCCAAAGTCAATATAGCAAATCAATGTGCGAGAGGCGATCGGTAGGAATGTCATCTTATACCAACTGTCAATAAGCTAAATCAAATTTTGAACATTTTTTGCTTCATTAGGTTTGTGTTAGACTGACGCCTTAAATCATTCGTTTTTACTATTTTTTTCTGTTCTTTTTCCATCCACCCTCGCAATTTTTTATAGTATAAAATTTATATACATAAAATCCAATGGAAAGCTCTCTGATTAATGCACAATTCTGATAAAGCATGGAAATATCGAATGACAAGACTGGGCACCAATGGTTACTGAAATTCTATGTACTTACAATATAATACAACTGACATTCGCTTTGCAATTAGTACATAAATATCGAGCAAAGCGCACGGACGCCTATACGGAAATTTGAAAGAGTTGTTCGAATCTATTAGACTTATAAATAACATTAATCATCCAGCAACTACGTGTTATCAGCGAGAGTGCACAATAGAGCAATAATAATGGGTAAGGCTTTGTGAGATACAAATAATTTGCAGCTGTGTTGTGAAATTCTTTTTATTTTGAAATTCGAACCCGCACTTTCTGTCATGACTAACCAACCATAAAGTTTCAAACGCAAAAATAATCACAAATTGTTAAACTGTAGAATAATCGAGTGCGTGCAATAACTAACCAACTAAGTTGAACTAGAATTTAGTTTACGTAGAGTCAGAGTTGCAGGAATAGTTCGTTAGAGTGATTCTTGTGTTTTTTTCGTTATACACTTTTAGGCGCCGTACAACCGGGAGCAGTTGTGAGCTATGGTATGCGAGTCAACACCCCACATCAAATTACATAGCACATCATTACATTTAAAAAGCTCAAACTACATGCGTCACTATCTCACGTGCTCTACTTGTCCGCTCTACTTGCAGAACATTCCTGGGTCCACTCAACGCCATACGCCGCACTGCCACCCTACACTGTTGTCGGTGGACACGATTCCGATAGATCACCTATCTATGTTGGTCGTGCTTTTCACGAGGGTGATAATCTGCCAGCCAAAGTTGTACCGAGCAAAGGTTGTGCCTATGTCGCCTGGGGCGGTCAGGAACATGTGAAACAACATTACGAGTTACTTGTCGGTCAGGGCTATGCTTGGGTTACATGCGCCGGTGGCGCAGTACCGCCAAATGCAGTGCGTTCGGGAGTGACACGTACGGGCGAACCATTGTACATTGGACGCGGACATCATGCTGGCTCGCTGACCGTTGGTAAAATTCATCCCTCGCACGGTTGCCTTTATATTCCATTCGGTGGGCAGGAGGTGCGCTTAAGCACATACGAGGTGCTCATTTATCAGCAGCGTGATGTTTGGGTAACGGCTACTGCCAGTTATACGCCACCGGGCGCTGTTGTCGGCGGACACGATTCCGATCGTACGCCTATTTATGTGGGCAAGGCATTGCAAGATGGGGAAATGTTGCCCGCCAAGGTCGTTCCGAGCAAAGGCTGCGCCTATGTTTGCTACGGCGGCTATGAATATACAAAACCTAATTTCGAGGTGCTCACAGGCTACGGTTATGTGTGGGTGAGAGCAATGCATCACTCGATTCCGGCGAATGCAGTTTCCACCGGACGTTCCCGCAATGGCGAGCCGCTGTATGTTGGTCGTGGACATCACCAGGGCAGTCTGTCGGTTGGCTTGATATCGGTCAGCCAGCGTTGTCTGTTCATTCCCTATGGAGGCCGTGAGATTCGACTGGATTCATATGAAGTACTTTGCCGCCAATAAGAAACCAAACAAATAATAACATTTTTTTTTAAGTTCCCATAAAATCCAAAAATTACCAACTTCAATAAAAAAGCGTATATAAAAAATCTATTAATCCAAGTTTTATTCACTTTTTGTTCCATTCCTGTTCATCTTAACACCCTCACACATACACATGTAACTAACCTACACACCTGCCTCTCTCTCCCTTTTCTGTTATAGCCTCCTACAAGTGGGTGCACTCCTCGGCCTACTCTTCAATACCACCAAACGCAGTGGTAGGCGGAAATGATGAGGACGGTGCAATGATCTATGTGGGGCGTGCACAACACGAGGGTGATATGCTTGTCTGCAAGGTTGTGCCCTCCAGACAGATTGGTTTTGTGTCCACACGCGGTGAAGCTATACCCAAAGATACATTTGAAGTTTTGTGCGGTCAAAATCTAAGTTGGATCAAGTGCTACGATCATATTGTTCCAGAGAATGCTGTACTCTGCGGTCGCTCCGCACTTGATCAGCCGGTGTACATTGGACGTGGTCACTATGAGGGACATTTAATTGTTGGCAAGATTTCATCGGTGCATCGTGCTTTATTTATACCATTCCGTGGCGCAGAACGTCGACTTGAATCTTATGAGATACTGATTGAGGAGCGAAATTCGTTGAATCCTGGCTGGTCATTACCTTTGGAAGAACAGCAAAAGTGTTCTTTTACACCACCTCCTCCGCCACCACCACCGCTAGTGTCCGCAGAAAAACCTTATCCATTTCCCTTTGATGCAGGCACACCATATCCCATACATGATCCGCCGCCAAAATATACTGCAGTTGCCACGCCAATGCCAATGCCAACACCAATGCCAACTCCAATGCCAATGCCAACGCCAATGCACAATCCGGCACTTTTACCTATGCCAACGCCCCCACCACCACAGCCAATAATTGTTGTAGCACCACCACCGATGCAGCCGAACATGATTATACCAGCTGATACCTATCAACCGCAATCGGTTTCCTATCCCGCCGCTACGGCATCTTTCATTCCCGCATCTACTTATGATGCGCCCTCCGAATACATTCCACCAACAATGGATATTTGGACCAGTGCCTCGTACGGCTATATGCCACCCAATGCGGTGACCGCTGGTCACGACTCTGATATGTCAACAATACTCGTCTGTCGTGCCTATCACAATGGTCAACTGTTGCCCGGCAAATTGGCACGTGGCACTGCTTACATCTGCGATGCTGGAATAGAACTGCAAAAGTCCGAATGTGAAGTGCTCATTGGCAACGAACGTTATCACTGGGCACCAGGTTACTATAATGGTAGCATTGCATCTGGTGCAGTGGAAGGAGGTCGCACTCATAATGGCGAGCCACTCTATATTGGACGTGCACATTATTGTGGCAGTCTGACACCGGGTAAAATTCATCCATCACATGGATGCATGTACATTCCGTTCGGTGGATCCGAGCGACGTATCACTCACTACGAGGTTCTCGTACGGTCTGATGTGTTCTATCGTGATCAGGCCATGAAATTGGCTTACTGAAACAGTTTTTAAAAACAACCAGTCGAGGCAGCTTATCGAAGAAGTTTTCTAAACATTTTTATATACCTATACATACTATATAATAGATAACCTATCTTGTATTCAATTTATTTATATTTCATTGCAATCAAATTAATCGAACACAAATAAATAAGTCAAAAGAAATCAACTGATTTATATTTAAATTTATTTCATTTCACAGTTTCAGAAAGAAGTAGAACCCATAAAATGTTCTTAATCTCTAGTAACAATGCGCAATTCACACACCGTATCTGCTGAATTGTTAGAAAACTCTTAATATGCATGCCCTATTGGCTCTATCTTTTCTAGTCCCCAAGTTATTTGCATACATACAGAAAGGTAGATGGACAAAAATATCCAATTTCAAAGATGCTTTTTTTTTTAAGTTGGAGATTCACTTATGAACTCCTCATGAATAATATTGCTGTACATAATTTATGCTGGCCTTTGAATAAACTCTTTAAGATCCATTCAATACTAATAAAACCTATTCAAGCGAGGTATTCTTGAACTCAATCATCTTAAGTACATCCAACATGTGTGCGAACTCGAAACTCAAAAGGCTATTTTTATTGAAGATAGAAGGTAAGTAGAGCTTTCGTTATCTACATTTACTGCAGAATTTATTTCGCGTGATAAACCCCATTTGAACACTACGAAAAATTTGATTACGTGACACACAGTACACAAGTTGTATATATCATATATCGAATTATATATTTAGAAGTATTTATGTATAATCAAAGAAAACGCTCGAAAGCTCTCTGACTAATGCGTTGTTCTGATAAACCATTTTCGGAATTCTATGTACGCACTTGTACCTGTAATATAATAATATCTGACACATTCGCTTTGCAATTAGTGTGAAAATATCGAGCAGCGTACACTGTCGACGCCACGGAGAGTAGAACGTGTTGTCCAGGCACGACATATATTTTCTTAAACAAAAAAAAAAATTAAGTTTTTTAACTTATCAACAAGTGTTATCTAAAAGTGTGAATAATTCTGCAATAATGGGTAAGGCACTGTTATATATGTATAGCTATTTTTTTTTACCTTAAACTACGATTTTCTATGACTAACGCCATATGTTGAAAAGCAGGCAAAAAAATATTTTAAATATGTTTACTAACCAGGTTTAGAGGTTTACAGGTATATCTAGAAAAGCAGATGAAACAATTATGTGCCATATTAAATAGTTCAATTCCCCCAACTGTTCTTGCATAAGCTTATTTTATATACATATATTCCACTTGTGCCATCTACTTACAGAACACATCTGGGTACCCTCAGCTCCGTACTCCAAAGTGCCACCTTACACGGTTGTCGGTGGTTATGATACTGATAGATCAACCATCTATGTTGGTCGTGCTTTGCATGAGGGAGAGTATCTACCAGCAAAAGTTATACCAAGCAAAGGTTATACTAGTATTGCCTGGGGCGGTCATGAACATGCTAAACAAAATTTTGAAGTACTTGTCGGTGAAAATTATGCCTGGGTAACTTGTGCCGGTGGTTCCGTACCTCCTAATGCAGTCAGTTCAGGCTTGGCAGGTAATGGCGAACCTTTGTATATTGGACGCGGACATCACGCCGGTTCGCTGACCGTTGGTAAAATTCATCCCTCACACGGTTGCCTTTATATTCCATATGCTAAACAGGAGATACGCTTGAGCACGTACGAGGTTCTCATCTTTCAGCAACGTGATATTTGGGTAGCTGCCAATGCTAGTTATATACCTCCGGGTGCTCTCGTCGGCGGGCATGATTCGGATCGCTCGCCCATTTATGTAGGCAAGGCATTGCAAGATGGCGAAATTTTGCCAGCGAAGGTAGTACCAAGCAAGGGCTGCGCTTATGTTTGCTATGGAGGCTACGAACACACCAAGACTAACTTTGAAATTCTGACTGGCTACGCCTATTCATGGGTGAAACCGCATCATCACACAATTCCAACGAATGCCGTATCTACGGGACGTTCACGAAATGGTGAGCCGCTGTTTGTAGGTCGTGGACATCATGAAGGCAGTTTATCCGTTGGTGTGATATCGGTCAGCCAACGTTGCCTGTACATTCCCTATGGAGGCCGTGAAATTCGACTGGACTCATATGAAGTACTATGTCGTCAATGAGAAAATCAAACCAGATAATAAAATGTTTATTTACCATTAAACGCAAGAACAATTACGAAAATGTACTATGAATAAATATGCGAATACATCAAATCTGTGAATCCACTTTTTATTTCAATAAAATTCTGTTCAACCAAACTGTGTAATAAAATTCATCATGTATCCTCAGGTTCAAGAAAGATTGTTAATACATATAAAAAACTTTTAAGTTCCGTTTTCTGATCTTTCTACTTTTTCCTAGATCGAAATATATATAGATTAGCAATTTCATGTGTGTACATACTTGGTTTTCTGAAGTTCACAAATTTGGTGCAAGTGGGGCAACGCTACAACGATAAAGTTGGCAGTACGTCTGAAAATATGACCAGACTGCTTAATTCACAGCTGTTTATTGTTTTGATTTTTGAGGGCTTTTTAACTCAAGCCGGGTCCGCTAGTATTTTATATTTCAAAACACTTTCCACGAACATTAAAACGGTTTTGCATGAACACAAACCAATCCGAAAAACATTTTTCATAATCACATGAAGATGGTATCACCAAAATATGAAATTTGAACGGTTCAACCGTCTCTTCCGCGATGTAAATTGTTGACCACAGAAATAATCATTGACATGCGGAAATAATTTATTGGGGGTACTAAAATGAATTGAGGGTCCCTAATTTGGGTAACAAATAAAACCGAATTTAAAAAATTTTAAACGAAAATTTCAAAGTAAAAATTCTCGCCGTGTGTAGCAGCGTGAAACAGCTCGGGAGACCAAAGACGGGGTTTACACACAACCGGCTCTGCCGCAAAATTCTTGTCAGAAAAGTGGTTTTTAGGTAAGGTAAGAGAGGCACCTCGTTTCCCTTGCCCTAAAACGTTTTTTCAAACAAGAATTCTGCGGGAGAGCCGGTGGTTATAAAACCCGTCAAGCATGGTTAAATTATTTTAAATATATTTTTTATATCGTGTGCCCAAGGTAACAAGGATAAAAAAAGTTTGTACGAATGAATTTACAAGTAGTTGGAGGCGTGGCAGACTCCATAAAAATATATTTGTGATCAGCAACTACAACTTTCTGTAAGGATGACAATGAAAATATGGCAACGGAGAACAGGAATCACTGGGATTATGGAGGAGTCATTTCTCCAACCTACTTGGAGGCGACAACGCGTTGTCAGGGTGGGGAAAAAGCTCTCCGACCCCTTTGATACCAAGAGAGGTTTCAGGCAGGGCGATGCTCTGTCGTGCGATTTCTTCAATCTTCTGATGGAATACATCATACACAAGTGGCCGTACATACAGACTATGTCGGGCTCGATCTTCCAAAAGGAAGTGATGCTGCTCGCTTACGCCGGTGACATCGATATCATCGGTACGCAGGAACGGCGAGTCAGCAAGGCGTTCTCAGAGATTGAAAAGCAGCCTCGGCTCATGGGTCTAGCGGTGAATGAGGACAAGATGAAGCACTTGGTGTCTTCTCACACTCCTTCATCGCGTCTTGGACGGTCAGTGACGATGGAGAATTTCAACTTCAGTGTTGTAGAAAACATCGTCTATCTTGGATCCGAGATAACCAGCAACAACAACGTCAGCCTGGAGATCAGGCGAAGAATCACGCTTGCAAACAAATGTTTTTTTGGGCTGTGCAACTAAATGAGAAGTAAAGCCCTTTCTCGAAAGACGAAAATAAAAATATATAAGACGCTGATACTCTCGGTCCTATTTTATAGCGCAGAGGCGTGGACCGTGATTGAGTCAGATGAGACAGCGTTGAAAGTCTTCGAGAGGAAGATTCTTCGCAGGATTTTTGGTCCTATTAGAGTCGGCAACGAGTTTAGGTCCCGTATGAACCGCGAGCTGTACGAGCTATTCGATGAGGTTGACATAGTCCAGCGCATAAAATTCCAGCGGCTGTACTGGCCTGGGCACCTCATTCGAATTGATGAAAGAGCTCCAGCACGCATGGTTTACATGTGGGGCCCAAACTTGATTGGTGGACGCCGAAATAGACGACGACCGGGCACTCGATGAAATGACCAGGTATGGAGAGATCTTTCAGTACTTGGCATTCAAAACGAATGGCGCCAGCGCGCACAAGACTATGGAGGCTGGCGCGCCTTCCTTGACGCGGCCATGACCGGTAGACGGCCATATAAGTCAGTAACTTATACTTTAAATTTGTCTCATAAAATTGTGGATATTGATACAAGTAAAAACGATAAACATAACCTATGGGTGGTAATAAAATATCATAAACGTCCTTGTCAACGAGTTCGCTAAACAGTGCTAAACTTTAAGCAAACACTTATTGATGAAACGTTTAAGAACAAGTCAAGGAGGGTACGACTTGAGTAGATAAACTAAGCTTTCGATGCTGATAAAAAAAATACTTTGTTTATAGGCCACACCTCCTGCTTGATACATACTTTTGCATAAGCTGTTTATATCCTGGTCTCTTTGAGTACAGGGTATAAAAACAATTTATATATACCTGGGAGCTACAAATTTCCAAGTTGTCTCTAAGAATTACTTATGTGTACTTTTAATTTGTCTTCTATATTTATTGATATTGTATACTATGCCCCAAAATATATATTTGCCCAAGCCTTCTTTGTAAATACATATTAGGTTTACATACACATAGATTAGATAATTGCTTTTATTGATACTTATGTAAAATATTAAATAATACATTGGCATATTGCTTAAAATTTAAATTACGTTGAATACAATTTAAATGTGTACATACGCATTTGCTTTTATTTAATTAGATTTTATTAAAAATTGTGGTTGCAGCTATATTGCATTAGGAGTTCGTTCGAATGTTGTGGTATTTATGAATATAACAAAAAAAAAATTTAAAAAATACACTTTTGTGGAGCATAACTCTTTGTTGCTTTTAGTTTAAACACACTTAGAAAATGCACAACAATTTATAGGTACAGGGATTATACAATAACTGCCGTACTACTAGTTTTAGCGACAAAACATATATTCAATCCAAATAGGGAAAATTTTCTAACATTGTTTCATAAACTTTCCATATACACTTTAACAATGTTATTTGTGATAACAGTAATAATTAAAGAGAAGCAGTGACTAAGTCTCTACCCTTTTAGTTCGGTATGGCAGCGTAGTGTACGTACACATAAATTTAGCAAAGCGTTTCAATTTCACATTTATAAAGTGGTTAATTCGTTTCTATACATATATAGTAGTGCTTTGTTTGGACTAATATCAGTAACAAGCACATTTTATTCTGTGAAAGCAATAATAAATACATACATATATGCAGATTCCAGCTAAATTGTATTTTACAATTAACAACTAAATATACAAGGGTATATGCACACACATTTTCGATACAAGTTGCGACTCTAAAAATTAGAGCCTTACTAAAATTAAATACTTCTAATAATTTCGTTTCTTTTAACAAGTTTGTGTACAAGTCTTCAAAGCGGAAATATTTGTTCTTTTATATTCATCGCAACCGCAAAAATGGCATTTAATAATGCAAGGGACTTTTTCCATTAGGACGATATCATCTACTTCATTTCAATTCAGTTTGTTGCACATACAATTTAAATCCGACAATAATACAGATATATATATATATAATAAATAATAAATACACAAAATAATTACATAATAAAATACAAGATCATATTTCAGTTGCATAGGAGTTCAATGCAAGTATAGTTTTTCTTATACGCTTTCCTGGAATACTTCGTTTTGCGCTATATGTTGATCATTATCTACATGCATTGTATGCACTTTAATCGGGCAGCATGTGTACAAAACTAACTGGAAACATACCGCGCCGTGTTGGATCACCATCGATGACGCCCTCCATCCAGTTTTCATCGTCTGTGCGTTCGTTAAGGACTATAAGAATTTCACCTTCTTTAAATTCCAATTCGTCATCGTTGTCGGCAACACAATCGTAAAGAGCTCTACAGCGTCTATGACCATTCTGCAAAATTTAAATATAAATAAATAAACATTTTCAACATGCTCTGCTATATATGTAGCAAAATACATACATAATGAAATTTTACGACTGTGCTGCCGCCGCATCCTGTGCTGCTCTTCAGTCGATTGTCCGGCGAAGAGTGTATTCGATCGTTGTCACTTGATGAGACATTCGATTCGGCAGAGTGATCTAAGCCACCACCCGATGAGTCCATGTCCGTTTGCCAGGGATCAAAATGATCAAGGTTGGCTGTTTGATTCATAAGCTGGACAAAAAAAAAATATATATATTCAACTTGTGATACATTTTGTGGTGCGTAAATATAAGTAAAATCAACCAGACAACACAACATATTTTTAGTATATTATTAGATTGAGCACAAAAGACAATATTCATTTTAATTTAACAATGCAGACACAAAAATTATCAATAATAGAACAAGAGCTATAGTCGTGGTCCCGACTATTTTATACCCTGCACACACCATATTTTTTATCGGCCGTAATCTTTCCTTAATTATGCTTTCTACTAATTATATTACAAAGTAGAAAAAATATAAAAAAAATAATTTTACAAGTCAAGACATACTATAAAGTATATCAAACACTTGGCACTTACCATACAAACCTACCCCTTCTTCTTGTTTTAGTATGAATCATTTTTATTGTTGTTAGTTTAGATAGAAACGCCAACCTCACTATACCCCATAAAAACTTTCCTTCATCTATGGGTTTTTATATGATTATTGCTGTTCTTCAGCTGGAAGCTGGAAATGTCAATCCTAATAAAATATTCCATAAAAGTCCAAATCAGATTACTAAACGGGGTAGCCTTCATACAAAAAGTCGAGTTGATATAGACATGTCCGTGTGAATATCAAGAACTTGGAGAGAATAAAATATAAAGCCTTGAAGTTTTCCTATTCATTTTCCAGATAACTAGTATTCAACGAACGAGCCAACCCCTCCATGGGATGGTATCCATAAAAACATACCCTCCTTTCTGAGTTATTGTACGAAACAATTTTTTGTTAAGAAAAAACATCAAATTTGCAGTGTTTTCAATTGTAATAAATTTTTTTACATAGTTTTATATTGAATCAGCAGCAGGGTTAGTTGTCACTTCCTCTGAAATTTTATGTGAACAATTTTTTGTAGTGGTTCATGAGAATATAACAAATTTACCTTGAATCAACAAATTTGGTGTATCTAAAACTAATCCTATTAAAATAACACACGGACCCAGATAGGTATAAATCACTCATCCAAGTTTAAACTTCAATGCTCGAACTCGAGCAAAGTCGACTGCAGCTATATTTCTTGTTTGAAAAATCTTTTATTAACTTGGATTTAGGTAACGGAATTGTTCAAATTAATTTTTATCTCTTCCAATCGTCTAAATAATTTGATTTTTAACGTATGCTAGAATCCCAACTATTTAGACGATGACAATATTATGACCTAATGTCCCCAGTTTTTGGGGCAGCCCCAATGGAAACTCACCGCCCACTGATGTGATTTTGTATGAAAAATTTCTTCCGGCAGCTTCTCATAAAAATACAAATCAGCATGATTTTGGGGCTTCTATACTATATTTCGTACCAACACACTGATACAGGTGAGAAATATGAAATTACTCTTAGAGAGCAGTTTTCCCAGACAGTCATTTAGATGAATTGACGGAAATTGTTCGATCGTATTTTATACTAGCAGAATCTCTAGAACTTCGCACGCGCTCCGAAAAATCAAGCTGTTTACACTTGTTCAATGGATCCTACTTCTCCCGATCCCATTACAATGTATACCAAAATTCATAAAAATGAAGATGAAGCGTTCTTCCTCCTATTTTAACAGCATTACTTCTTTTCCAACGTCCCATCTATTTCTTTACCAAAACTTATTCAAATTGGATTAGCGGTTTAGGCGTGATACGCACACAAACAAACAAAAATTTGTCCACGTTTGTGTGCAATGTGCGTCCCACGCCTATTTGTTTAAATATGAAGAAGTTATCAGACGAAGTCACAAGGCAAGGATTGATCAACGTGTCGTGCCAACTTGATGGAGAACTTTCGAATGGGATGCTATCTATTTAAAACTTTCCAACTGAATTTTAGCACTATGTGTGAATGGTATCAAAAACGGCATTTTTTTAGTAAAAAAAAACATGTCACTGTTTTAGGTTTTCATTTTTACCGTTTCTTCACTGGGCTGCGCTATTCTCAACAATCTTCTATTTCTGTGCTGTAATTCAATAGTTTTAATACTTTAATTAATTTGATTAACTATGCCGTAGTAATCATTAATAAAAAGTTGACCAATGTATGTTTTCAATTAAGCTTATTCCTAATAGCATTATTTTATTACAGCATACCTTTCTAGGCGGTGCAATCGGCCCCTCGTCCATAGAACTAATGCTCTCATTAGATTGACCATTAGAAATTTCTCGATCTGAAATGAAAAACATTTAATGATTTGTAAAATTAAGTTATGCATTACAATTTCTACCACTAGGTGGTCCTGGAGGCGGAATTTTTGGACGTGTCAATGCGGATTTGTCAACATGCTTAAGAGCTGGAATCTCTCCTGTTGACGGCAGCACAAGTTTGGCGCCAGCTAAATGGAAATTACGGTTAAGCGACTCTCCACTAGGCGACCGTTTGTGTCCGAAAGTTGTCATAGTTGGCATTAGGTTGCCACTACTACCTCCACTGCCGCTTGGATCATGTGAGACAGCAGATTTATCATATCGATCGTAGCCATATGTACGCGAACTATTTGTTATGCGAGGACTGCTCTCAACAGAACGTAAATGGGGAAGCGTCCCATAGGCGACGTCTAATGACTGATTTTTATGATTTATTGTGCGGATATCGTTACTATCAAAGTTCTGCGAATGTCTTGGTGGATGTGGGAGTGTACCGTAGAAAGAGCTGGTAGTTCCTGCTGACGTACCAGGTGGCGGTGCAGGAGCTGTGCGTTTCTTAAGAGAATTCATGTTCGCAGTTGAAGTTGATTTACGTGCACCGCCCATATGAGTCATATCGTTGTTAATGCTGTTCCGTGCAGTACGAACAGTTTGGCCGGATAAAGTATTAGGACTGGAATCTAATGAGCCGTTACCGGTACAACCGCCACCACTGTACTGGCCAAGGGGATTTTGTTGTTTAGGTGACGTACCCGCCGACTGATTATATGTGGTTAAAGCTGAAGCCAACGCAAACTGACGGCTTGGACAGTTGGCAATTGGACTAGAACTGGATTGTATTGAATCGCATGTGGATGATCTGGAACGCAGCACAGGCGAGTCACCACCAGCAAAGCTAGGAGGCCGCGATCTAGACTTCCTTTCATCAATAACAGTATCATCATCTGAGAAGTCAGTTGAGCCATCTTCATTGGGCAGATTCCAATCTGTGTTGATGTGATCAAAAGCACTTTTTTCTCGTTTTATGGCACATTCAATCTGTGAAAACAAAATCAGTATTTTACTAACATTAAAACGTTTAATATGTTATACATACCAATTCCTTGCAACCATTATGACCCATTTCTTTGGCAATATCAAGTGGCGTCTTGTTTTGCGAGTTTCGTACCTCGTAGTCAGCACCAGATCGAAGCAGCAGTTTAATGCACTCACGACGATCATGAAGCGTGCACAAATGTAGGGCAGTGTTTTTGCCCGTGACGTCTAATATGCCTGGTGGATTTGTAGCCTTATTCAGTCCTTTAAGTGGCATATTTTGTATCAAAAAGTCAACTATGTGCAATGTAGAACCCATTTCGCGTAAAACTGCTAAATGTAATGCAGTCTCACCAGCATCCGACGATGGCAACAAACAAGTAAGATCAACACCCTCCGCCCAAACCTGCAGCAGCTGACTGATATCCGCATTAACAATAGCTTGTTCTAGATCACAGCGTAAATCATTATCATCTGAACAAGTTCTCATTACATAACGCTTCGCAACATATTTCGCTCGTATAAAATCATATCTATCCTCCCTATTACCAAAAACAATTAATAAAAGATTATTTAATGAAAAATTTATAAATATGACTTACATTGTGCTATCCGGTGTGAGTTTTCCCTTTCCCAGAGTGGCTTCCATAATATCATTTAGAGTGCTGTTTCCCATGGCACGCGCTATTAAAAGATTCGCTGTCGTCAAATTATCCAAAGTTAAACTTTGAATGCGTGAATGATGCACTCCCAAATCACGGTGTACACCCGAACATTGAATACATACAAGTATTCCGAAATTCAAGCTAATCCAAGTGACATCATTCCGTGAGCCGCAGTCGCAGCACTGGTCGTTACCCGGCAGCAATTGGACATATCGAATTACAGTCTTTTGCAACTCAACCAAACTCGGGCTCATCTGCGGATTGGCATGTTGGAATGCTTTCGTCAATGCTTTTTCCTTACAATTCACCAAAACAGCCATCCAAGCCTTCTGGTCTACCTCGTCTTCTGCTTGAAAATGATATGGACGATTGTCTGAAATATTTTAAAGTCAATAGTATTCGTAATACGAGTCAAAAATTTCTATTTGTGAACTTACAGCTTATTAAGTCAAAGCCCCGCTTGTCATCCGGTACCGGTTTAATTTGGCAAGTAAGCAGATTTACTCTAGTCGGTGGTTTGTTCTCATCGGCATGACTAATATCTAAAAACCCATCGCTGGTGACGCTGCAACGGCGTTTTTGCCACACTCGTCGTACCTTGCCTTCGCTTTTCTTTAGCAAGTGGCCCGAACGTGTCACACCGTGATGTTTGTCACCCTGAAGCTGATGTAGCGAATATCCTGTATTGATGTTCATACCCCGATTCTCTGAGGGTGGCATGTTCTCGACTCTATCAAAGTCTGGTGTACTACGCAACAATGTTCGGAGGTCTAGTAGGCTTCTTCGATCCTCGTCTTGCTTTTGCTTAATCACATGCAGTTTTTCGCTTAAATCTCCTATGTATGTACCAAAATGTTCAATCGTTTGCAGTCCGTCTTTAAAATAACTACAGGAACGAAAAAAAAAATCAAATCAGTACATAAATAAGTCGTTACATTAATTTATGCCAATTAATCAATATATACATGTAAAAGTTAGATTTGAATACCATGTATATGCAGAGATTATTAGGCCACAACGACTTACTTGTTGAGCGCGTGATAATACTCGATGAAATGTTGGAGAAGCTCAATGCCAGTTTTAGTTTTAATCTCTTTATATTTTAACAAGTACTGAAAAAAATGATGAGTCAGATTAAAATTTGTTGTCTTATTATAATTTCAAAATTAAAGCACACTAACTTCGCAAGTCTGCAACTGATATAATCGACGTTCTTTCTCCATTTCATCGGCTATCGAAGCTGCATCAATCTCCGTACGTACCATGCCTGCTTCTTTAGCTTGCGCTTTTTTTTCTTTTTCGATTTTAATAAATTTTGCTTCGTAGTCTTTCGCTGCTTTATCAAACGGTCGCTTCATATCGCCCTTTACGCCTCGTAATTCACTTTTGAGCATTGTATCTACCGGGAACATGACAATATTGTTGATATTTTGCGTCTGCACAAAGAGGAAAAGATACATTTTATTGTTTTTCGGTAATTATAGAATATGCTATTGAAAAGCACAGCTCGTGTTTTGGCTGGATGTTAAATGTTTCTTACATCAAATTAATGCTTACCAATGTTTTCATCAGAGCACTTAACTCTTTTGTAACAACCGAAAATTTAAGAAATGCTGCACCTATGTCAGGTTCGTCCTGATCAATAACTTTGCCACCAAGACGCTCCAAAGCGCGTACCAAAAACATTTCATTGTCAACATGAGCTGCATTCAAAAAAAAAATAACGTCAAAAATAATTTTTTTTTTTAAATATTGATATATGTAAAATACTTACTGTTACCAGAATTATGTATTGCCTTAACTGCCTTCTTCAATTTGGTGAGACCTTCGCGGTCAAATTCAAGGCGCTGAAATGCAATTTTAATATATAACAAGATACAAATTAAAATGTTAATTGTTTATTGTGCACGCTTAACTATTACCTAGTTGGCATTTAAAAAAAAAAGTTTTGGTTATACATATATTATTTGAAACGCTCATACGTAAAAAAGAAAAAGCAAATTCTTCATATCTCAACAAGGATTATGCACCGGAATAGTATTTGGTTTATTTGTAAACCGAAAAACTAAGTTTTTAATATGTTCGACCTTTTTTAGTTTTTTATACGAAACTAATAACTAATAAATATCATTATAAAACTTGTTGTGGTTTATGACGGACACGCGATTGATTTGTATTGGGGCTAACCAAAAATGTGTACAGGAAACTCTTATTAATACACACATACATACCTACATACATATATGTGAATCAATATCAAAATTCAAAATTGAAATTGTGATAACATTTATTTTTTATATTGTTTTATTATATCAATGGGCATGTCGTGTCCACTTTTTAGGATAGGCCACATACAAGCCCACGGTTGAAGGCTATTTAAGTATACAAACCCTCCACCTGCTTATTGGTTTTTGTATGAAAAACTCATACTTATTTGATGTGGAGGAAAATTTATGAACACACGGTTGACACGTCTCTTGCCTAAACTTAGAGCCAACTTGCAAAGAAATATATCACCCTCTATAAATTTTTCATCTACAAAAAATTATTTTATTACTTGTGCTATGCAGGTGCTATATAATTTCAATAGTATTATAGTTTCGATCCAACCGGAGTTAATATTCATTTTTAAAGATACTCTCCACCCTCCGCTATCAACATTATAGGTAGGCAAATGGAAATGAGTTAACTTTCTGCCAAAGGTAATAAAATATTTTTAAAAAGCAAAGTCTACTAAAGTGAGCTCTTCATAGAACCAATTTTATCATTACTGGTGCTAGGGACTTGTGGTAACCTTGAACTATTTCTATTTACATAATAAAGTTCACATAATTTTATGCAAGGTATAAGGCCTACAAGATAGACACCCTGTTTATTATCCTTTACTCACCTCTTCGAGCACTCCAATAGTTTGACGGCAGTCAGGCATCCGCGTGGCAAATGTAGACGTTGTTGGAGAATTGTAGTCGTCGCGCGTCTCTTCGACGAACTCCGAGATAGCGATGAGTGCAGGTGGCATTGTCGAAGTAGCACTAAACAATCAATAAAAACCGATGGAGCAATTCCACACGGCCACGTTAGAAAAAAAAAGATTTAAGCTCCACTTGATTACGCCCCTAACAAGGGTCGTCTGATATAGGGCACGTAAGTTTGAGAGTCATGCAGCAGGAATAACAATCTCACCAGTGGGCAGACTTGAGATTTCTTATCGTAGGACTGTTGCCCCTAAATTTTCCAATTTTAAATATGTATATCGCACAATGTTACCTAATAATCCTTATTATTAATCTCTTATCACTTTTCTTGTCTGTGATTTATTTTATAAGTTTAGATTCACATAGCACTCGCCCTCATCTGCTGATTGGGGCAGTCATTACGACGCAATTGGAAAAAACAGAATGGCGGAGGCGCCATCGACACCCATCTACTCGCGTGGCTTTAGTTGACATGGGCCATTAGAGTTGCTAGCAGATAATACAACCCAATAGCTGTTGTTTTAAATTAAAAGGAATGGTCGCAAACTCGGTAAAATAAAATAGGTATAGAACTCTTCAATGTATAATACACAGTGTAACCGAATTTATGAGGGGAACGCGGTCACTGGTATTTACTAGTCCAATTGCACTTCCACCATTCGCTTACACTGCATTTCTGCAATAGTATAAAGTATTTTGTTGTTTGTACTCCGCTTTTCATCCTTTTAGGCCAAAATCACGTAAGTGTGAAAGAGACATTGTATTTGTTAAAAAATTTGGTTATTCTCGTATAAGTGCCACCCTGAGGGCTTCGTCACTTGGCTAGACTACCGTCCAAGGTGATTACGGCCCTGGTTGCATTTGTGACATTCACAATTCGCATTTATTTTTTTGTGAACAAAATCACGCCAGGCCAGACGTAATATTTCGTTGGCTTAAGAAAAAAAATATGTCTGCAAAGCGTCAAGCCTCTTCTGAT
Source organism: Leucophenga maculata (assembly GCA_035044805.1). NCBI lineage: Eukaryota > Metazoa > Arthropoda > Insecta > Diptera > Drosophilidae > Leucophenga > Leucophenga maculata. The sequence goes on from JAWNNP010001183.1 coordinate 165,664, forward strand.
CTTAATCATGACAACTGGGATCGCGAGGAGGAGCCTGAGGAAATGGGCGTGTTCCGAGCTGCCTCAGCGGAGGAATTAAAAACGCGTGTTATTAAAAAAGCGCGCCGCAAGGTTGCCGGTTCGTGCGATACAGGCGGCGATGCACCGAAAAATTTGTTTAGTGGATTTGCTGGTAAGCAAAAACCAGTGTAAATATTTTGAAGTTATAATTTCAACTTTCTTTTTGACTTAAGGTTTCAACACAAGTGCTCCGAAGACCACGGCCCCTCCATTTTCTTTTCTTTCAAAATTGCCAGCCACAAATGATTTACCTCCAAACAAATCATTTAAGTTTGATAATAGTGCCAATGACGACGAAAAACCTACAACATCTAATGCAGCCGCTTCGTTTTCATTTTTGAACAAAAACCCAAGCAACACAATGAGCGCCACAGCCATTACCATAAGCACCACAACCACCACTTCTACAGCGACTACAAGCATGTCTTTCAATCTCGTAAGCTAAATTTAGTTTTAACATAGTTTGACAAGTGATATCAATTGGTATCCTATACATCAGTGATTGATAAAGCATCCATATAGTGCTTAATTCACTTCGATTTAAAGGCAGGTTCACAGAGTGCCTGATATGTGGTAATAATTTTTATCTTAGTTGAGTTTGCTGCCTTTTAGTAGAAATTTATTTATACATATTTGTAACTATTTTCAATGCAATGTGATAAGAGCGTCGAATATATTCGACTGTGTGAGTAAGGCTTAACCGAAAAGTTATAAAAACCTTTTTTGTTTCTTTTCTTTCCAGCCACAATCCTTCACTGCACAGAAATCGAACTCTGATGGATCCATTTTTAAATCTACTTTACTTGAAGCATCTACTGATACTAAAAAATCCATATTTGGTGGCAATGCTATCTCTTTTGGTCCCGGAAAAGATGATGCACAAAAGGATAGCGCTTCTTCTGGTGAATATTGTGCAAGATTGAAGCTACTAAACGAGCAATTCAGTACTTGGATAGACAAACATATTAAAGAAAATCCCGTCTGTCGGCTTACGCCTGTGCTAAAGGAGTATGAGAAATTTCTGAAAGAGTTGGATGATTTAAGGAAAAAAAAAAATCCTGAAATTGAAGCGCATACTATTGATAAGGACGAGAACAGCAACCTTAAAGCAAAAACACAAATTACAAATATTTTGCCTCTAACCCCAATGAAAACGAGTAGTAGCGGTATTGAAGCATTAAGTCCGGGATCTTCCAATTCCGATGGTAAAACAAAATCAAATACAGTAGGAATTTTCAGCTTTGGTGCAAAGCCTGATGTTGCCGTATCAACCAGTCTTGTTAGTTCTGGCACAAATGCCACGGAGTTTAAATCGCCATCAATAAAACCGATGTTTAGTTTCGGCAGTAAATCGATTGAAGATAAGGATTCGCCTACAAAACCAAGTTCAATGCCGTTAAAAAGCAATGGATTCAATTTCGGAATAAAAAATTCCGATAAAGCCAATACAGCATCCAAATCAGGATTCAACCTTGCCCCTAGTACACCAAGTTCAGGTTTTAGTTTCACGCCGAACTCCACTCCTTTCAGTTTTGGTAACATTCAACCTCCTGTGGCGCCACCAGCGAACGATAACGTGAATGAAGACGAAGATGAAGATGTGCCACCAAAAGTTGAATTTAAGCAGGTGGTTGAAAGCGACGCAGTTTACTCAAAGAAATGCAAGGTGTTTGTAAAAAAAGACGGTGATTTTGTCGATCGCGGAGTTGGCACTCTGTATTTGAAGCCAGTTATTGATTCCGACAAAACGCAGTTGATTGTTCGTGCTGATACCAATTTGGGCAATATCCTGGTAAATATAATATTGAACAAAGCCATACCCAGCCAACGTATGGGAAAAAACAATGTTATGCTAGTTTGTGTTCCGAACTCGAATGTGGAAAAACCAACGCCAACTTTGTTTCGTGTCAAGACGGGTGACGATGCAGACGAATTATTGAATATGATCAAAACATATACTAAGTAATGTTCATAAGCATAAAGTACGTCCGTAATCTGATACATTTGTATTAACGACAAAGTATGGTCTATATTATATACTATTTTGATTGTCATACAAACGTACAATCTTTTGTACATTTTTAATGTATCTACATTTTTAAGTCGATCTACCAAATAGTTTTTTGTTTATTAGCCAAATGAATTTATTAATATTATCGTTTTTTTTTTCCATATAACAATTTAAGTTGCTGCTATAATTGAGAGTTTCATCTACTGATATCAAAAAGAAAGTTGCGTAACAAAAAACTATTTGTTATCGACTAAAAAATTTGCAATAGAACTTTTGTTATCCAATCATAGTGGTTTATTATAGAAAACCAATCGATGTTGTTGCAAGAACATTTTTCGGAAAATCCTATCGAACTTCTATATGTATCTGCAAATTAAATAAAACTATTCAGTCAACACTCATTGCCAGTATTTGAAATATTATTTATTTACAATGTATGGATCAATCATGTCAGAAAATTTTAGAATTATCTTCTCCAAATAACTATTTTTTGACTCGTCCAAATTGGCTTCAAATGTTCGTAAATGGGGTTCGGCCTCAGATGGGCAGCTTATTATAGACAGTGTTATTGCCTTTGATCGACGGTTAACGTATTCACAACTAGCTACAATGTTATCACTGACTGTGGAGGTGCTTTTCTTTTTGTTTAATAGGGAAACCTTAAATTAATAAAAAAAAAAAAATAACCACATTTTAAATTAATGTTTTGTAATATATGTATGAATTACCTTGAATATTAAGGTGTCGCCTGGTTGAGGAAGACATTCCAGTGGCGAAGCGGATTTCAGCAGATCTGCTGCAGTTGTGTCTTTGTTTGCAAGAATTGGTATTATTTAATAAAATATATTTTTTTTTATTTATTTTACTGACCTTCATCAATAGTTAGTTGAAGCAACGACGTCTCGGTCTTATCTACATTTGTGGTACTAGGCTCTTGAGTTGTAGTGTCGTTTAAAAGAATTACGCTGGACTCGTTCATAGTTTTTTGTTCCACTGAAGAACACGATACGGTCCTTTTATGATGCTGCTTCGTAATGTTGGGTGTGGTATTTTCATCAACGTCCTTTCCAGGATTATTTGATATTATCGTTATATGTTCCAATATTTCAACTTTAGATTTATTCGGCTTCAATTGGAATATTCGGGACTTTTTTGTTAAAAGAGAATCAAGTGCGCACCTAAATTTGATTTTTGCAATTGGAACTGCCTGCTCCAAAGATAGCTGGACATTTGCAGCAGTATCATTGGTGTTGTTTTCTTCGTCTACCGTATCCTCCTGAATACTTTCAAATCGAATAGGAGCTCTATCGTCTATTAAGGATGCATTAACGGATAAATTCCGACTGCCGCTGTTAAAACTCTTAACGTGGTTTTCAACATCATTAGTTGGGTTCTGACATGATTTTCTGTTATTCTGAGTCTTTGTTTTGAAACTATTTGATTCTCTCCTGTTATCTTCATCAACATTGACCACTGTCACATTAGTTGTTGGGTTCTGCCATGATTTGCTTCTATTTTGAGTGGCTTCTTTACAATTATTTGAATCACTTCTGTTAATTTCGGATGGAAATTCAATTCCTTTTTCCGGATCTTCATCCACATTAACCGTTGTCACATTAGGTAATGTTTTTTTTTCAAGGTTTTGCTGCGCTTTGCGTCGCGATTTGGGGTGGAGCTACTAAACCCCTGTTCAAGCGATAGGAATTTGCGTTTTTTATCTTTGTTTGCATGGTGTTCTGCATCTGCCTCCAGTAATAATGGCGACGTCTTGCATTTTTTCTTGCGGTCAGATAGCACGAATGCCCTGCAAAAGCATTATTTAAACAATAACAAGTCCCAATGAAAATTAAATAAAATCTTACTTCAGTATTTCCGCATTTGAAATAACCCGGATTGGCTCCTGGGGCGGCACGAAACAAGAGTCCTTAGTTATAAAGCGAATGTTACGCTATGAATATCAGAATCGACAAATAGTTAGTACTTACAATAGCAGTTAATAACAATACTTAAAGTGATTTAATACCAATTCAAAAAGTGATTCCACGCGATTTTGAAGATCTCCGACATTTTCCCAGTTTGGATTGACCAATATAAGTGTCCACCTACGCTCGTCATCAAAAAAATCGCTCAAATCAATCTTAATCGGGAATTCGAGCATCATTAACAATGAAACAATAAATTTAAACGAAAACAAGGGTACGGACGCGCAAAGTTAGAAAACAAATGTTGACACAGGTCGCTCGTTATCTCTCTTGCACCTATGTTTTTGTTTCTTGCAGAGATGGACAATTATCGATAGTGACATAACCGATTTTTTTTTCAACTTTCTAGCACTATCACATATCTAAGCAGGGAGGCAAATAACAAATAAGTTATAAATTTTCCGTATTTCCTAGAAATTAACGCGTGGCGAGCATTTTAATGTATATTTTTGGATCCAAAACCGTTACCTATTTCAATTCGGATTCCTCAGACTTTTTTGTTTTACTACATTCATTCATATATTGGTACCTCCTTAGAATACATTTGAAATGGCTAACTATGGAATTATAGCCAACTTCAAATATTTGAGCATACAACTAAGAAAATTACTATCCAAAATTGGAACTTTAAGTGGAAACTCGTTATGCTTTAAAGTTATCTTCAAAGACACGACAAAATTACATTAAAAAATGGTATGTCGGTCAAGCATATCGCCGTGACAACTTTTAAAAACAAATAGTAATGTGACATTTATACAAACTATTATATTTATTGAATAAAAAAATGTACAGTATATTATACTATCAAGGAGTTTTTACAAAATGGAATAATACAATATTAAACTTATCACTAAAACAAGTACGTTCATACATAATTATTATGTACTGTTTTAGGAGAGCAAGAGAGTATAATACTATAAACATAAAAAAAATTTTTTGTGTAAATAACACTTACGAGTATATCGTTCAAACGCGTTTTTTTTTTTTTTTTACTGGAAATTATAATATGTATGCACTAGTTTTGTAGATATTATGAAAAATGTGCTACGCTAACCTTACTACATCGACGGCTCCATTGCATGCGGTCGCTTTTATCTTTGGCTCTATAATTTTATTTTCTAATGTGAAATATCGTATTGACGTGAACTATACGTCGTACAATCAGTAGCCGTTCTAGCTTTGAAATACCAACTCCGTCTTTATTGATAAGTATTCCAGCATTTGTGTTGGTACTGGAAGTTTACAAATTTGTTTCTCATCGGTCACTTGACGTTGTACAACACGTCTGCATAGATCCTGTAGTTTTGGCAATTTAGAATAACGACTAAGAGGATACTTTAGAATCACTGGAAACTGTGGCTGCATTTCATTTGGAACTTTGACAAAACAAACAAAATTATCGTTTGTGCATCGATGTAGTATATCTTGAATCATTTCGACGATTGAGTTGTATTTCAACTCTTCAAAGTGCCAGAAATCATCGCGATACTCCAAACGATAGTGCTGAAATATTTTTAATATCAGGACTGTCTCCGTTCTCACATACTTTTACGGTATTGCGATTTCATGTTTTTCATATTACTTCAAAACGAAATAAATTTTCCGCATCAGATTGTATTTTTACTGAAATCTCACATCGCAAAAGTAGATGAGAACCAGAACAAACATATATCAAGTGCAATATCACTTTGAGATTGTTTAAGCTTACCAGTGTAACATTTACTATACGAAAACTAAGGGTAAACTGAGAACCACTAGTCTCCGAGTCACGTACCAGAAAGGAGCCAGTGGGTTTGTCGGTTAGCTGTTTTTGTGCATCCCGTCTGGATATTTCTCCCCAATACCAAACTTGGCTGTAAAACAATTTTTAATTAAGTGCATATTAATAGTTGAGAAAATTATTATTATACTTAAGCATTTCGGAGCTAGCGTTGTACATAACAGGATTGGGTCCATCTTCATGTTTTAACCATTTTCTTATAATGAAGCGTTTGTAGTCATGCGTAAATGGCAGCACAGGTTCGATTCGTGCTCGTGTGACAAACTCATAGGTAGCATCTGCCGTGCCACCACTTGCTTCATCTTCATTCATAGAGCGCCACTGGCGCATTGAACTTATGTGTTTTTCCATTTTTTTGCGGATTCGTTGGAATACGTTGCTCTTCTCCTTATGCTGTTTGCGCATATCTCCACTGCAACTGGCTTCCAGTTCTCCAGGTTCATTGTTATTATTGCCCTGTGAATTTGAAGGTTCCTCTGTTAACGGAGAATCAGTAGGTTTTTTACGCCTATTTAAGGAATGAAACCATCCGCGCTTTGTTGTTTTTGGAGTTGCAGTGATGGACACGCCCTCCTCAATATTCTTTGCATCGCTGCTCATTTCTTGGTTGGGTAGTTTATTCACATCATCTGTTAACTTCAAGTTGTGAATAATTCGTAGAACCAGTTTACGACGAGATAACAGTTTAACATTAACAATGTTGTTGTTTCGGTCTACAAATGCGGTCAGCCCAAATTCCAGATGGGCAGTAGTACTGTCCACTTTTCAAGAAAAAAAAAACCATCAGCTGCACAAATTCTGGTGTAGGGCATGAGAGCTGCCAACTTAGCAAAGAAAAATATTTTACCAAAAAATGTCCCCTACCTTTAATACATAATATTTAATATATAATAATAACAGATATAATATAAATATTCTATTAAAATAAACTTGTTTCTGATACTCGTAAATCTTAGCATTGACATTCTAAAGACTATTGGTCACTCATCGCAAAATGTCATAGCTCTCCGCTATTGTATCGTAGTGTAGAAACAAAATTAACTCCATTTTTTTTTTTGTAATACTTTAAATATTGTTTTGTCATACATATATGTCCATTTATTACATTTCAATAAAGTTTATTAAAAGTAAAAGTTAAGACAAATCCCTGCTTACTATGAAAACGTATAGTGTGTACAGGGTAAAAAGTGGTCGAGCACGTAGATTATACCTCATCATTATTGAAGGTACCTACAAATAAATCATCCATTTTCTTTACATGGTCCTGAAACTCATTGCTTTGTTGTTTTGTGCAAGAACATGCATCGCGGCATAAAAAATACATATACAACACAAATACATGTACATATGTATAGTGCAAAACGCTAAGCGTTTATCTGACTTTGAGTGAACAAATAGGAACTTGTAATTTCTTGCGCTCGCTATTATTTGGGAATCGCTGTGAATATTTGTCTAATGAAGTGTAGTTGTTGACAATTGAACATTAACAAAACATATTCGGAAAATGTTTGATGACGAAGGCATTGAGACGTCGAATGACTCTATTGACTATGCGGAGCTAGAAGCTGATAGAGAGTTAGAGAACGAATCGGTTGCGGAGACATCCAGAAATTTTCTGAAAAGGCGGCAATTGTGCCGCTTCCATCCAGTAATCCATGGCGCAAATATTGTTTTAGGCGAAGACAATACGGTTGCCTTTCGTAAAACAAGTTTTGCAGATGCTGTTACATTTTCGGAAACACCGCTCAGGCCTGGTGAAATATTTATGGTAGAAATAGAAAAGAACGAGCGTGGATGGTCGGGACACATGCGATTGGGTCTAACACAGATATTACCAAGCACGATAGGCGCGAGACGCGAAGGTGTACCACAGTTCGCTTTACCTGATCTTGCCAATCTAGGCCAGAGTTGGATATATCCTATATCAAAGTTTGATTCCTACAGTCGCAGAAGCGTCAACAATAACAATCAGGGCAGCAACATTATTGTTCCGCAATCTCAGATTCCCTCGATGGATGTTGATATTTCAGCAAATTCGACTAGCAGTACAGCACGTAAGTCCTTTGTTTTCATTAAAAAGCAAACCTATAATTCATCATTTCTTTTGCAGATAATATTTTTGGCAACACTTTGCACATACGGACACCACGCGGCATGGTTCCAAAAAGGCTATTGCTGCCTACCGCAAACAACGGAAATTCGGATGATATATTGTTGACCGACAAGGGATCGCGTATTGGAGTTGTTTACATCCCAACAGAACGCGACGCAAACATGGCCGAAATGCACTTTATCATTAACGGTGTCGATCAAGGAGTATCTACTTCGGAAATTCCAATTAATGAAAAACCATTACATGTAGTGATTGATGTCTACGGCACTACAAAGCAGATAAGAATAATTCAGCTATATGGGAGTAAGAGAAATGAGTTTAATCATTTAATTTAAGTATAATTAAGATTTTATTCTATTTCTAGTTCTATCGCTTCAGAGCGCATGCCGCAATACAATTTTGGAAAATATCAGACCGGATAACATAAAAAAACTGCCCTTACCCGAAAGTATTAAAGCATTTTTGTGCAATAACGACTAATATAAAGATAGTTTTAAGCAAGAAGTGTGCGACAGCGTGAGTATTTTAAGTATGTCATTTCAGCTGCGAGAAAAAGTGAATGTAAAGTAAATTCAATTTCGTTTGTATTTTTATCCAAAAGAATGTTCGATGGGAACCTAATTACTGCAAAATTTAATCTTAGTTTAACTGTTGTGCATTTGATATTTCATATTGAATTTTCGCATCTCTTTAAACAGCCTCTCATAAATTCCCGTCTTAATGGGCATTTCCAGAGTTAATTTCATAATCCATCAATGATAAAAAATAATTCATTTGGTTTGTTTTTCTTTCCTTTTTTCAAAATTGTTATAAAACAGATTTAAGGATCAGTGAGGATTCGTTCTAAACACGACTCCCCGTTTCGTCACTATAAAAGTGTTATGTTAGATTTACATAGTTTCTTTGTACAAATCTTTTCTTAAACTTTGAAATTATATCTTAATATTATAAAAAGTTAAAGTATAAATATATCGATAGAAATACATTGATAAAACTTGTGAATTAAAAATTATTCTATAAATTATTATTACATATTATATATATATTTTGTATATATATTTATATTTTGTATATATATATGTTTTGTATATATATATATATTTTGTATATATATTTTATATTTTGTATATATATTTTATATATGTGAAAATAAACATCAACACCACAACCTTACCCCCTTTGTGAAAAAAACGTATTTGTGCAACAACTTTCCTATTAAACAAAGCATGTATATAAAGTTTTCTTTATTGACGCTTTAAAATAATTTTAGTACATGTTTAATATTTAAAAATTTATGTTTATGAACAAATTTACTTGCCGCGGTTAGCAGCCAATTTCTCCTTGAAAATCGCCTTCAGCTCCTCCGCACCCTGCTCGTTAGCTTCCTTATAGTAAGGCAATTCTGACAAACGTTTGATCCAGGCTAGCACCTTGGGAAATTTGAATTCGTCGATAGGCGCGATATCATTTACTGATGTTATGGTCGCAACACAACAAAAATCAGCAATAGTAAAGTCATTGCCGCACAAGTATAGCTGGTTTTTAAGGAAATTCTCCAAAATTTCGTAAGTTTTCTGTATGTAAGCGATTTTGTCTATTGAGCAGTCTGTTGAACCATGGTACAAAATTGGTTCGTAGAGAAAGCGCAATCGGGCGAATAAATGACCAGAGTCCAGATGCAGGCGCGCATCAACATTTGCACGCTTGACCAGATCTTTTGGATAGAGTTTATCGTCGTTTTTGCTATAGGCCTCAACCAAGTAGGCACATATTGCATGTGAATCAATTATAACCGCATCACCATCGAGTAAAGTGGGAATTGTGTGCTGGGGATTCATTTCAATAAAATCCGGTGTGAGATGCTCGCCTTTGAGCAAATTAATTGCACTGCATTGGTAAAGCATTATATAATATATTTGAAGTTATAAATTAGTTCATCAATTGTTATTTACCGCAAATCAAGTTCAATGTTTAACGCTTTGGCTGTCAGTAGAACTGCTCGCGATGGTGGACTCAGAGTGGCATAGTAGAGAACTGGCTTCGACATTATGTTGCTGAGTTTCAAAACGGACGATCTATTTTGAATTATCTGTACAGGGATTATCATAAAATAAAATATTTACATATATATTTTTTTAGGGTCTTTTTTTTTTTTTGTTTCCAGCCTGCAATTTTTTTGGAAATGCTCTACAAAAACTTCCTTTAAATAAAAGCCCTTAATATTGATGTTTGTTACTGTACAATTAGTATTTCGGTCAATCAACATATTTTATAGAGAGCTCTCAATTCTGCTGTAATTCACTTTTGTCGCAAAAAGAAGTGCATACCTTACCAAAAACCCAAATTATTTTTCATATTTGTACTTTGCAAAAGTATAGTCAAATCAGAATTCATATAATTAAAATTAATTACGATGTGTTGACTATCATATAAAAAATATTATTTTAAAAGTATAAAAACGTCAACCATTGGACTATCATTAAAATTCTATTCTATCAAAAGATACAGGTACCACACACACATTCAAATAACAAGAATGTGTTACTTATAACTATATACATAGGTATATATGTATGTGTGTAAGTATCTTTGTTTTTTTCCATTCACAATACAATAACATATTTTGCCGGCTGCGATCTATTGCTTTGTTTGTTTTTGTTGTTGAATATATACATGTGTATATATATTTATTTGTATGTATTAAACATTGAAAAAACTGTGTGAGCTCATTCTCTGTTTTTTTTTTGTACTCATTATACAAAGTGAATAAGTGCTATTATCAGTTAGTATGACAGTTTGCAACCTATGTATAAACAAGGCAAAATATACCACATTATGTACATATGTATGTAGATAGATATATCAATATTAACCTTTAGCACATTTTTTAAACTTGTAGTGTCTTATTTCTACTTTATATTCTATTAATCTCTATAAAAAAACAAAAGACAAAATTGGACCTTTCTACATTGTTTTGTTTTCTGGTACGGGCAGCTGATTTATTTTACGATCCAGATACTCAAAAATTGGCATTGACTATAGATATCTTAAAAATCTGTAGCATTGGCACAATTAAAGCTGTGGTACCTCCGAAGGTTAATATAATTTACTTACTGTATATTATTTTTCCAAATGGTAGTTTCGATACTAAGAAGCTACTGCTTTCCAGAGTGCTTACACAATGAATTTCAAAACGTAACTAAATTGAGAGAGAGAGAGACTCGTTGATCACACTCAAAAATCAGATAGACAGACGTGCAAAAGCTTTTGACTCAATTCAAAGTTTTCGTTTAAACGCAATTTGTACCCTGTACCAACACGGTAAAAAGGTTTATTACGTTTATGAAAATGTATGTTGTAGCGAAAAGTAGGGTTGGTAGACATCGTAAATTGTATAAATTAAAAATTTTATGTATTGTAGTTTATTTTGACGGCGAGTGCCGGAGTTGATCAGCTCAAGTGTCTTCTTTAAAGTATAAATCCAAACTAAAACTAACTTAACTACCGAAAATGCCTTGTAGCCTCGGACTCGAAGCATCGTCCGCGGAAGAGAGCTATTGCAGGGCCACATGTCGCTAATCTGTTATATGCAATACGTTGCTAGAACGGGACCTCGAGTCGCTAGGCTGTGCGTTTGCAATGCGTTGTTTGTGACGGGGCATCGTGTCGCTAGATTGTGGAATGCAATATGTACGTTGCTTACGGGGCCTCGTATCACTTGGCTTTGCGTGTGCAATGCGTTGCTTCGTATGCTAAACCGGGGCCTTTTTGTTGCAGACCTATCAGCGACTTTATGTTTACGCAACTTAACTTATATTCTATTTCTATACCATTCGTTTGGCAAAAAGTTCGCCAATGTTCGCAAAAGCTGCATACGGCAGACCAAACACCTATACATGTAAAAGAAAACACAAATCCATATAAAGAAACATATTGTTTTTAATTCAATATCTGCATTGAAAAAATATAACGGTGCATTTCCAATCATTCAATTTTCGAATTTGTTAACATTTGGCCGGCAGCTTAAAATCAATACTGATTTTTTCAAGTACGAAAAAGTTGTCGTTAAGCTTGTCGCCTGTATATTCTCTTATATAAATACATAAAGTGACAGTCGTTGTTCGCTGGACGGAATCCTATAGCTCAAGAGTCTTCAGTTTTTGGCTTTTGTAATAGAGCTCTACTTCGTTCTAAAGAGCGGCTCCCTTTTATTAATTAATTTTACAGTGTTAATCTTAAAACTATTTAAATGCTATCGCTGTGTTTGTAGGACTCAGCGTAATCTAAGAAATTAAATATGCAAAATTGTTTCTGCATTAAGCATTGGCTTATGCGGTGGCGGGCATTGCTCGCTTGATGACCAGTGGAGTGGGCGTCTCTGCTATAAAGTTTATTTATGCTTGATCAGCTCTCAGAGACTTTCTGATGGACGGCCTTTACATATACTATTTGGCGTGTTTCCCCACATTTTTGGATATCTAGCATAATAAGCAAACCGCACTCTTTTTGGTTTTTATATGATACGTTAATATCATCTTAAACGTAGGCATAGTGGCTTATTTTGCCATATAAACTCACCTTTTTTCGCACTATTGTTTTTTTAAAATAAAATCTTTATATCAGCTAGTCGATATGGTGGCTTTAAAAACTTATAGTGATAGGCATACACAAACACCATTAAGTTTTACAAATAAAAACAATAATTTTTTTTGATTGGGCCTTGTAGCAAAAATTTCGTGTGAATGGTATTAAAGCTGGGTGGTGTCGTTTGCGGAAGTGTAAATTAGTGCACTCATTACCAGATCCTAATATCGACTTTGAAAACTATCTTGTCGCAGCCAAGGTACGCACTAGGCTCAGTGTGAGGCACGGCGCACATCCCGAACGGAACGAAAGCTAGACGTCAGACCTGCTCACAGAAACCTCACTTGTCCAACCGACTTTTCAGAGAATGAAAAACAAACTTAATTGCTGGACGACGTAATACAGTATGTACTGGCACGAATTGGAATGGCCAGGCATCTATACATATCCATGCTTAATTGGCCTTAACAACAACTTGCGTTCAATATCACAAGATTATAGCAGATGTGCGGCCATGACCGAACAACGAACCGGCCATGAGCCAAAATAACATTTTTTCTGGTATTATATGTATTATTTTTTTTAAAAACTATGCACATAAGACATATTTTTGAACTAAGTGCATACAGTATATACATGATCCGTCGCTTTTGGACGAAAATAAATTTGTTAAACAGGTAATTAATTTGAATTATGGTTTCACAGTGACGGGGTAATCCTAGTAGAAAGACACCACCTAATTTTAGATTTATCTATGAAATGTGCATAAACCCGTTTTTATTATATTTATATAATTTTTTATTGTTTGGATTATTTGAGCATAGTTAATTATACTCGTATATCTTTTTATTTATTTTTTGTATATCATCATGATGTTATATTTTCTGTAAATGGTATTTTCTGAGATATTCATAATATGCAAAGACTTTAAATTATATAATATATTTTATAGAGAACATACAGTTTCATTTAGAATGAACAGCTATGTAGTAAATATATTATTGGTCTTTTCAATGATTAATATATTTGGAATAATAAATATGTTGACGCTGACTAAAATTTGTCCATAATTACTGTATTATACGCACGAAATACAAACGAACATAGCTGAATATGAGACCCACGATATCTTTTATAACAAAATAAATACATGAATATCAATATGTAAACAGAATTGTTTGTAACGAGAGTACGACAAATCTAGATATTATTGTCACAGAATTTTAATACGTAGTAATATAATTAATAGTTATGGATTATGTTTACATACACTAATTATATATTTAATTATCAAGCATACTGCGTTTGAGCGCTTCTTCTAGATCAGTGTCAAACGACTCGGGCTTTGAATAATCTGCCGCGAATTTTTCTGTAGCTTTTGAACTTTCTGCAGTCGCACCAGTTTCGGAACGAATGTCTTTCTTCACCAGAAGAGTATCATTTTTCATTTTTGGTACTGTGTTTGGTTGTTTTGAAGACTTTTCGCTGCTTACGTTTACAGAATTATTAAATGCAGTTGAAAAATCGCTTGAAAAATTACATGCATCAAAATTTACAAAATTGTCTAATGTCGATTCGTTAGGCACGTTTTTATCCACCAACATATTAGTTTCTATTGCTTTACCAAACATCGACTTTTTGCTATTGTTATCCTGTTTTAACGTCGAAAAATCATCCTCAAAATCGTTGTCGTTGAATGCATCAAAAAGTTTCCCATCTGACGCGTTTGCTAAGTTTGTTTCTTTTGTTGCTGAAAATGCATCAAATGCGGCAAATTGGTTTACTCTGGTTGAATTTTTAGGTAATTTATCGTTCGTGATGGTGTTTTTATTAATTTCGAAGTTGTCATTAAATGCATCAAAAAATGAACTTTGATTATTTTCATTTTCTTTGATTTTTTTTTGTTGATGTAAACTAGTAGTCGCTGATAGTTTCGTTGAAAAGGTATTGAAATTGGCAAACACATCAAAAGCACCAGTTGGTTCACTAGTGGGTACACTCGTGGAGCGGTCTGTTGTAATTAGATTAAAATCGTCAAATTGTTGAAAAATTACACTGTTGGATGGTGTCTCGGATTTTTGTATTTGAAGTTTTTCGGTTTTTTTTAAAGACTTGTATTCATCTGCAAATATATAGGGATTTAATTGATTAAATTGAAAAAAAAAACAATTACATATTATATATAAACAATTGCTTACAATTGTATGTGATGAAGTTCATGCACCTACCTTCCGAACTAAAATCTTCTTTGAATATTTTATCCGGCTCGGACAGAACATTATCATCTTCATCACTAAAGGGATCTTTAATGTTGAAAGGATCTTCATATCGATAATCCTTGAACGGATCTTCTTTGAATTCTGTTGGACCACTTATGACCGCTTTCACTGCGTTGCTGGAGTTGTTCTGATTAGTAACAACACTTTCAAATGCACCAAATCCACTCATGGTGTTATTTGATGTCGTATTGAACATGCCTGGAATTTGCTGCGTTGGTGTGTTGGAACGCGATAATTGATTATTTGGAGTCGTTGTTGATGTGCGCTTTGCCGCTAATGTGTCTGTTTCTAATAATTTTAAAGCTAATGCTGATGGTGGTGGCAATGTTATCGGTGTTTTTGTCAAAGTGTTTTGAGTTGCAGTCGTTATTGCATTTGTTTTTAAAGCCGTATCAAAAAGGTTAAAACTATCAGTGGACGTTCCTGTTGGTGTTTGTGTCGTGGAACGCGATGTTGGAATGTTTGAGAGCTATACGATCGATAATTGTTGTGAAAGTCGGTCAATGAAAAAATAAAAAAAACAAAAAATGTGAAGGAAAAAAGTAGGTGAAATAATTATTATCTACTATAAAAAAATCAGATATGTATCAACTAAAACACAAATTATATATTACATAGCCATAAACTATATATGTACATTAATCAAAATAAAGAAAAAGCTTGCAATTCAAAGCTATTAGTAGAGCATCCCATTTACCAAATCACACCAATTCGCAAGTAACAGTCTCGAAGTCAATTTGGGTTAGCTACGTTATTGCAGGTTTTTTTTTTTTGAAATGGATTGTGAGTATTAGATCTTCTAGATTTTTTGCACTGTTTTCGCAAAGGAAGACATGTTCGACTGCCTGCTCTTATCTTGCAATCGAGTCTTTAAACATTTATTTAGATTTACAATAAAATATCGGTTTGGAACTTGAAAAAAGGAATACACTTGTGAAAATAACCGTGAAGTTACCACTAGCAGGAATAGTTCTCATACAAAATTATTTCTAAAAAGCGCTTCCAATGCATAATGAAGAGCTACAAGTGAAAAGTATTTATTTTCGATTTTTCGGTTTTTGATGAAAATTTTATAATTTTATTTATTTTATGTTTTATAAGCTTCAAACTTCTAAATGAGGGTTTGTGTGTCAAAATGAATCCTTAATAGCGCTCACATAAATATATCAATATCAGGCTTGAACAAAAAATCTTGTATAATTAGACCTTTTGCATATCGCGCCGACCTGCATTGAAAGAATTTCTCCATGTGTAAATTAATAGCATTCGGTTGTACCGAAGATGAAATTTTCTCATGTTTTAATTTTTGTACCAATTTAATTGTCTATAATTTTTTAAGAGATTTTATTTATGAACTCGATAATTAATCCTTCACGCATATTAATGATGTTAATAGTTACACATACATATATATAAGACGATAATGTGCATTGTTATTTCATAAATACATAAATATAGTATGTTAAAATACTTTTAAATAATTTAATTTTTTTTCCATTTCATTGTAACTATTATTGTGCTAAGATTTTTTTGTTTTTTTCTACATTAAATCGTAAATTGTTTTTTCGCATATAGTTGGACACTCAAAAAAAACTGGCCAATTTATACCTAATCGTTAGATCAATGATACAAAAAGAAATATGTGACGTAATGCACGGATACATGGAATAATCATATTCCGTTGAAAAAAGTTTAAAACTTGTACTTTATTTCAATAGTTTAAATAGAATGAGAGTAAATTAAAATTTCAAATCCTGTCTCACAAAGGGTTTTAAAACAATGAATCAATAAAAATTCATTTAAAATTTTGATCATTATAAGCATTATATAACACACAATATTTTGAAAATTCATACTAAAAGAAAGGTAAAAAAAAAATAAAAAATTTTAAACTTTACTCTAACCACGGAAATAAAAAGAAAGTGGTTAAACATTTTATTTAAGATTATATAAAGATTATTTTTACAAGTTTTTATTTAACTTGCCATGTTTGCATGTTTGTTTAGCTCAAATATCGCGACAGAATATTAAAATAGTTATACCCAACCTATTGAGCTGAAATTTTGGTTACGTTTGGATAACAATGCATGGTTAGCTAAGTGACGACATTTTTAAACCTATCGAGAATCCTCTCACTCAATTCAATGTTCAATTTATAAATAAAAAATTTATTTCATGGGTTCAAGCTGTATCATAGGTTGTGAATATTGCGTAATATTTGCTGTGGCAAAATTAAATTTCATTTATATCTATGTTATAGGGGTTTGAGCGAAATATTATAAATATAAATATTTCTTCGGTACTCCTGAGAACAATATTAGATTGTTCTCGAAAAAATCAAAATATAAATTTAAATAATATTATACCATATAAAATCTGATATAAATACGACAGAAGAACTTAAATAAAAAAGTTTTCATATAAAGCTCCATAAGTGGGTGGTGGATTTCTATAGGGGCTACTCAAAATGTAAAAGGATCCGCCTACTATAAGTAGGTAGTTGGTTTGTCTGTGAGATTTACGCCATACAATCTCAATATTTTCTTGACAGATAATTTCAGTCTACTTCATAAATTTAAAAACAAATCCTAAATAAAATACACACACAATAACTTCTGATGATTCTTCAATTAATTTTGAGTAATTAACAATTAAATTTAAATTGTTAATAATGATCTGTTTGACAGTTCATAAACGCATAAAAAAAAATTACATAGATTTTAAATCGAAATGTCTTGTGTAGCTAATGACAAATATGAGCTCACGAACGCCTTCGTCCAAGCGTTACAAAATGTTTTTGATAAACCGATAACAATCCTTCTCCGCGGTATAGCAAACTAAAAAACAAAGAATCTTTATTTGCAAAAGGTTTATCTTGATTGTTAAAATCTTACATAACTTTTATTGAACGCGAATAAGTGTTAAAGTCAAATCACATAACTAAACATGGAACTATATAGGGTTACTATACAAAGGTGTTTCATTAAATTTTTATATTTATGCAGAATAAGAGTTTTTGTTTTTTTTTTTTTGTTATACTTTGTTTTGTTATATTCATTTTGTTTTATATTGATATATGTATATAAGTAATGTTTATCGAGTGAGAATGATAACGATTCAGCTTTATATTGTAGTGTAAGTGGATGTTAACAATAACAATAATTTTAATAAATTGTCTAATTCATAATTATGGCTATACATACATATGCAAATATTTCAGAACTAGCATTAAATGAAATTACATATATATAGATATTTATTTATATATATATACATATATATAATAAATATTTATATATATGCATTAATATTTTTTATATTTTTTGTATATCATACACATTTAAACGGATTTAATATTATTTTAGACACATATTGCAAGAGAATGTTCTCTGTCTGTCGCATTGATTTTCATTTGTTGCATTTCTATTTAGCTATTACTTTTATCAAAAGCATGGGCTTCTATATAATCCCATATTGACTGAACTCTGTAATTTAGCTAACTGCAAATGGAATTTTACTAATTTTCCTCATGATTTCGTGGAGAAAAAACATACTTAAATAAATTTGAACTACTTTAACTGCTGTCTGATAGACCAATGTTATTATAAATATTATGTATCATGATGTTCACTGAAAATAGAAAATTAAGTTTTAAACATAGAAAGAGAGAGAGAGAGATGAAAAAGCAAACTATTAGTTGACTTCTTGCTGATAGCAAATTCTTTTGGGCGGTGTTTACAGAAAGTTTTCAAATATTATATTCGCATAATTCTAAATGTAACTACTAACTAAAATTATAAAAAAAAATAAAAAATAATTAACTGCTGTATTAGAATAGAAAAAATTTGTGGAATAAAATTTTTTATTTGGTTAGTAAAAAAAAGAAATAACAAAATATTATTTTTAAAAAACTAGCAAAAGGGAATATTTTAGTAATGTAAAGCAAAACTGAACATAAAAGAAAGAAGGAACATGTAAAGTCAGGTGTAATTAGGGCGAATAGTTAGTGCGGTGTACATGCATTACCACCGATCCCAATGAACTGAAAATTTGTTACAAACCTTATTGTCAAAATCTGCAAAGTCGGCGAAACCGCCACTTGTAGTAGTGGATCCAAAAGCGTCCATTGATGGCTGTGTGCCGCGTGCAGGACCCTAAAATAACGTTTCATTAAAGATAAAGTATCAAGGAGAAGTGTTAACTTCGGTTAACCGAAGCCCTAATACAATTTTCAAAAAGTTTCGAATAGTTTAGCAGCTGAATGGTCTATATTAACTTTGGCAATACAATGCCCATAAGTGTATCTTCATATAATATCTATTTTCAGATAATACCGATTAGATATAGGCTATAAATACAAAAACAAAAAAAAATAATAATGCTTTAATACTTTCATAAGCTACAATGAAAGCATTAATACTTCATACGCGCTCCTAAATATATTTCGTTATACATATGTGGTGTAGCTCAGCAAATACAAAATATTCACTTACAAAATCCAGAAAACCGTAATACACTCAGCTATGCTAATAAACGATTTTTATACTATGTATATAGTAAATGAAATGAAAACACTTACTTGATTTGGTCGTGGTGGTGCAGGACGTGGAGGTGGCACCTTTGACTTCTTTGGCGGCAATGCGGGACTAGGTGATTCAGGCCTAGGCGGTGGTCCCGATTTTTGCGCATTCGGACTTAGCACTTGCCCTTGGCCCGTCGGAGCGTGCAATGATGCAAAAGGATCACTTCCAAAATCGTCTTTGTCAGGCTTAAAATTAATATATAAATAAAATCACTGATTTCGCTTTAAGTCAGTTTAGCATTATAAATCCATTACCTCTGGTGTTATAGCATTTGTTTTGCTTGCGTTAAAAGCGTCACCCCCAAATGGATCTTTGCTCTGCACTGCAAATGCACTGTTACCGCTGAAAGCATCAAAACCGCTTTCAAAGCCGGTATTGGAATTAAAACTGTCATCGAAACCGGTAGTAATACTATTATGTTGGACTACACCAAAACTAGCACTTTCGAAGCCGTTGTGATTCTGAATAGCACCGTGATCACCTGGATTTCCTTTTTCCAAACCAAATGGATCATCTTTCGGTTCTTCAATTTTCTTTTCGAGTATATTGCGTGCGTCATCAAAGTCAGGCTCAATTTTTAATTGATATTCAGAAACTAGCTCAGCATTTTGATTTTCAATTGCAGCACGGCAAATGAGAAGTGCATCAGTCATTTGACGTTGAGTCTCCAAAAGTTGCGTAACCATAGAACGTACCTGAAATTTATAATTATATACAAATTAAATATATGATAAATATAAGCATTGCGCGACGATTCATAGCATTATTACTAACCGAACTTATTTGAAGCTGAGTATTTTGCAAATGTTTTGTAAGCTTTGTTAATTCACGATTGTTTTCGTCGTATTCTTTTTGTAATGAATCTTCTTCATCCTTCAGCTTTTGTAATTCAGAACGTTTCGCGTTTAACTCACCCTCCTGTTCATTAATAGTTTCCTCTTGTTTTTGACACTGCTCGCGGATTTTATTGACCTGAAATTATGAATAGCCCAATGAAAAATGTTTATGTTTTCGTTCATTTTTCACATACTTATATGGAATATGTTTTCTACAATAGAGAAAAATTAAGCGATATATCTTTAGTACACAACAAAACAAAGCACAGAGTGAAAAAATAATTTAGAATTTAAAACGGGAGAAGATATTAACCAAAAACGAACCTGAAGTCTTGTTTGGGATATTTCAAGGTTAAGTTTTAATAGCATCGACTGGTACTCATTACCCTTGATACGTTGGTAGTAATTACGACAAATTAAAAGTTCACATGCATTTTTCAATTGAAATACAAATAGGTGTGGGTTGATTTTGAGTAAATATAGTTAGAGGTGAAAGTTTGTTAACGATATAAATAAAATAGAAGAATTAAAAAAAAAAAAAAAATAGTTAAATAAATAAAATTAAATAAGAAATCAATAAAATTAAGCAGTGTAAAACTAGAAGCAATATTAGCTTTATATAATGAAAAGATGTATAAATTTGTTAATACTTGTGTTTGTAGATCGTCCAGACGCTTTTGAGCCTCGCCCCGTTGGTTTTCCAGTTGTTTGAGTGTTGCAGAAAGAGTGTCTAATTCACTCTGATAGGGAAAATTAATTAATTTTAAATAAAAATCAAGAATGGTTAGAAACGAACCTGCAAACTTCGCACTTCACCGTTTTTAATGCGCACGTCTGCCTCTTTCTGTGCAATTTCCGTTTCTAGTGCTCGCCGTTCACGCGCAAGTTCCTCAATTTCCTTGGAAATCATTTCTAGTTCAGGATTCGAATAAGTTGGTTTTGGTTCCTGTAATTTAAAATTTGAATAGAAAAAAAAAATCGTTTTATAGGTGACTATAGGCCAATACATACTTGTGACTGTAAGTCGACACCGGATATAATAGCGCGTATAGATGGTGGGACCATGTTTGTGGTTAGCACCTGTGGTGGTTCAATGCCATTCTGTTTACGCTCCACCATCCACATTGCCAATCCAAATTGCTCAACGGTTAGTTTACCGGATTGGTTAGTGTCGCATAGAGCCCTGGCAATTTTTAAAAGTAATTAGTAATTTTGAAACCTATTCAAAACGAATTTACTTACCAAATATGTGCTAGGCACTTTTGCGGCACACCAGACTGTATGAACACATCCTTGACTTCTATACCAGACACCAGACCATCTTTATCACGATCCGAGGAGCGAAAGAGAACTTCAAATCGGAGCAGTTCCGATGGCGTTACAACCCAATCAGCATTGGCAGTAACCGATGGTGGGGCACCGATCGGTATGAGAGGATCCGTTTGAATCAGTGTTTGTGAAACCGCCCCGACAGGTGGTATGCGCGTCATTGGCGGCACCGCCACTGGTAAAGGTGGTATGGCAGCCGGGGGCGCAATGTCTTTCGGAAATTGTGCTACAAATCCACTGTCACCAAACCCTTCACCACTAGGTGCGCGAGGCATAGTTGCTGCAGCAGCTGGAGGTGGTGGTTTTTGTACAGGTAATCCAGATCCTGGCTTCCGTAATTCTGGCGGTAGCACACTCGGCACGGTTCGTTTTTGCAAAGTTTGATACACCAGATGCATGGCTACTAAGAATTCGTGCTTGTCTAAATTGCCATCTTTATCTTGATCCGCCAAATCCCATATTACGCCCAGCGTATCCATGGGAAGTTTAGATTCCATTAGCACGTTTTTCACTTTGTTGCCAGCTAGCATGCCATTCATAGGTTTCAGCGATTCGAAGAGCTGCTCGTATTTTAAGCGATCAATTACGCTAATTGACCAATCGCTGTTGGTCAAACCTGCGCTCGAAACAGGCGCCGTATGAATGCGAGACGGGATTGTTTTTGGTATGTCACCCTGCAATTGCAAAATCAAATTCTATTGTGTAATAGAGAACTTAGAAATTTTAAAGAGAAAACTTACTACTTTCGGTGGGTTTGTGGTCTCAATGTAGATATTATTCAGATTAGAAACCTGCCCCGCCTGTGCAAGAGATACCAGTTTAAGCGCAACAAAGAATCCGGGCTTATCGAGAAACCCTTTGCCATTGGGGTCGGACATATCCCAAACGCGACTTAGCACCACATCGCTCAGCCCTGATTTTTTCAAAAACTTTGCTGCCGTCATGGCTTCGATGGCACCCGTGCCATTAGGGTCAATCTAAATGTCAATGGCCAGCACAGCGTAAAAATCAATACCGAAGAAGTTAAATGCAATTTAAGCATATATCCATACCTGTTTATAATAGGCCTCATAAATGACACTGTGTTTGCCACAGATCTTTGCAAAATCCAAATTCATGTTCTCGGACACTACGCCCAACGATATAGACAATTTTTCTTATTTTTTTGTGGGTTAAACTGCGAATTTCAATAGAAACGAATTAAATACGCTCCGTCTTATCACAATATTGATTTTTTTTGACCGAACTATTCTAAAAAATGGGCGTGGAGTGAGGGGATATGTTCGGGTCTCATTGTGATTTGCCTCATTGCGAATGCCAAACCGACAGACATTCACTTGTCAATATTGTGAATGAAATTTTCTTGAGCAGGCTTTATCTCGCTCACACTGGAGTACTTTTATGTCTGCACAGTTTCGTGTAAAGGTGGTTGATTAACGGCAGGGAGTGAGGAGAATATAGTAAATGCAACAACAACGAAAACTCCAATAAAATAGCCTGTTTGTGCGTCTTGTTTTAGGATTTTTGGATATCTTTAAAATTAAAGCAAAACATTCTTCACCCAGTGTACGCTAATACAGATTAAAATGGATCGCCGCAAAAAGCGTACATCTACAAACCAATATATGTTGTATATAGAGCTAATGGAAAGAGATTTAATATTCGCAAGCGGCAAGATCCCGCGCGATGTTGACATGAACTATTTGACTAAGAAGTGGAAGGAATTAAGTGATAAACTTAATCAGTGTTCGAGCGGACCAACGCTGACAGCCGAGGAATGGAGAAAGGTAAGCTGAGTATTTAGGGTTTTTTGATGAGGCATAGTTTTAAAATGGTAAAATTTTTATTTTTAGCGTCTTAACGATTGGAAGAATACAACGCGGAGTAAGTACAGGCGAAGCTTATCCGGCGAAAAGGATATTACGATGACAACACTTGAAATGAAGGCCCTCGATTTGTTTGGCAAAGCTCCACATGTGGGTTCGACAGACCAGGTTTCATTACATTTGAAGTCGGAAAAAGATGACATTGAGGAAGAAATGGAGCACCAGCGCACCTCAGAATCCCTTCAGAAAGAGCTGCAGGCGGCAGTGGAAGAGGCGATTGGTGGGGACGACGAGGATGAGGGCATGGCTGACGAGCATGCAGAGCATGAGGATCAATTGCTTGAGGATGCACTGAATACATCATCTGCTGTTGCAAATTCCACCATGGCTACGGAAGCGGGCACTGGTATCGCAGGAAGTTCCGACGGTGGAGCGTATCGCACAATTGTTGTCGAGAATGCTGCCTACGTAGATGAGCAAGGTGATGATCATGTCGAGTATATCACTTCGCGTCGCCTGCAGCCGACTTCAGCGGCACAAAGCGTGCAAACTGTGCTCACTAATGCGACAGCTACAAATGCCAAATTAATCAATGGTGGCATACCAATGAAACGGCTGCGTACACAGACTAGAGATCAAATCGTCTACGAAGGTTGGTTGTATAATGAGTTTCATATTGTTTATACTTACTATTTGACATTCTAGTAAAAAACGCACACTTACCCGTACCGCCGCAAACACACCCACCCCGCTATACCGCTACTATACAAACTACAGCGACGCCAATTTCAATACACCAAACCAAACCAGTGCCACCGGAGCCCAGAGAGCTTATGATTGACACGCACGAAGCGAACGAAATAGCTCAACAACTGAAGCGATTGGCAGATATTAAGCACGAAAAGCTTAAGTTTCAAGTGGCGAGCTTCAAGTTTAAAAATCCTGGTTTTCAGTACAACTATCCACCGGCATTATAGTCGTACAGCATACAGTCATCATACACCTGGAAATTTCTAATACAAAATTAGAAAATCGTCTATTTAGTTTTAATTTATGGTACATTATAACTAGCAATATTTTGGCTGAACAGAAAAATCACGCTCGTTAGCGTAATAACTTCATCAACTCTATTCGTCAAAGAAGTATAATTTTTACCACCAACTTCAAGTTTAATTTATTATTCTTTAAGATGAGTGTTATAGGTTTTATGGTAATTTATTCGAATTATATACCAATTAAAAGCGTATTAAGTAGTTGATCTGTTTGCTATATGTAATTTGATAACACATGTACTTTTAGTTCACATTTTATTTTTATCTCATGCAAAATACAATTTTTTCTAGATTTTAATGAATAAAGTTTAATTTTGACGAGATAGGAATTTCGGTTAAATTGGAGGTGGTTTTTTCCGATCAAATTGTCTTATTTAATAATTTAATTTATTTAACGAAAAATAGGTCAGGTATCTTCGATGGAAGCTCCACAAAAGGATTGAAAATATATAATATACTAGCAGATCCCGGCACGCTTCGCTGCGCCACGTAAAAACTTTTGTCAAAGTGAATGTTGTATGTTTCCTATAGACAGTCAAATCATCCCCACTTTTTCAATAGATCTTATTATTTCTAATATCCATAACATGTATTCCAAATATATCTCTGTACCTAAAGTCGATGCAAAGATATGTTGAGTTTTGTTTATCGCTTGTATGGTGGGCGTGGCATCGCCCCCTCCGGGCTTCACCAAATTTTAAAATAGGATTACTTCTCCCATTAACATGTACATATTCCAAAATTCATCTCGTTCTAAAATAAGATCCATTAATATCTATTTGTCCTCTTCCAAGTAGAGGATATATCGAAGTACATCTAAAACGCTATATCACGAAAATCAGCGATATGTTAGCAGATGGATTGTCATAATGTAAGAGCCATGACATGTTTTGTCACAAATCTGGACGCTTGCTTTACGCAAACGGTGCATAAACCACCTCGAACTTTTAAACTATCAAAAACAAACTAAAATTGCAAATTGGCTAATCATGTCAACATATGTTCCGAACATACCATCATTAGCTTTTCGAGGATTTTGGCTCAGCCACCGTTTTCAAGAAGATTTGTTCCCGTCGAATACCGCATAATTTAAGAATTTACCAAGAAATTTTGAAGAAATAAAGTCACGGCGACTGCAAACACGTTTGTGACATCGTTACAGGTGATGAAGCCTAGACATATGCAAAGAAGCCCGAAACAAAGCAGTAATCGACAATGGATCCACGGTTAAGTTTCAAAAACGAACGCAGTACTTCAAAGCAAATGATCGTCTGTTCCTTCGGAAAGACTGGCCATTTGAACATTTACGAGAGTGTAGTTGAGAAGACATCAGTGACCTTTTGTGATTGTAGATTGTCGACGACTTGCTTTCGATAAGTGTTGGATCATGCAGCCACTTTGCTTACCAAATGTTATCTTTTCATACCCTGTTGCCATAGGGAAAAAAGCGGAACTAAGTTTGTGCAAATGCTTACAAAAGTCAGAAGGAGGCGAGACAACCCCATGCAGTATATGTATATTCAAAAGTCAAGTCGATATAGACATGCCCGTCTGTCTGGCTGATCCTATGAAAATCGAGATCTTGGAGACTCTAAAAGTTACACCCTTCAAATTTACATATTTAGATTCTCTTACTCTTTGTTCAGTTGATTTGTATTCAATGAACACGCTCGGCTTCCTCCTTAATGGGGGTTTTGACTTACTATGTAAACCTAATTCTGCTAGAAATACCAAATTAAATATCATCAATTATTCCATTTAGGTCAAGATCGGACCACTAAAATTTGTAGCCTCCATACAAATCTGCCCAATCTTTCTCAGTTTTTGTACAAAAAGTTTTTTTTATTGTTATTGTTTATTTAGCTTGACTCCAAGTCTGTACCTCGCATGATTCCTAAGAAAATATTAAATATAGGTTAATTTTTCAGCTAAAATGGGATATTCCTTCCGTCCGGACCTCTTGCCACTATTTCATGAAGACCAAATTTCAAATTGATTTCTTATGAATACTCTCACGAGAGTTGTTCCCGTTAAATGTTGCCCATGGTCATATACTTCCTTTTCACCATTTTTGCTGCATTTCGTTCTTCTTCTTCTTCTTCTTCTATAGAGCTGTCTATTATATGTACTATGTTTCAGATTGGCTATATTCTTTGATAATGAAAGTTGTTGACTGACATTCACTTGGGAATGGCCAACAATAAATCTTTTGCAAACGGTCCAAGCAGCTCACAACGTCTGTTAGGGCACGTAACTCGTGGGTAGCTTTTGAACAGCCGTTCAGAGGTGAGCTAACGTGAGAAGGCGAAAACACAAATATAAGCCTGATTTGTGCGCACGCCCCGACGGAAAAAACGACGATGGTAAAGATGAGTTCTATGAGAGCTTGGAACGCCTACACGAGCGTTGTCCCAAACACGATGGCAAAATCGTGCTTGGCGATTTAACGCCAAAAATGGGAATGAACGAATTTTTGGCCCAACCGTCTGAATGTTTAGCCTTCACGGCACTACCTGCAATAATGGAGAGAGGCTAATCGATTTCGCCGCAGGCCGGTATTTGATTTCAACAACTAAACATTCACCAGATCAAATTAGACGCAACTAAATTTATCATGTTTTGATTGAAGGAAGGCACGCTTCGTGCGTGTTGGACATACAAATGTTACGTGATCCAAACATTGACTCGGACCACTATCTTGTCGTAGCCAAGGTACGCACTAAGCTCAGCGTAGTGCACGCCGCACGTCCCAACATACAACGAATGCTAGACTTCGGCAAACTGCAATCAGAACAGACCGCTGAAGCCGAAGAATCAATCTCCCGATTGCTTCGGGAAACCTCTCCAACCTCTCAAGACATATTTGAGCAGTGATAACATATCACCGGCTCCTTGGATAGGGCTGCCAAGGATGTCATTGGTTATACAAATCCTGTGAATAATTCTTGGTACGACGAGGAGTGTCGAAATACTACTACAGAGAAGAACGCTTCCTATTAACGAACTTGGCAGTCGGAAGCAACGCGAGCTGCTAGAGAGCGAGATCGAGAGAAACGGAGAAAGAAGAAACGCCTTTTCAGAGGCAAGAAAAAGGAGAAATCTAGTTACGGATGAACAGGTATTGGAAGCGATGAAGCGCACAATTCCGCCCATTGAGAAATGACACCGGAACTATTAGTTAATGATTGCAATTCAATTATCAAAAAGCTGAAAAATATCAAAGCGGCAAGCTCTGATGGGCTGCCAGCTGAGTTATTTAAGACCGGCGGCGAAGAGTTGGTTAGGAGTATGGACCAACTTTAATGCAAGATGTGGTCCGATGAACGCATACCCAATAACTGGAATCTCAGTGTTCACTGTCCTATCTTTAAAAAAGGAGGTCCCGCTGTTTGCGCCAACTACCGCAGAATAACTCTTCTTTCTACCGGATATAAGATTCTGTCACGCGTATTGTGTATTCACATTACGCCAAATCTTGGAAAAGACCCGTGAGTTTAAGATAGACACACCCTACCTTTTTGTCGACGCCATGTCTGCACTAGGTATCCCGGCAAAGATCGTTCGTCTTTTCATGACGACGCAAAATCACACACAAAGCGTTGTCAGGGTGGGGAAAAACCTCCAGAGCGATGCGCTGTCGTACCATTTTTTAATCTTCTGATGGAATACAACCTACGCCAGTGACCGTATAAACAGAATGTGTCGGGCTCGATCTTCCATAAGGAAGTGATGCTGCTCAAAGGCGAGTCAGCAAGGCGTTCTTAGAGATTGAAAAACAGTCTCGGCTCATGGGTCTAGCGGTGAATGAGGACAAGACGAAGTATTTGGCGTCTTCTCGCACACCGTCATCACGTCTTGGACGGTCAGTGACGATGGAGAATTTCAACTTTTATGTTGTAGAAAACTTCAACAACAATGCCATCCTGGAGATCAGGCGAAGAATCACGCTTGCAAACAGATGCTACTTTGGGATGAGCAAGCAAATAAGAAGTAAAGCCCTCTCTCGAAAGACGAAAATCAATAACTATAAGACGCTGATACTCCCGCGTCCATGCCACTGTATGGCGCAGTGGCATGGACCGTGATTGAGTCAGATGCAACAGCGTTGGAAGTCTTCGAGAGAAAGATTCTTCGCAGGATTTTCCGGATGACCGGGCACGCCTTGGAATGACCAGGTATTGAGAGATCTCTCTTGGCATTCAAAAGAACTGGCATAAGCGCGCACAAGATTTCGGAAGCTGACTGGCCTTCTTAAATGCGGCCATAAACGGAAGACGGTTTAAAGCCATTTAAGTAAGTTGCAGGTAAAATATGTGCAAAATCGATTGAATGCCAATCCTCGGGTTATGCGAGGCGAATGAACTTTAAAAATGGTAATGGTAAATAACTATACTGCGAAAAAAGGACTTTGATTTAGTCACCCAAAATTAACCAGTGTTATTAAGAAAAAAACAGTAAATAAAACAATGTATTTAATTTGTTTTTTTTTTTTAATTTTATGCGTTTACTCGTAATTGTATATTTTTGACAGAAAAGTAACTAATGTTGCATGCTAAACAACTAACAAACAATATATTTAATTAATACAATTTGATCCTTTTTCAATACATACAAACTTTTAAAAATAAGACTAAGAGCTATCGAACGAATTGTACGGATACAATTACAACATTTAAAAGTATGAGGAGAGCAAATGTAATAATAATACGCATAAATGCAATATTTTTTAAAATTAATATTTAATATGTTATAATACAAATTATTTCTGCTTCTACTTATACTATATATTATTATTTTTTTGTGATTTTGCACGATTTTTTTATTTTAGTTCTGTACTAGGCTTAGCAACTATATATGTCAGTTTTTTTTTTTGTTTTTGTTAGCTCTGCATACACATAATATTCTTTTGAATTTGGAGGTGGGGTCTTAATGCCAGAAAATCATATACGAACTTTTGAGTAGTATATGGATATATTGTGTTTCTATGTTTTTAACGATTCTTCTTAAATAACTATAACAGATTTGTAATAATATGGAATTATTATTGAACATGTGACGTTCAGACTTGAACTGTTCGTAAGCAATAAATAATCTGCAATGTTTAGAGTGTGAATCTTGGCTCTTGTATAAACGCGGTAATAAACAAACTATAGATATTATACGCTAAAATGTACGTCATGCCGAATTTAAAATTTTCTCTTTTCTTTTATAATAAAATTGAATATTGCATGTTTCTTCAGAGCTTATTACGAAAAATTTCCAAAAATACACAAATATCCATACGTGTTTGAATTTTTAAATATATCCGTTAATGGTAAAAAAAAACTTTAATTGGATGGAAGTAAAAATTCTCCCTTTTTTTTGCTAGACTTTTTTATTCCTTGGGTGAAGATACTGCCACGGCCCCATACCAACCCTCCTCTTTTTAGTTTTTGTATGAAAAATTCGATATATAGAGCTGAGCTAACTACTTAAAACCAGGCATGAAGTTTTAAAATAATCATTTTGTTTTTTTTTTAAGACTTAACAATAATTTTTAAGTTGTATGTAAAGAGTATTAAAGCTTCGGTTCTGCCGAAGTTAGCGGTCTCTCTTGTTTTTTATATTTATTATGTATATTTGTTTGTGTGTATGCTGTACTGTAATAAAGATTTTGTTGTTGTCTTTAGTAACTACTCGTGTGAAGCAGCAATTTTTATTTTTGATATCAAATACATTTTTGGGAAATATTTTTACCCTCTTTTGTAATCGCTAATAAGTACATATTTTTAAATATTTTAATTAATTTTTTTTTTTGAAATGTGACTGAAATTTTAAATCTATAATATAAAAAATTAATGCCTATGCTATAGATAAAATTTAGAAATTTAAGTCGAATTTAATTTCAAAATATTGTGTTTAATTTCTTTTAAACATTAAAATTAAAACATTAAATTAAAATCACAATTTTATAGACTTGAAGTGTTCTTATATTTTTTTATTTCTTTAAAATTTTTGTCCATTAGTTTTTGTATTTTTATATTTACATATTTATTGTAAATGCAGTAATTTCTGCGCAAAGTTTCGCTTTAGGCGTCTATGTTCTCATTTAACACAATATGCAAGTATGTATGTATGGGGGGTAAGCATTAGGTTTTCAAGAAATGATCCATGCAAATATTTTAGAACGAGCTTGAATCTCGCTTTATATTTTCTTTGTTCACTCTCTACTAATATATAAATAAAAAAAAAACCAGATAAATAAATAAATAAAATTAGGAATTGCAAAGAAAAAAGTTGTTGATTATGTTTTTCTCTTTTCTTGTATATTGTTGTACATCATATTAAGTACCTAAATAATCTTTTTTATTACTACTTCATATTCTTCTTTTTCGTTTATCATTTTTGCTGAAAGGCACAATACAAATTCTTTAAAGCTTTGTTAAATAATATTTAATTGTTTTTTTTATTTTTTATTTATTTATTTTTTTTTGTTTGTTTTTTCCTTAGATACCAAACTAAAGACAACAAATTAGTTTTAGAGGTCGGCCAATA
The DNA here is from genome assembly GCA_035044805.1 of Leucophenga maculata. NCBI lineage: Eukaryota > Metazoa > Arthropoda > Insecta > Diptera > Drosophilidae > Leucophenga > Leucophenga maculata. The sequence continues at coordinate 196,633 of JAWNNP010001183.1, forward strand.
TCGTGATGAGAAACATGCTGACGGAGGCTAATGTACCTGCAAACAGAACCAGAAAGCCGGAATTAATGTATGAAAGAAATGATTGAATTATTAAAGTTGTGTCGTGGAGTTAATAAACGCACGAATTTGATCTGATTAAAATGAGTCAAGTTTTTAATCTGTAGGTTGTCGTTGTTTAAAAAAACATTGTTGGCTGGACAAATTGTGTATACTTCCAATTTAGAATGGCATATTACAGGTAATTATTTGTTTATACCATGGTTGAGCAACAACCAATCATATATTGCACTTGTGTGTGAAGAACAAGAGTTCAATTGACTCTAATTTGATTTGAATTCCTTCGAAGTAGTTCCTTTGATTTGATGTGGCGAGGCAACAGTTTCGTAAACAAATGCTTTGTAGAACTGCTTAGAAATATAGCCAATAGCAAATCAAACCCGATAATACAAATGAAACCTGCCAAATTTCTCAGCCGTATCAACTTAAATTATTTACCTTTTAGAAACACTTAGAACAACGGTTCCTCAGCATTCTTTAATAGCGCATTTTTGAGTTTGGTGGAGATGATTTCTGCCCGGTTGACGTTGAGCTCATCGGCGTGGATAATGGTGTTGTTTCTATGGCAGGCGGCTGTAATGTTGCAAGCTTCGTTTCAGACGGCAGCATATGACAGCAGAAGAGACCGATGCACTTGCACCATACCTCGCCACAGACGCATGTTATCTCCTCACACAACTACAAGTACAGTGTCGCTTGCTGACGATGATCGAAGTGATGGATGTAGAGTTTCTTTTTTGATTTTTCTTTGGTCGGACGCAGATCCCACACTAAGTTGGAGAGACTGCGTGGTCGCGATAGGCGTCGTGTCTTTTTCTCGGGCAATTTGTTAGAGTCACCAGAAGTGCGACCACCACTACGTGATGAGTCGAGTGTGCCTTCACGTGGATTGTGATGTTGCAGCAGACCAGAGCCGCCGGGGCCGCCATTAGAGCTAGAGCTCTTGCTGTGTGCGAGATACGCATGAGGATGATGTGTATTAAGTATGCTGCTACACTTCAGTAGCACATCTGGTGGCGTATTAGCTGCTACTTGCCCTTTGGGATTTGATGAGATCGGCGCATTGCCATTGTTGTTATTCGTGGAGGAGTTGGTTTCTGCGTTTAGTTGCAAGCTGCTAAGGCTCTTGTACCTGCAGAAAAAGCATGAAAAACTTTAAATCTTAAATATTATTATATATTATATTATATATTCTATTTTTCTCATTTTAACTGTTCAGCTCAGCCAGTGAGGTCCACAGTACATATGCATACATTAAGCATAGATTCATACAAGCCAGCAAGATAAAACTTAAAAATGGGATTTGACTTTGTATGCAAGCTACCCTCTAAAGTGGGCATGTCATACCAACTGGGGTATGTCGAACGAATGCGGGGTATGTAGAGAGTCTACATACCGATTTATAGTAAGATCAAACAATTCCATAAATGTACAAACACAAACCTGATATGAAATAGCGGTGATTGCGGTTCCAGACCAGTGCCCTCCTTAACTCCACTCCCCGTTGGCAATATACCGCCACTGTGTGGTGTATGGTTATTGGGTGTAAGTACTTTGCTTCCCACTCCACTCTGATGGTGATGAAGTTGGGTATGATGATGTGTTTGTGCATGATGCGCCGCTACTGCCGATGAAGTTGCATTGGCCACAGCAGTGGCTGTGTTCGAATTGCCGTTACCTGGGGTATCATGCATATGCTGCTGATGTGAGTGATGACTATGACTGATGCCTCCGGTAGAGTTTCCATTGCTGCTGCTGGCATTTTTAATGTAAAGCTTTGGTAGTGTTGGTCTCTGGCGCTTTTCGGGAAGCTTTTTGCCCGGAATTGTTTCTATGGGCGGTGGCACTGGTTTAATATCCTCCTGTATATGGCTGTAGTGATAGGTATTGACTATCTGACTCGGTGACTGTTGCAGCTGAGGTTGGTGCAGATGATGATGAAGTGATTGTTGATGATTGATGCTGTGATTGCTGCTGCTATTGTGACTGCTATTGGTATTTGTATGTTTGTTTGACTCTAGACTACTGTAGTTATTATTGTTGCTAATACCACCACCACCGTGGCAGCAACTATTATTATTGTTAATGTTGTTTTGAAGCGTGTTTCCACGAATCAAACTGCAGTAGTTGCCGCTGCTGTCCGTGTGATGAGACTTGATAGTCGGTGTTTCACATATAGGCTCGAAGCGAGATAGACCTTTTGAGAGCGGGGTTAGTCCCCTTACGTAGTCATATATGTGATCAATCTCATTGTATTCCTCTGCGATTTCGTTGCTGTGTGCCAGCAACTCGCGACTTTTATTCCATGAATCACAACTAGCACTCTTCCGCAACACATAACCGTTCTCCATGAGACCGCTGGCCAAACCGGCCGCTGATGGCAACATAACCACGGGTAACTTATTGCGATTGCTAAACTTAGAGTCCTTCTTCTCCTTTTCCGATAACTTGAGATCGATGACCTGTAGACGGTCGCGTGCATCCGTCAGCAGACGTTGCGCTTTGTCGAGGAATCGTGTGTACTCAATGAAGTGTTCCATTTGCTCCATGTTCTTAGCGCGCTGTAGTTTGATTTTCGCATTCAGCGGCACCGGCACCAAATCAGTATCCTTTTGTAATGGCAGTGCAAATACACGATCGATTTCAACGCAACCAAGTAGGCGCAACTCCGGCACGAATGGTTGCTTTAGGCCCTTGGGACCGCTGCCGTGCACAAGACTGTAAAGAAATGCAATTGAAATGTGCAAACCAAAGATATGAGATCTACTTACCGTACAATAACTGGCATACGTTTATGAAGTAAATTTTTCACCGTATGTACGCCACTAATGCTATCCTCCTTGGCAATTGGCGAGAATTTTGCTTTGGTATCAAGTGGCAAATTGATAATCTCATCCTTAATATTCTTACACTGCAAGTACTTGCCGTTATCATTCATGGTTGTCAACAGCTCCCCGGCGTGTATGGTGCGATTCATTTGCGTGCACCGGAAGGTTTCGCGCACGAGAACGCGAAGATTGCGTCGTCTCGATAGCTCCAGTACCGATTCAATGTAGCGTGTCGAACGCCCATCCTCGCTAAGTAGCTCAAAATAGCCGGTATATGTTTCCGGTATGAGCACCTTTGGACCGACATTTGTTGGCTTGCGACCCTCTTTAATCTTTATGGGCTGCGCGAGTATCTGATATTTTTTTCCCGCAGTTAGAAACAACGCTGTACTCTGCAATGATGGCGCAGATAGTGTTGGTACACCAAGATTTTGATGTTGACCTTTGACAATCTTTGCTACAGCCGGCAATTTCTGTTTAGAGAAATCACGCAAATAGAGCGGTGTTGTTCCATCCCCGAAACGGGAAGCGGCCAATATTATTTGGCCATCAGTGGCGGCCATGTCGCGGTTGAAGAAAGATAGAAGTTTATTTCGCGCAAAGTTAACATTAAACGGGAGTAAATTTCATTGGACGGGTTGCACAATTTCTACCAACTCCTCTGGTATAACCTCCTCGTCGGATTTAATAGCGAAGTCCACAAGCGTGGCTATTGATGCAGCACCTTCTTCTTCCGCTTCCTCTGCTTCGTGGTAAGCGGATACTGCCACTGTCGTCGGTCTTGTCTCCTCGTTGATAGTATTGGCGTTGAGTGCGTCGTCAGCGGAGCTGTGCAGATTGAAATTCTGCTTGTGATACAGTCTAGCTTTTGCTGGGACCTTCGGGTTACTGACGTTGATAATTGTGTTGGTCGATGCTGTTGTGTTGCTGTTGTTCGAGTTGGTGATAGTCGTGTTAGTGTTGCTGCTGTTGTTAGATATGTAGCTACTACTGCTGAACAGTCGAGTGGATGTTTGTAGCGCGTAGTTGAGATAATGCATTCGGTTAGCTGCTTCTAATTCCGTGGTACTGGTGCAATAATATCAAAATGGGTTCCGTGCTTCAAAAATCAGAAAACTGTAATGATAAAGTATTGTAGAGAAATACATGTATTACATTGTCAACTTATATTATTATTTTTTTAATTATAATAAAAAAATTATTTTTGTTGTATTTGTATGTAAAAATTAAAACTTTAAATTTTTCATATAACAACCAGACCGAACGAATGATCTGAGCTGATAGATGCGACAACCTCAACAAACGTCAATAAAATGTATGAGTTCAGAACTAAGTTCGAAACGAATATGAAATGAATTCTGAGTAGAAGATTGCGCAGAAGCAGTCAAGCTAGCAGCGTGATGATCGACGCCGTCGAACCACAACTTTAAGCAAGCTATTTGGCTACAAATATATACAGCAGTCGCTTGTACAGATGCACGTTACCAGTTGATTTGACAGGTTAAAGACATTTCTAGAATATAAGATACAAATGTACTTTTGCCAAACGTCAACTCTGACTAAGCCGTTTTTTTAAATTATATTTTTTAGCAATACCATTCGATCTAGTTTAAGGTATTTTAGGTACAGGAACCACTAAGTCGATTAATCTGTTTAGGAACTACATAACAGATACTTTTTACAAACATCTGATAAATGTACAGATGTAAGTAGAGAATAGGGAGACCAATAGATAGACAGACGAATTATTTGACTCGTACAGTGACAACATTTCAGTAGACACTAACTGAATTAACTTAATCAACAAATAGAATAATAATACGATTTCTTCCATTAATTACGAATTTTTTAAAATATTTTTTATTGTAACACAAACAAATATATATGTGCAAGGTATATAGTAATAAAAAATCAAAATCTTAAATGGTCTATCGTTATTTGTATGCAATACACATCCTAAAAACAACATAAATCTTGTTGCCCTAAACTACAAACTCTCTGATTTATGACAAGTTGTTAGAACATTCAATCAAAATGCCTTTAAAAATAGCCGCAAGGTAGGATATCTGGGTTTGCGAAGTCATAAAAACCGAAAAGCAGACAAGACTGCTTTTATAAAATGAAATATGAGCTCAAATTATAACAGCAAAAATTTAAAAAAAAAAAAGGAAACTTAAATCATATAAAAGGATTATCAAATGCCAAAGTCAAAGCCATCACAGCATAAATTTTTTTCAATTCAAGGAAGTTGCTTTTCATTGTATTTTGTGTACGTGTATATACATACATACATATATGGCTTGAAAAAAAAAAACTTAAACCGATAAAATCTAACGACGAAATGGCTTTCAAGTTAAAGCGTTAAATGGTGAACACCCATTTCTCTTTTCGATTGCCGACGTAAGGCCGGCAATATTATGTTTAAAATGCAGATTATGTGCGATGATTAAATATTTTTACAGAAGAGAGGAACCAAATTCAGACGATTCGTTAAAATGCAACGCATTCATTTGGTGATGAGAAAACAAAGAAGCAAACCTGAATTAAAAATGCATTCATACACGTATAAGGACCCTACTAGCTAGTTGATACGTTTTCAAGCACCTGTCGCTAGTAGTAAAGGCAATGCACAAACATGGGATAAGTTGACGTGAAGCATGTTCCTCTTATGGCGCTGTCAATGTTGATGGCTGTCGATTTTTTTTGATGCGCTCGTTGAAAAATACATGATGTATCAGTTTCAATACTATTCACTATTATATCTTGGTGGCAATAGTACGGAAACAAAAAAAAAAAATTAAAAATAAGTTCATCTATTCCTGTAAAATACCAGCATAAAATTTTATGCTTTGTCATGTCTGTGTGAAACAGAACTGAACTAGACCTGCCAAGGAGGCCATTGGTTATACAAGTCCTGTGCCTAATTCTTGAGAAGAACGGTTCCTATCAGCGAACTCTGCAACGCGATCTTTTAGAGACCGATATCGAGAGAAACGGAGATAGGAGAAACGCCTTCACAGACGCAAGAAAAAGGAGCAAAAAAGGCGGGAGTTTGAGGATGCTGAGATGTTGTGTGACACAATTGAAGCTCGAAAATGTTATCAAAAGGTCAAGCGTCTGACTGAATGTTTTAAACCCGAAGTAACTTTCTGTAAGAACGAAAATGGAAATCTGCTTACGGATGAACATGAATCACTGAGATTATGGAGGAGTCATTTTTCTAACCTACTCGGAGGTGATGAAGCGCACAATTCTGCCGATAGAGAAATGACACCGGAACCACCAGTTAATGATGGGCTGCCAGCTGAGTTATTTAAGACCGGCGGCGGAAAGTTGATTAGGAGTATGCACCAACTTTTATGCAAGATATGGTCCGATGAACGCATACCCAATGAGTGGAATCTCAGTGTTCTCTGTCCTATCTTTACGAAAGGAGACAGCGGTTGTTTGCGCCAACTATCGCGGAATGAGTCTTCTTTCCATCGGATATAAGATTCTGTCGCGCGTATTGTGTAATAGGCTGAAGCCATATACGGATCCACTGATAGGACGATATCAGTGTGGCTTCAGACCAAAAAGGTCGACCAGTGACCAAATATTCACATTACGCCAAAACTTTGAAAATACCCGTGAGTTTAAGAAAGACCACACAACCTATTTGTCGATTATAAAGTCGACACGCCAATACATGCAGGCACAGGCACAGGCATTGCATTTTGGCTTTCATTTTCAATCTGAAAACTAAAAGTTCTCGTTTGACTTTCGCCAATTGTTGCTTTAAAAATTCTTAAGTGCTTCGATTGCATTTAACTGAACGAACTATAATACTTATAGTACGGATGCGGGTATATTTAATTGTGTAGAACAATGAGAACTCGTTTCACGTTTCTTGAACGGTGTGGCTGCGCGCTTTTCATCATAAAGGGTGATTGCAATGTTTTTACCTGTTACATAAATTTGCACAAAACTAATAGGCTCTGGTACTTTACAGGCTAGTCTGAGTACAAGTATGACTGTGGCCTGTAGTCACGCAAATGACAAAGCCCCAACGAGTGTGTCTGCAGCACGAGCCGTATCGAAGTTTTTTACTGGTAAGCCTGGTAAGTCTGCTGAAACATATTCAAAAAATGTTAAAATGTTTAAAATCGAATCATCTAAGTCTGAATAGTAATGGGTAAAAAATAGCTCCCCGCAATTGATTAATTACATATTGCGATGAATATCAACAAAAAAAAGTTAAAGTACAAATCTTGTTATAATATATTGTGAGCTGGTGATTGGCTTTCGTCACTTGCTCACCAAACACTAACAAGTTTGCTACTGAAGCTGTAACGAACTTCAGTCAACAATTCATGTATTCAATACTCCCTTCAGTTATTACCGGTACCCTTCACACATTGCATCGAAATAGTTAAGTCAGTTTTTCTCTAAGTTTGTATAAGAAAATCAAAAATAAATCACACTACCCTACACTATTCCCCATAAAATATCCCACACGGTTTAAACCGCCAAACAAATTTTAGGCTCAATGTGGGTGTAGGGTATCTAGAGTGACTGCAGCGTACTTTCTTGTTTTTCCTTATCTGACTTGCAACTGGACTTTGCATTACCAATAAGTATTGCTTGCGGCAAGTGCAGCGCAGCGCATGGTGTTGAAGATGATGACTGCAACATTGCCGTTGCTATTGAAAGCAAATCTCCGCTGCCAATCGCAGAAATTATTGCGTTCGATTTCTGGTATTAGATTAACTTCTATATTATGGCTGGTTTGACTTTTTACTTTGGTTTTCAATCTATGTACACACGCTTACAAATGCATAAATCTGAAACTGTCTGCAGCAAGTGCAACATTTGGTTCGAACAAAACTGAAACCGAGTTCTTTTTTACTTGCTCGACCGGCATTGAAAATGTTTGCTTGTGCATTCTCAGGCCTTTGTAAATAAATCTTATAGATGCATGTAGCTACAAACAGTTCTGTGTATGTTATTTTGTCCTGCTTCAATTTCATTGATGATGCAGTTGGATTTTGTTAAATCGATATGTTTCATCTATAAATTCGGATTAATTGGCTTCGAAAATAATTAAAATGATGCATCTTGGTTTGCGTTTACCTGTTTGCATTTGTTTAGAACAGCAAATTGAATGTAATTAGCAACGCTATGTAAATCAGTTGCACTTTCTATTGTGAAGAAAAGACCGGAAATCACCAGACTCAACGGGGCACAACCCGAAAAATATAACTAGAGGGGATCGGTATGATCCATAACACTGGCAAGCCTGAAGATATTGTTAGCACATATCGTCCTATAAGCCTTCTACCTAGACTTTGAATTTTTGCAGGTAATAAAGTTGGGAGTCTACCAAATTTGGTTATGAACCACATTTTAAAGGCGTGCGTGATGAAAAGGAGTACTGCAATGGAGTTTTTGTGGACGTGCAGGAAGCCTTTGACCGAGTATTGCACGCTGGTCTTCTAGCGAAATTCAAAGCTATTCTTCCATCCCCTTTCTACTTGATGATGCGGTCTTACTTGGATGACCGTCATTTTCAAGTGAAAGTGTGCGAGTAGCTCTTAACTGTCCATCCCGTGAGAGGCGGAGTTCCACAACGAAGTGTGCTGGGACCTTTGCTGTACGCCTTGTTCACTGTCGATCTTCCTGACCCCGATGAAGATATAATGCCACCCGAGAAAGTCATATTGGCATCTTACGCAGACGACATCGCAATTCTCTACAACGCCAAATGCGAATAAGATTCTGCAGATGGCGTGCAGGACTATGTCTACGAGCTGGAGAATTGGACCAAGCGATGGAATACTAAACTAAATGCATTCACACTTACAAAAAAAAATACCGCCCCAGATTTGGCCCTTGATCAGACAAATGATGTCAAGTACCTAGGTGTGACGCTGTCGACATGTCCATGTCCTCAGACTAAGGCAGCTCTTTTGGATGCTCAATAGGAGGAGTAAGCTATTCTTACGCTACAAGCGAGCAGTTGACAACTGTGTGGTGGCTCCTATTTGGAGATATGCGATACAAATATGGGGCATCGCAGCCAAAAACCTACAAAATAGAAGTCTTCGTGAGATTACAGGAAGCCCCTGGTACGTTCGCAACACAACACTATAACAAGACTTGAGGCTGAACACCATACAACAAGCAATCATCCACCACACAAGCCGTTACAACTCCAGACTGCTAAATCATGCCAAGGAGTTGGCCACATAGGCGTCCAATAAGAAGGACTGTTATTGGAGTCAGCGCTACACCTAATAGATGGAGATGACTGTTAATAAATTTCGAAAACACTATCGCAATAATTTGTACAGTTTGGAGATTAAAATGGAAGGCTGCGACATGATTTGGTTATAGGATATACCGAATCCTGATCTATAAATATATAAAAAAGCGTGTCTAGCTGCTGTCTGACATTCTTAACACATGAAATGAATTTCTTGTTCGGTGTCATCGAAGTTAAACTCTTCTTAATATAGTTAAAAGCTACTGTTTAATGTGAGAAGGTTTTTAGAAGAGCAATAAAATCAAAGACCACACAAATAGACAAGATTTTCAGATATGAGTTTAAAAAAAGTAGGTTAAGATATAAAGAAAAGAAAAAAGTTCAAATGATCCGAAAAGTAATTCGAAAGAATTTCATTCAACGTGCGTTGTTTATTTTCCGCATTTCGGACGTGAGCTCGATTAAAGTCTGCATATTTCCAAGGAACCAATTTAAATACGGTTTTATTGCTTAATGAACGCGGGAAATAAAAAGTTTCGCAACAGTTTTGCTTAGCAGAGGTGGAGTGAGGCGTAAAACGGTGGTGTTAACAGATTAAATTGAGACAAAGTTAAACTTATTTAATGGCATTTAACTTTTGTTTCCCCTTTTTCCATCAGAAGTTATCCAAAATGTTTGACGCATTAAAATTAAATTGTCATTGCCGTCGTCGACGGACGGAGTGGAGAAAGTGATGGAAATACAGTGTGTAAGTATTTCCAAGAGATTGTATCATCTGCTTGTTGCTATATTCACAACAATTCTTTCTCCGTCATTATTTATGTAAGTTCGTTGAAATGTTGTCTGTCCTCTACTTCTCATTGCCGGTCTTCTTTGTTGAAGTTCTATTAATTTTAATATTATTTTCATTATTTTAATGTTACAAGTGAGTTAAACATTTAATGACTGCTGTAAGTGCTTCTCTTTTTAATGTAATTGAATTATGTTACGTGTGATATTTTAAATTGTATTCGTTTACATTTTGGAGGCAGACAACAACATTAATGTTAGGGATTTTCTTTAAAAATTTTAACATTTAATATTCAAAAACTCCTTTTTGGTCCTTTGCTTTAACTGGACCTTAGACCAGAAGTTTGGACGCAGGTTTAGTCTTTCAAGATAGTTTTTGCTGAGACGAGCAATTTCTTCTACAACTGTTCGGATTCCAAGAACTCTGTGTGTATGTCATAATTTCGAATATACCATGCTGCATGTGATCTTGCCGACTGTAATATTATATCAAATATTTTCGAAAGAAGGCTAAGGCCAGGCTTTCAGATTAGTATTATCTCAGCACATTTCCATTGACTGCGAAAATAGCTAAGCCTAAAGCAAACATTGTATATGAGGAAGAGCAGAAGCTGAACTCTCATTGGTAGGGCTTTTATAGTTGTCACAACAAGTCCATCATATACTTTTGATTTTTAGGCCCTGTACCGAAGGTATAAGAGCCTATTGGGTTTGTGCAAATGTATGTAACAGGTAGAAATAATGGTCGGAGACCCCCCAAAGTTACCCCCATTATGGTCAGAAGTGACAGAGGAGTCGATATAGCCATGTCCATCTGTCCGTCTGTTTGAACGAAAGGATCTCGGAAACGGTAATAGATAGAGATCCCGTGCTTTTTTCATTCGACTAGGACTTCTCCGGAATTTTACAAATTTATTTTAAAATTTTTAACACAGATCTGGAAAGTCACTTCTTCGGTCTCTCTATGTCCAATAAATCGGGATGTCTTCTTGGGTCTAATGGCCAATATGTTGGATTACTTGTGCTAAGAACAGAGTAATACATTTTAATAGCTCTCTTCCCTTTGGGTTGGTAGCTCTAGCTTCCCATCATTGATTTTTGGTGGGCTGTACCGGCTTAGTGAAATGTTTCTCAGAAATATTCACATTCTGAGATTTTATGACATGTTCGAAAATAGGCTATTTTCTATTCGATACTACCGAGAAGACCTATTTCAATGTAGAACCCACATTCATCAGTCAACCAAGACTCAAATAGTTACGACTTCACTCATTTTCACAAATATTAACATATACCCGTAATTTATTAACTGCCTAAGTACTCGATTGCATGTGGCGCTGATATTTCGCTGCATTTGTAATAATTGGGAACGACAGCGGCAGCAAATTGTTAATAGCAAGAAACTCAGCGCAACAGAAAACTAATTAATATATGTGCGTGAATGAGCTAATATCAATTTAAGTTTAAGTGCCTCTTTCCGTCCGTAACTAGCGTGCGTTGTCCTTCCACCAAACGCTTCCAGACAAAGGATAGGCAGGCAGGCATGGCAAAGTCGCATTCTAAGAAGCGAACAATATTCCGAGGTGTTGCAAGACTTTGTCAATATACTTGTTCTCTGCTAGTAAAAGCTACTCGTATTAATTTGTTTAAAAATAGACTCACCGATCGGGAACTTGTTTAAGCGCTTGCAAGTTTTTATTCTTCTTTAAGCTGCTTTTCTAAAGTTTTTGTCTTCCATTAAATCAACAAAAGCGCAAAATGCGTAAAAAACCAAACCAATGTCGGCGACTGGCGCCTGTCGGCGAACACAGCTGAATACGGCGAACTTAAATGTTGCCTGTAGTGAAGTCAATGGCTGGTTTTTATACCAAATTGAATTTGATTTGAGTTTAGCACTGGAGAAAATTTTAAACTATTTGAGCAGAAAACTTGAAATTTTAAATTATACAACTTATATAATATATATATTCCACATACTATTCATCCGCCCACTTTTGATATTCTTTATGAAATAATTTTTTATTACTAATGACATTATTTCCTCAATTATTGAAGAAGTACGCATATGAAAAACTGTATGGAAAACTCCTTTATTTAAGTCTTGTTCTATAGCAGTAGGTGAATGCAAGTATTTTACAGCCGGGTGCCTCACTTTAAATAATTTTTAAGCAATGCACTGTAAGGCGGATAGAGTATTGCCTACGAGGTATTATGAATAGATGAAGAGATTTGTTTTATCTGCTCACTGACGCATGGCATGCTAAAAAGAGATCATTTTGAATATTAAATATGTGTGGGTTTGACTGCAGCCAGGAAAGCGTTGACGATTTAAATATTCTCTGTTCATTTTGTTCCATTTTTTTCTTCATTTTACCTCTGTTGGGATGTGATCTTTCACTGCATTTGTATGTGTGCGTAGGTGGATTAGCTGCATATTTATTAGTTAATCTGTTATTATATATTTTCGTTTTGAGTTAAAGACGTAAGAGAGTGTGCCTTTGATCATGTCGCGTTTGCAATTTGAGGAGCGTTGAATTTTAAAATAATTGGACAAATTTTGAATTTTTTTTTGTTATTTTCTTTGTTGTTTGTTGGTAGATTTTGGGATCGTTATTAGGATCGCTGTGTGATGTTGATGTGCTAGATAAATTATTGGATCGATTTGTTTGTTTATAATTTTAAAGTGGGAGCGAAGCAGGGCGTGGCTTACAGATTAGGTGTTGAAATCATAACAGTTACATTATTAACGGTTGATTAATGATTCCTCGGCTGCGGTTATATATAATCGCTATAGATTATGTTTAGCCGTCATCATATCCGTTGTGAATATAGAAGAAGATATACTCGCAAAAGGATTAAATAAATCTTTTCGAGATATCACTCATAAGTAGATTAAATAAAGTTTATATAAATAATAACAATTTATTATTTTCCAAATAAGTACTTAAATATTTACTTAAGTTAAAATCAATAAAATCTTAAAATGGAAAAGCATTTGCAACTAATTATTTCCAAGCCACCTCAATAAATGTTCAAACAAAGTTTTCGTAGTCTCATACTATTGGCAATTTCTTGCCCGCCAAGCTTTACGGTAACTGAAAAACAATTTCTCGAATTCTTTAACATTCTAGGTGATCGCTTTATAGGTGCACGTGATTACAATGTCAAACATACACATTGGGGCTCAAGGCTTTCAAACCACAAAGTAAAGCAGCTCTGCAAAGCAGTTATAAATACCAAAAACAAGCTTAACAATGTCTCGCCCTGTACTCCAACATATTGGCCAACAGATTCGATGAAAATTCCAGATCTCATTGATTTTGCAATAACACGAAGAATCTGAAGTTATCTAATATCTGCTAAATGTCTTGCAGATCCCTCAACGGATCATTCTCCAGTTCTTTTTAGTTTACTGAAGAAACCTCAACTAAAATAGTATCCCAATAAACTCACTACACAAAGAACCAACTGGCTTAAATATAAAAAGTATATAAGCAGTCATATTCAGCTGAACCCAGCAGTAAGCAACGAAATCGATATTGAAAATTCTGTCAGTGCCCTCCACAGCCACAACCATCCACAGCCAACTCGATGAACCACAGTCTAACAAATAGTCACATTGAACTGCTAATTATGACGAAACGGCGTTTAAAAAGGGAATGGCAGTGTCTAAGATCTCCAACCTCTAAGCAGAATCTAAAGATTGCTTCACATGAGCTAAGCAAAGCCATTAGACTCACTCAGAAACGATACATCGAACGTCTTTCTCCAACAAGCTCTGCTCGCGCTTTCCCCTATGGAAAGTGCAGGCAGACATTAAACCACCGGCTATAGTCCCATAAGTAACCCATAAGTGACCACACTGGAAAGTAGGCACGCACGGACATAAAATAGCAGAAGTTTTTGCAACCCACTTAAGAACTGTTTCTAAGCAAAATCCGTCAACGATCGCTTTTGTTCTTCCCTCTCTTTCGACTACGAATAACTCTGAACCCCTCAGAGTTCACACCAACAAAGTTCATATAGTTTTAAAAAAAAGCCCAGCTCAATCCCAAGAAGGCGGCAGTTCATGTTTTAATTTCCCCAAAAATGAACATGGAGCTTCCCAGCCCAGCTGTTACATATATCACGAAATTGTTTAACGCGATTATTAATTTCCAACTCAGTGGAAGAAATCAATCATAGTCATGGTCCTCGAAAAGGATAAAACACAGGCAACATCATATAGACCCATAAGCCATATCCTGCATAACCAAACTGTTTGAAAAATTGTTTCTTATAAAAATCAACTCACACATGCAGAACGTTATTCCCACTCACCTGGACGGTCTAAAGTATAAAATAAAAGTATTGCTTCCCCAAAATATACACAGAATTCTTGAATCATATCTCAGCAATAGAGCATTCACAGTACGGCAGAATGACTACATAACACAGGAGTCTGAAATTAAAGCTGGATAACCCCAATACAACGTTCTTGGTCCTACATTATATGTTCAATACACATCAGACATACCAATAGATCACAGACGCACTATATCCACATTTGCTGATGATACAGCAATCTTAAGTAGATCTCGATGCCCAAACAGAGTAACTAGACTACTAGCAGACCATCTCATTCTTCTCGAGGAGTGTATATAAAGGAGTGCGTATAAAAGTTAATCAATTTACATTCACTTTAAACAGCGGTACTTGACCAAAGCTGCCTCTAAACAACATTGTGATCCCACAGGCCAATGACGTCGTACATCTCGGCATTCATCTCGAAAAACGGCTCACTTATCGTACACATATTAAAGCCAAGAAAACACAAATAAAGCTAAAAGCCAACTCCCTACACTGGCTTATAAATCCGCGGTCGCTTAAGACTTAAGACTTCTTTGCAACTCCGTAATACAGCCTATTTGGACGTACGGCTCACAATTATGGGGCAATGTGAGTTCCAGTAATGTGGATATTATACAAAGAGCTCAATTAAAAATACTTAGAACTTAGCACCTTGGTATATTCGCAATACTCAAAGCCACAAAGATCTTAACATCCCAACTGTGAAAACTGAAATAGATCGTTTCAAGCAGAACTACGAATGCAAACTCAACTCTCACCCAAATCCACTCGCAAGATCTCTAACCCTACACCATATCCTAACAAGACTCAGGAGAAATGACCTGCCAGCCCTGTGATGTGCTCTTAGGGCCGTTGTAACTACATAAGTCTCCAACTGGGGGGCTTAGTGTAATACACAACTAGATTTAAGATTTTATAAGTTATTGTTAGTCTCTTATTAAGAGAAGATTCAGTAAAAAAAACACCAAATAAAAAAAAAAAAAAAAAAAATTATTCTTGTTTCACACAGGATTGCATTATATGCTGTGCCCAGTAAAAACTATAGCCGTAATGAATGTTGTGCCTACGACTTTTATGTCTAGACTTGCTTGTATCCAGACTTTGCCGATCAGATAGATAAAATCTTATTTACGCTCCGACATTTGTTATTTACTTATTGAGATTTGTTAAATATTTTAATTATTTTGTAATTCTATGAGTGAAAATCACGCTAAACCTAATAACAATTTTTTTACGATCAATTGCGATTGAATATTGCAATTTAAAAATTGCGGACAAATTGTAAAATAAAATGTTTGCAATGCAATTGTCTACGTACGACACAACGAATACTTAACACCAAGAAAGAAAGTGTTCAGTAATTATTTAAATGGAAATTTGTAAACATTACAAATAAAAAAAATTACATTTGATCGTGAGCCAACCACGTATGTGTCGTAGTTTGAATACACTTTTAACAAAAGATATTTGTATTCGTACACATAAAGTCTTCAATTATTGTCTTTTTTTATGTCGTTTGAGATCTGCACTTTTTGACTTTCTAATTTGAAGAGATATACGCAGAGCATTAGCTTTTGTTACGACATAATTGCATGATCAATTATTGTCACAGAATAAAGGGCAACAAAAAGTTTTCTTTTCATTTAAGATCATTTAATCTTGATATAATGTAATGAATAAATGGTAACTTTTGCTGTCAATATAAATCAATCGGAGGTATTTCATTGTATCTATTAGTTATGGGTATAAAACATCTCTCGTGGGTTTTTTGATATGCAATTAGCCGCACTTTAATTGCATAATGCTAACAAAACAATAAACTGCCATTGACTACCATTTAATTGGGAATGGCCAACAATAATTCTTGTTACAAACGGTCCAAGCAGCTCACACGTCCGTTAGGACACGTATCTCCTGGGTAGCCTCTGAACAGCCTGGGTAGCCTCTGAAGGCCATGATTAAAGAGGTGAACTAACATGTAATAGCGAAAAAAACATTTCTTAATTAGGATTGGTGTGCTGGGCTTAAGTCCCGCCACCGTAAAAAATGAATCCCCAATGAAAACAATAAAGAAGCCTAGGAAGGAACCCTATGATGATGACCCCCGCAAACTATATAAGGACCACGAATTAATGATATGCACCCGCACACTTAAGTGGGATGGTGCAAATATCCAGCTGGTTGATGTCCTTGAAAGATGCAAGGCTGACATCACTGCAATCCAAGAAATCCGATGGATAGGACAGCGTAGTGAGTAGAAAACCTGTGATTAATTCTTGGTACGACGAGGAGTGTCGCAATGCTACTGCAGAGAAGAAAGCTTCCTATCAGCGAACTCTGCAGTCGGGAGCAACGCGAGCTGTTAGAGAGCGATATCGAGTGAAAAAGAGAGAGGAGAAACGCCTTTTCCGACGCAACAAAAAGGAGCAAGAAAGGAGGAAGTTTGAGAATGTTATGTGACATAAATGAAGCCCGAAAATTGTATCAAAAGGTCAAGCATCTGACAGAAGAAACTTTCTGTAAGGACGAAAATGGAAATCTGATTATGGATGAATAGGAATCACTGAGATTATGGAGGAGTCATTTTTCTAACCTACTCGGAGGCGATGAAGCGCGCAATTCCGCCGATATAAAAATGACACCGGAACCACCAGTTAATGATGGCATTATTGTAGAGCCACCGGACACCGGACCGGACTGAAAAATAACCAAACGGCAGGCTCTGATGGGCTGAAAGCTGAGTTATTTAAAACCGGCGGCGAAGAGTTAGTTCGGATTATGCACCAACTTTTATGCAAGATATGGTCCGATGAACGCATACCCAATGAGTGGAATCTCAGTGTTCTCTGTCCTATCTTTAAGAAAAGAGACCCCGCTGTTTGCGCCAACTACCGCGGAATGAGTCTTCTTTCCATCGGATATAAGATTCTGTCGCGCGTATTAGGCTGAAGCCATATACGGATTCACTGATAGGACTATGTGGCTTCAGACCAAAAAGGTCGACCAGAGACCAAATATTCACATTACGCCAAATCTATGAAAAGACCCGTGAGTTCAACAAAGACACAACCCCTTTTAGTCGACTATAAAGCCGCATTCAACACGTCGATACGATCGAAGTTTTTCGAAGCCCTGTCTGCAGTAGGTATCCCGGCAAAGATTGTCCGTCTTTGCATGACGACGCTATCTCACACACAAAGCGTTGTCAGGGAGGGGAAAAACCTATCCGACCCCTTTGATACCAAGAGAGGTTTTAGGCAGGGCGATGCGCTGTCGAGCGATTTTTTCAATCTTCTGATGGAATATATCCTACGCCAGTGCCCGTACATACAGAGTATGTTGGGCTCTATCTTCCAAAAGGAATTGATGCTGCTCGCTTACGCCGATGTCATCGATATCATCGGTACGCTGTAACGGCGAGTCAGCAAAGCGTTCTCGGCTCATGGGTCTAGCCGTGAATGAGTACAAGACGAAGTACTTGGTGTCTTCTCTCACGTCTTGGATGGTCAGTGACGATGGAGAATTTCAAGTTTAGTGTTGTAGAATACTTCGTTTATCTTGGATCCGAGATAGCTAGTAACAACAACGTCAGCATGGAGATCAGGCAAAGAAACACGCTTGCAAACAGATGCTTTCTTGGGCTGAACAAGCAAAGAAGTAATGACCTCTCTCGAAAGACAATAATTAAGATCTATAAGACGCTGATACTCTCGGTCCTACTGTATGGCGCAGAGGCATGGACCGTGATTGAGTCAGATAAAACAACGTTGGAAGTATTTGAGAGGAAGATTCTTCGCATGATTTTTTGTTCTATTAGAGTGGGCGACAAGTTTAGGTCCCGTATGCACCGCGAGCTGTACGAGTTATTCGATGAGGTTGACATAGTCCAGCGCATAAAATTTCAGCGACTGCATTGTGCTGGTCACCTGGTTGAAAGAGCTCCAGCACGCATGGTTTACATGGGGAGTCCAAACTTGATTGGTCGACGACGTAATAGAGGACGATCAGGCACGCGTTGGAATGACCAGGTATGGAGTGATCACTTTGTACTTGGCATTCAAAACAACTGGCACCAGCGCGCACAAGATTAGGGAAGCTGGCGCTACTTCCAAAATGCTGTCATGATTGAAAGATGATTGAAGGCCATTTAAATGAATGAAACGCCTACAATTAAATTCTATCGAAGTTACCATTTATTTCTTGAGTTTTATGTACTTATAATCTAATATTCCACACAGATATTGTAGATAGATGTTCTCCAGCCAGAGTCAGTCCGGTTTTATTACTCTTACCGAGTCCATTAGCAGTACATATTATCATTCTACTTATCTCTCGAGCGCTGAAGACAGCTGAAGTAATAGCAAGTTGTGCAGGTAATAACTGCTGATGAAGCGTAGAACGTGGTAGTAATTGTTGCTAATGCTGTCGATGCGGATGATGATTTAGCTGACCTTGTATATTGACACCGACTTGAACTCTTGCATTAAGTTATTTAAATATTTTTAAATTGTATGGCACAAGCAAATAAGAGGTTCGAGCAATTATACGGATGGACTGGACGGATGACTGACGCTTGAATGATTAATAAAATTCTTACCTATTAATGTTTGTAACTAAGTGTAAAAACTGTTAAAGTACACGAGTTAACATTGAATCTATTTGATGGAACGAACATCATTTAACTTTTTAACAAATGTGGTTGGGACAACAAATATGTATCTGTAAATCTTAAAAATAACTGAGGAGAGATCCGATATCGTAGAAAATAAAAAATAAGTATGTGAATATATCGATTTCAAACTTGGTATAGACTATTCTATAATAACTTTAAATTAAACATATTAAATATCAAACATATTCAATATTAATTGTAACAATAAGCAAAATAAATGGAGCACATTTAGAATCAAATCAAACGAACGAAAAGAACTGACATACATAGATTCGGCAGTGCAAAGAACCAATGCAAACCAGTCATACGACAATGTTGTACCAAAGATATTTGTCCACATTCAAAGACTGGAAAATTTAATATGTTACTGAAGAAATATTTGCTTTATTTATTACAACATTTGCTAGAAAAATACTTTGCCTGTAAGACGAAAAAAAAATCATTTAGCAAACTTGAACCTGAGTCATGCCACATCTGCAGCACACGTTGCAAGGCGCCACGGCTGTATATAAGATAGCTTGGCGGCTGCAATGACAGTTGAAACAGCACGAGCTAGTTACCTCTTAGCCGAAGTTACACAAAAAAATCGACTCTGCGGCGGTTGAGGGGCGCCTGATAATGTCGCGCACACCTGGGTGCTCTCAATCGATTATTCAACCCGATTAATGTAGCGTACAAACGCACAGACTTAAAAATTTAAACAAAGAAGAAAAAAAAACCAAGCGATACGAGAAAAAATTTGATGTGAATTGACAAACCTCAAAAAATGTTTGAAAAATGAGATGCGGAACAATCAGGTACAAAATTGAAACAAAATCAAACATAATTGATGGCGTACAAATGATTTTTGATATTAGGGTTTGGATTTATTGAAATGTTGTATTATTGACATATTTATGAGTGCAATAGCAGCAACAACTCGGTCAGAAAATTATAAATAAAAAGATTGTTCGTTTTGTTTTTTTCTTTTTTTTTTGCTTAATATTTGGTTTCATATCGTTAAATGTCGCGCACACACCTTTAAGCTCCCTTGGGGAAATGCGTTGATGTAGTTATGTAAAGCGGAAGAAGTAACCGACCTAACAAAGAAATTTGAATCAACTAACTTCGATACCCTGTTTAACAAAACGGTATCTCTTTCCTCGAAATAGCCATTAGTCGCAATTAGTCTATCAATTTATTTTACCACAGGGGCACAGGAGAAAAGGGACTAAATGTTTCTTTCCACAAATCTTGGTTCCTCATTTCTACACAAATCTTTCTAAAAGTCAACATTCGTTCGGGATCTCTAATGTTGATAATTTTCACATGGAAAACAATATTATGTTAGGAAGTAACAACTGGAAATTCAATAAAGCGCCTACAAGCGGACATACGATTCTGAATATAGTAATTTGTGTGTATTCTTTACTTTAAGGGCCAGTTAAAATATGGAATAACTTCTACCAAAATTAACGGTTTTTGCTTGTTTCTATTTGTTATTGTTTTCCTGAAAATATTTTTGGTTTTTGTAACAGGTAGAAATAATGGTCTGAGACCACCCAAAAATACCCCCATTATGATCAGGAGCGATAGAGTAGTCGATATAGCCATGTCCGTCTGTCCGCCCGTATGAACGAAAGGATCCAGAAACGGTAATAGATAGAGGCTTTGTTCTTTTTGCATTTTACTAAGACTACCAAAATTTTACGAGTATATTTTTAAATTTTGCACCTCCCACCCCCTTCCCCATAAAATCAATTGTATTAGGCGTTCATTTGTTAGAAAAATTAGTATTCATCTTTTTTATTAAAAAATTAACTCACTCTTATATATATTTTTTATGTAGTTGGTCACTGCATGTAAATTGTTGGAAAATAAGCCAAATATAATCAAATAAACTTTCTCTATTTTATTATTTGTTGACCACAAACAAATTTCAACAATTACCTGAAACTTAGCAAAATGGCAGACGAATGTGTACAGAGAAGCAGTTAAAAGTTAAAGTTCTGTGGGTCAGTAGAAGTTTCTCAATCCCATTTGCACATGCGTGCCACTTCAGTTCTGTAGATACATGATTATCATTTTGAATAATAAATAAATTGCAGCTATAAAGGGAGAAGAAATGTCTCTTTTTAAACCATGAAGCTGGGTACATTTTTTTGTTCACTTTAAACATGAAAAAAATATATATTTATATATAGTTGATAAAGCATATACTATAAGGTTGGAATAAATGTCTTTTCGAATTTTGCGCTCTTTTTTTCAATTACGGCGTTTAAAAGGTGTGAGTGTCTAGTACTACGCTCTTTTGACGCAAGCGGGCAAAAAAATTTGTGATGTTTACTCCGTCGATACTTGTTCAATTCGCGTAGCACAAAAGTGGTTTACTCGATTCCGTTTTGGTGTGGAGGAAGTGAAAGAAGCACCACGCTCCGGCAGAGCTGTCGTCGAAGAAGTTGATAAAATCAAGGAAGTGATCGAGAAAGACCGCCATAGTAGTAGCCGTACCATCGCCCGGGAGCTGAACATCAGTCATATAACCGATAAAAAGCATTTAAAGAAGCTTGACTACACAAACAATCTCGATATTTGGCTGTCACACGAATTGACACAAAAAAAAAACCTCATGGACTGAATTTCCATCTGCGAATCGCTGCTGAATCGCAACAAAATCGAACCATTTCTGAAACGAATGGTGACTGGCGATGAAAAGTGGGTGAAGGGTGACGAAGCGGTTCAAACGGTTGCAAAGCACGGATTGACGGTCAGGAAGGCTTTGCTGTGAGTTTGGTGGGATTAGCAGATAATCATCTAGTATGAGCTGTTCCCCTATGGCCTAACGCTCAATTCGGTTCTCTAATGTGAACAACTGGACCCCTTGAAGGCAGCTGTCTCCCAGAAGCGGTCATCTTTGGCCAATAGGAGAGGAATTGTGTTCCATCAGTACAACGCCAGACCACACACTTCGATTGTGACGCGGCAGAAGCTCCGGGAGTTCGAATGGGAGGTCCATATGCATCCACTTTATAGTCCGGACCTTCCACCATCGGATTACCATATCTTGTCCAACAATTTAGCTGGTGAAAAATTGGCCTCAAAAGACGCTTTCAGAAATTGACTGTCTCACTTTTTTGCTAATAGTGAAGCAGGCTTCTTTGAACGGGATATAATAAAGTTAAATCTTACTGATTAGGCCATGTACCTTCCCCATAAAATGCCGCTCAAAGCTCAAAATTTCTTTGGCACAAAAACAATTAAGCATGCCAGTATAGAGATAACGTCTCTCTAAGACAAAATCCCAAAACTTCATCAAAATCGTATTACAATGACTATTTTATAATCAATTGAATTTGAACGACCTAAGATGCTTCCGTCCTCCCGCTTCTTTTCATACATAAAAAAATGTTTTGTAAGGCACTTATTCATACAGTAAGAAGTGGGAGGAGCAAAATACTTTTAATTAGTACCAATTTTTTTTTATATTAATTTCCTATCTTTTTTAGGCCCTGTACCGAAGGTACAAGAGCCTATTGGGTTTGTGCAAATGTATGTAACAGGTAGAAATAATGGTCGGAGACCCCCAAAGTTACCCCCATTATGGTCAGGAGTGATAGAGGAGTCGATATAGACATGTCCGTCTGTCCGTCCGTCCGTCTGTATGAACGGAAGGATCTCAGAAACGGTAATAGATAGAGACTTCGTGTTTTTTGCATTCGTCTAGGACTGCTCCGGAATTTCACAAGTTTATTTTGAAATTTTGCCCCTCCCCCCCTTCCCCATAAAATCACCCCCAAGGAGAAATATTTCTTCGGCACAAAAAAAATTGAGTATACCAGTATAAAGTTAACGTCCCTCTTAGTCAAAATCCAAAAAGTTCATCAAAATCGGATTATAAATAACGATTTTATAACCAATTGAAGTTGAATGACCCCCCTTTTCTTTTCATTCATATTCGCGCAGTGAGAAGTGGTCATGTGTTTGGTCATAAGCTCGGGAAACATTTAATATGTTTGTTAGGCGACCTGAACTGGTACAGGGCCTCTTACAGTCGGTTACGCCCGTCTGTAATTTTCTTGCTTGTTTTTCTTATACGTCAGTTATTTCTTTTCTTTCATATTATTTGTTAGTTTTTGTCTAGCAAAGGTTGAGCGAAATTTGAGCTACAATAAAAACCAATTATAGTTGCTTATACACATATATGTTAAGCTTGAAATACGCTTATATAGATATAATATATAGTAACAGATATTGTATACATATATAAATGCTATATGTACATATATGTACTATAAAGTATCTGCAACTTGTGAACGGAAACAGTCAGGCACTACATTGCGTTTGCATGCAAATAATTACCAACTGAATATGTTAAGAACTAATCCAGACAACATCAGTCAACGGACAGGTAGGTCATTCTGTGTACATGTTGAAGACGACATCAACGATATTTGTTTCCTTTTTTGAATGAATTACCTACGCGCTTGAAATCTTTCAGCTTAGCATTTGTTGACATGCGTAATTATGGCTAATTACATGCAAAGTCTCTATACAAAATGTGAAACTTTGACACACAAAAATGAAACCATTCGGAGAGCACTTTATAATACATACCGCAGATACAAATAACTACAAGTAATGTGTGTGAATGTATGTCATTAAAACCATTTTCAAGTTGTTAATATGAAATGTAGGCTAGCATGCATCTTTATAATTGTTTGGCTTTAAAGACATGTTACTTTCTCGTTAGCTCGGATATTGTCATTCGAATCTTTAGTACATAATTTCACTTTTTATTTTTTCACTCTCATGTTTGTGATTTCTTTTTACTTTTTTTGTTTTTTTGACACGTTTACGGTTCGATTATTTAGGTTATTCTTGACATAATTTCTGGCGTAACCAATAACAGTAACAGCTGCACCATCTGATACTTCACCAACAGGAAGTTTACAGCCAGTCGGTGAGTCAGTCAAACTTTTGTAAGATGAAAAATATTTTTGATTTCTTGAAATCTTTTGCTCTATGCAATGTAATTTGGCGTTGCTTTTTGGTAAAGTTTTAAATGCACAAAACTCTCGACCATGAATTATGTGAGCCCCAACCACGTATTAGGAAGTACAAATGGATGTGTGTATAGTATAAGTATAAAGCCTGCTAAAAAAAAAATAAGAATCAGCAACATGTAGATAGACTCTCAAGCTTTTACTGCACTCAAAGAACTATTAAAGGATGTGAATGAGATTGTTTAGATGCTATAACTGGTTTGAAATAAAAAAAGCAACAATAATAAATGTGTAGCAACATATTTAACAGCATTCTGAAATATTTTCTCACTTTTGAATATTTTCTATATACAAAAATTCAAAAAGTATCTAATGCTAAATTTGGTTTTCTACAGCTGCTTGCTCCAATGTTTAAATCTTGTCCAATTCCCCCTTACTGGCAGTGATTATCACTACCACACTTCACGTCATGTTACTATTATTTCGAAACATGTTTTGTATGACATGCGTATGAACTAGATTTCTTTTGGTGGCTAAATAATTTGTTCATTTGTTATCCTCGGGCAACGGATGACATTAACCCAATCATGCTGCAAATATCAATACACAACTATAAAATGTAGACCAGAAGCCACAGAAAAACAATGTGAAAAGAAAATATTTATTGTACTTATGACATAGATTTTGTACACTACATGTGCGATTTATGATATATTCGAACTATTCTGAAAAATGTTTATATTTCTAGCCTGAACAACAAAACATGTTGCCAGATGCAATCTGATGTCTCAATAGTAAAGTATGATATTTTTTAGGCCTAACTTACTGTGAACACTTTGACGTGCGAGCGCAATTTGGTTTTTTTACAGGCATCTGAGAAAATCATCTCGTCCAAAAAATGGAATTAAGCCGTGAATCATTTATTACGATTTTCGACATGGATTATCAAGACAAGAGTGCACCAATCAACTTCAATCAACTTTTGGTGATGAAGCTCCATCCTTGGCCTCTTGAAAAAAACTGGTAAAAGGCATTCAATCGTGGCCGCAACGAAATTCATGAAGGTCGTCCAAAATCGATCGTTATGCCAGAAAACATCGATGCTGAGTGTGAACTGATAAACCAGGATCGTCATGTGACACACCGTGAGATTGACGCATCCCTGGGCATTAGTATGACTAGCATATATACTATATTACATTAACATTTGGTCGTCAGAAAGATTTGTTACGCTTAATTTGACAATCGCTCAAAACAAGGCTCGTGTCGATTGATGTAAGCAAATGCTGAAGAAATTCATGCGAGGTGCGTCAAAACCCGTCTACTCAATCGTGACAGGTGACGAAACGTGGATATATGCGTATGAGCCCGAAAAAAACAGCAGTCGACCGTCTGGGTCTTTCAAGACGAGTCAAATCCAATAAAAGTTACTCGCTCGCGCTGCACATCGAAGCAAATGATCGCATGTTTCTTCTCGAAATCCGAACATGTTGCGACTGTGCCGCTTGTGGAAAGAACCGGGTCAATTCTGAATTTGTTTGCCTGAAGTGTTCGATGAACTGAGGAAAACCAACCGACAAAGACGAGTCGTACTTCATCACGATAATGCAAGTTCTCACACTTCGGCAGTAACAAATGAGTTTTTGGACGCTCAAAACATCGAATTGATGGGTCTTCCGGCGTACAACCCTGACTTGGCATCAAATGACGTCTTCCTGTGCCCTCAAATCAATAAAGTGTTTTTTTCTCATAAATTACCGTTTTTTCATGTTTAGGCTAGAAATTCTAAGTAATGTATTTTATATGTATTAGCTCGAGTATTATAAGCCGCGAGAGATTTATGTCCAGCAACTATTAAACTTGAAAGAACTAAAATCCTGGCATAGAATTACGACAATCTGCACTGTTATAAGATTAACTCAAAATTTTTGTACGGGAAAGACTTCTCTGGACATTTAATTAATTTTAGCCACGTTATTCGGGCAGCACAAATTCCCAAATTCTAAGAGCGAATGAGTAAGCAAACTTTGGTTCGTTACTTGCTTTTTGGGTAGTTGTTGATTGAAAAGTTTGGTGTGGCTCTAGCATGTGTATATTTTTTTTATTTTTGAATATTTTCGTCCACATTTAACTCAACGCTTGCAAGTTGTTGCGTTTCTTACTTTTATTTTCAAAACTTTGCTCTTAGCGCGCGCTTTGCTTTGTCCTTGATTGTGGAGGTTGGCGGTGTTGTCTGACTGCATTAATCATCATTTTGATCTGCTACAGTGTATCTGCAACGCTTGCCTGTGCCACAAGCTTAGCTTCGTTCTGTCATTATTGGAATTCTCTTTTTTTTTGTTTTGCTGCCAATTTTATGCTAAATTAGTTTTATTATTACATTTTCTTCAATGGAGGGTGTGACGATGTTATACATACGAATTCTTTGGCACAATGTACAACTATTTAAATTAATTATATTCTTCACACAAAACAGCTTGAAAAGTAAGCTTTGTAACTGTGTTTGCAATGTCTTAAAAGAAGCTTTGGATAACCCAAAAGGTAAACACATTCATCCATGTCCGTCTATATTTAAGTACAGTACAGTACAGTACTATATATGTATGCTAGAGAGGGTTGAGAGTGGGGCGTAGGGACCTACAATTCCATTCCAAAGGAGCTAAAACAATATTTGTTTTATATACGAAGCACTTAAGAACCATTGAATAAAATATGGTACCCACCATTAAAAAGTTTATAGTGAGGCAAGCTTAAAAGATAGACATTTAAAAGATAGACTGGCAGGGGGAGCCTTTCACTCAAGACTATAATTCCAATCATGGCAAGACAATATGTACTATTCTATATACTATATAGTCATTCTACGTATTCATATTTTTTGCCTTGCCACAATCTACTGGACTAATAGTCGCGATTGAACGCTATCTAACACTAAAAGAATTTTGCAGTAATTTCTGAGATATGCGCGTTCGACCAAAACAAACTCTTCAGCTTTATAATATGTATTAGGTTAATATTAAGTTATTAGAGCATTAAAAATCTTGTAGGAGAGTATCGCTCTATGAAACTTACCTTTTATATCGAAGGAATAATATTAAAATATGGAACGCCTGAAAAATAAAATGTATAGAATTTAGATTACAAAATAATTAAAATTAGTTAAAAAACAAGTAAGAAAATTACAGTCGGGCATAGCCGGATGTAAGCAGCCCTGTACAAAACAAAAAGGTAGGAAATTAATTAGAAAAAATGATACTAACGAAAAGTATTTTGCTCCTCCCACTTCTCACTGCACGAATAAGTGTCTTATAAAACATTTTTTTATGTATGAAAAGAAAAGGGAGAACGGAAGTATCATAGCTCGTTCAAATTCAGTTGCTTATAAAATCGTCAGTTTTTAATGAAGTTTTGGGATTTTGGATGAGACGTTATCTCCTATAACTGGCATACTTAATTTTTTGTGCCAAAGAAAATTTTAGCCTTGAGGGTGATTTTAAAAATTTAAAAATAAGTTCATAAAATTCAGGCGAAGCCTTAGTCGAATGCAAAAAGAACGAAGTTTCTATCTATCAGTGTTTCCGAGATCCTTTTGTTTATACGGACGGACGGACAGACAGACGGACATGTCTATATCGACTCCTCTATTGCTCCTGACCATGATGGGTTTAGTTTGGGGTGTCTGCGACTATTATTTCTACCTGTTACATACATTTGCACAAAATCTATAGGCTCTTGTATCTTCGGTACAGGGCCTAAAAAAACAATCCTATACGAAGTATAGAAGACATTTTATGTTTTGAAATAAGTATTAAATAGTAAGATTCTGTCGCGCGTATTGTGTAATGAAGCCATATACGGATTCAATGATAGGACTATATCAGTGTGGCTTCAGACCAAAAAGGTCGACCAGTGACCAAATATTCACATTACGCCAAATCTTGGAAAAGAGCCATGAGTTTAACCAAGACACACACCACTTATTTGTCGACTATAAAGCCGCTTTTGACTCGCTCTGTCTGCACTACGCATCCCGGCAAAGATTGTCCGTCTTTGCATGACGACGCTATCGCACATACAAAGCGTGGTCAGGGTGGGGAAAAACCTCTCCGACCCATTTGATACTAAGAAAGTTTTCAGGCAGGGCGATGCTCTGTCGTGCGATTTTTTCAATCTTCTGATGGAATACATCCTGCGCCAGTGCCCGTACATACAGAATATGTCGGGCTGGATCTTCCAAAAGGAAGTGATGCTGCTCAAAGGCGAGTCAGCAAGGCGTTCTGAGAGATTGAAAAACAGTCTCGGCTCATGGGTCTAGCGGTGAATGAGGACAAGACGAAGTACTTGGTGTCTTCTCGCACTCCGTCATCACATCTTGGACAGTCAGTGACGATGGAGAATTTCAACTTTAGTGTTGTAGAAAACTTCGTCTATCTTGGGTCCGAGCTAACCAGCTACAATAATGTCATCCTGGAGATCATGCTTGCAAACAGATGTTTTTTTGGGCTGAGCAAGCAAATGAGAAGTAAAGCCCTCAATCGAAAGACGAAAATAGAAATCTATAAGACGCTGATACTCCCGGTCCTATTGTATAGCGCAGAGGCATGGACCGTGATTGAGTCAGATGAAACAGCGTTGGAAGTCTTTGAGAGGAAGATTCTTCGTAGGATTTTTGGTCCTAATAGAGTGGGCGACGGGTTTTTGGATCCGTATGAACCGCGAGGTATATGAGCTTTTCGATGAGGTTGACATAGCACAGCGCATGAAATTCCAGCGGCTGCACTAGGCTGGTCATCTCATTCAAATGGTGAAAAACGAGCTCCAGCACGCATGGTTTACATGGGGAGCCCAAACTTGATGGGAGGACGCCGAAATAGAGGACGACCGTGCACGTGTTGGAATAACGAGGTATGAAGAGATCTCTCCGTACTTGACATTGAAAACAAAAGGCGCTAGTGGTGGCGCTACTTCCTAAATGCGGCCATTACCGGAAGACGGTTGAAGGTCATTTAAGTAAGTAAGTATTGAAATAGTCAAACTGAACAAAAACATCTCTGCCTATAGATATTGTTGGGAAAAAAACATATATAATTCTATATACAACTTCTTCTATATTGATAAGCCAGCGCTTCTTTCGGTGGAAAATTCCCTCAGCGCAAAGTGTTATTCTAACAAATGGTGGTATTGCATAGATTAAATAATAAATCGGAGAACAGTTAAGGAAATCAATGAAACAATACCAAAAAAAAAAAAAAAAAAATACAAAATATAACAACATTCTTTGGATCATAGAAAGAAGATTGAAACAAATTCCAGGGAAAAAGATGGCACGAAAGAGGGCACGAATACCAAAACTTTAGTGCGACCTTTATCTATGAACTGTCTTAAGTTAATTCGCATCAAATTGAATCTTAATGTTTAAACAAAACAGCAAGACAACGGACAGACAGACAGACAGACAAATATACGAGAACAAATAAAAATAAACAAACAAACAATTCAAATCAAACAATGCGGATGTAAGTAAACTGGCACAATATATCGAGTCGAGTCGGGGGTCGCGTAGAAATAGTCGTAGCATCGTTTATATGAACGATGTTCGCTCCTTGGTTAGTTCATTTGCTTGGCAAATAGTAAAGGGCACTGTGTCAGTGTGAATTTGAGTGGTGGTGGTCAATAGCCGCCGCCGCCGCTAGAAAGCGTTGCAGAATCAGCTAAAGAGCAAGCAGTGCGCGCAAGCAAGTAATTCTTTACAAACATATCAGCATATAGTACATAGCTATATGTTATGGAACTATAGGTAGTATGAAGAGTAGCGAGCAGGTGTGCGGAGCAAAGTAGAGTGAAAGATGTTAGAAAAGAACGTCAGAGAAAAGAATGATAAAGAATGTGCACATGAACCATTTAGAAACACGTCGTCGTCCACGTTAAAGTGGTATCTAGATACATGGGCAGTTAATTTGTAACAATTGAATTATAACGGCAAATAAACTCTGACAGCGTCAAGCGATATGCTCCAGAACAGAGCGGTAGATAGCGCAATAAGAAGAAGAAGAACAACAACAACAATAATAATGACAGCAAAACATTTTAAAATAGAAAGGTGTTAAATGGCAATGAATGAATGGCACAATTGAAAACATGAAAGTATAATAAAAAAAAAAAAAAAACACGGCATAAGTAAAGCAAAGCGAGGAGTAGCGAGGGCGGAGTTCTATGCGCCTAAAATATACTATAAAAGGTCATTAACTCTAGGCTAAATAAAAAAAGATCAAGGCAGTTGAGTATGGTCGACTTTGAGACACTCTGTAACGCCTTGAACTATAGATTAGATATATTTTACTGCAAGATACACGAATCTATGTAAATTATCAACAGAATTAAAAATGTTCTCAAAAATGGAAGAGAAGCGGACAGGGAGAAGGGCGTTGCCAGCTATCTTCGTAGTGGGTTACTGACTTTTTTTTTGTTAATAATTAGAACTCTTAGAACCCATCAACTATTAATAGCCACTAATTCAGTACAACAAAAAAATATTTTAATAAAACAAAGCAAATTATATCAGAATATAAAAGTCTATGAGAACATAAATTATTTGACGGGGGCTATGGATCGCTTGGCCCTTTTTGGATACTTTAATAAAAGTTCCTTTAACTAATTTTTGAGTTCTAGGTAAAAAAAGAAACGTTTCACCCCGCCGTTCAAAGGATTCAAATGTTTACAATACTAGGCAGAAATGTATAATTAATTTTATGAAGAATAACAAAAAATCTGCCGCTCATTATTGAGTTTTAATATGGAACTGTATTTATTAATTTTTTTAACTAAGGCAGTAAATGCCCAATTTGGTATATCTTTCGCAATCAAACATAGAACCAGATCAGTCCACCTATAAGGGATATTAACCCTTAACCTCACCATGAATTATTTAAATTAATTATTATACTCTTCAGATCAGATCATTTCATTTAAACACGTGTGTCTTGTTTTAACCTCGTTTTAAGTAATTTCTGCACGTAGTATTTATTTTTCGGCCGCCTTTAATCTTCATTAGCAGTGCGTGCTTAATTTCATTGAATACAGATTTTTTGGCTACCTATGGTTCGGAAACGTTAATTAAAGTCTTAATAATTTGAAAACCTTTGTAAGCACACAATTGGGGCGCAGCGTTGTTAGTTATTGTAGATCGAGCATTGAAATACAAATTTGCAAATTTGATAAATGATTTATCCATTTACAGTTGGTCTTATTTAAAGTTTTTACGCCTATTTAATTGATAAATGAAATATAAAAGTATCTTAATTAGGTCAATTAACTAATTATAGTACGACAGCTGGTTTGGCAAAAGTTTTCTAAACTAGCGTACAATTTATTAAGTTTAGTTACGCTTGCTTATCTAACGTCATGTATTCAATTGTAACTCAGTACTACAACGATCAACTTCCTAAGAACATCAATTTATATGCAGACTGCAGGCAGGAATTATAATAAATATATGCAGATGAACAAACCAATCTCAGCCTCGCGATATAGACTAACGAGCACACATACGAACATGAACGCGCGAGTATAGTGGAAGGATGCACAGGATGAGGTGGTGAGAGATTGTTGAATGTTGCAGAAACCAATCAAGTTGAAGTAAATCAAAAATCATTGAATAATCGAATACGAACCGCAGCAGTGAAGAGCGTCATTGCATTCAAGGAATTGTAAAAGAAATAAATAAAAAGATGGCAAGAAACTAAAAAGATGTCAAGTCCCGATATAATATATACATATAGAGAGTGGGTGTAGATATAGAATATATATATATATGTATGTATGAATCAGTTTGTAGCTATGAGCTGCAGTGAATTGCTGTTCCTTTATTTTTTCTTTTAATTTGCATAAATTTAATCAAACCACTAACAATATGGTGGTTGGCTTTCCTTTTGGAAAAATAAACTCATACAAAATACATATAAGGAAGTTGTAACAATGGTCTGTCTTAGCACATTGGTGATTTACCGGTAAAGCGGTTGTTTTTTTTTTATGAACGGGGCAACAAGAACAATGAAAGGAAGAATAATGCCGTTGTCTCACCCACATTCCCATAAATAATCAATATGAAGTCAAAAGCATTTAACCGAGTGGATTTGTATTAGCAGATACGTCAGAAAGCGAAATTTATGCAAAAAAATAAAAAAAAAAAACACCCGAAAATGTTCAATTCCAAAAATAATGTTTCGTTTGGAACGTGAATATAGCTTTTAATGTAAATTTCAAATCCATCGTCGAATTCTCACAAAACTGTTTAATAATACGAGTGTTGCTACATAAATTTCTAGGCTGAGCAACAAAACATGTTGCCAGCTGCAATCTGACGTCTCCATCGTAAAGTCTGACATTTTTTAGGCCTATCTTACTGTGAACACTTTGACTTACGAGCGCAATTTGGTTTCTTTACAGGCACGTGAAAAATTCATCTCGACCAAAAAATGGAATTAAACAAAAAAGTGACCGTTTTCGTGCGATGATTTATTACGATTTTCATTAAATCAACTTTTGGTAATGAACCTCCAACCTTGGCCACTGTGAAAAACTGGTACAACGAATTCAATCGCTAACCGACGAATTTCGTGAGGGTCGTCCAAAATCGGTCGTTGTGCCAGAAAACATCGATACTGTGTGTGAACTGATAAAGCAGGATCGTCATGTGACATACCGTGAGGTTGAGTTTGAATCACTCAATCGTTCAAAAGAAGGCTCTTGTCGGTTGGTGCAAGCAAATGCTGAAGAAAATCATGCGAGGTGCGTCAAAATCCATCTACTCAATTGTGACAGTTGACGAAACGTGGATATGTGCGTATGAGCCTAAAACAAAACAGCAGTCGACCTTCTGGGTCTTTCAAGATAAGCCAAATCCAACAAAAGTTACTCGCTC
Organism: Leucophenga maculata; assembly: GCA_035044805.1. NCBI lineage: Eukaryota > Metazoa > Arthropoda > Insecta > Diptera > Drosophilidae > Leucophenga > Leucophenga maculata. The sequence goes on from JAWNNP010001183.1 coordinate 229,475, forward strand.
GCGCAGCAAATCGCAGCAAATGATCGCATGTTTCTTCTCGAATCCCGTCCCGCTTGTAGAAAGAAGGACGGTCAATTCTGAATGGTATGCAACCATTTGTTTGTGTACGATGAACTGAGAAAAACCAACCGATGAAGACGCATTATAATATATCACGATAATGTGAGCTCTCACAGTTAGGCCGTAACAAATGAGTTTTTGGACGCTCAAAACGTCGAATTGATGGGTCATACGGCGTACAGCCCGACTTGGCACCAAATGATTTCTTCCTGTAGCCTCATATCAAAAATAAACTGCGCGGATAGCGGTTTTCAACTACCGAAGAAGCTGTTGATGCCTTCAAAACGCATCTTTTGGAGGTATGTATCTCTTTTAGAGTGGCTAAACTGCTTCACAAAATGGTTCGGGCGAATGCGGAAGTGTTTCGATCTTAATGGTGAATATTTTAAAAAACCATAAAGCGATTTTTTCTCATAAATTACCGTTTCGCATGGTTAGGCTCGAAATATATGTAGCAACCATTGTTACTCCTTCGTAAAAAAATTACCGAAAGTGGAAAATACCAAAAAGCCTTTAGAAAACTAAATATTACCAAAAATACTTAATACAATGAATAAAGAGTTCTTATAGCGAGTATCTCCAAAGTATCTCCAGAGGTATTTCTCCAGAAAGGGTGATCTAAGTCGGTGCGGAAATAACTCTTTTAAACTCTATCCAAAAGGTATGGCCTTCATCATCTTAGCCAGAATCTCGCCAACTTTAAACACCCAATTACGGCGAGTACAGAATAGGTTCCGTTCAAACTGGTCTTGTGTATACCACATTAATACACTACGCCTCATTGTGGAAAAATGGGTCGAGTTGAGGACCCCGTTATATCTACTTTTTGTGGACTTCGAGCGGGCGTTTGACACCATCAATAGAGACGCGATATGGAGCTCACTGAGCAGCTGTGGAATCCCTGAGAAAATCATTGATCTCATGATTTACGAAGACGCATTTTAAAGGCAACAACAGCACCAATTTTACTATAAACAGAGGTGTCCGACAAGGTTGTGTACTTTCACCACTCCTTTACATAGTTGTCCTCGACGCTGTGCTAAAGCGCAAAAACGCGGAGGTGCCAGAAGGCCTACAGTGGAGACTTGATCAGAAGCTTAGTGACTTAGATTATGTTGGCATATGCTTCATGACGCACACGCATAGCATTGCTGCAGCGAAGCTTCGGAGTCTGGAAGCTAGTGCTCGTGCAATAGGTCTCAAAATGAACTGCGTCAGCAAACAACTTCAGCAGCGGCACTGACAGTCGAACTCAGCGACAGCACCATTGTCACCATCGAAAATATTGGGAAGTTCCCCTATCTAAGCAGATATATTACAGCCGATAGACTCAGTGGCGCGTATAAGCAAAGTGCGAATTGCTTTTTGAAAACTCGACAAAGTATGGCGCCCATGTACGCTTTCATTGAGAACGAAATTAAAAATATTCCACACCAGTATAAAACCTATACTATTCAATGGCTCAGAGACATGGATGGTTTCAGACAGGATTGGCGAAAAGCTTCAATCTTCCGTTAACAAACGTTTGAGGATTATCTGCCGTATCTTCTGGCAAGTAACTACCACCGAACCTATCAACATCGAAATTAAAAGACGCAAGTGAAATTGGATAGGTTACACCTTGCGCAGAGAAGTCGACAACATTGCAAAGATGGCCTTCCAGTGGAACACACAAGGCAGCCGTCAGAGAGGTCGTCTAAAGCAAACATGGATTCACACTATCCATTCTGAAATCGGGTCCAGGGCAACGTGGAGTGAGTTAAGAGACCTAGCAGCAGATAGAAGTTGTTGGAGGACATTTGTTTTCGCCCTATGCTCGAACTAGGAGTAATATTTTAAGTTATAAAAATTAAAGTATTAAGGAATTAAAAAAAAAAAAATAATCTCCAAAGTTTGACAAAGCAAGACAAAGTAGACATTCTGATATAGCCTAGTAGATAAATATATGCATACAAATATATATTTTATTATATTTAAAAAAATTTTAAACTGTGCAGATATACATATAATACATTTTATCTTGGAGGAAAGCTGGAGGCGCCCTTGCACGTAACACTCCTTTTCATAGTCCAGGTCACATATATAAATGATGTCTATAGTATACAAAAATTAAAAAATTTTTACATGTCCAGTTCCAATGCTTGTGTGTTACGGGGATAACTTGGATGATGTAAGCTAGCATCACGTGTCAACAGTGCGTATGAACAATATCTATGCGGAAAATAGTTAATCGTCTATTAATCGGGCTGAGATACTTTACACTTTTAATGTAATTGACAGAACTAGCTTTGAGATGGATAAGAGATCACATTAGTAGGGACTTCCTTGATTAATGGGCGTTAAACGACCATTCGCATGAATAGTTAAATAACTCTAAACTAAGATGGCTCAACCAAGTAGCATCTGTTCTGAAAAACATAAAAAATTTGCAAGCACACTAAATCATTTTGTCATATAAATTTGTTTATACACTTCCTGAAAGCAAAGTTTACTTGCAGCAACAAATTAATGCCAAAGCCGGAATGACATACCGAATAGCGCAGCGCATTGCTAACACAAAGACGCTATCAATTTCTCTCGGATAAGGAAATGGCAGCCAAAAGTAACGCAATGCAACCAAACGTAACAACTGCAGCGACACACAACACGCGCCTGTGCTATAAATTTTAAATTTTTTATTGAATTTCATTGGTTTTTTTTTTTTTTTCGTACGAAAATTTGAAAAGGAAAATACGCAATGCATGAAAAAGTGACTGAAATGCGATTATTGACCAAATATGTAGACAAGATCATGGGCTATGGAAACTGCGTATCGATTTTGATTAAGCGTGTTCTAGTATCCAAGTTGGCTCCGGTGCGGTGATGCGATGGCTAGTCATGCGTAGATACTGCCATTTGTTCTTCCGCTTTGCTTAGCTGGAGTCTGCAACAACAACAACAACAACAACGACATAATAGCGAATAACTTGCGTCGTTGAGTTGAATAAAATTAAATAAATATTGGTAAAGAACATTTCTTCTTGCTAACGTTAGACATACTCGTTAATACCTCTCGTTGTACGAGGGTAATACCAGCAGTACGCGACCTTATAAAATATAGAAACATCATTCGACATCAGCTTACGTACTGCTGGGATTAGCCTTGTATATTCCTTTCATGCTTTGCAGACGCTTTTGCCTAACACGATTTTGTGTGCTTCGCCTCTTTTGCTCTGACTGTTGCCATATTCGATGGCAGTTTTAATGTTGCACATGTCAGCTAACTTGAAGTTAAACTAAACTAAGCACAGTTTCTTTGGCCATTTCTTTGGTTTGGTTTGCCATGGTATGCTGCAGTTGATAGTCTACATGCCACAAAATGATCAACGTGTCTTACTTGTCTCACTAGTGGCATGCTGCTTAGCATGTAATGGCAACAGCATCGCTGGGACATCGCAGACTGCACTGCTATATAATGTATGATTTATAGTAAAATATTTATTTACTGTTAAGTATGTGTGCCACACTTATATGTAAATGTGCTGTCGCAACGACCGGCAGGGTGCAGTGAACTAAGATGTCACGCGGTTTACTTTGGTGGAACGGAAGCTTGATATAAAAGTTGAAAGATTTTAATGCAACAACTAAGAAGTATTTGATAGATTTGTATGGAATCTTTAAAGAATGCCGATTAGAGGTCAACATACCGTATATTAAATTGGGTAAAAGGGCAATTTAAAATAAACGCGTAAAATTCCGGCGAAGTGCTAGTCGAGATCCTTTAGTTCATACGGATGGATTTTAGATATTAGAAGCATATATTAGTGATTTTTTTTATAAGAAAGAACTACGTAAATTGACTCTTTTTGTCTCTATTGAAATTTAATACTCCGCTGGCTGCCAATAATCTCATTGAAGTGTTTTAGCTCATCAGGTATCCTGCATAATACTTATATCTCAAGGATATATTAAGTATGAACAATGCTGATAATATCGGATTTGAACATATTATTCTAGGCTACTTGCCACTCGACCGACATAAATCAGTATTATCTGTTGACCTCGATATCGTGCATAATGGCTTGAGTTTTCTTCTCCGTTGATTATTTGCATATTTTATAGTTTTTCAATAAGAGTGGCAGATATTTCAAAGCAAAAATCACGCTGCGAAACACCATCTTATCGCAAACTGAAATAGCATACATCGGCTGCACCTACTACTCTCGATCCCAAAGCGCAATACTTACATCAAGTTAATCAAACCATCTCAAAAGAAATTCTAGCACAAATGCAAAAATATAAAGAATACAATATTACGAAACGTCTGCAGATCTTAAGAAAATTATGACAAGCTGCCAGATATATGATAAGCATCGAAATTGATTTTGCATAGTAGCAGCAGGAGCAGTAAGCAAAGGCAGCTCGTATGCATCTGACAGACAGACTGAGATACAAGACACGACACACGCAGTAGGTACACATTTATCTTAGCGGGAGTGAGGCAACACGACTCAAGCCAAGACGACGAATTTAGTTCAGCTATAACGTTGGCAACACCAGGCCATCCTGCGTTCGTTCATGTCTAAAAGCTTTGGCTTTCAAAAAAGTGTCATAAATCTTACAAGCCGACACAAAAGAACTTGACACAGTGAAATAAATACGAAACAGCATCTCCAATGCTAAACAAGCTGCATTGAACCGAGTTAGGACTTGGGCGGCACAGCACAGGGCAGTGGCGCAATGTTGCAGTGGCGTAAAAGGATACTAATGCACGTAATACGTTCCACTTGAAATGATAACAAAAGCACTTGTGGGGCTGCCATGTGTACTCGAATACGTTCAAGCTCTCACCAGCTATTTCGTTCTTTTAAAAATTATGTACAATAGGCATTACTAGTTTATCGGACAATTTGTAACGCAAGAAAGAAAAGTCCCATACATATATATATATATATTCTTGACAGTTACTATGCCATCCTGCTCCTCATTGTGAATTATTTGCCTAAATTTCGTCATTATAAAATATGCTATGTGGATTCAGATAGGTTTTCTGAAAGGGGTGTTCCCTTGAAAATGCCGTACACCTCAACATTGAGCTGACTTCAGCGATGGACATAGATGATGCAGTGGATCGATTCACCCAAAATGTATTTGATGCCGCTGCCATTGCCAACCCTCTAAGTACACAGCATCCGATCGAACGCCCTTGCTTCACACAAAGCGAAGACTGCGAATAAAGTTCATCACGACACAGCATCCCCTGGACAGACTAGTCTATAAAAGAGCTCATGCTGTGTTTAAAGACATGCTGCACACTAAAAAAGCACAGTTCTTTGAACAGAAGCTGGAAAGCATGGACTACACCGTTGACGCAACCTACTTGCTTTAGAAGGCAACAAATGCGGCCAAAAGGCAGGCTCTCCGGCTGGTTCCTATCAAGGATTCCTATGGTGAGCTGGCTATATCCGAGGAAGATCAGGCTAACATCTTCGCAAACAATTTGGAGGCCAGGCTTACACAGAGTAGTGCAGTTCCTTGAAGTCCCTCTTCAAATGGACTTTCCAATGAAAGCAGTCCGTCCCGAAGAAATCATGGGAGTCATACGGCATTTGCCCAGAAGCAAAGCCCCGGACAGCATCTGTCATAATACCTTAAGACATTGCATGTTTCTTTATTTGACATTAATATTTAACGCAATGTTGAGGACGCAGCATTTCCCTAGCAAGTGGAAACTAGCGAAGATCACTATGTTCTATAAGCCTGGCAAGCCTGAAGATATTGCTAGCTTATATCGTCCTATAAGCCTTCTACCTTCACTGTCGAAAGTTTGGGAAAGAATTTTTGCGACGCGGTTAATAGAGCTGGGAGTCCACCAAAGGGCTATACCTGAGCACCAATTTGGTTTTCAGCGTTGTCATGGCAACATTGAGCAAACTCACAGCTTAGTGAACTACATTTTAAAGGCTTTTGATGAAATGGAGTTTTTGTGAAAGTGCAGAAAGCCTTTGACCGAGTATGACACGTTGGTCTTTTAGCGAAAATCAAGGCTGTCCTTCCATCCCCTTTCTACTTGATAATACGGTTTTACTAGGATGACCGTAATTTTCAAGTGAAAATGCGAGAGAAGTTCTCAACTGTCCCTCACGTGAGAGCCGGAGTTCCACAAGGAAGTGTGCTGCGACCGTTTCTGTACGCCTTGTTCACTGTCGATCTCCCTGACCCCGATGAGGATATAATGCCACCCGAGAAAGTCATATTGGCATCTTACGCGGACGACGTTGCAATTCGAATACGATGCAGCTTATGGCGTGCAGGAGCATGTCCACGAGCTGGAGAATTGGACCAAGCGATGGAATATTAAATTAAATGCATAAATGTGTGTTTCACACTTAGAAAAAAAATGCCGCCCCAGATTTGGCCCTTGGTCAGGCAAACGACGTCAATTACCTAGGTGTGACGCTGGATAAGAGGCTTACATTTGCACGACATGTCCATAATTTAATATCTAGATGTCGCCTCAGACTAAGACAGCTCTTTTGGATACTCAATAGGAGGAGTAAGCTATCCTTACGCTGCAAGCGAGCAGTTTACAACTGTGCGGTGATTCTTATTTGGAGATATGCGATACAAATATGGGGCATCGCAGCCAAAACACACAGGCAGCGAATTCAAAAGCTGCAAAATAAAAGTCTTGGTGAGATTACAGGGTGCCCCTGGTACGTCCGCAACACAACACTACATCGAGACTTGAGGTTGAGCATCATAGAACAAGAAATCATCCACCACACAAGCCGCTACAACTTCAGGTTGCTAAACCATGCCAATAGGCTTGCAAGCAGTTTGCCACATACGCAGTCCAATAAGAAGATTAAGAAGGACTATTATTGGAGTCGCTGCTACACCTAATAGATGGAGATGACGGTTAATAAATTTCGACAACAATATTCCAATAATTTTTACTGTTTGGAGATTATAATAGAAGGTTGCGACATGATATGGTTATAGGATATACCAAATTCTGATTCCTATCAAATATAATAATTATTTATATGTAAAGAAGGAGTGTCCTCCATACAAATTTATTCCAATTTTGAACAAAAAAAATATAAGTGCCGAATCCCTTAATATGTTACAAACTTTCCGACACACAGGAAATACCATTACACAGAAAGTGTGTGTGTGGTATGAAAATTAAAATGCCTGCTTGCCACCGGCGTTTTGTGGTTTGTCGTTTGCTTAATTATAACATTTTGAAAGTAAATCCAATGACCAACAAAATGCTTTGAAAATTAAAAAAGTTCTAAAGGTAATTTAAGGTTGCTATTTTATTTTATTTATTTTATCTACTTTTTTTTTGTGGTTAATTTAACCAAACCTGCATTTTATGTTTGCTCATTGTTGTTGTTGTTGTTACTCGAAATTAGTTGTGTGCAAGCGCGCGAATTGAGCGATAATTGAACTCGTTTGATGTATGGAATGAAGTGTTTAGAAGAGAATGGCCATGATTCGAAACGCACCACCCACAGTGCGCTTTAAAAATAATTAAAAAATAAAACTATAACAATTTAAACTTTGGCTAAGCCGAAACTTTAATAAGCTACATACGAAATTTAAAATCGTGTAGCCCCTATAAATATAATTGAATGCCAACCTAAGGTGAAATGAATTTGCATATGTCCACCTTAATAATTTATTTTCGAGAGATTATACCACAAAAAAATTATCGATAAAACGAGAAACAATTGACTTCGGGAAAGAGCGTCTCAAACTAATCCTTCTCATAGATCAGTTCAAATTTTTTGGTGTCTATTATGCCTTCTTAAAGGCTTTAAAAATGTAGCAAATATCGTATGTAGTGAACGAATGAAACATTTTGAATTAAAATTAAGCAAATCGTATGTAAATAACAGAATGAAACTCATGTGAAATGAAGACAGTCATTCACTGATTGCTAACACTTTTTCATTAGTTTACATATCATCGGTTCTGTGTTTCATTTTATACAAGTTGTGCATCATTGGTGTGGCTCTAATAAAGTAGAAATTCCAACCGCAACCAGAACAACAACAATGCTGTTAAATTAAACCCACAGGAGAGAAGTACGTTAAATATTCAAAAACAAAGAAATAGGCATGTTGCCGCAATTGTTGAACATCAGTACAACAGACAAGTGAGGCAAGCTGACCCGACACACCAGTTCCAACAGACAAGAACAAATGATTTTCGCGCTGTTATTGATGATGTGTTGATTGTGCCCTGAAAGATAACCGACACACAATCATTTATTAGCATTAGTTTCGAGTTTTGAATATCATCTTGCCTAAACTTTTTAAAACTGTTCACTTTTCGTAGATTTCTTCGCTTAAAATGAAGTCATTATATCGAAGTACATATGATTCAGATATTAAGTATTATATATGTCCAGTATGTTTTACAAAATATTTTGGTTTTAAAATACTGACGAAACTTATCAACACTAAAAATGTTATTGAGTTCCCATAAGATTTCATTGGGAAATTATTAAATTTGATGACTACTCCCCGCCTACCCAAATGTAAATACAAACAAACAAAAAAAAAAAAAAGAAAAAGAAAAAATGAAGAAACAAAAGATAAATTTAACAGCTCCGCATCAAACAATAATTTTAATGACCATAATTACGGTCTAAGTGTTTAAAGTTCCAAAACGTCACAAATTTAAGGGTATCGTCCAGTGTATGTTGTTGTTGTTGTTGATATGTGTAAGTGACAGGTACGTACATATCTGTGTAGATAACTTTATAAATACCTATTTAGAGAATCGTTTATCACAATACCTCATATATGTACGTATATAGAAACAAGGCTGGCTTTGAAAGTTATAATAATTTGTAAAAATCTGAATTCGATCATAAACAAATCAAATTTAACGATTTGTATGATATATTTGAATAAAAAAACCAAGTGACGAATCCTAGCTGCAACTAATAAAACTTCGGTAGTTTAAAGGCAGATAAACGGAAAGAAATGAGAAAATTACCGCGGCGATCTGACCAAGGAAACTTACTGTGAAGACTGCTGCTAAACCCTAACAACTTCTATACGCGGAATACTACATATATTTCTAGCTTAAGCAATGAAACATGTTGCCAGATCTGACGTCTCCATCGTAAAGTCTGACATTTTTTAGGTCTAAGTTACTGTCAACACTTTGACGTACGAGCGCAATTTGGTTTCTTTACAGGCACCTGAAAAATTCATCCCGGGAAAAAAATGGAATTAAACCGTGAATGATTTATTACGATTTTCGACGTGGATTATTACGACAAGAGTGCACCAATCAACTTTAATCAATTTTTGGTGATAAGGCTCCATCCTTGGACACAGTGAAAAACTGGTACAACGAATTCAATCGCTCACCGACGAATTTCGTGAAGGTCGTCCAAAATCGGTCATTGTGCCAGAAAACATCGATGCTGTGTGTGAAATGATAAAGTAGGATCGTCATATGACATACCGTGAGATTGAGGCATCTCTGGGCATTAGTATGACTAGCATACATACTATATTACATTAACATTTGGTCGTCAGAAAGATTTGTTCACGTTGTATATAATTTGACAATCGCTCAAAAGAAGGCTCGTGTCGATTGGTGCAAGCAAATGCTGAAGAAATTCATGCACGGTGCGTCAAAAGCCGTTTACTCAATCGTGACAGGTGACGAAATGTGGAGAAATGCGTATGAGTCCGAAACAAAAGAGCAGTCGGCCGTCTGGGTTCTTCAAGACAAGTCAAATCCAACAAAAGTTACTCGCTCGCGCAGCATATCAAAGCAAATGATCGCATGTTTCTTCTCGAAATCCGTGCCGCTTAAGGAAAGAAGGACGGTCAATTTTGACCATTTGTTTGCCTGAAGTGTTCGATGAACTGAGGAAAACCAACCGACAAAGACGAATCATACTTCATCCCGATAATTCGAGCTCTTACACTTCGGTTTTTGGACGCTCAAAACATCGAATCGATAGGTCATCCGGCTTACAGCTCTGACTTGGTACCAAATGACTTCTTCCTGTTCCCTAACATAAAAAAAAAACTGCGCGGAGAGCGGTTTTCAACTCCCGAAGCAGCTGTTGATGCCTTCAAAACGCATGCCTTGGAGATATCTCTTTTGGAGTGGCAAAACTGCTTCACAAGATGATTCGGGCGAACGCAAAAATGTATCAATTTCAATGGTTATTATTTTGTAAAACAATAAATCGTTTTTTTTCTCATAAATTACCGTTTTTTCATAGTTAGGCTAGAAATATATGTAGCAACCCTCGTACACACTGACATTCTGTGATTTCATAATTGATTCCAGATGGCTCATAATTTGACCGTAGGCGTAGTAATGATGGGTGTTAATGTGGTAAAATGGTTTTAAAAATTGGTTTTAAAACTCTCTGACCATAATGGGGGTCGATTTAGCAATGTCCATCTGTCCGTCTGTCCGTACGTATGAACGAAAGGATCTTGGAAACGGTAATAGATAGAGACTTCGTTCATGTTGCATTCGACTACGACTTCGCCGGAATTTTACAAGTTTATTTTAGATTTTTCCCACCCCCTCCTTCCGCATAAAATCCCCCTCAAGGGTAAAAATGTCTTCGGCATATGACAAATTCCAAAACTTCATCAAGATCAGATAATAAATAATACTTCCATCCTCCCTTTTCTTTTCAAATGTGTTACAAGGCACTTATTCGTGCAGTAAGAAGTGGAAGAAGCAAAATACTTTTGATCAGTACCATTATTTCTTATTAATTTCCTAACTTTTTGTTTTGTACAGGGCCTCTTATAGTCGGTTACGCCCGACTGCAATTTTCTTGTTTTTAAATGTGATAGGAATTCCACAAATCAGTTTTAAGCACTTTAATTTTTTAAAACTTCTGTTTCCAACCTTGTTGTTTTATACATATATGAAAGACATACGTTTGTGCGTTTGTTACCGCTGGCAACTTACACACTTACATCTTTACTTATAACGGTAAAGCAACAAGCAATGATGCAAAAAAAAAAAAAGCTGCAATAATGTTTACTGCTACAATTGGCAAATTGAAAATTGCGCTTGGGAACCACCTACCGAACTTGAAGAGAAATGGGAGAAGTGATCGCAGAGAGCAGTAATACCAGATGGAAAGAACGAAGACGGAAGCAAGTCGTCGACGTCTGCCGAGAACCTTTGTATGGCCCATAGCACAGTGCGACTTCACTCGAAACTGAACGTTATTAAATCACAGACTCCAGCCAATGCTTCTGAACGCCAATGCTACGCAGTCGCAGTGTGTGGAGGGTGTTTTTGAGGTTTTTGGGTTGGCGGGGGCGGTTAGTTGGTTTAGCTCAGACGAAGTCGTGGACACAGCAGTTTGAGTATCTCAACTGAACAGAACGGCATTTCAATTTCAGTTCTTTTTAAAATTTTTCGTAGGCATTTTAATGAATTGCTGTTCGGTTCTACCAACGTGCGCCCAGGTCTTTGACTGCTGTTACTGCTGCTGCTGCACTCCAAAATGGCGACAGCGACAGCGGCAGTGTCGATGCGATGTGCTGTGGTGTGGTGGGTGTGTGGAAGTGCGCTGTCTGGCACTGGTAATTTTCTCAGTGCATCAATTTATGCAAATGGATTTTTTTTTAGTTACATAACAACCGCTACAAGTCGGTAAAAGTGGCTTCAGCTTCATGGAAGAACCAAAGCTGTAATCAGCAGTTAAGCGAAAGAAGCGCTTAGACGCTGCTGCAGACAGATAGACAGATAAACGAAAAGATTGTGGAAAGCGACTGTAGACAACAGAGACAGCGTATAAACATTTTGTTTTATACACAAATACTTCTAAAAGCAGAAGAAACGACATGATTGCAATGTTGCTGGCACATTAACAGCTCTTTGGAAGACTCGTTGTTATTGTTGAGTGCAAAAATTCTTCCTTTTCATAAGCGGAAAAGTTCAGAACGTTAAGTGGTTATATTCTCGTACAAACATATGTTTCAGCTTTTATAGTAAGTGAACAATTTTGCTGCTTTTCATTCTTCTTGATTGAACGAAAGCATTTGCTATACAGAACAAGCTAACAAAAATGATTTTCCATTTTAAGTTCTTCAACATTTTTCCAATTAAACTTCAGCAGAAAATTGGAAATGCAAACAAATGTTTTTGACATTCAAAAACGAAAAACTTAAGCAACAAACTATGTATTTCAAATCGCATATTTTTGCGTGAAAACATTTAATTTTAATTAAAATAAATAGTTCATATTAGATGTGGCGATGCTCTGCCGTAAAATTTTTTGAATCTTCTGATGGAATATATCCTACGCCAGTGCCCATACAAAGAGAATATGTCGGGCCGTACGCAGGAACGGCGTCAGCAATGCGTTCTCAGAGATTGAAAACACTCTCGTCTCATGGGTCAAGCGGTAAATAAGGACAAGATGAAGTACTTGGTGTCTTCTTGCACTTCGTCATCGCGTCTTGGACGTTCAGTGACGATGAAGAATTTCAACTTCAGTGTTGTAGAAAACTTCATCTATCTTGGATCCGAGTTAACCAGCAAAATCTTTGTCAGCCTGGAGATCAGACAAAGAAGACTTTGCAAACAGATGATTTTTTGGGCTGAGCAAGCAAATGAGAAGTAAAGCCCTCTCTTGAAAGACAAAAATCAAGATCTATAAGACGCTGATACTCCCAATCCTTTTGTATGGCGCAGAGGCATGGACCGTGATTGAGCCAGATGAAACAGCGTTCGAAGTCTTTGAGAGGAAGATTCTTCGCAGGATTTTCGGTCCTATTAGAGTCGGCGACGAGTTTAGGTCCCGTATGAACCGCGAGCGGTACGAGCTATTCGATGAGGTTGAAATAGCCCAGCGCATAAAATTCCAGCGGCTGCACAATAGCTCCAGCACGCATGGTTTACAAGGGGGGCCTAAACTTGATTGGTGGACGCCGAAATAGAGGACGACGGGCACTCGATGGAATGCCCAAGTATGGAGACATCTCTAGCGTCAGCGCGCACTAGACTATGAGGCTGGCGCGCCTTCCTAGATGCGGCCATGACCGGTAGACAGTCATGGCCGCATGATGAAACGAATTGATGAAACAAGTTTATGGAAAGAGTTTTCCATCTCGTACCACTATTTACGACTGGTATACGTTTCAAAGACGGTCGGAACGACTTGAATGAAGACGAACGTTCGGGCCGGTCGAGATCTTCAGTGAACGAACAAAACATCAAAATTGAGCCGAAATCGTCATTGAAGTTCATGGAATCGGAATTGGGATTATCCCAAGGCTCAATCCATTTTGGTCGATTATTTGGGCTTCAGGAAAGTGTGTGCACGATTTGTTCTGAATGAAAGGATGGCACTATGCTGATGTGAAGGCCATTCAAAAGGCTTGCACCGACGTCGTAAAGGTCATGCCGGCCAACGAGCTAAAACACTCATTTGAAATGTTATTAGATCGAGCTAATAAGTGCATTCGGTCGAAGGGAGATTACTTTGAGCAATAAATTTTTCATTTTATTTCAAAAGTTCGCGAAATTTTGAGACACACCTTGTATTTCTGATTTCTTGCACGTAAAGAGCGATTTTATAGTTTTTTTATTCTTTCTCCAGCGTCTTCAATTCACAGTAGGTTCCGATATGCAGCCCAGAGTTATTTCATAAAATTTGCGCTGTTTCTAAATGTAAGAGAAATTCCGTATAACTTTAAAATGTTTAGGTCGGGCATCTTGTAGCTTCTTGCAAACAGTATTAGTTCTTTTTAATTGGGTTTACTTCTAACTCCAAAACCTTGCCTCTATTTTAGGCCATTTTAGTGGAACTACTAATGCTTGTATGTATATATGAAACTATATATATTATAATTTTTCTATGTAAATACAAACACTTTCATTTGATTGTTTCGTAGTCGCATATTCCGTGCAGAGGCGGCGATGTGACGCACTTTCGCATGTCATTTCTTTCAAATTGTAAGGCACGTGCTCAAGCACAAGATTGACAGCAGCAGCAACAACAGATTCAGAACAACGAATTAATAACTTGACCTCAATTAAAAATTCAGAACAAGGTACAAATTACTCTATAGCAGTGCCAATTCAATGAGCAGTCCGTCTATACTGTCATTAAATCAGGCTAAGCAGTATGCACTTAAATGAGTGCCACTTCTCGGCACTGGAATCAGCTTTGATTTTAGTTTTCACTTTTGTTATTTTTAATTTTATGCTGTATAGGCGTTAATTACGGCTGCCGTTTTTTTATTCAAACTCAAAGTAAAGTAACAAGTTGAAGTTGTGGTAAACTTTCTCTTGGCTAAAGATGTTTTTTATATATTTTTCTTTTACGTATTGTAAGTACGTTCATGAATGATAGGATAGCAGATTTTGCTGCCGGCAATCTTCGTTTTTTATATTGTAATCAAGAAATTTTATTTAAATTTGACAAAAGATTCTTCAGAGAATTGTAGGTGGTACGTCAAAACGGCAAACACAAAATTTCTATGTTTCTAAAAATCTATCAATCAACCGCTAAATTTTCTCTAAAAAGAAAAGAAATCGTCCGCCCTAATATAAAATTATGCACATATAATCCTATTCTTGTTCAACTCAACGAGACAAATATTCTAGCCATGTTCGTTTGATTGTGTATGCTGCCTGATCCATCACTAGTCACACAATTAGAAATTCTGACTTCACTATTTTCTCGCCACAAGCTTTAAGAAATGAATTATATATGTAGGGCATTAAATAGTCTATTTCACTTACTTCTATTTTCAAATTTTTTGGTTTTAGAAGAAAACACGTGTTGCCTTTTTTTTTGTCAATGACTTAAACAACAACATTTGGCAGTCGCAACCAAGCCTGAATATTCATGTTCCATTTTTAGCTGCCAGAGTAAAAAAAAAATATAAAATGTTTGTCGAAAAAGCTGCAATGAACTGCAAATACATCTGTACCGAGCACATTTGGTTCTAGGCGTTCTTTTATTGCTCTGCCGATTGAAACAGAACAATTGCCACATTGATTTATTGTTTGTCAATCACTTCGTTTTGACAGCAACAAGCCTGCAACGATCGAAAGTGGGCAACGTGCCACATGCAGCAGCATGACGCTCCACTTCCTCAGCAATTTAGTGCCGGATTGTCTTGACAACATTTTTTCGTTTGTACACTGACTTATATGAAAAATTACTTCTAAAGAGCAAAAATATTTCCTACATCTAAGTAATAAGACTGTTTGATTGTATACTCTACGCACATATTGTGTATAGTATGTTTATTTTGTCAACCCAGTTGTAACACGTTTTGGTATGCAGCGGAATTAGGTAAAGCAGATGAATTAAGATGGCTAAAAGTTCAATTACTGCAATGGTCCCCTTCGGATGCACCTCTGCCAGTCACATTAATTAATTTGCACAGCACGTATTTCTATTCTTGAAGCCATGCACCTGAAGCTTCACTATTTTCTCTTTCGTTCAATTGCTACAATTAAATTCAATTAATATAAATAAAATCAAAAGTGATAGCTCCCTCAATTAACTTTCAATAAGTGACTTTCTTTGACGTTTGAGCATAATTTGTAGAAACGACAAGAAAAGCAAAAAAAAAAAAAAAAACAAACAAGTAAGAAAATTACAGTGGGGCATAACCGACTGTAGGAGGCCCAGTACCAGTACAGGTTGCTGCTCGAACTTCCAAAACTATAATGGATCTAAATGCTTTCCTAACAAACACATTAAATATTTCCCTAGCTTTTGACCAAGCAGTGCAAAACAAAAAGGTAAGAAATTAATATCAAATATGGTATAGATAAAAAATATTTTGCTCCTCCCACTTCTCACTCCACGAATAAGTGATTTATAAAACATTTTTTAATGTATGCAAAGAAAAGGGAGGACAGAATTATCATAGGTATCATAAGTTTAATCAAAGATGCTAAGACAGGGTATCTTGTAGTCGAGTAGTCCCACTATAGCGTGCTTTCTTGTTCACTTTCTGCAAACTTTTTCAAACAAAAGACCCAAATAATAAATTTACTTGTTTGCCCACTAAAGAAATTATGAAGTGCAGCCACTTTTACTTTTATTGTCCTCTATTGTTGGTGAGTTTCCATTGATGTAGTCGTTCGTTGTTGATGTTTTTGTTGTTTCTTAGCAAGCCAATCTGCTATTTTATTGTTATTTAATTAATTGGTAAAGTCAATATCCATTCAATATTGTTAATATCAAAGAATGATTTTCAGCGTCATTTTGTTTTTAGTAAATTTACATCAGTACTTCAGACATTCACATTATACTTATATACATACGAGGGTTGCTACATATATTGAGCATAAAACATGTTGAGCCATAAAACATGTTGCCAGATGCAATCTGACGTCTCCATCGTGAAGTCTGACATTTTTTAGGCCTAACTTACTGTGAACACTTTGACGTACGAGCGCAATTTGGTTTCTTTACAGGCACCTGAAAAATTCATCTCGGCCAAAAAATTAAATTAAATCGTGCGATGATTTATTACGATTTTCGACGTGAATAATCAAGAAAAGGCTGAACCAATCCACTTAAATCAACTTTTGGTGATGAAACTAGTATGAAAAACTAGTATGTACAACGAATTCAATCGTGACAGCAGTTCGCTCACCTACGAAATTCGTGAATTCATCGATGCTGTGTGTGAACTGATAAATCAGGATCGTCCGTAAGAGGCATCCCTGGGCATTAGTATGACTAGCATACATACAATATTACATGAACATTTGGTCGTCAGAAAGGTTTGTTCACGTTGGATACCACACAATTTGACAATCGCTCAAAAGAAGGCTCGTGTCGATTGGTGCAAGCAAAATGCTGAAAAAGTTCGTGCGAGGTGCATCAAAAGCCGTCTACTCAATCGTGACAGGTGACGAAACGTGGTCATATGCGTATGAGCCCGAAACAAAACTGCAGTCGACCGTCTGGGACTTTCAAAACGAGCCACATCGACAACAAAAGTTACTCGCTCGCGCAGCACATCGCAGCAAATGATCGCATGTTTCTTCTCGAATCCCGTGCCGCTCGTGGAAAGAAGTACGGTCAATTCTGAATGATATACAAACATTTGTTTTCCTGAAGTGTTCGATGAACTGAGGAAAACCAACCGACGCAGACGAATCATACTTTATCACGATAATGCGAGCCCTTTGGCCTTAACAAATGAGTTTTTGGACGCACAAAACATCGATTTGATGAGTCTTCTAGGCACCAAATGACTTATTCCTGTGTCCTCACATCAAACATAAATTGCGCGGACAGCGGTTTTCAACTTCCGAAAAAGCTGTTGATGCCTTCAAAACGCATGTTTTGGAGGTATCTCTTTTTGAGTGTCAAAACTTCTTCATAAAATGGCTCGAGCAAATAGAAAAGTGTATCGATTTTAATGGTGAATATTTTGTAAAACAATAAACCGTTTTTTTTTCTCATAAATTAAATTTTTTTTATGGTTAGGCAAGAAATATATATAGCAACCTTCGTACTAGATATATATAGAGAGAGGGGCCAAATTTAAAAATAAATTCCGTAAAATTCCGTCGAAGTCCTAGTTGAATGCAAAAAGAACGAAAATTCTAGCTATTACCGTTTCCGAGTTCCATTCGTTCATACGGACAGACAGACCGACATGGCTATATCGACTTCTCTATCGCTCCTAATGGGGGATAGATTCCTATATGTTCTAGCTAAATCAATCACAACAATACAGTGTTTTTTATAGAAAAACTCTGGAATGATGTTTGTTTGGGAGCCACCACCATTGAAATCATCTCGAGAAGGAATAGAAGAATATAAATATTGAAGGCTTCATCTCTAGCCAGATAGACTTTCAATATGACTCGACTTTTAATGCTGATCAAATGATTTATGGATAATTAAAAGCAGTTGGTTGGTTTGTATGGGAGCTAAAAAAAAAAAAAACTCGGGGTGGTATATATACACATAAAGTATAAATGATCTCAAAGAAACAAGCGAAACAGTTCCAATTGAAAGATATATAAAAAAGGGAGATATACAAAAATATGCAAATTGTTAGCAATTAGCATTATTAACGACAACAAATACAATAAAGAGAGCAACACCGTAGACAGCGAGAATATATATAAAAAATGTCGCAAAGCAAATGCGAATGTGAAAGAAAAACAAAAGCCACCATCAACAATTAGTTACTCGTCTACGCACTTCTTTTACGGAACACAAAACCACCAAAGCAAACTCAAAGCTTGCAACACAGCTTGCAACTAAGAATCTGTTCTGTAAATTTTGTTTTATACGAGCTTGTGCAACAGGCACATTCTCCATTTTCAATTTTAGCCCCGATCGCTTTCCCTCTCTTCCTTTAGTACAGTTAAGACCAACACCAATACCAATGCAACACTTCACCCACGGCAAGTTGCCTTCCTTCATTCTCTATTCTATATTTGGCAGGTCGCTCTTCTATTTTTACTATAGTGTGTCAAAAAATGATTCTCATTAATTATATTCTATAAAGGTACAAATCGGACCACAAATAGGGATGGATCCATACATAACCTTTCTGCCCAATAAATGGATATACATATACATATGTGTACATATACAAGGTGTATATAATAATATTGGGAAAAGATTCAGAAATACACATTTTTGAAGATATCGCTAGAAAACATTAAACATCTTAAAAGTAAGATTCTTGAGCGGCGACGCAATTCGAAGGCTTCGAAGATTGCATATTGTCCTTCAAACATCGCGCGGAAGTCTCTTTGCGTATCTATGATTCCATTCTGAGCGGAAGTTGAAGTTCTTCAGTAGGGTTTCTAGTCAAGTACCATGGGTAGGTAGCCTTTTTATTGTTTCTATGCTGGATGCGAGGGTAGCTCATTGTATTGTTTATTTAATTAACCTCTGTCAATTAACAAATATTAAGAAGTTTTTTTGTAACCAGATAAATGGTGGCGGGGGATGAACTTAATAATACTCAGAATATTGTATGTACTGAATGGCCGATAATTATTTACTTAGTTAAAGCTGCATTCAAAACATGCAAGTAAACTATTATGATACACTGTAAGAAGAAGAACAGCAGACACTGAACTGAAGTTGCGGGGCTTTAGAACGCTTTCAGCTCTGTAACTCAGCGTCTTGACTTCGCACAGGAAAACTGCAAGTAACAAGTCACAAAAAGTCGTCGACCCTTTGCAATTGTTGGCTTGGTGTTGCTTTTGTTCTTGTTGCATTGAGCGCTTGTTGTGGTATGGTTATGGAAGTTTGCTTGGCTTGTGGAAGTTGATGTTTTTTTTGCTTGTGTATACTCGGTTTTTTCTTCGCAGCTGTAGTACTTAGTTGTTTTAGTTGTAAATTGCTGTTTGCTGTAAAGTCTGTAAGTAAACTAAAGGCACTCAACAGTTGATTCCACATTTTGTTTTTGTTGCAACTTAGGTTGTCTTGCGTTGTAGTTGTTGTTGTTGTTATTGTTTCTATTAACACCCACAACATTCTGTAGCAGCGCTCGAACGTCAAGTCACATAATAAATTATTAACACTCGATGACGCATGTAGACAGAGAACATTGGCCAGAAGTCTGGGGACGGGGCGCAACACAGCCATATCTAGTAACGACTTGTGCTGAGTTCATTCGTCCAAATGCGGTGTGGCTTAGAAATTGTTGTTTTTTACAACGGCTCCGCTCCGGTTGAATCGTATAAAACAAGTTGTGTGCATAAATAAATAACTTTCGTTAGCAGCAACAATGCGTTCGGTGTTCGGTTTGCATACGAGTTTCTTTGTCTTCCTCTTTCATTTGCACACACGCGATCGGCTTTGCTCTAAGACAGCGCAGCGATCCGTAACTCGCGAGTAAAATGAGAAAAACAATGAGACATGACGAACATTGCTTATCAATTATATGAGGGCGGCGCATTGGCCCTTCCAAACTTAACAGGATGATGATTCTCTCGATCGCACTAACGTGTATACCAAATTTTAAACCTGCACCCCAAATGCTTATTCGATTTTGACCAAACTTAACAAGAATACCTTTCCCGATCCCATTAATATGTATGCTAAATTTCATCTCTGTACCATAAATGGATGCAAAGATGTGTTGAATTTGGTTTATCGCTTATATGGGGGGGTGGAGCATAGCTCCTTCCGATTTTGATCAAACTTCACTCGAACATTCTGCTGAATGAACTGAGTTCGTCTATGAATTTCAGTTCAATCGGTTGGATGGTTTGGCTTCCTATACGAATATACATACGAATATAGATACATACATACATACATACCTACATACCTACATACCTACATACATACATACATACATAGATATATAGATAGATAGATATATACAACATTAATTTTATATATATATAGATACAAATTTCGTTTCACAACTATAGCACAAGTATACAATTTCAATGGTGATCTCTAAATGAATAAGTTTAAAGGTAAGGTAAGTTAGCGGTGATGGAGGACAAGATGAAGTACTTGGTGTCTTCTCGCTCTCCGTCATCGCGTCTTGGACGGTCAGTGACGATGGAGAATTTCAACTTCAATGTTGTAGAAAACTTCGTCTATCTTGGATCCGAGATAACCAGCAACAACAACGTCAGATATAAGATGCTGATACTCCCGATCCTATTGTACGGCGCAGAGGCATAGAACGTGATAGAGTCATATGAAACAGCGTTGGAAGTCTTCGAGAGAAAGATTCTTCGCAGGATTTTCGGTCCTATAAGAGTCGGCGACGTGTTTAGGTGCCGTATGAACCGCGAACTATTCGATGAGGTTGACATAGTCCGGCGCATAAAATTCCAGCGGCTGCACTGCGCTTGAGCATCTCATTCGTATGGATGAAAGAGCTCCAGCTCGCATGGTTTTCATGGGGGGCCCAAACTTGATCGGACGCCGAAATAGAGAACCACCGGGCATGCGTTGGAATGACCAGGTATGGTGAGATCTCTCCGTACTTGGCATTTAAAACGAGATCGTACGAGACTACGGAGGCTGGCGCGCCTTCCTAAATGCGGCCATGACTGGAAGACGGTTGACGGCCATTTAACTTCTTACCAAATAAATTTAATTTAAAATAACAAATAAGAAAATAAAACAAGTAAGAAAATTACAGTCGAGCGTAACTGACTGTAATAGGCCCTGCACCAGTACAGGTCGCCTAACAAACACATTAAATGTTTCCCGAGCTTATGACCAACCTTACCAACTACTTCTCACTGCACGAATAAATGCATTATAAAACATTTTTTTATGTATGAAAAGAAAAAGGGAGAACGGAAGCATCATAGGTCTTTCAAATTCAATTGCTTATAAAATCGTCATTTATTATCCGATTTTGATACATTTTTTGGATTTCGGCTTAGAGAGATGTTATCTCTATACTGGCATACTTTTTTTTGTGACGAAGATATTTTTACCCTTGAGGTTGATTTTATGAGGAAAGGGGGAGGGACAAAATTTTAAAAGTCCTAGTCGAATAAAACAATGGGCGACGTCTCTATCTATTACCGTTTCCGAGATCCTTTCGTTCATACGGACAGACGGACATGGATATATCGACTCCTTTATCTTTCCTGAACATAATGGGGGTAACTCCGACCATTATTTCTACCTATTACATACATTTGCACAAAACCAATAGGCCCTTGTACCTTCGGTAAAATAGAATAGTCATGTTACATGGTATATATATCTTATATCTGTTCTATCCGAGCTATGTTTACAGTTATGGTTGGAGTTCTTTCACAGCACAGCGCCAAGGACTTTTAACTACAGACTTTTTAGAAAATATTTCGCAATTCTTTATTTTTTTTTTTGCCTTAATGAATCAGCGTTATTCACATAATCTTCTTTTGCCATTTATTCGCTTGCTTTTGGACGGTTCATTGTCATTCCTATACATCTCGCAGACAGGAACGACATAAAGGTGTTAAATTCAACTCATAGCAAACCGCAAACAGAAGCGAGACACCACAGTCGAGTTGTAAAGCATATCCAAGTGAATTGAAGTGGATTGGAGTCAAGTTTAGAACACGGTGAAAGAAGCAGAAGAAGTCAATGCACTGTTAAGAATTTCTACAACATAAGAAGGACATATCAATACAAAAAAAAAAAAAAATAAGCAGCTGTGGCAAGTTACTGGTTAATCACTTAAAAGGGATTGCGCTAAACAGAAAAAATGTAGATTGATATTAAGTTTATGTGAAAATAGAAACAAATAAAAGAAAGCAATGCGAAAATAATTAAAATTTGTAAATTATAGAAAGAACATTTAATTCCGCCAACATTTAGAGTTACCCCATATAAAATATTTAACCGTTTAACACATTTTGTTTTTTTTTTTATTTCTTGGTTGGAATATAGGTATGCCATTTGAAACTTCGTGTGAAGGTTATTAAATATTCAATTCCAATAAAGTTAAAGTATTTTTTTCTTTTTTTTTTTGTAAGCGTTATACATTTATGCCGACTGTCAATGAATTATCTCCATTGCTTGTACGAGTATACACACGAATTATTGTTCGAAATCACATCAAAATTCAACGAAAATTTTGTTTTAACAACAATAAACCGTTAAATCAAGGTACATGCGTGTATAATAATGAGCAACCGTTGAAAATTATGTCAGATACAATATCACGAATGTATATACACACACATATGCATGTATAAACAAGAGACATTTGCAGGCGTTTCAAGTTTCATTTATGTAGAATGCTTATAAAAAAATGACTTATGACGACTTTTTGATTATGGTGTGTAGCCTTAGTAAAGCGTTGAAGTAACTCTGCGAAATATAAATTTTTTTTTTTTACTTCGTTTAATGAAACGGAAGTTGTCATGATTAATTCATATACCAACAAAAAGGTTTAATTGAAAGCGACGTATAATATAGAATAATGTTCTAAGATGACATTATTCTATGTCCATAACTCATGTTTAGTATTTTCAGTAGACCTGGATAATCATGAATGAAGGTACAGTATGAAGAATATTTATGCTTTCAATTGAAGTTAAAGTTTTCCCACGTATTTATAAAATTTTTCACTAGTTGAACACCCGGAAATGCACTTTTAAAATTTAGTCTAATAAAAAGATTTTTTTTTTTCAGCGCGGTTTACTACTGAATTCATTCTTGGATACTCCTCATTAGCAATGTGCAAGTGTTGTTTGTTAGTTCTTAGTTGCCATTTAGATAGTACAATAGAAAATAACATTCAGCAAAAAAAAAAAAAACAAAAAAAAAAACAAAGGATATATGCATTTGAATGCCAAACTAAAACCACTATTGGCAGGCTGTATGTTACCAGCTCATGCTCCCCTTTGTCTGTGTGGCACTCATGTAACCATACGCCCCACACATATAGGCAGCGACGACAACTTTTGCTGCTAGGTTTCTTAAGTAGTTAGAACTCGTCCGGCGTCCATACTTCGTGCTGTGTGCAATGCGCCTCATAAATAAACTCAATTCCGCAATACAGTCAACTAAATCAGCGCAATACCGCATCATGCGGCGCAATAAATCTGTGAAACGCGTGGGTCGGCCAACGAACGAACCGAACCGAACGAACAAACCGGTGCAGGGTCTGAACCATTTTTAGCCAAATATGTATGTACAGCGACTGCGGTTTATACTTTTGACAGCACTAAGTGGTGAGGTTCTCGAAATTACATGACGACAAGACTTTGCTCGTTTCGACTTGTACCAATTTGGAATGTTCGTTAGGGGAATTCCAAGATTTACTTTTCGCTTTTAATTTGTCAAATCAATCGAAGAAACACAGCTGTTTGTATAGAAATTTCGGAAACATAAAACTTTGTACATATTATTCTTACGTACATCTGGGAATTGTTTAAAATATTATGGAATCTTATATACGCAACTATTGAGACCATCGACAAGTGCCCAAATAATTTAATATTTAATACTTTAGAATTTTCGCTCTGATCACATTTGTCTAGATTATACTTTAAAAAAAATTATGGTTCGACTGAATGGCATGGTGGCGACAGGTCACTGAACAGAAAAGTCGTGCCAAGTGGTTGTACCGAACTATCTTCCTATTTGGATGTATGGATGGATGTATGGATGGATGGATGGATGTATGGATGGATGGATGTATGGATGTATGGATGTATGGATGTATGGATGTATGGATTAATGGATGGATGTATGGTTGGATGTATGGATGTATGGATGGATGTATGGATGGATGTATGGATGGATGTATGGATGTATTGATGGATGTATGGATGGATGTATGGATGGATGTATGAATGTATGGATGGATGTATGGATGGATGAATGGATGTATGGATGGATTTATGGATGGATGTATGGATGTATGCATGGATGTATGGATGGATGTATGGGTGTATGGATGTATGGATGGATGGATGTATGTTTCTCTCTTACGGCTAAACCGCTTAACCAAATCATATGAATTTTGGTATAGCTATAGATGGGACGATGGAAAAGAACATAAGCTACTTTTTGACAAAATTCGGGGAACAGGGAACTATTTAAAGTTCTTCTTTCTTTCTTAAATGGCCGTCAACCGTCTACCGGTCATGGCCGCGTCCAGGAAAGCGCGCCAGCCTCCATAATCCTGTGCGCGCTGGCGCCAGTCGTTCTGAATGCCAAGTACGGAGAGATCTCTCCATACCTGGTCATTCCATCGAGTGCCCGGTCATCCTCTAAGTCGGAGTACAGAGATGAAATTTGGTACACATGTTATGAGGATCAGGAAAAGTAAACGTGTTAAGTTTGATCAAAATCGGAGGCGGTGATACTATCTATCTATCTGTGTATATTCCTTAAAGCCAAACTATCCAACCGTTCGAGCAAACTTCAGTTAATTCAGAAGAGTGTTCGAGTTAAGTTTGGCCAGTTTGGGGGCTATGCCCAAACACCTATATAAGTAACACCCTTTCCCTTTTAAACCTTTTTGGATTTTTTAAAACATCTTTTTTCACCGAAATATCGATATTTGAGATTTTACAATTAAGCGTATTAACCCATCCACAAAAAAATCGAAAAAATTCTGCCTGAGACCAGACCATCTTGTGATTTTGGGGTCGCTGATTCCGAATCCGATTTACCCCATCAGGTTAGAATTTTTATTTTTCGTAAGCTCAAAAAACAACCACTAAAAACCACCCCTACCAAACCATAAGCAAGCTAACCCACTTGATCTGGAAACAGCAAGTTAAATCGCTTATTTTTCTTAATATAACAAGGCCTACACATTTTTAACTCAGAGACTAGATCTATCGCATTCAAAGCAAAATAATGCGCTGAATCCGTATCCGTGCACGAAACTGCTCCCATACGTCTGGGTATGTCTGTTCTGGTCTCTGGGTCTAGACTTTTGTTAAATTTTGTCGGCCTGTGTAATTTTTACTGAGCGCAGCAAAGCTAGTTTCATATATTTGCTAAATTAAAATTTTTCGAAACTTGAAACTTCATTTGATACTGAAAACTTTTAGTTGAAACATTCTATCAATAATTTTTATCATCTGTTGAAAGTTTCTCAATATATTTGCTAATGTTCTTAGATTATTAGAAATCATAAATGGAAATAGTTTGAAGTACCATTTATTATTTTCTATAATTTATTTATTGTTATAGAATTAGGTCGCATTTCCATATCTGTTGCCGTCGAAGAGCTTAGACGACTTTAACATCTCTAATGGCAGAAGCCGACCCTACTACGTAAGTATGTCAAGAAACGTTAAGCGCCATTTAGCACTTTTTATACGAATCGAGCCAGAGATTTGGCATGAATTTCGATATGAGTAAAATGTTAAGTAGTTGAATAAATAAATAAATAAAGAAATAGGTACGTACAGCAAATGAATGAACATTCGAAGACGATGTAGGTGGCTGATAAATTTCACTGAATAAATTAGGTGAGACTTACCTTTTACGAAGAACCGACTGAACCGACTGAACCGACTGACTGACTGAGTGACTAACAAACAAACGGATGGACAGAAAACATAGAAAATTTATACTGTTGGTGAGTTGGATTGTGTGAACATCGAGCTGTAAGAAAGAAAAGAAATAAAAAATGAGACATTTTTTTGACATACAACTGCTAGTTTATACAGTAAAACTGGTGCAAAATATCTGCAATTGCATTAGAAAAAAAAAATTAAAAAACAACAAAATTTAGTCCTAATTGGATGTAAGCAAATACTGCGACAAAAATAACTTCAGCAAAGCCAAAGAACAGAAAACTACTCTTGCATAAATACAGAAATAATAAAACATTCTTCAGCTCTATTTTCTAAGTAAAGTGAACCAAATTCCATAGAAGACAAATACAAAAATTTGGAAACAAAGTAGTGTATTTATGCCTGAGCTGCAAATGGAAGATGGAATTCTACAGAATACAAATAATTTTAATTTCACTGCCATAGAGTTCGACTCAATAATACCCTACCAGAATACTATGTACTATATTATACACATACCTAATTACGATTTTAATATTTTGTCAGTTGTTACCAACTATTTGACAAGCTTTAACACATTTGATTGCAGGGTATAAACAATTCAAAACAAGAAATGCAAACAAAGTTGGTTACTGTAATTTGTCTTCCCACTACTGGATGCTACTTTATTAGATGCATTTGTAGTAGCATCTGTTGTAGAATTTATTGTTGTTGCTGTCGCCTGTTTGCCTGTAGGCCATTTTATCATGGCTTAAGTTCGAGCTAAACTTTATAGTACAAGTATTTATGTAGCTCAAGAGTCCAATTGGGCTGCTCTAGTTTTATATGTTTGGCTTACTTAGACTGTTACCTTTTGGAGTTGTTCTTGGTTGCCTTTGTCATTGAGATTAAAAGCATAAAATGTAATTTCTTTCGTACAGAATCTATTGTAAGAAGGTCGCATATTTATAATAATTTGTTGAAACAAATCAGAATACTCAAACCAATCCTATTTGTACACGCTTTACAACTGTTTGCAAATTACGAAAACATCTTAGTTCTCCTCTTCACCCATCTAAAACTGTATAAATAAATAGCTTTAAATTATATCATATACATATCGTATCCTTCAGATGTTACTTGTGTCAAACGGATTCCACTTACAATTTTAGCAACTAAGATTTTATTGCTCCATTCTGAGCAAACACTCAATATAAATCAAATCAAAATTATAGACAATGAAATATAGAGTAGAATTGCATGTTGCATGCAACACATGCCGCATTCGAAGATACTAAAGCAAAAGTTACTTTTTGTTCAAGTTGAATTATTTATTGAAACCGAAATGATATAATGAATAAATCAGAGAAGCAATTGAAATGGAATGACATGCAAGCTTTGTAAATTACCCTGCAGAGCGCTGAGGAATACATGAGTTGGAGAAAGAGAGAAGTTGAAGAGAAGTTGGCTAAATCAGATAAATATCATCTAGACATATAATACATTTGAAGACATATTTCAATCAAAACATAAAAGTTTACAAATATTTGTATCCCATTCCAACAAAATACAAAACAAATAGTGCGAAATTTATATCTTCAATAATTTCAAAGACAGAAACTATGGAGATATAGTCTCACAGACAGCCAGCCAGAGACAAATATTATATCCACTTCGAATTTAAAAAAAACTATTGGGATTCGTGCGCTTTTTTTTTAAATTAGGGCTTAAATGTGAAAAAAAAAAATAGCTGTACATTTAATGTTCAAAATATTGTTCAACGAAAGTTACGACGTTTGCCCATCTATCTGACAGTTTGTGAATTCCATACCAAAATAACTTCTACGGCTTTGCGACCAAGAACGAATCGAGTTACCCTTGATACCCTGTTCTAAAGTGAAGCCTATTTCGGAGAGGGTATTTTGCATTGATCTGAACAAGTAGTAATCAGAAGGCGCCATGTCTGAGCTATAAGGCGGGTGAGGTAGAACTTTACAGCCACTGTTTTCCAAATAGTTTTTTACAGGTTCTACAACATGTGGCCGAGCGTTGTCATGATGGAAAATTATGGATTCGTGTCTCGCACATTCTAGTTGTTTTTTCGTTATCGCTCTCTTCAAACGAATCAATTGTGCTCGCTAGAGGTCCCCTTTGATCGTCTGACCCGATTTCAAGAGCTCATAATACAACACACTCTTGTAATCCCACCAAATACAGAGCATTACCTAGGCGCCATGGATATTTGGCTTTGGCGTGGATATTGTGCTTCACATACGATTTCTTGCGCTACATTTTTCATCACCAGTCACAATCCAATGCAAAAATGACTTCTTTTTGTGGCGTTCAAGCAACATTTCCGACATGCAGAATCGGCGTTCGACGTCTTTAGGTTTTAATTCATGCGGCAACCAATTTCCAAGCTTTTGGATGAATCCCAATGCTTTAATAGGTCTGAAAAGGGTTGCTTGATCAACTCCTTAAGCATCCACGCATCCAATTCTTCATCTTCAAACCTTTTTGGCTGTCCGGGTCGTTCTTGGTCTTCAAAGTCGAAATTGCCACATTTAAACCGTGCAAACCACTTCTGGTACGTCACCATAAACTTCCACTAACAGTTAAGAAGAAGAACTCCCCGCAGAAACACTTTAACTGGCACAAAGTTCGACATTTTCAAATGAAGAGAAAAAATGTTTCTTTACTCTTGAAACAAATTACATATATGTACTAAAAAATACCCGCAATGACAGTAGCTTCCAAATGAACATAGTCACGGATGAACACGCCGCCCTCTCTCTTAGAAAACAACATGAATTAATGCCTATACCCAATATAATATTTCTTGGAGCAACTATTGCAAGTAGTGGAGAACATTAGTATCGATTGAGGCATGAATGGCAGAACCAACAACGGCAATCTGCAGCAGGAATAGAATTGTGGAAAACTTTGTCAATTGTTCGATTTATTAAAAACTTTTTTCCCCTTTCCCCCCTTTTACATTTTCACAGCAGCATCAAACAATTTCTCAACACTTCAAACATGTTTAACAAGGCGAATTGAGTTGAATTGTCACTTAAGGATGTACACTGTCGTAGCAATCAGTGCCAGTAACAATTTTATTTTATTATGTGCACAAAAAAAGTCGACAGGTCAAGGGAAAAAAGAAATGCACTTTATATATATTATATACATGTATATATCATCCAACAAAATATAGCAGAAAACCAAAATATTCTGACTTTGTGCAGTTAGACGATGTGCATTAGCTCTTTTGTGATTGCGTATTTAATAATGACCTCAACAAACATTGCTACAAGGATATTCAAGAATAATAGAACAAGAAATGTAAGGTACAAGGATGATATTTGATATACGTATTAATGGGATTGGTAGAAAATCACTTCATGAGTTTTGTCAAGGTCGGATGGGAATGTGCTTCACCCCCGATATAAGCGGTAAACAAAAATCGACCGATCTTTGCATCTATATGAGGTACGGTAATGATATTTTGGTATACGTGTTGATAGGATTGGAAGAAAATCACTTCTTGAGTTCATCATCAGGAGAAGTGAGATCCATTAGAAAAGTGTGGATGGTTTGGCTTTCTATAGGAAACATAATTATTTGCAACATTCATTTTGAGAAAAGTTTTTACAGAGCTCGGTGAAGCGCGCCGGGTGCAGTGAGTTTTAATATAAAATACTTAGTTTATAGACCAAATGTAAGAAAAATATGAAAATGTAAAGAATCTTGATTGAACATATCATGGTCGGAGGGGGGTGTGCCCCAGCCCCGTATATGCATATCTTTGCGTCAGTTTGGGAGGAGGCTATGCTTCACACCTCCACTATTGAAAGCGATACACAGAATACATCATATCTTTGAATCGATTTGAGGTACAACGATGACATTTGATATACATGGTAATGGGTAATGGTAAAGGGAAATAAGTAATTTGTAATGGATAATGGTAATGGGTAACTGGTAATGGTAACTAGTAATGGGTACTGATAAGGTCCATTCTTAATAGGTAATGTTTATACTGTCTACACTTGTCCATTGGACAAGTGCAAACAGTTTGGCTACATATTGTGACGTGGTCTAATAAAAGAGAAATACAAAGGGTTGCGTAGCAGAGCACGGAGGGTTTACTAAAAATCGTAATATGCCATAAAATATCAAATATTATAAAATTAGACTTAAAAAACCTCTACTTTGCAAAGGCGGGCTTAGCAAAGCAAGCCGGGTCAGCTAGTATGATATAGAAATCTTTTCTTCGACCATCATCATCTGCTTGTAAAAAAAAGGAAAGCCCGCATCGCATATCGGTCGGTTTCGGCAAAAACCTAGTTGAACATATATATATATTGTACATACATGAACTTTCAAATCAGACCTTCTTTAAACGTATTTAGCAAGTACAATCGTACATATCCGTAGTTGTGCCTATCATTACTATCATCAACGACAAGTACACCAATTCAATTGAATTCAATATGAAGCAAATGCTGCTGCTGTTGCTGTCCGTCCATCTGACTGTCTAATGGTCGTTTGTCCTCTGCTTTGATGTAATCGTCGATGGTAGCAATTTACCCAGCCATTGTTGTTGATATTGTTTCTTGCTGCTACAGATATGAATTATGTCAAATGGCATAATTGCCAACTTGTGGTTTCGCATTGCAACAATTTTTTACGCTACATATGTACATATACAAATACTCGTAAAGATATATGCACAGAAACGCAGATACACTGTACATATGAATGCGTGTATAGTAAGTAGCATATGTCCATATAGCGTAAGGCAGGAAGCAATAAATTCATGTATCGCTTGATACAATTTGTAACTGATAGATATGAGCGACGGAAATGCGCACAGCTGCTCGATACTGTTCATTTAAACAGTTGTTGCAATGTTATACCCTGCACCCACAGGACAAAAGAGTATATTAGGTTTTGGCTATTGTATGTAAAAGACAGAAAAAGTGACAGTTCCCAAAAAGTATAGAAATAAAAATTCTTCAGCCATGCTAAAATTTGTTTTTTTGTTGTAGATACTTGCGATGTCTTCTGATAAAACAATTTAAAATGCACAGCAAATAATTCGTTTTCAAGTTCTTATATGATTTTACTGAAATAGTTCTTACATCATTTTTAAACATTGATGAAGAACAGGTCACTATTGGGAAATCGGGTGTTTAGTTTAGCAGTAGTTGCTTACTTTGCTGTCACCCTGTATATATGCACTATTGCTGCCATCATCATCATCATCATCATCGTCATCATCTTTAAAAACATGTATGTATGTGTTTGGGTAAAGAGTTTAATTAAATTTAGTTTAACGGTACAACTAAATTGATGGCAATTTGTTGTTGCAACTACAGCACAGAGATGATACTTCGCATCCGCCGCAACTGCAGCTACTAAAGAGAAGTCGTTGTAGTTCATAAATTTGCATTTATCAGTTACTGTTAGTTTGCTCGTTAAATTGGCTTGGCTGGACTGCCTCTTTGACTTGACTCAAATTACTTAAGTACCTACTAACTAGGCAAGTTCTAATTGAGTGTATCGTACCAACTTTTCTACCTGTGTGTATCAAAGATGTTTGTTTCTTGTATTTATTTACGCACAGATACGCACTTTCACTACATGTAGTCATTTATTATGTTTATCTAAGCCAACTTGAAAATTTGTACTAATTAACAACTATATATACCATATGGTAAGCGTAGTAAGATCTCCGATTATCATAGTCGTTGCGCTTCTTTAGCTTGTTATAATATTTGTGTAGATGTGTACATAAAATATCTACAAGTAAAATCAAACTCAACGAACCCTGCCGAAAAAAACGAAATTTTTTACATACATCAAAAACATGTCAAGTACAACGAAATTATTTAAAAACGAAAAGTAAAAACTTTTCAACTTAAGCATTGTTCAGACAGACGGTAGAATATATTCAAGACTCTCATCAAAATGCTTTGAAAATAGTTTCAAATATGAACAAGTTTTAACTAAATGTGACAGCAAACTCAATGAAAATAGTTATTACTTAGCTTTGCTAGCAAACGTTTGTTGCAAAACTTTCATACCCTACACATGATATCCAATAAGTTCTTAATCTGACAACTTTATATTTAATATGCTGCCATGAAAAGGATAATTGCTTCCAAATCCACAAGTATCGTCGAGACATCCAATTTATTACTGACAGAACGAATAAGAACCACAATCCGTACATGCTTTCGCACTATTTCGTTACAGTGGACATAGATCTATTACAACACAACAGAGACTCGGCTAAGTCGATTGTTTTGATAAGATTTTATCTCATTTGTAATAGATAAATGTAGATAAAAAAAGAGCCGAATCATATTTATTTGAGTTTGTCACATTTAAAGAAGCTTTTTGCCATATTTGGTTCCATTTGTTTATAGTTACAAGCATCCACCAAAATAAAATTTTATATATACATATGTTGTCCTCGACTTAGAAGTAAACCCAATTAAAAAGAGTTAATACTGTTTGCAATAAGCTACAAGATGCCCGACCTAACCATTTTATTTTACGGGATTTCTGTTACATTTAGAAATAGCGCAAATTTTACGAAATAACTCTGGGCTTCATAAAATATCGGAACCTACTGTGAACTGAAGACGCTGAAGAAAGAATAAAAAAGCCATAAAATCGCTCATTACGTGCAAGAAATCAAAATATACAAGGTGTGTCTCAAAATTTCGCAAACTTTTGAAAGAAAATGAAAACTGCTATAGATTTTTTATTATTCAAAGTAATCTCCCTCCGACTGAATACACTTATTAGCTCGATCCAATAACATTTCAATTGAGTGTTTTAGCTCGTTGGCCGGATTGACCTGTACTACGTCGGTGCACGCCTTTTGTATGACCTCCACATCACATCAGCATAGCGCCGTCCTTTCATGGACAATTTCGCGAGTGGTTGATGGTCAAAATGCGACTTTTGGTAAAAAAAAAATTGGTCACAAGGGTCGATCGATGAGATACCGCATTATCATACAACAAACGCCAACTTCCTTCTCCGCGATATACTGGCCGAATACGACGGATACGACGGTGTAAACGTCTCATAACACCAAGATAAAATGGCCCAATAATGTTTTTGGTCCGTTGGAATGAATTCTTGGTGAATAATGCCCTTTGAATCGTAGAAACAAATTAAAATTGTCTTCATTTTTGAATTTGCCAAATGTGATTTTTAGGGTTTTGGCACACCGGGCGGCTTCCATTCGGCATTGTGACTCTTGGTTTCAAGGTCGTTTTGAATACACCAAATCTCGTCACAAGTAACAATGTTGAAAAGGAAGTTTTGATCCTTTTTGGAATCTTTAATGATGTCTTTCGAATGCTGAATCCAAAGCGCCGTTTCCTCGTCTTTCAATTGATGCGGAACAAATCGTGCACACACTTTCCTGAAGCCCAAATGATCGACCAAAATGCCATGAATTGCAATGACGATTTCGGCTTATTTTTAATTAATTCACGTACACTTTCGATGTTTTGTTCATTCATTAAAGATTTTGGTCCGCCTGAACGTTCATCTTCATTAAAGTCTTAAATAGTGGTACGCGATGGACAATGATTCTCATAAACTTCTTTCATCAATTCGCGAGTTTCGGTAAAAGTTTTAGCAAGTTTAAAACAAAACTTAATATTGGCTCTGTGTTCAACTGTCATATTATATGCTACAACTCCATTTCCAATTTTCCAAATGTCATGAAATTTCGAAGGGAATGTCAATGAAAGATGACACTTTCCAACGCAGGTTCTCAACAAGATGTCCTCAACCAGAAAATGTCCTGGAAAAAAAGTTCTGGAAATTTTGAGACACACCTTGCATGTTCCTTATAGAAAGCCAAACCGTAAAATTGATTGAATCCGGTTAAGTTTGGTCAAAATTGGGAAAAAGAGAAATAAGAACCAATGGAAAACTTAGCGGTGATACGCTCTATATATAAAAGAAAAAGCCAATCTGTCTATAAGAAACATTAAAAATTTATACACAGATGCCGGGTACAGCTACTAATTATATAAATATGTGATCTGGTCAATAAAAAGGGCTTTCGTGCGGAAACAAGTTTTTGGAGAAAACAGCTGTTATAGGTGAAACTAAATTTCTTAAACTCTATCCAAATAATTTTTTGATGCACTTTTCAAAGGCCAGATAGATGTATAGATTTTTATGGTTATAATATGATGTAAACCATACTTTCTATTTTTAAAGTTTAGTTGAAGGGTATTGAAAAAAAAAAAAAAACAAAATCTCTAAAAGTGAAAAGTTATGAAAAGCGAATAACGATGACAACAACGTCGGCTGCAAAAGTAAAGTTCGCGTAGCAAAAAGTAAGAACGAAAAAAAAAAAAAAAAAAAACAAAAAGAGACATTAACTTCGGTTTCACCGAAACTCTAATACATTACCATTCACACGAAACTGCAGCTTGTAAGTACAAAAAAAAAAAAAGGGGGTTGGTGTGTGCAGGGTTGGTGCACAACATCACGCAGACGTACATATGAAAGAAGCTAGATCGTCTCATCTCGTCGAACTGATAAAGAATATATATTATATATGCGGTCTACGATGTCTCCGCAAATGCGTTACAAACTTTCTGACAAACTAATAAAACCATTTCACACTATGTGTGTATGGTATGACAACAACAAAATCGCACGGAA
Organism: Leucophenga maculata; assembly: GCA_035044805.1. Lineage (NCBI taxonomy): Eukaryota > Metazoa > Arthropoda > Insecta > Diptera > Drosophilidae > Leucophenga > Leucophenga maculata. The sequence continues at coordinate 264,194 of JAWNNP010001183.1, forward strand.
AAGTAAAAGTCAGTGCAACTGCCGTGCCCCCGTGCTTTAGTGTCGTCAACGGAAGTCAAAAATATCGCGAAGCACCTCGCCTGCCTTCATACTGCACATAATTATTCAGTTTGTATTTTCTTATTTTGGTATTTATGCATTTTCCATGGAATGCTTGGCAACAATAACATTCGCATATATGTAAGCAAACGAGCATACATACACATACATATATGCCTGTGTGTGTGTGGTTGTGTATGACTTTTTGTAGATGCAACTGCGCTATGCTGTGGATCGCTTACCGCTTATTGTTTCGCACGAGTTGTGTGTAGCACATGCCGAGCTGCCATGCTGCTGCGTGTGAAATTGAGGTTATTAGTAACAAGGCCAATTCCATCATCCAATGCATGGCAGCAAATATTGCACGAGCTATGGCACACGCTCAACTGAAGTGCAGCGCATAGAGTTCCAATTATGTATGCATTTTTGTGTACGAGCGAGTGTATGTATGCATATGCAAATAAATACATGCATATTCACAAAATGTTTATTAAGAATAAATTTATAAAAATTTGTTGTATTTTACATTGCAGAACATCATTGATATGAACAAATATTCGTTAAAAATTAGTTGCTCATTTTACTAATTATTACTGCATCGGCTTGCCTTTTTAGGCCCTGTATCGAAGGTACAAGAGCCTATTGGTTTTGTGCAAATGTATGTAACAGGTAGAAATAATGGTCGGAGATCCCCCAAAGTTACCCCCATTATTATCAGGAGTGATAGAAGAGTCGATATAGACATGTCCGTCTGTCCGTCCGTCTGTATGAACGAAAGGATCTCGGAAACGGTAATAGAAAGAGACTTCGTGTTTTTTGCATTCGACTAGGACTTTTTATTTTAATTTATTTTATTTTAAAATTTTGCCACTTTTGGACTTTTGAACCATGTTAATGAAATTTCTATATTTATCAAATCAAATGATATAGATTTTATGTTGATCTCACGGATCACATTACAGAATATGAACAGCGCCCATGAAGGAGCTGCAATTATTGTCAAAAGTGGACTTAAATATAAACTAATGGAAAGTGTAAGAGCAAATTCTACTATTCAGCAGTATATGTTCTTCCAAGGTTTTCAATAACAGAATCCAACTACAAAGACTTTTTTAATTATCTTGGGACAAAATTTATTTCTGGTGGAGCTCGAGGTTGATAAATCCAAAAGGAAGTGAGTGTATACGTGTGTACTTAACAATAATTGGTTAAGTCTCTCAACAGGAAAATCTACATACTGGCCAGCTGATCCTCGAAAAATACCTGACCTGATGGATTTTATTGTATACAATTGCAGACAGTTTTAAGCTCCGATCAATCTCCTATTATTATATCTTATTGTTCTACAGTTCAATTTATAAAATTACCTTATAAAGTTTTAACATCGAAAACTGGTTGAAGAAACAAACAAACCTGGATGTATCCTTAAAAACGGGACTCGAAATTGACTACGATATTGAAACCTTTATAAATAACTAGCTTTTACCCGCGACTTTGTCCGCGTATCTTACGATAAAAAGTAGCAAAAATAATTACTTCTCTTATTTTGTCTCATTTGTGAAACTAAACGGGGGGTGGGTGGTGTATCGCTCTTCTAATTTTGACCATACTTAACCCGTTTACTTTTCATGATCCTCTTAACATGTATACCAAATTTTATTTCTGTACCTTAAATGGATGTAAAGATATAAGAAATGTTTTTTCACTTATATGGGGGGAGGGGCCACGCCCCTTCAAATTTTGTCAAAACGTTGCCTATGTTCTTTTCCATCGTCTCATCTATGTCTATATCAAAAATCATACCAATTGGTTTAGCGGTTTAGCCGTAAGAGAGGAACATACATCCATACATACATCCTTCCAAACTTTCGCATTTATAATATTAGTAGGATGCAAAATACTGTTGCGAAGATTGTTAAAAGTGCTGGTCGAGCTTGAAAATATACCAGCACATCAGTTTGCGTTTAGGAGAGCGTATGGAAGTCATGAAGAATGCCACCGGATAGTAAATGAAATAACTAATCCATTCGAAAGCAAGCAATAGACATACAGCAAGCATTTGACAGAGTATGGCACCCAGGCATACTATACAAAATAAAAAAAAAGGCTTCCAGCACCATACTATCTATTGCTTACATCATACTTATGCAATAGATCTTTCTATGTCAAGGAAATGTTTTGGGTCCCGTACTCTACATTCTTTATACAGCCGATATGCCTGTCTCAACTGAGGTATGTGTGGCTACATACGCCGACAATACAGCAATTGTTGCAATCAGCAGTTTTTCGCATAGGCTTTCCAATATTTGCAGGACGAGCTGTTCGTATTATAGAACTGGCTAACGATATGGAAAATAAAAGTTAATCTTTTTAAAATTTTAACAATAAGGGATTTTATTAAGAAGCATCACCGGCTTCTTGGAGGGTAGCAAGATTGGGGCCGCAAGCGGTGTTCAATTAGAGGAAGACATTACGCCTCCTCAGTCTGTTGAACGGCCGCCTGTTTGGTAGAGTGCGAGCAAATCTGTCAGCCTTGTGTTGTACCGACTGGTATGGCGGCCAATTTGCTTCTCTATCGTTTCCACGCGAAGGTCCCTATGGAGTGTGCTGTTTCGGACGAATCATGGGCAATCACTAATCAGCCGCAGGGCTTTATTTTGAAACACCTGAATGCGCTTTCGATGTGTCTTGGAACAAATGGGAGCAACAGCAGAGTTGTAAACCGCTCTCTTGCAGCGCAGGGCCAGTTTGCTTAATCCATTTAGGAGTCAGAAGAGTTGCCTCATTCTGAGGCGACAACGGCTGACTAGGTTTCTAGTGTGCCGCGCAAACGTTAGCCTCTTATCCAGCGTCTGCCCAAGGTATCTAGTTTCATTAGCTTGCGTGAGAACGGTATTATTCAACCAGACATTAGGAGGGATCCTTCTCCTTAGTGAGAAGCACACGTTGATGCATTTGGTTGGGTTTAATTTGATATTCCACTTTCGGGCCCAGTGTTCAAGCATGTGTAAATACTTCTCCACACCATCTGCCGCTTCGTATTCGCATTATGAGTTGTACAAAATGGCAACATCATCTGCATATGATGCCAGCAGTATTTTGTCGGTTGCCATTATGTCTGCAAAAGGCCCAACACGCTTCCTTGAGGGACACCAGATTTTGTAACATGCATGCTGGACAACTTATCTCTGACTTTCACCTGGAATTGGCATTCATGCAGATATGACTGGAGCATAAGGAAGCAGAGTGCCGGGAGAAGCGCCTTGATTTTTGCCAAGAGTGCGGCATGCCACACTCTGTCGAACGCTTTCTGCACGTGAACAAATTCCGTATTGCAATATTCATTGTCGTCGAAAGCATCCAGCACGTGGCTCACTATCCTGTGGATTTGCTCAATTGTGCCATGACCAGATCTAAATCCGAATTGGTGGTCAGGCATAACTTATCAAACAGCTAAGTAACTCGTGACGCAAAAAGTCGTTCCCATACCTTCGATAAAGAAGGTAGGAGACTTATTGGTCGATATGATTTCGGATGATCCTCAGGCTTGCCGGGTATGTGGATAATCGTTATAAAAGTTAATACACAAAAATCGGTGCATATAACATTTACACTAAAAAGAGGAAATTGTCCGCCAGAATGGTTAAATGAGTCTGAAATACCCCAAAGCGATCGCCGCTTTGTATGGAAAAACAATATCAAATCTAAGGTAACACAGCTTATATACTTATATACTACAGAGTCATGAAAAGATATTCGATAAAAATATTTTAAATTTTCAGTCTTTTCTAAAAAAGTTATTTTTTCGTAATATATGAATGCCAATGATCTATAATTAAAGTAAATTCAAAGATTATAAAGAATAGAAGAAAAAAAATCAATGTGAAAAGAAGCGAAACCTAAAGATATTAAATAAAAATAAACACGAAATATTTATAAATTTTGTATCAACAAATAATAAAAAGAACAAACAATAATAAAAGAATGACCCAACCAAGTAAACTAATTTGCATAAAATTTTTCATTGTTTGCGCATGCGTCAAGAACTCTTCAGAATTCAGTGAAACATATACAAGTAAAAAAGTTCCAGTCGTTCGTTTTTTTTTCCACAAAAACAAAGGCATTAAATATGACGAGAAAAATCTGCGGTTCTATCTGCTGGTTATGACTTGTGTTTTTTTTTTTTTTTTTGTAAACATATTTCATAAGAACCCTAAAGCAGATTGCAAATTATTTTGGCCTTCAACGAAACAATATTTTGAATTTACAAATGAATTTATTATGAAATTTAGAATTAAAACCTTTTTCAATTTGAAGCAAACGTTTCAGTTGGATGGGCAACGTATGCACGCTTCATTAAATAAGTTCATATGGAAAAAATTTAAAACATTTGTTGGAACTTTTAAGCGTTTTTCGATAGCACTCGAAATTGGTTCAACCAAAGCTTGGCCATGCCATACTGACATATGTAAAGCAAAGATTTCAAGTATTTAAAGTATTTTAAAGATTTTTTCGATAAAAGGCATTAAATTATAAACTTTAAAATCATTTTCACTGTCAAATTGTAATGCTTGATTAATAACAACTATATGTCCTGGCTATCATCATCGAGTACTAAGCCGCCAGCTACTTAAATTCAAACAAAACTAAGTAAGTTCGCGTTAAACCGATTTTGCTACCACGTTCAGATATGCTTTTTTAAGGAGAAGAAGGATCCCTATGGTGTGCTGGCTAAGTCCGAGGAAGATCAGGCTAACATCTTCTCAACCAATTTGGAGGCTGGGTTTAGACCGTTTTCACTTGCTTAAGAGAATGACGTGGCCAGAATGGTCAAGTTCCTTGAAATCATGGGAGTCATACGGCATTTTCACAGAAACAGAGCCCCGGGTCTCGACTGAATTTGTCATAATACCTTAAAGGCATTGCCAAAGCGTGCATTTCTTTATTTAACATTAATATTTAACGCAATGTTGAAGGTGCAGCATTTCCCTAGCAAGTGGAAACTAGCGAGGATCACTATGATCCATAAGCCTGGCAAGCCTGAAGATATTGCTAGCTCATATCGTCCCATAAGTCTTCTACCTTCACTGTCGAAGGTTTGGGAAAGAATTTTGCGACGCAGGTAACAGAGCTGGGAGTCTACCAAAGGGCTTTACCTGAGCACCAAGTTTGTTTTGAATCACATTTTAAAGGCGCTTGATGAAAAGGAATACTTGCAATGGAGTTTTTGTGGACGTGCAGGAAGCCTTTGACCGAGTATGTCACGCTGATCTTTTAGCGAAAATCAAGGCTATACTTCCATCCCCATTCTACTTGATGATACGGTCTTACTTGGAAGACTGTCATTTTCAAGTGAAAGTGCGAGAGAAGCTCTAAACTGTCCATCCGATTCCACAAGGAAGTGTGCTGGGACCTTTGCTGTACGCCTTGTTCACTGCCGATCTCCTTGTCCCCGATGAGGATATAATGCCATCCAAGAAAGTCATATTAGCATCTTACGCAGACGACGTCGAAATTCTCTACAACGCCAAATGCGAATACGATGGAGCTGACGGCATACAGGAGTATGTCCACGAATTGGACCAAGCGATGGAATATTAAACTAAATGTACGGAAGTGAATACATGAAAAAAAAATCCGCCCCAGATTTGGCTTAACAACAACGCCCTTGATCAGGCAAACGATGTCAAGTACCTAAGTGTGACGCTGGATAAGAGGCTTACATTTGCACGACATGTCCATAATTTAATATTTAGATGTCGCCTCAGACTAAGGCAGCTCTTTTGGATGCTCAATAGGAGGAGTAAGCTATCCTTACGCTGCAAGCGAGCCAAAACACACAGGCAGCGAATTCAAAAGCTGCAAAATAAAAGTCTTGGTGAGATTACAGGGTGCCCCTGGTACGTCCGCAACACAACACTACACCGAGACTTGAGGCTGAGCATCATAGAACAAGAAACCATCCACCACACAAGCCGCTACAACTTCAGGCTGCTAAATCATGCAAGGAGTTTGACAAATAGGCGTCCAATAAGAAGATTAAGAAGGACTATTATTGGAGTCGGCGCTACACCTAATAGACGGAGATGACTGTTAATAAATTTCGAATACACTAACACAATAATTTGTACAGTTTGGAGATTATAATAGAAGGCTGCGACATGATATGTTTATAGAATATACCGAATCTTGATTCCTATCAAATAAAATAATTATGTAAATATAAAAGCAGAAGAATTTTTGACGATTGGAAAAATTTGAGCAATCAAATCGGAAGTATTTAAACAGAAGCATATAACGGGTGAGTTAAGATTTAAGGAATAAGCGTTCAACGATTTAGTTTTGCTCTCACCTCTGCGTCAAAAGTACGTTTGCGTGTTTTATGTGGAACTCCTGCTTTTACTATTTTTGTCCTTACAATTTTTTACACTCCTGGGTGCAATGAACTACCCTAAGTACGGCTACTTTGCGTGATGAAAAATTGCCTTGCCTTGTGACTTAATTAAAATAAAATTATGTTTGAATAACAAGAAACCAAGCACACCGAAATAATGGTTCAAGTAGGATGAGAGTAAATCGAAACATTACGACTGCTCGTATATAAAAGCATCTACAGCAAATGGTGAGACGCCTCTTCATGGCTTTAAGGGGCGTTTATTCATGTTTTATTTATTTATCAGAATTACATTGAGATTTGCTTCTTTTTGTTGATGCATAGTTTGTTTCTTGCAGAGGACTTTGTAAAGAAACTGAACAAATAAACACGCATAATTTCATTCAAAAGTAATTATATAATGGTTCTCCGATGCAAAGGAACTGCTTCAAAAGAGCTAATAAATGAACTTTGGTCGATCCGAAACTTGCACTTGAAACTTTTTATACTCGATCCTAAAAAAATTCGGTGATTAGCAGTTCGAGGTCAAATCATTTAATACTTTTGGCGTTGCTTAGTAATAAGATATCAAAATCAGTCATGTTCAATAATTTTTATAACAAACATTCACAGAGTGCTTTATAAAACTAGTCCCAACAATTGACCGATTGATATCGCTGATTTATTCTATTAATCGTGGTCATTGATTATCAAGAACTTGCTCAACAACAAACTTTATTGCCAGAAAAGCCGTTTAATATGTTCAATTTTTTAAGATAAATACTTTGCAAAACATTTCACGTTCTCGTTTGTTTGTGCAAAATATAAGTAGTAGCCCTCGTACAATATTTCTTGTAGTTTTTTTCTTATTATGTTGCGTGTGCTGAATGAATGTTTTAGTTCTATCTTGCCTTGATTTGATTTGATTTCCATAATATTGTCAATGTTGTCTTTGCAGAAAAACATTTGAATGCCCAAGAGTATTCATTTGCGAATGTGCAGCCGGCTGATACAATTGTGTATTGTCAATCATTTGTTCAATCACGATGATATATAGTTGCGTCTTTATTGTTATTTGATATTAAATTGAATGTTACATATGAAAAGCTCCCCAAGGAATCCCATATTTCGTTTACGAATCTGTATATATTATTTAATGCTTTTTATTATTTAAGAATATTGATGCATTTTTTCTCGATTAACTTATTTTGGACGAAATTCTTTCTCTGTCTGGCGGTCCCTCAATCTTTGAGGTACTGGGTTCAATATTGGTAATTTAATTGCTTTAAATCAACTTGATTTCAATAGTTTAAAGCTTAAATGTGAAGAGTATTTAAGCATCGTTCCAATTTTTCGAATCGCATTATTATTGCCCTCGAATGAGTACGTTGTGTTCTGCGAATAGGCTTTCATGCAAAAGAGCGCAACCTACAAATAAATAAACAGCCAGGGAATAGATACTTAATACAAAGCCAACAGTGCCACAGTGACCAACCAGACCACTTACAGTCGCAGTCTCACTACACACACTACTCGCTGCTCATTGTTCGTAAATAAAATGCAAATTCGTGCTTTGATAGCGACTAAACAAAATGGTCCAATCCTCCTGCAGCTGATCGGGTACTGATGGCCGCCACAATGGTGATGACTATGCGAATGACTAGCAGCTTTTAGCGCAATAAAAATATTTGAGAGACATTTATGCTAAAAGTATGAAATATATGACAAACTGAGTGAGTGTGAGTGCGCGAGAGAGTGAGTAGTGTGACAGGATAATTCTGTTGGGAGTTTAAATGTGTCCTGCACTTGTGACATCCCATCCGTTGCTGCATTGTACCGTGTTGACTAAGATCAAGTGGAGCAAAGCGTAGGGCACAGCATGGCCGAACGGTGGTGGTGGTGGTGGTAATTGAATGCAGGACAGAATGCTGTTGTGCGATTTGCTGCCCAGTTCAGTGAAGCTTACAGCAGCTGCTGTGCGTGCCTGCCTGGACGAGTGCCGGCAGGTAGTAATGGAAATGAGATGCGCATTTCATAAGCTGCATTAGTGCACAAGGGCTTCAATCGGCATGACATCAAATGCCTTTATATGCGAAGCATTCAAGAGGGGGGGACAATGCAAAATGGCGCTGTAAGCGGAAATGTTAAATGTAACTGCTAGGGTTTAGTTATTCTTTCTATTCGATTGGATGCCAACTTGCTAAGTTCATTCGACCATTGATTGCTTATTGAATTTTTTTCTTATTTTTTTTTGCATTGATTGGATTTAGACTTTCTTGTTTAGTTTGCTTGTACTGCTTGACAAAGTATTTTAAAGAGTTTCTTTTTCAAATCGTAAAGTGTCTTTATTGATGTTGATTCTAGAGATGGGCGTGGTCAGAATATTGTGCGTGTATCTTTTGAAAAATACAAAACTATATATAAGTTTCTGTATTACATTTATTTTTTTTACTAGATTGTAAAAATCTCCTAATTTTTTATTGATTTTTTTTTTATTTTTTTTTATTTTTGGGTTTGTTTATTTTAATATTATTGTTGGTCTAGATTGAACAAATTTGTTAATGAAGTCACAAGAAATTTAAATAAATTTGTACATCTTAAGTTCTTTTATTTTTGTTAAATCTCAAGAAATCTATGTCGAATTATGTCGAAGGCGGTGGAAAGGTTTCTACCATGTAGAGCTGAAAAAAAGCTATCTCTGCCGACGAGGCGAAATAAAGATGGCACCAAGTCCTGGTCGCAACAAAGAGTCGTTGTAAAAAGAGACCGATATCTGAATCGGTTATAAAACGATATACATAATTATCATCTATCGATACGCGCAGGTATCGTGTGACTTAGATATGAAAAGGGGCCCGATTACAAATCAAACTATTTTTTAACAACTTTTCGAATCTGCTCATGCGACGACAATTTTTATTAAGTGTTTTATTTCTCCAGATATCCTATATACATACATATTCTACTAACTGATCTGTATATCTCTTCGTATGCCTTAGTTTCGTTTACCGCACGTAGGGTATAAAACATCTTCTGTGCGTCCATCTCTATCCATTCATTCGCTACTTTGTCACATCATTTTAATGGATTTATGCAATTTGTTCTGTTTATGCGCAGATATGAAACTACATACTGTGTATATAATTGATATGTCTTAATAAATTTTGGCATTTTATGCTTAAAGTTCTAAGTTGCGTACAATTTATTAAACTTTCAGATATTTCCTTTTAGTTTTTATTGTAGAGATTGTCGTTTATTAAACTTGTTATTAGTAAAGATGATTCTTAGGTCTGTCTGAAAAATTATTTACTAACTCATTTTGGGCTTGTTGCAGCCTTAAAAGCTTTACATGAAAAAGATCATCTTATTGTCATTGACTCGTCTATGCTGATTCCACTGAAAAGAATGAGTTTCTTGATACTCTATTTGAGTTGTCCTTGCAACAATGTAACAATGTTTGAAATTGCTCTGGTAGACTTCTTGTTCTGGTTTTGATATATCTATCAATAGGATTCCTCCGTTAACAATGCCAGAAGATGAATAAAATCCAACTTTGCAAGCCAACTTACAGCTTGATAGTATTTGCTGTTTACAGGACGTGTCAGAAATTTTAAAAAGACTGACTACGTAAAGCTCTTAATTTTCAGTAGTGATTGTTCCGCTTTAATGTGTTGTATACATATTGATTTGGCGTTGAATATATTTTATTCTACAATTTTCAATTATTTTGACAGATGCATTCCGTATATATCGAAGGTACAATAGCCTATTGGTTTTGTGCAAAAGTATTCCACAGGTAGAAATAATGGTCGGAGACCCCCCGAAGTTACCCCTCATTATGGTCAGGAGTGATAGAGGAGTCGATATAGCCATGATCTCGGAAACGGTCATAGATAGAGACTTCGTTCCTTTTGCATTCGACTAGGACTTCGCCAAAATTGTACAAGTTTATTTTAAAATTTTTAACCTCCCCACTTTCCACACAAGTGTAAAAATTTCTTCGGCACAAAAAATAAATAAGTATGTCAGTATAGAGATAATGTTTCTCTATGCCAAAATCCCAAAACTTTAACAAAACCGGATAATAAATGACGATTTCATAAGCAGCTCGCTGTACCCGGCACGCTTTGCTGCGCCCAATAAAAATTATTTTCATTACACAATATATTTGCTCCTCCTCCTCAACTCCAAGCACTTCTTTACTTCTTCCAGCAATATTCAAAACCGATAGATCAAAAAACTTTATTGTATCTTTTAAACCATGAAACTTTATTCTCTTTTCTTAACTTGATTACTTCATCCGATCCCATTAACATGTACACCAAATTTCATCAATGTACTTCAAGTGGATGCAAAGGTATGTTGAATTTTGTTTATCGCTTGTATGTGGGGTAGGGCACAGCCCCCTTCGATTTTGACCAAACTTTACTCGAACACTCTCCTGAATGAACTGAAGTTCGTCTGTGAATTTCAGCTCAATCGGTTAGATGGTTTAGCTTCATATAAGGAACATACATAAATACATACATAGACAGATATATACAAGATTAATTTTTATATAGATATATATAGGCTATAGCATTCCTCGATAAATGTACTATCCAACACTGAAAGAATTTTTCAAATCGGACCAGCGGTTCCTGAGTTTAGCGCGTTCAAGCAAACAAACAAACTCTTCAGCTTTATATATTAGTATAGATTGAATTTGAACGACCTGTGATACTTCCATCCTCCCTTTTCTATAATAAAATGTTTTATAAGGCACTTATTCGTGCAGTGAGAAGTGGGAGGAGCAAAATACTTTTATCAGTACCTTTTTTTTTATTTCGTAGTGCTTGGTCATAAGCTAGGGAAACATTTAATATGTTTGTTAGGCGACCTGTACTGGTACAGGGCCTCTTACAGTCGGTTACGCCCGACTGTAATTTTCTTACTTGTTTTTGTTTATGATAGGGTTGCATCGTCTGATCCGTTAATATCAAATATGTTTGCTAACTTTTTCAAAAGTACTTATTGATCTGTCAATCCTAATGTTATATACTCTTACAATATTACATCATATAACTTCATATATTCTTCTATTATCTCTATTCAAACTATTTTAAAATGACTTTTATCCATTCAATGTCTCTTCATACCTGGACCCGATAACATTCCCAGTGTTCTACCTCAATTTGCTTCTCTATGTCGATCATTTTCTACCTTTCTATAAGGTTATGCAAGTTGCGATCTCTTTGGAGAGAATTTTTCATTATTCCATTCAATAATTCCATTGCTATTAAACATGCTCATATACTAATATATGCAAATGATGTCAATTTATGTTTGTCATTTTCTGATGTCTCCCAACACAGTTTGCTGCAGGTTGATTTGAATCTTAAATTTCTCAAAATCCATTTAAGGTAAACTATTTGTTAAATAACATTATCCTCAGCAGAGAATATTTTTATAATGATTTGGCTATCCTTATGGAACCTAAACTTATTTCTAATAAATACATTGGATCAATGGTAAACAAAGCAAAATCTATTCATGGCTTTGTTAAGCATTGGTCTAAGGATTTTGACGATTCCTATATCACTAAACTCCTCAATACCTCACTAGTCCGCCCCATTTTAGAATTTGGCTCCTGTGTATGGTATAATTATTATTCAACAAGACCGTATTGAATCTGTTCAAAAACAGTTTTTTCTTTTTGCTCTTCGCAGTCTTAATTGGAATATTCGTGTAAATCTTCCATCTTATAAGTACAGATTAAAATTAATTGATCTCCCAACCCTTTCCTCACGCAGATCTATTCTTTTTTGCTTTTTTTACATAAAATTCTACTTGGTGAAATTGATTCACCTTACTTGCTTCAATTAATCTCATTAAATGTTCCTTTTCGATCAATTCGCCATTTTGTGTCAATAAAATTGCGACAAATCACGCTCTTAATTACTCACTTCGTGCTCTCTGTTCTATCTACAAAATATTCTTTTCTTTTTTTCGCTTTTCATTCGTCTTTAAATTCTGTTAAAAATGCTGACTATCCAACCAATTTGTAAATTTTATTTCCTTTAAATATTTATTTATTTGAGGAACAGTCGGCCAACCAGGCGGCCAATTTTCCCTTTTATAGTTTTAAGTAACTTTAGATAAATATATACTTTTTAATATGTTGTTGCTTTTTCAATAAATAATAATAATAATAAAACCAAGGCCCAACACAACAGCTAGAAATATTTTAATCAAAAAAAGAAGTTGCGCTTATTTAAAAGCAGGAGCAAATTTACTTGGTAACATGTTTTATGGCAGCCATATGCCCGCCGTGAACTCAAAGAAATATAAGTAAAAGTTGAAATTAAATATGCCTCATAAATCTTATGTTTGTAAGTGTATAATATTTACCTATATGCATATATATGTATGACTGTTTATAGCATGTCTCTTCATTAGTCTGACTCCTGTCAGTTTAAGCTTGTGTCTTCGTGGTTTTAATGTCTCTGTATCATGATGAGTGAAGCGATTCCACTTTAAGGCTTCCATATATGCATACTATTATAGCTTTATACGCTTTAATTCATTTTTGGCGAGGTTTTATGTTTACTTTGTTCTTTATTTCGCAGACATGTAGTATTTGCTGATAAAATTATGACATGAAACTTTTTCTGACAACCGTCAGCGCACAGGTTAGGCGCTCTTAGAGTTTTTATAAATGTTTTTTGTTTGTTTACTCTGCGGGCTCATATAAAGTTTATGGTGTATATTAAGCTTAGATGTGCGTTAAAAAAGTATTATTATTGTAATTCCCGAGACTGCTTAGGTGTAAAAATAGCAGCAATTCTACTTCTTGTACTGGTCTATACTAGGCACTTAAGCGCGTGACGTAGATTTGAAGACAGACTATAAATATTTTACTCAACAATGAGTTTGCACGTGTAGCAAGTTTCATGTTTGGGCATTAATCACGAAATCGAAATTTGTTTCAAAGCAGTTTATACGTTTTTGATTTGTTAAATTGTTAACAAAACAAGTAAATGTGAAACTACCCTTGTACAAAAAATATTACGCATACGTCACGAACTTAAAAAAAACCTCAAAAGGCACGTCGACTGTGACTTTGACACCGAGATTGCTTAAATGTCTGCTTGGATGCTATTGTTGAGAAAACTTGTATGCTTGACTAAAACACGAATAGGACTTACGGCAAGCCGTTCCAATAGAGTGCTGAATTTTTTTTTTTTTTTTAAGACAATCCAAACGAAACGTTGTAATGAAATGACTGACATACAGTGCTGCTGCGAGGGACTAGACGGACAAGTTAGAATAGATAGTCACTTTTGGAGATTGACTTGGCGACAACTGCATACACAACAACAGTTCACAGATTACGTTTCGAGTTACTTGCATGGTTTGTGGAAAAACAAAAAAAAAAAAATAGTACTACATAGTCGTATGTTGAAGTAATCTCGAGAGAAACTAAAGCAAAATGCTTCGCTGACTAACAAAATGCAATGCAACTGGTTGGCTGGTTGTTGTTGTTGTTGCTACTGCATAAAAATGAACTAAAAACAAACAAAAAAGAAAAATTAAAACAAAAAAGATCTTAACAACTGCAACAAGTAACAACACCAAAGATAGTTTTTGCTTTTGTTGGCGTTTCCTAAAAATACATGTCTTACCGTCTTTGGTTAAAGATACACGTATGAAGCTAAGGCAATGCAATGCGTACACATGACATGGACTTGATCTTGGACTTGTACCTACTATATAAACTTTTGCTAAATAACGCACTTCTTTTTTTTTTCTTTTTTTTTTTGTTTGTTGTTGTTGTATGAGTATGTTTAATGTTGACTTTTTTGCCGATACCGTCGCCATCATCACAGTTGCCACCTTTTAGTCATGACCTTAAACTTGTGGCCGCAGACTTACAATACACATACATATCTACATATACATACATACATATATCGTATATATATGTTTGTATGTATAAATAGCCATTTGGCTTTAAGCAGTTGCGTATCGTACCGACAACAACAACAACGACAGACAAAATCGTCGTCGTCGTCGTCGTTGCTAGTCATCAACATCAGTGCTATGCCCCGACTTGGCCAGTACCAGCAGCCAAGCCTGGGCAGAGTGGTGACGACACGACTTTTAATAATTCTGATATGGCTGATAGTGCCTTCGCGCAACGCGGTAGAGAAGACGATAATAACGATGATGTTGATGATAATGAAGCGGATGGTCACCATAGTAGAAGAATCACAAAATCTAGCAGCGTATTTAAACAGCAGCAAAGGCGACAAACCGACGAAGTGTCCATTGCGGCAGTGAAGCATTTATACAGCTGCCGGTCTGTTTGTCCATCTGCCATTTGTGTCTACATTATGCTTTTGAGATACTCTTTTTATGTATATCTTCGCAGCAACTCTGAGTCTTAGCTTTTACATTTCATCAGTCAGAAATTCTTGCATCCGAAATGTGTAGAGCTGACATAAGCAATTAAAATTTTGTTAAATTAATTTCGAATATTCCTTATATGATAATCACACACACACACACAGACATAAATATATATGCATATATAACTGTACACAGTAATATCCGCTCATCTAATCTGATAAATTTAAATTTAAATTTAATGTTGTATGTTTGCACGCTATCTTTGTGTGGTGTGCAATGTAACATTTTCTAATGGATATAAGCCAAACAAAGCAGTTTATACGCTATGTGTACATGAAGAAAAGCTTAGTTCAAAACCATGTAGTAGTCATGTAATAATGGTATGAACTGAATGAAATAAAAATTAACTTGGTAACATATATCAGTAAATAAGAAATATTATTATATAATTCTCTAATTTGACATTTCATGAAATGTTGCATTGAATAAATTCATCGTATAAACGTAGTAAATATCAAATTCTGATTGAACAGGATGATTCGGAACATTATATCAAAACAAAAATTCAAAAAAAGATTCTAAATAAAAATCTATCAAAAATAATAAATTTCATAAAATCTGTAAGTCTTTTCCCACTTATTTAAATTATATAAGTACGAGAGAGATAGAAACATATATGTAATTCAAAGAATTTACATTTAATATGGAACTATTTATGAATTATATTGTTTCGAAAAATTGGAATCTCTGCCAACGTTATTTTCTGTGTCGCCTGCACACCATGAGCAGATGCCCATTCCATTGCTGGCTAAAACCGAGGAAGATCATCTTGGCAACCAATTTGAAGGTCAGGTTTATACCGTTTTTACTTGCTGAAGTGTCCAAAATGGTGCAGTTCCTTAAAGTTCCTCTTCAAATAGACTTTCCAATGAGAGCAGTCCGTCCCGAAGAAATCATGGGAGTCATACGGCATTTTCGCAGAAACAAAGCCCCGGGTCGCAACTGATTTTGTCATAATACCTTAAAGGCATTGCCAAGGCGTGCATTTCATTATTTAACATTAATATTTAACGCAATGTTGAAGATGCAGCATTTCCCTAGCAAGTGGAAACTAGCGAGGATCACTATGATCCATAAGCCTGGCAAGCCTGAAGATATTGCTAGCTCATATCAAAGGTTTGGGAAAGAATTTTTGCGACGCGGGTAACAGAGATGGGAGTTTACCAAAGGGCAATACCTGAGCACCACTTTGGTTTTGAACCACATTTTAAAAGCGTTCGATGAAAATGAGTACTGCAATGGAGTTTTTGTGGACGTGCAGGAAGCCTTTGACCGAGTATGGCAACGCTGGTCTTTTAGCGAAAATCAAGGCTATCCTTCCATTCCCTTTCAACTTGATGATACGGTCTTACTTGGAAGACTGTCATTTTCAAATCCATCTCGTGAGAGCCGGAGTTCTACAAGGAATTGTGCTGGGTCCATTGTTATATTGTCATCTTACGCAGACGAAGTCGCAATTCTCTACAACGCCAAATGCCAATACGATGTAGCGGACGGCGTGCAGGAGGATGTCCATGAGCTGGAGAATTGGAATAAGCGATGGAATATTTAACTAAATGCAGGGAAGTGCATAAATGTGTGTTTCGCACTTAGAAAAAAAATCCGCACCAGATTTGGCCCTTGATCAGGCAAACGACGTCAATTACCTAGGATAAGATGCTTACATTTGCACGACATGTCCATAATATAATATCTAGATGTCGCCTCAGACTAAGGCAGCTCTTTTGGATGCACAATAGGACGAGTAGGCTATCCTTACGCGGTGGCTCCTATTTGGATATATGCGATACAAATATGCGGCATCGCAGCCAAAACCAGCGAATCCAAAAGCTACAAAATAGAAATCTTCGTGAGATTACAGGGTGCCCCTGGTAGGTCCACAACACAACACTACACCGAGACTTGAGGCTGAATACCATACAACAAGAAATCATCCACCATACAAGGCTGCTAAATCATGCCAATAGGCTTGCAAGGAGTTTGCCACACAGTCGTCCAATAAGAAGATTAAGAAGAACTATTATTGGAGACGGCGCTACACCTAATAGACGGAGCTGACTGTTAATAAATTTCGAATACACTAACACAATAATTTCTACAGTTTGGAGATTATAATAGAAGGGTGCGACATGATTTGGTTATAGGATATATCGAATTCTGATTTCTATCAAATAAAATAATTATATATATATATAAAAAAAAAAAAAAACACTACTGAACTGTATTTTCTGGTTATCTGAAGTAGGAATAGTATAATATAAATATTCAAACTTGGAAGCTTTTTATTTTTTCAAGTCTTCAAGTCCTCATTGTCCACACGACAAGTGAACATCGAACCGAATTTTAATGTTTATTGAGAATATATACACATTATGGGAAGTCCCGCATCGTGTGAAGAGTATTAAAGTTTCGGTTTTACCGAAGTTACAGTTTTCCTTGCTTTATTTCTATATATGCTGTACCTACCAAGCTAGCAACCAAACCCACTGAACGCATAAAAGAAACATATAAAATGTTTAAATGCGCACGTCCCGTATTTTATAATTCATTACGAGTTCCGCCACCCCTTTTCATGAATATTTTATGTTTTGCAGGTTTGCTCATTTTTTTTTTGTTCCTTTGCCAACAATATTCTTCACCATGGACTTGAAACTTACCAGCTTTGCGCGGCAGTTGCAACGAGTGGAGTAGAATACATTTGTGAGGCAGTATGTATTCTATATGCATGTGACTAGTAGGGCTGGTTGTGTCCAAAATTAAATACACTGGCTGACTGACTGACTGAATTAATTAAAGCTGGAAATTGAGGTGTTGCAGAGGAAAGCTGTACATAGAATGGTAGCGCATTGCAAATATGTATGTTTAATTTAATTCATTTGCACTAAATGCGGGCGCTGTGTGTGTGTTTATTTTATTTTTTTACAGATACTATTTTTGGTTTAGTTTAGCTTTGCCAGATACTAGCTAAAGAGCACTCCTTCACTATTTCTTGCTATCCTGACACATGAGAATTATTAAGTTTTAAATCAATAACATTTTTAATTTACAACACGAAATTTTTCTCTAGCTTCTGTTACAAATAGTTGTGCTATTTCTCTCAAATATACAAAACAAAAAAAGATAATTTTTTGCTTCGTTGTCAGCACAAACAATAAAAAAATCCAAAGTAAACCACAATACCCACAGAAACTACTGCTGTAAATAGTTTTACTATGGCAATCAGCAATTTTTTGACGAACTTTTGACATCGTCGAGATGCGGATAAAACGATTTGCACGAAATATACCAACGTCAAATTTAACTACTTCTTCGCCGATGACGGCGACCGTCTACCCAGCTAAAGGGAACAAATACAATTTCATTGCAAATCAATTGACCAAAGCGGCTAAGGGCATCGCGATGAAGTATCTCAAACTGTGAGCAGCATAAAACAAAACAAGAAGGAATGTGCAATACGGTCGAATCGAATATTCAATACCCTTTACACGAAATTGGAATTTGTCTAACAGCGATGAATATGTATATCTAGTATATATCTAAAGAAAACCATCATAAGTAAACGTAGAAAATATGAAGCTGATTCAGAATATATGTACTCTATATAACCTCCAAAACTTACTTTACCGCGTTGCAAACATTGTAATTAAATTATAATACTACATACACTCTTCATGAAGCGTATAATGTTAAGAATTGCAATTGCTTCAAAGCGTTTCACCAAAGCAAACCCTAATAACTTATAAACAAAAGAAAACCCGACGAATAAGACACCCTATGAAAAGTTCATTGAAAGTTCATGAAACAGAAATAGGCACCGAATCTTTGGCGGCATCGAACGAGTGATGACAGTACAAAAATTATGCGGACTTCACTCCTGAACGAACGGATCAACAGATTTTGATTCCTAGCCAAAGGCGAGGTATCAAAATTATGCAGCAAACTGTCTGAAGATCGAGTGAAGCAAGACTAAGTTGTTCAGCATTTAAACCTTTGGTTTATTATAAGCAATATAAGTAGTAGAGATGCAGATTGATTATTTGGAACGACATTGTAATGCATAGTGGTTCTCTGTGACTGCGAGAGTGACTGGTTAACTTACTGATAAGTCCGTAGGCATATTTTCAATGACTGTTGACGTATTATATTGACGTATTATATTGGATACGCGGAACAAAAAAATTTAAAAGAAAAAGTTAAAGTTTGTGAACTACCTAAAATCGCAAAAGGATTGTTGTAGGGCGAAGAACAAGCACAGAGACCCAATAAAGAGCTAAACACTCGATATACAAACCTATATTCCACTTTATTTGAGCTGATGAGTGCAACATATTTCTCAGTTATGTTAAAACAAAAATTTTATGTGATTATATAAGTTTGTATGTTTGAAAAACTGCCGAAGCTAATGCCGCCATAATCGCATTAAAATCTTGAAACGTTGTATAAAAAAAAGAAAAAAATAATTTCGTAAGGCGACAATTAATTGCGTAATTGAAAGATCTGCATTTATCAACACTTCAAATAATCTCACATATAATGTAAACTAGTGGTACCCGGTACGCTTTGCTGTGCCCAGTAAAAATTTATTAATATTATTATTATTATAAACACCGAGATCTTAGAGTAATCTAGAACTCTAGCTTAAAGAAATAACATTGGCAGCTGAGTCGTACAGCTTTAAAAAATGTATTTAAATAGTGTCTATATATATATATATATACATGTACACATGTATGTTCTTCATAAACACCTAAACCCTCCCCACTTTTTCAATTAATCTTACACATTTCGATCACAATAACAAATATTGCAAATTTCATCCCTCTACCCCAAATCGATGCAAAGATATGTTGAATTTTGTTTATCGCTTATATGGGTAGTGGTGCATATCCCCCACCGATTTTGACCAAACTTCACTCGAACACTCTCCTGAATGAAAACTTAAGTTCGTCTGTAAATTTTAGCTCAAACGGATGGATGGTTCGGTTTCCTATAAAGAATATACATGGAAACATACATAGAATTGCTTTTATACTGGTTATCTTCAAAAAAAATTTAAGAATTATATATAATTATTTTAATGTATAACGCACAAAAAAAAATTCTGATTATTATAGATTTTGGTGCAGAACTTCAAATTTAAGACTTTATAGTAACATTGAACTTATTATTATTATTATTAGGTAGTAGGCACTGCGACCCTTACAGGTCTTCTGTGCCCAAACAGTAGTTGACCTACAACAACTCATCCAGCCCTGCTGCCCAGAATAAGGGCACTAGGTTTTTGGGATAAAGTGCATGCACCGGCCTTCTTGTCACTTGGTGCCGGGTTTAGGTCAGAGCTGGGCAGTCTCCCAAGATATGCTCCGGAGTTTCGTCATCCTCCAGACATAATCTACAGGTGCTATCACTCTCGATTCCAATTTTACATAAGTGTCTTCTAATTCTACAGTGTAAAATCAGGAAGCCCGAAATCATTCTTAGATCGTTTCTTTTAAGATCGTTTGCAAATTACCGATCTCCTCTTGTTGTAAGGGTCTAACAGCTTTTTGCTCTGTTTTTAACCTTCACACTCTTCCCAGAAAAAGGCTCTTGCTTTATTTTCTTTCTCTTTTACCAGGATTCCCATGAAGGGGGACGCTGCTCCTCTTCTGGCCAAGTCGTCTGCTTGCTCGTTTCCTGGTTTGCCCGCATGTCCGGGTACCCAATACAGAGTAATCTTATTGTATTTTCCTAGGTTGTTTAGTTTACCTATACATTCCATGACCAGTTTAGATTTGATCAAAGGCGAGCTTACTGCTCTAATAGCTGCCGCCTGACTATTAGAGAAGATGGCGATGTTTAGGTTCTTGTACCCCCTATTTAAATTGAATTGAGCACATCTTTCTATCGCATATATTTCCTTATCTTTCGTATTAACATTTGTTTGATTCCTGATATAGATCTTTCTATCAATATTAATTCTTCCTACCCTAGCAATGGCTCTATCAGCCTGCTGTTGGATATGAAGATGCAGCGGCACTAGATTTAATAGCACGTCTAATGCCAACCTACGACAGGTTCGCATTGCTCCTGTTATATATATACAAGCTAACCTCTGAACTTTGTTCAGTAGCTTACTAGCTGTTGTCAATTTCGCTCTATGCGCCCAGACAATGCTATTATGAGTCTGACCGTTGTGAGGAACATCCATTTCATTATTTTGGGGGTACACCCCCAATTGTTACAGGCAATGACTCTGCAAGTCATCATTGCCATAGTAGCATGTTCTAAGTGAGTCTTCCATGTGTTACGTTTGTCAAATATTACTCCTAGGTATTTTACCTCCTTGGATAATTCTATCAGCGTGCCATTCACCCATATTGGCTTGAGTAACTTCATCTTTTACTTTCTAGAAAAAAAAAGAACGATTGTAGTTTTAGCTGGGTTAATACTCAGTCCTAACTTGGAGCACCAAGATCTTTTAATGTTCATGCCCATCTTAGTTTGATTACATGGTGTGTCTTCATGTTTCCCTTTGCAGATAATAACTATGTCTTCCGCATAGCCTTGGCATACGATGCCATTATTTATTAGAAGCTCTAATAATTCATCTACTACGAGTTGATTTCTGTGAAGTTGTTCCTTGATCAGGTAAACGGTCCTGATGTGATTATCCACCAGCTTTTCTAAACCCTTCAGCATAAATGAGGTAAGGCTTATTAGTCTGAAGGACTTAGGTGAGAAGGGGTCCTTTTTGCCCGTCTTTGGGATAAACACCACCTTTGCTTTTCTCCAGCACATCGGTATATAACCGAATGCCAGGCCAATGCTAGGCCCCGCTGTAGTAGTGCTGGGAATATTTCTTCGACTCCAGCGGCTTTGAAAGGTTTGAATGTGTCGATTGCTCATCTTAGCCTATCTTCCGTACAAATATTACTTGCTAATTTCCAGTTTACTCTTCTGGTGTTACCCCGCTGCAAGTATTCTGGTGTGTTTTCTGGCAGTTTGGGGATACATACTGGAAAGTGAGTTTCGAGTAGAAAGCGTGATTTCTCCTCCTCATCTTTCGTAAATGTATCTTCAACTTAAAAACAAATAAAAATATTCCAAAAATAAAATTTAGTTTGTCAATACTACATAATATTTGAAAATCAGAAGAGCGGAGAGACCGGCGGCGTAAAAATAAGCACAATTCAATTAATTTTGTGTCGAAAAAATTTTTTTAAAAAGCAAAAATTAAATTGTAGAAAACTTAAGCCGACATCAACGATGCTTGGATACTGTTTACAACATATTTCGTAGGCATTCGTTGAAACGTAAATTGTCTTCTCAAGGTTAAACAATGTGGAAAGAAATATGTAACTGAAAATTAAACTTTTGTGGCCAAGAAGTGTTTTATATTGGCTTATTATTTTATATGTTGATCACAGCTATAAAAAATTGGAATAGTATTATAGACTGAACGCTTCTTCAGATTAAAATATTAAATAATTTCCATAAATAATACAAAAAATCTTTTTGATTGTAAAAAAAACTTACAAAAACTATACAAACGAAATTTCAAATATAATAAAAAAAAAACAAAGATCGTGCTCAAGTAATTTTTTGCTTATTTGTGCGCGTTTTTAGTTTTTTTTTTTATTGTTACTACAACAAAAAAAAAAAAATTATTTAATTTTTGAGCGTTTTTGTTGTAGCTGGTTGATGCTAACTTTTTCTTGTCAACAATAGCTGTTTCCGCATCTGAATAATAGTTTTTCAATAATCCGTCCATAGAGTTGTTTCTTTGAGTTAATATTACGCAATTGTTAGGTTTTACATTGATGCTCAGCTGCCAGAAGACAAAATTAGCTTTCATAGACTAATAGGTGAAAGGATTTTATTAGAAACTACTATTATTAACTTCGCAGAATTAATATAATATTTCAGCGTTTGTTCAAGTTGTATATATTCGTCTGAAAAACTTGGAAAAATGGAAAAAAGCTGAAATGAACTTTGTTGTTGAAAATAGTTATTTAAGTAACTTACTAAGGGTATAAAATTTTTTAATTGGAATATGAAGATAACAGCATGGTTTTGCCATTCGAAGATATGGACAGACGGACTTAAATCGACTCCAATTTTAATGTTTATCAAGTACATCATATCTTTAGAAACACTTACCACAAACTTAATATAAAAAAGTGAAAAAAGAAATAATTAATTTTTTAATTTTTAATTTTTTCAAATTTTTAGAAGAATTCACGTTTGTGCTAAAGTCATTTCTATTTCCTACTCGTTTCTGTTTTTAATCGCTAATGAAGCAAAATGTAGCAGACAGTGAAATTTTCATTTTCACACGCGTTCGCTTGGTCATTACGTTTAAGCTCGAACTTGATGCTTCACGCTCATGGTCTATGTACAAACATATGTAGTACTTGTATGTATATGTTAAGTCACTAAAACTGCTTTTGGTATACATACATCTTTCACACAATATTATTTGAAATGAAGAAAAAACCTACAGCTTGACAAAAAATACTCCTAAAATAAAATGAACTTAAATTGTTTATTAAGAGTATTCCCATAAGTTCTTCGCTAAATAGCTGAAAGGGTGCTTTAAATAGTATATATACTCATTTACGTCAATATAGGCATATATACTCTGATTTAAAGTTGTGCGACTTTAACGAATGATACAAACTTTTATTATAATTCACGAGTACTCTTAATATTAGTTTCGAAATTATAAACAATTAAATATTAAAGCATAACAAAATTTTATACACTTAATATTTATTTATGTTTTTGCAGTTCGCAATGCAAAACTGCGGAAACTTCTGCCTACTCCCATCGCTACGTAGAACTGCAATCCTATATGCAGATGTAACTATGTATGCATGGATGTGTGTATGTGTGTGTGTGTGTGTGTGTAAGTGCATGCATGAGCGGTTTTAACTCGTCTTCGTCTACTTCTATATGCAAATTAATATTAAAAGCCTTTTTGTACTTCTTAACTGAATTGTTGCTGTCTGTGCAACGTCATCTGCCTACAGTCCACTCCGGCAGTGATTGCGACTGCGTCTCAGATCAACTTGATTTAACTTGACGCGACTTTTAAAGTTTTCTTTGGCTAGTCGGTTGGTCGGGTGCCTTTGCACTTCTCCATTTTTTAGTTCTCCTTGCTCACATTGCCAACAAATTTTGTACGCTGTACCTCTAGAACTAAAAGGAAATATTAAATTTGTGAATATGCATGCGAAAAGGCGTATCACATATGATATATCATATACTTCAGCACTATACAAAATTCGAGTTGCAATAATTATGTCCTTAGTATTTCTGTATGCTGTAACTCTCAAACCCCATACAAATATTCAAAACTCAAAGACTCAGTTTCAGCGTATCTCAAAGTCGTCAGCAGCCAGATTTCTTGTTAAGCTTTGAAGTGTGAAACATGTCTTGTAACTTAAAACAACTCAGCACCACAGAATGCGCGTCTTTTGCTTACGTTATTAAACTTTATCTTTTGGTTTTTGCTTTTTGGCTCTCGTAGCATTCAAATTGCGGCCGAGCGGCCAACTGAAACGCTCCTATTTTCAACATTTTTCAAGCGGAAGTTCAAGGCATTCACCCAATTGTTTCGCCTAAGTGCTGTACAATGTTGATCTGTCTACGAAATGGTTTAAATACAAACAAAATAAAATCTGTAGAAGTATAATGAAATAAATATTATTAATAATTCACGTTTACACATTTAACGTTTGCGGTCAATGTTCTTATAGCAGAGGCTCTTTTTGTCAGTTTTGCTTTACGGCAGAATAAAAAAAAAACTATTTACCATATTGTTCAGCTTCAGGCTATAAAAAATATATCATTGTTCATGCGCAATATAATTTATTTATTTTAATATATGTAATTTTTATGCAAATATTTACACATGACAGCGAACAACGCTTGCAGCAAAACAAACAAACTTTAAAAATAGAAAAATTTATACCCCACAAGCGTAAATCGTCAAAGGCCTATACATGATACATCTATTTAACTTGTCAAAATGTAATTGAAAAATTGTTATTAATTATGTTTTGAGTACTGTTGAAGTTATATGAATAACTTGTCAATGTATTATTTTAACCACAAGAAGTTTGTGAACAGCCCTTCAACTGCTAAATACTCTATACGCTTTAAACAATCAGCTATTCCATATTTAGGCTCTGTACCAAAGGTACAAGAGTCTATTAGTTTTGTGCAAATGTATGTAACAGGTAGAAATAATGGTCGGAGACCGCCCCAAAAGTTACCTCTCATTATGGTCAGGAGTGATAGAGAAGTTGATATACCCATGTTCGTCTGTCCGTCCGTAAGAACGAAAGGATCTCGGAAACGGTAATAGATAAAGACTTCGTTCCTTTTATATTCGACTAGGACTTCGTCGGAATTTTGCGAGTTTATTTTACAAATTTTCCCGTCTCCCCTTTTCAATAAAATCTCTCACAAGAGTTAAAAGTATGTGAAGAATTCTTGGAATGAAGAGGAGTGTCGGAATGCTACTGCAGAGAAGAACCCTTCCTATCAGCGTACTCTGCAGTCGGGAGCAACGCGAGCTGTTAGAGAGCGATATCGAGAGAAACGGAGAGGGAAAAGGAGCAAGAAAGGCGGGAGTTTGAGGATGTTGTGATGTTACGTAACAGAAATAACGCTCGTAAATTCTATAAAAAAAATCAAGCGTCTGACCAAAGGTTTCAAACCCGGAGTAACTTTCTGTAAGGATGAAAATGGAAATCTAGTTACGGATGAACAGGAATCACTGAGACTATGAAGGAGTCATTTATCTAACATACTCAGAGGCGACCGGACCCACCAGTTAAAGAAGGCACTATTGTAGAGCCACCGGACTATAACGAGGTCGAGTCAGTTATTAAAAAGCTGAAATAGCTGAATAACAAAGCGACAGGCTCTGATGGGCTGCCAGCTGAGTTGTTAAAGACCGGCGGCGAAGAGTTGGCTAGGAGTATGCAGCAACTTTTATGCAAGATATGCTCCGATGAACACATACCCAATAACTGAAATCTCAGTGTTGTCTGTCCTATCTTAAAGAAAGGAGACACCGCTGTTTGCGCCAACTACCACGGAATAAGTTTTCTTTCCTTCGGATATAAGATTCAGTCGCGCGTATTGTGTAATAGGCGGAAGCCATATATGGATTCACTGATAGGGCTATATCAGTGTGGCTTCAGACCAAAAAGTCGATCAGTGACCAAATATTCACATTACGCCAAATCTTGGAAAAGACCCGTAAGTTTAACAAAGACACACACCACCTATTTGTCGACTATAAAGTCGCTTTCGACACGCCAATACGATCGAAGTTTTTCAACGTCCTGTCCCTGCACTAGGTATCCCGGCAATGATCGTGTCGTGCGATTTTTTCAATCTTCTGATGGAATACATCCTACGCCAGTGTCCGTACATACAGAGTATGGTCCAATAGGAAGTGATGTTGCTCGCTTGTGACAATGACATTGATATCATCGTCACGCAGGAACGGCGAGTCAGCAAGACATTCTCAGAGTTTGATAAACAGTCACGACTCATGAGTCTAGCGGTGAATGAGGACAAGACGAAGTACTTAGTGTCCTCTCGCACTACGTCATCGCGTCTTGGAAGGTCAGTGACGATGGAGAATTTCAACTTCAGTGTTGCAGAAAACTTCTTCTATCTTGGATTCGAGATAACCAGCAACAACAACGTCAGCCTAGAGATCAGGCGAAGAATCGCGCTTGCAAACCGATGCTTTTTTGGGCTGAGCAAGCAAATGAGAAGTAAAGCCCTCTTTCGAAAGACGAAAATACTCCCGGTCGTATTGTTTGGCGCAGGGGCATGGATCGTGATTGACTCAGATGAAACAGCGTTGGAAGACTTTGAGAGGTTTGTAGGTTTTTCGGTTTTATTAGAGTCGGCGACGAGATTAGATCCCGTATGAACCGCGAGCTGTACGAGCTATTCGATGAGGTTGACATAGTCCAGCGCATAAAATTCCAGCGGCTGCAACTTGATTGGAGGACTTTGAAATAGAGGAGGACCGGGCACTCGTTGGAATGATTACGTATGGAGATTGGTGCGCACTAGACTATGGAGGCTGGCGTGCCTTCCTTAATGCGGCCATGACCGGAAGACGGTTGACGGTCATTTAAGTTAAAATTAATAAAGCTAAGCTCATATCGATTGCATTTAGATATTTTTTTTTTTAACAAAAGCAGCCAAGACACGTTCATCGCGCCATTCTTTTAATCTATTTGTAAATCATCAAACATGTACCCAAATATGCTATCGGGATATACCGAAATCATATACAATTACAATTTATACAGATTTAAAATTTTTTTGATCCCCCGTGTGAATGTAAGTCACGGAGACTTCACTTTACTTCGTACTATTTTTTACATTTCTTTTAATATATCTTTAAGTCTTTTTTCTACTCTCACTACCTTACTCTCTTTCTCTCTCCCTTTCAACCAGCATTATATATGTATAAATTTACCAAAAAAAAAAAAAAAAAATATCATTTTTAAACGCCAAGAAACTGGTTACAGCTTCCTGAAGCAGAATTATAAAACTCAACGAAGTGAATGAAAAGAATGAAGTAAATATTTAAAAAAAAAAATAAAAGTAACCAATTTCAGAGCAAATAAACTTAAGGACGGATTGTACAGACCAACGGACGGAAACAAAGTCTAGAGTAAAGAAATAAATGCGCATGCACAGCCCCTTGCCATGCGTGGCCAACAAATAAGAACGATAGCGCGGTTCAAACGCGGTTCACAGTGTTGATCGGATCGCATGAAACTAATTGTCATGTTGCGTATGAAATATGAGTTCTTGGGTTTTAATGCAGATACATACATACAAACAACCATCATATATCACAGACACATACAAGTATGTAAATGGATTACCTCACTTTTTAAACGATTCTTATTCTGGTATTGATCTTCTGAACAGGCTAATAATAAAAAAAACATGTACTGCGTAATTGATTATATAATTTATTAAAAGTTTTTATTTCATTTGACTTGGCTACGTTTCAATATTGTTTCGACGACGTCATCATTGCCATCATTATCATCAGCAACAACAGCAACAACAACATTATCATCTGCATGTGGTAACCATTAATTATTGAAAATTTAGTTTTAAAAGCCAATTTAACATGTAGCTTGCGCGCGGTTCAAAAAAAGAAAAAAAAAAAAACCAATTGAAAAATGACTAAAAGTTAAATCATTATGACCGCTCGGTCGTTTTATTAAGCAGGAAATACGTTTTAAAATGTTTAAACAGCAACGTTTCATACCTGGACTCAAGAGTCGAGTATATAATATCTGCAAAATATTGTTTTATATAGTCCAACGTTTCATAGTTGTTAAATGCTACGCAATTGACATTGCATACAAATCAAGTCAACGAAGCTTATGTAACAAACGGATTGTGTTTCAATATATACCCATCCATGTATAAGAAATTAATGATGTACAAAAAATATATATTGAAGAAGCCATAATGCAGAGAATGATGTTCGTAAAGATCAAATTTCTGGGAAGACCATGCAAAGTTAAATTATAAACTGATAGAGCATACTTTTTAAAGAATTGTAAATTTAAAATAAATATATTTTAGTTCAGCTAACCCACAAGTTATTCGCTTTGTATGCATTAATAAAATTAATGGATTCCTCTAATGAAATAATTATAATTATTTTCGGCTAATTGGCACAAAACCAATAAGCCACACAACAACAAACACGTATAATTATGTTGCAACCATATTTCATTTGGAATCACATTGAAATTAAACATGATTATTAAAAATTTGGTGTAAACATAGTATTTAATCATTGAATTATTGATTTAATAAATAAAAACTCATATTCCACAAAAAGTAAAAAGTCTGCAAATGAGGAAGTCTCCAGGCGAAGTTGTGCTGGATAACTTTTCGCTGAAAGTCATGCAAAGCAGTATTTTTTCTGGTTCTAATATTTAATGCGGTTAGTTCATATACCAAGGCAGTGTAAAAAGGATCAAATCTGTATGATCCATAAATGAGGAAAGAGCCCGTCGACATTGGATGCATACAGGCCCATCAGATATTCGAAAAATGTTTGTTGACGAGAATGCTGGCGCTTGAACCTGTCAAAGAACGGATACCACCTTTCTAGCTCGGATTCCGGAAAGCCCATGGCACTCTATAGCAATTTTATCCTCGAAGATTTTGAGGCCAAGGAGTACGTGGTGGTGGCCTACTTAGCTATATTGCTGGCCTTTGACAGAGTATGGCATGATGGCATTTTGTATAAACTCAAAGGTATGTTGCCGCCCCAATTTTACTTAGTATTGCTGAGCTATTTGTAGAACAGAACCTTTCTGTTGTCCTAGATGGAGTAGAGTCGAGTGTTGAAGTCATCCGAGCTGGGGTAACTCAAGGAAGTTTGCTGGTTGCCACACTGTACTCACTCTTCCCAAACGACTTGCCTACTGACTCTTTAATACCTATAGATGATGCACAAGATTTAATATTAGCAATATTTCCGGACGACACTTAGCTGTCCTATCTAAAGACATATGTATCTTTAATGGAGAGTAAGCAAAGAAGAAGAATATAGGTGTCAAACTGAGCAAAAGTGCTAGCATCACTCTGACGCTGCGATTGGATGTATGTCCGGGCATCTTCATCCAAGATCAACTGCTGAGTCATTGTCTCGGGCAGAAATACCTTGGCGTCTACTTAGACAGAAGACTCACGTAAGCTCCCTCAAAATTAGGATTGTCAAACTAAGCTGGCTCATCAATGGCAAAAATAAGTAATCCTTAAAAAACGAGTTTAATATTTATAAAGCCATATGGGCGATGTGGGTTACAAGTATTTGGCATCGCAGCAAAAACTTATCTTAACAAAATAAGACTGGTCCAGGCAAAGTTCCTCCGCAGGATTTCATAATATAGAAAAGGACCTAAAAGTTCCCAAAATAGAAGATGTAATTTTTTCTTTAAGTCATTTTTGTCTGTACACTATTACAAGGAATGCATATTAGTATTCGATGGAGACCTACCTTAACTTCTTTGATGCCTAGAAATCTCGCTAAAAGTTATGTTTCGACCGAGGAGGAGTGTATAAAAGTGCAAAGGCAAATTAGTGCCATTGCTGCTGCGTACTTGAAAAATCTTTCATTTAAACTAACTGGAAGATCAATATATGATGTGTGAGCAAGCAAAGTTGTTTCACTGACACCCTATCCTATAGGATTTATTTATTAATAATCTGCCTAACTGAGCCTTTAATCCCCCGAAAATAGACTTTTAGTGCAACTGTCATAAAACCTTCGTTTATTCATTTATTTCTAGCATTATTTCAGCTGTCGCGATTATAATCAATTTTGTTGATGTCGTTCATCACCAACACCAGCTCCGGTGTCGACTATAGTTTCGATTTGATTGTTTGTGGTGTTATGTGGTGTGGTGTGCTGCAGCACGTTCCGTTCGCTATGCGAAGTGTTAAGCTTAATTCCAAACCAATGAAAATTAAACAACAGCAACAACCATGCCGAACCGTCACCGCCAAACTGAAGTTTTAATTAAAATGGTATTAAAATGTTTATAGCTACGCCAACGTTATTATCTGCAGCTCGTTTGCATAATATTTATGTATATTTGCAGGCGACTGATAGCAGCGCGTTATACATTGTGGCGTTGTAGGTTGAAGCATTTTTTGGGCTTGAGATATTAATTATCGACGTAGCAGGGTGAGTAAATTATTTATGCATTCCATAAAGTGCGTGTTTAATTCTATCACCGACTCACAAGCGAAACTATTTATTTTATTTTTTGCTGTGTATAACATCTCGTATGCGTAATTTCACTAATTGATAGCGCTATTTGTTTCAGTGAGTAATGTAATTAAAAACAAGTAAGAAATTATAGTCGGGCGTAACCGACTGTACAAGTCGCCTAACAAACACATTACATGTTTCCCCAGCTTATGATCAAGCAGTACAAAATACATAAAAAGGTAGGAAATTAATAAGAAAAAAAAATGCTAAAAATGAAAAGTGCTTTTGCTTCTCTTAATAAGAATAAGAAATTTTTTTATGTATGAAAAGAAAAGGGAGGATGGATGTATCATGGGTCTTACAAATTCAATTGCTTATAAAAACGTCATTTATTAGCCGATTTTGATAAAGTTTTGAAATTTTGGAATACTGGCATACTTAATTTTTTATGTATCGAAGAAATTTCTACCCTTGATGGGAGATTTTATGGGGAAGGGGGCGAGGGAAAAAATTTTAAAATAAAGTACAGCGAAGCAAAAATGGTAAAAAGAAGTTTAAACAATTTAATAATAAGATTTACTAAAAATGTATTAATTGATTTACTTCGTAGGCTTAGAAGAACTTGGCTGGATGGAATAACATGATGGGTGGGACACGCATTTCTTCATTGATCAAACCAAATCATTCGTCTAAAGTTTATTCAACACCCTGCAATATTCCAAGAGACCGATTTTGTTTGTCGCTTTGGTAAAACTGCACTTTTTTGCGGACTTATTTGTGTGACTAAGGTTAAGATGGAACTGTATCTATTCGAACTAGAACGGTTGAGTGAGGCCATAATCCTACGCTCTTTTGACAACATTGCACTTGGACAATTCAATTTTGAGCTGTAGCGCGTCGAACATGGAGTTCTCGAAGGAAGAAATTTGCCATATTTTACAATTTAACTACCTGAAAGGCAGGCGTTGCACAGCAGTGGTTCACTCTATTCCATTCTGATGTGAAGGAAGTGGCAGATGCAACACGCTCCGGAAGAACTGTCGTCGAAGAAGTCGATAAAATCAAGGAAGTGATCGGTATAGACCGCCATAGTAGCAGCCGTACCATCGCCCGGGAGCTGAATATTAGTTATATGACCGTTAAGAAGCATTAGAAGAAGCTTGGCTATACAAAAAAAAACTTGATATTTGGGTGCCACACGAATTGACACCAAAAAACCAAATGGACCGAATATTCATCTGCGAATCGCTGCTGAATCGCAAGAAAATCGACCCGTTTCTGAAGCGAATGGTGACTGACGATGAAAAATGGGTCACTTACGACAACTTGAAGCGCAAACGGTCGTGGGTGAAGGGTGACGAAGCGGTGGGATTGGCAGGGAATCATCTACTATGAGCTGCTCCCCTATGGCCAAACGCTCAATTCGGTTCTCTTCTCTCTGAACAACTGGACCGCTTGAAGGCAGCAATTGCCCAGAAGCGGCCATCTTTGGTCTATAGAAGGGGAATTGTATTCCATCAGGACAACGCCAGACCACACACTTCGATTGTAACGCGCCAGAAGCTCCGGGCGTTCGGATGGGAGGTCCATATGCATTCACTTTATAGTCCCGACCTGGCATCGTCGGAATACCATCTATTTCTGTTAATGTCGAACGATTTAGCTGGCAAGAAATTGGCCTCAAAAGAGGCTTTCGAAATATGAAACTTCGTCTGACTTTTTTGCCAATAGTGAAGCAGGCTTTTATGAGCGGGGCATAATGAAGTTGGCAAAACGGTGCTTATTTGAACTAAATCCGTTGATTGAACACAATTTTATAAAGATTTGAAATAAAGGCAAAAATACGTACGACTTTTTGTTGCAACCTAATAGGTATGACGGACTGACTATGACTCAAGTACACATCAATGTGCCGCTTAAAGTTCCATGTTTGCTTGTTATTGTCTGCGTCCTTTAATAAATGTATCGTTCCGATATCCTTTACTTATTTTAATGTTTTACTCTTTAAATTTCATTCAAATCTGATGCTCTTTGGCTTTTTTCCAACAAAATATTGTACTGTTCTTCACAGTCAATCCTGTTTGATTTAATTAAATATTTTAAAGCACAAAATATATTTCGAAACTTACCATAAATGATTACAGTCCACCTTATTATTATTATTGGTTTTTATTTCTTATTTCCAAACTTTCAAACGATATTTATTCGCCGTTTCTTGTTTATTTATTTATTCTTAGTTTCTTGATTATTTATTTATTTTTGTTTTGTTTTGTTTTGCACCACGTTTGATTGCAAAGCAAACTTTTACGACGGTGAAATTTCTAAATTAAGATTGAAATTATGCTGGTTAATAATATAAAAAAAAAAATGAGCTGCGAATTCAAAATCTAATAAATTTTAATCAATTATGCAAAATATTTTCTAAATGGCAATAAAACCCATTTCTAATTCACATAACACATAAAAACATTAATTTCTCTTAGGTTTTTGTGCAGCAGAGGAGAAAAAAAATATATTTTAAATTATTGTATTTAAAATTTTTTTGTTCAGTTTTATTTTTTAACACTTTAACTGATTTTCAAAAAAAGTCAAAAAAATATGTTGAACGAGCAAATAAAAATGTTTGTTTTTTTCACTTTTGTTTTTTTTTTTCTGCTTACAAACTAATTGTGTACCTAAACGTTTGTAGGGGCACTAAGACTGCTAAGAAGAGTTGGAAAAACTATCTCAAGTTAATAGCTTTTATTTATTTTTCATTTTCTTTAACAATATATATTTTCCAACGTACATATGTGGCGTGCATACATATTTTTTTTTTTATCTTTCTCGACTTGTTTTTGCTGCAGCAAAGAAAAGCGTTTTACTGCAACCGGTTTTTCCGCAGTTTGGCTTGCTTGCAGCTATTTTCTTCTTCTACCTATTTTGATGTCTTTTTTTTGTTTTGCTTTTCTTTTTAAATACATATGTACACATATGTATACATTTTGTTTATGCAGCAGCTCTCTCATCGGCTCTGTAACGTATACAGAAGCGAAGACGTCGTTTGAGTATTTATGAAAATAATAAAACAAAAGCGAATTTAACGCGTCTCCAAATACAAATACATATTCATCTGCAATATATATGTTCATATGGTATGTACCAGGTTTGATTTAATAGTTCGAAATATGTAGTTGTCTCACAGAAAGCTTTTTAAGACCTATGAATAGTTTTCGTGAGAGATATATACATATGTATATTCAGTACGAAGTTTTGAAGTGCAAGAGTGAAGCATATTTAAGCTTCAATCCCATCAAAGTTAACACGTTTTCTATTTGAATTTGCTTTTTTTCTTATATGAGCGCATGAAACAGCCACTACAATAAAAGTTCTCGTCGAAAACTGTTCAGCTTTTTCGGAAAAAACAAACAGACTAACCGACAGATATTAAAAAAAACTCACAAAGCAACTCTTCTGGAAGGTATCTATCGGTTCTTCTACACGGTTGGTGTGAGCATAGCTTTGGTAAGAGCCTGTAAAATATTATATTCTTCAGTTTTTTGTTTAATAACTGCACTTTTTATATAGAACAAGTGTATGTATATGAGGCATACAATTGTGTCAAGTATCGGCATGTTATATTTCGTCACAAAATTGGAAAAACTCAGAAGTTTAGAGATATTTTTGTGGTATTTTTAGATGTTGCACCGATATGAAGATACGCAACTTTAGAAACGTTTACATGAACTTCGCAGCTCAACAGCTAATATTTTTTTGAAACATTATTTTTTTTTTATATATAATACATAATTTTTTAATGGGGCGTTATATATCAACATACAATTAGCCTCTATACCAAAACTGAAGTATGCAGAAGCAAAGACTTCTCCAGTCGAGTTGAACAAGAAGTTTTCATAATTTCTATAAAATTGTGTAACTTTTGTGTAAGTCCTTGTAACACCAGCATATACATATATACATATGAATGTTTGGTAGTTATATCAGTATTAATCTATGTATATATATATATATATGTATGTCTAGTCAGAGCGCTTAACGCTGCTGTATTACAGATATCTGGACAAACTAAAAAGCCCACATCAAACGGCAGCAGCAGAGACACAACGGAGACGGACGGTTGGACGGACGGACAGATGGTAAATATACAGACAGAAAGAGAGAAGACAAGGTCCCTTTACAGCGACGACGACGACGCTTACAACTGCTGCAACACAAATAGAATGTACATAGCTGTTGTTCTTGTTATTATTGTTGCTGCTGATCCGTTCGATGTTGTTTAAAAGCCAACAACGCAGTCTCAAAGCCAACTCCATAACTAACCATGTTGTTTGTTTGCTCTTCCTCTTTGCTGCAACTTATTTTACGACTTATATTATGCTGCTATTTAGGTATGTATGTGCTTTGTTGTAGTTATTTCTATGTTAAAGTTTTTTTTTTTTTTGTTTATTTAATTTATTTTTTTTTTTTTTCGGTTGACAGTGCAGTCAGTAGCTTTCAAGGCTGTTTTAAGTGCAGCAATAAAACGACTCAAAAGATGTTGCACCAACACACACACACACACACACACACACACACACACATACACGCACAAAATTAACACCCACACACAAATATTTTATTAATTAATGACACTTCTTATAAATTTGTTTTATTGCTTTTAACCGTTTCTCAATACGTCATGTTTCTTCTTATTATTTAAATTTAAATTTAGAAATGTTATGGCGCCGTTTTCTTTGCTTTAAGCTTTCGTTTTTGGCATAACTCGCAACTGGTTTTTAGCGAAAATAGATTTCCTGTTTTTATTAAACAAGTAAGTAAGTATGCTGCTTTATACACATGTGTATATATTTTTAATCAAACACACGTACAAAATGTTTGCGGATCGTTTTATTTTGTTTTATTGTTTTTTTCTAAAAAAAAAAAAATTCTTAAATAAACTTTTTTTTATTATTTTGTTTTTATTTACTTTAATAAATTTTATTAATACCAATTGTTGTTGTTATCGTCGTCGATTTTTATTATTTTTATTTTTGTATTTATTGCACTTTCAGCTGTTGCTATTGCAACTAAGACTGCATTTGCGTTTGCACTCGGGTTTCGGCCTTGCTTTTAGCTTTTAATCAGCAATTTTATTAGCTTCCAATGCAGTTTTTTTCGTTCGTTTGTATTTGTATTTTTTTTTTTTTTGTTAATTAAACTTGTATAAATTTGTGAAAACTCATTTAATGCAAATTTTCTCCAAATATACTCGATTCGCTTTTTATTTCGATTTAAATTTTTAAAAGCGCGCGCTCGAAAACTTTGCGTCCACACAGCTCCGCTATAGAAAAATAACATAAAATAGCTTACAATGATTTGTTTGGTAGGGGCTACAATAAATGGCAATGGTATAACCGCATTAGACATGTTTTAAACCGACTTGTTTTCTTACCATGCCAGCCCGATTGGTATAACCCGGTTGGGAGTTCGTCGAAACGGCTTGAACCGTGTATACGCTCTTTGTATACGCTTTATTAATTGATATTTTAAAAGTTTTTAAAACGAAATCAAATAAATTAAATGCATTACAAATCAATATTTAGTGAAAAAGTTGAAAAAATAAACAGTTTATTATTGTCAGCAACATCTACAAGCAATGAGACTACTTTGCAAATAGAATACACATATGTATGTGCATTTAAGCTATCTGTTTTTCTTGTACCTTAACATCAATTGTTATAAAATATTCCATATAGCTATATATATTGTTGCACTAGAAGATTAGCTCCCATGCAAATCTGTTGCATTCCTGGGTTTTTCTAAGAAAAACGTTTAATTGTGGATTAGCTTAAAAATTTGGCTCAACTTATACAAAATAGTTCACAAATTTAAAGTTCAATGGGTTTATCGAAGTCGAAGGTAACCTCATCAAATAGCTCATACAGCAAAAAAAAAAAAATAAAAAAACCCTCATCGATTAAATATGCTACCAACTCTCAGCTCTTACCAAACACTGCCCTAAAGGTTTTCGATGCAAATTCCGTAACTAAAAATTTAAAATTTTAATCATACTACTTATGAACATTTTTTTTTATGTTCATATGTTGAAGAAGAACTAAATTTTTTCATATAATATGAGTTCATTCCTTAACTTACCAAGAAAACTAATTTCATGGATAAAATTTGATTAGTCTATGGCTTCCCATGAGATGCAAATCAATCACATGTGGCTACCGAATTGAATGATCTAATGGGCAATTATGGGCAGTATAAGGTCAAAGCTATAAAAAGAAAATCGCAAGTAATTAATGAGGCAACGAGTAAAAAGCAAATTAGGTGCGTACGCATATGCTGAACTATATGTGTAAGTGACTATGAAAGCCGAAGAGAAGCACACAAACTATACACTAAACGCAAACAGCAGGTGTTTCCCATATATACTCATTGACTTTGTTCAAATGAGTTTTTAAGTTTCATCAGGTTTCAGACCATGGGTATAGTCGGATCCTGCAGTCAGTCTTTAAAGCTAATTGGATGCCATTAGTTACTGTTTGGCTGGAACTGCTCGACTCAATGCCGAGTGCAATTAATAAAGTAAGACACTAAAAAACAGAGCCACAAAACTGTAATAAAACTAAATAGAAAGAAACGAGGCAACACCAAGAGCTGCGAGAGTTGTTATCACACACACACAACTAAAATAGCCAAAAAAAAAAAAAAAAAACAATTATGGAGTCAAACAAAACAATAAGAAAAATTAATTAACTGTTAAATTAAATTTGCTTTGATTGTCAACAAGCGAGTTGAGAACGGTCTGAAATCAACAAAAACGCTTCGTCTCCAGCGGATGTGCAAAGAAACAAAAAACATGGCGACAAAAAAAAAAAAACAAAGAACAGGGCTGTCAGCCAAGTGATTGCTTGCATGTTTAGCCTATTCAAAGCCACCCGCATTTTATCTTTTTTTTTTTTACTTTAATTTTTGGATTTAAGTTTTTTTTTTTATTCATAGTCATTCATAGTCATCAAAGCATATCGCTCAACGGTACTTTTTAATATTAAACTCCAATTATGCACATAGGCGGGTCATCAACGCTTTTGGCGCTTTAGTAATTTAACGCTTCATATTCGGTAAGAATAGTAAGTACCTGCACACGCATAGCTACATAAAATTGTTTTGTTGGAAAGTTTGTACAGACATAATACTTATACATAATATGTAAGTATGTATATACATATCTACCAACTATTCACGACATTTTGTGTGAAAAAAGTAGTCTTATTTGCACTTTTATAAGATTAATGATATAAAAATATCATTAATTAGCCTACATACATATTTATACGCCTTATGCACCAGGAACCAAACAAATATTAACATGAAAGATGCCCATCCATTCCTGCAATACCCTAGCGACAACTTATGCATAATGAACAACTTCATCAGAAGATTTAAAGTAGGGCTCAGCACTAAAGAAGAATGGGGGGCAATTAGCTGGTATACAAATGGCTCCCTAACAGATGAAGGAAGTGGCGCAGGAGTCTTCGGACCTAGCACTAAATCATTTGGGAAATTCCCTAGTATCTTTCATGCAGAAATATTTGCGATAGAAAGATGTGCTCAGTTCAATTCAAATGGGGGATACAAGAACCAAAACATCGCCATCTTCTCTAATAGTCAGGCAGCTATTAGAGCAGTAAGCTCGCCTTTGATCAAATCTAAACTGGTCATGGTATGTATAGGTACACTAATCCACCTAAGAAAATTCAACAAGATTACTCTGTACCGGGTACCCGGACATGAGGGCATACTCCCTTCATGGGTCCAGAGTCATTCTGCGGGCTCGGACCAGGAACAACAGCACTGTAGACTTAAAAGACACTTATGTAAAACAGGAATCGAGAGTGATAGCACTTGCAGATTCTGTCTGGAGGATGACGAAGAAACCGGAGCATAACTTTGGGAGACTGCCCAGTTTTGACCCAAACTAGGCACATATATCTTGGCAATTACCAAATGACAGAAAGGGCGGTGCATGCACTTAGTCCCAAAAACCTAGTGGCCTTTTTCAGGGCAGCAGGGCTGGATGAGTTGTTGTAGGTCAACTACTGTTAGGGCACAATAGAGCTGTGCCTACTACCTAATAATAATAATCCACTAACTAACTTACCTGAAATACTAGAATTTTTACAGCAGTATATAGTCTCCTAAATCAATATTTGTTCTAATTATAATATAATAGGTATACTACAAGCTTCTAGAATCCAAAATTACTATCAACCATATATGTCCATATATAAATCTATCTATCTATCTATCTATCTACTATTCTATACATGTATATTCCTTATAGGAAGCCAAACTATCCAACTGATTCAGGAAAGTGTACGAGTAAAGTTTGGTCAAAATCGAAGGGGCGTCACCCCGCATATAAGCGATAAACAAAATTCAAAATATCTTTGCATCCATTTGAGGTGCAGGTATGAAACTTATCACACATATTAATGGGATCGGATAAAGTAATGAAGTTGTTGTTTAATTTTTATGTTTTGAATATTGCCGGAAAAAGTAGAGAAGTGCTTGGAGTCGAGTAGGAGGAGAATATGTTGTGTAATGAAAATAATTTTTACTGGGCGCAGCAAAGCGTGCCGGATACAGCTAGTATATAAAGAGTATTGAAGTTTCGGTTTGGTTGAAATTAACTTTCTTCACTCTTTTGTTAATTTTATTGTAGACATGTTTTGGCATATTTAATATCAAAATTAAAATGTTTTTTGTATTTTATTTTTTTCGTGCTGTTGGTTCTTTCAAATTAACAGCTCTACAGTTTGACGCAATACACTCTATGGAATAGTTCTATGCATATTTAATGTTCATGCTTTGCTGCACAAAATGACGCGCACGAACACAATATGCGCGACAGAATTTTTATTGAGTTTCATTGATATTTTATTATTGCTATTTGACAACAAAGAAATTTTGTTGGATGTGGAAGATGTGGAAGTTGCAAGGATATGCCACACACAGACGGAAGCAAAGAGTTAATAAAGGGGTTATAAGGATTTTACGACAGTTTTGGTTCTAAATGAAAGCATTCGGCCAGAAATGTGCCTCATTCGAGAAGATTTTTTTTTTATTTCAAAGCCCAATAAGCAAATGATGGAAGTTAAGCGCTTTGGAACGGTGTCAAAAGTATAAATATTTGTCGGCTACAATACAGGCTTATATAGCGAGGACAGTTTTTTACAATTCCTGTTTCCCATATGGGTTCTCCAACTAATCTGCGTATCATACGAAACGCTTCAAGACAAATTAAATTCTATTTGCAAAAATTAATTGTTATTGCCAGAAGCAAAAGATATATAAATATAAGCCTCTCCAGATTGACTCGTCCTGTCTCGCCTGACTAAGATTATTACACATATTTTTAATATGTTCAAGAACATCGTTACAAACTATTCAATAAACCGATAAAACCCTTTTACACACAATGTATAAAAAGTTAAAAAAAAAATAAAGGAAAAAAAATCGGTAGCGAGTGCAATACTGACTGGCAGCGATGTGCAGTTTTAGTGTAGGCCAAACGCTCAGCTAGTCACTAATTGCCAACATAAATAACGACGGCAGACATTAAGTGCCGCGGGCGGAGCGCACAACAGCAATAATCCGAACAGCCTAGACACCAAAAACGACACATGAGAATGGCATTTTTCGCACAGCTACACAGATGAAGTAAAAAATTACATGAAGATAGATAGCGATGTCAGAAGTGTTCACGTTAGAAGTTTGCAGACATTGACGAATTTCACTTCCTCATTGCAAGGTCACAATTTTTGAATGTGCATTTGGTTATTTTTTCTTGTATGTATACCCTTCAAAAGTACTGCAAGTTGGGCATTAACAGTATGTCTGCGAATTTGTAACGAACCATAATATAAATTGGAGATCAATAAATGTTGGTGCAAATGTTTTAAGAACAGTACTTGGCCACTTACTTGTTTTTAATTGAGCTTTTTTTTTGGAAAATCTCGCAGTCGGTTTGATGTTTTTTGGTACCACAGCCGATGTTGTGCTGAGTATTAAAACTTCGGTGAAACCTATTTTTTCTTACTATTGATTTACAGAGCGTACTTAATGCTAGTAATTACTGTTGTTGTTAGAGCTGTAAATTGATTGATTGACTATAAATACTCGTAGTTGAATGAACTTTACTGGCAAAGAATCTCCATAGAAGTTTCGAACACAAGTAAAATAGGCAACTCGATTTAAATTAACCGTAAAAGACCAAAAGCCGCAGTAACTATAACTTCATTTTATTTTTAGTTTTTTGGTCCTCAGCCTGGCATACACATACTCGCACATGACTAACATTTATCAATAATCATAAATTAATGAAAATGCCACGGAGCCAACAAGTTCCATAGTATAGACTGTATAACCGCATTAAAGAAAGAGGCTTGCTCCAACGGCTGTGTATGCAAACTCCTTGCACAGCATATATATTTATTTGAATGGCTTTCTTTCCTTCATTCGAATTTTCAATGAGGCAGTAGGATCTCTCTTCTTGCGAGTATGGTATGTGTACATGTACGCCCCATTTTTGGCAATTTGTTAAATTTACACTTTTCGCGCGCGCTTTATTTGAATTTATTTTATTAACGAACAATGCACAAACCATTCGACAAGCTACTTATGAACGTTGTTAAAGGAAATACCATAAATTGGAGTGTATGTACTTTAATTGGCTAATTGGATTTGAGTTAAACCGCAATTTATGATGTATTGTTTGAGCGGTAAACGAGTTATAAATAAATGTAAATTTTTTTTTTTGTGGATTACAAGTATTGTGCAATAAAAAATTAGTTGCTATTGGTTCGCTTTTTAATGTTAACTAATCTCGGTGCTGCATTTCAAACATTTGTTCTGGTTAGACTTCTCTTTTTTTTTTTTTTTGTTAAAGTTTTATTCTTTGATTTAATTAATTAATTTTACTGTTATTTTCTTATACCAATAGCAGCAACTTGTAAGCCTTACCGCCAAGCTGAAGCAATAATTATCTTGTAAATGGCGACTTTATTCATTTATTCAATCTTCTAGTAATTGCTTTGGTAACACTTGTGATGTGGTTTGTAAAAGTCAGCCGCCTGTTCAGGAATACCCCAAAGTACTTATAACCGGAGGATTGCCACATCGTCTGATTATTAAAAAAGACTCCCGGACAAGAGTCTGGACGTAAAGCACAAGTCACATTGGCACACATATTAGGGTTAATGCCATCACATAGCCCAGCACTCAAAGCTGCGCAAGTATTGCTGCAGGATATCATATACACAGCTGTCTCTTACCAGGATAGCTGTGTTATCTGTGTATTACAGCGGGCCCAGCACACTGCCCTTTGGAACTCCCGCAATTATGGCCTTGATACTGGACTCCACGCCATCCAATACCACAGAAAAAGTTCTGTCGTGCAAATAACTGTGCATTAATACCCAGAGCTGAGGCGGTAGCAGACTTTTAAGTCAAATTCGATCAAACGCCTGCTTAATGTCAAGATAAGCGGTAACCACGTACTCTGCCTCGAATCCTTCAAGGATGAAATTTACAGCCTTATTAAGCCGTTCAGGTGTTCCGTGGAACTTACGAAATCCAAATTGATAGGAGGGTATCCTTCTCCTGACTTTACTCATGTCAAAGATTCGTGTCAATAGACAGCGATCAAATAATTTTGAAACCGTAGGCAGCAGACTTATAGGCCTGTACGATTCCAAGTTAGAGGGACTTTTGCCAGCCTTATGAATCATGCAGATCTTTGCCTTCTTCCATTGCTTAGGAATATGTCCCAGCCTCAGCACAGCATTGAAGATGAGCATCAAAAGAGAATGGCTTTCAATGGCAATACTTTTAATAGGACAAAGTGTAGAACATCATCTCTAGGAGCTTTTTTGGGTTTCAGAGTTTTAATGTGAGCCGAGACTTCTTCTACTGTTATGGGAGCGACGGGTATATCAAGTACTGACTGGACCTCACGTGCTATGTTCGTTGATGCATGACCAAACTGTTGAAAGCGATTTTCTAAGTTGATAGCAAATGCCTCTGCTCGTTCGATTGGAGATCGTGTCCAGGATGCCATTCTGAATGGGAATTCAGGGGCCATCTACTGTTTGTATCTCCTGGTCAACTTCCATATAGATCGTTTCGTCGCATCATCCGGGGAGACATTCGCCAAGAACCGGTCAGTTTCGCATTGTTTGTGTATTGCTAAAAGTTTTTTCACCCTATATGCTACTCTGCGGTAGACTCTATCCACATTGGGAACCCGCGTGCGACAGTACTGCCATCTAAGTCTTGTTCAGCAATGGTGCCACTGGAAGTCTGGATATTCCCCTTAAGCACCGTGATGCATTATTGTGAGTAGTAAGAAGGGCAGCAGAGTCATCAATCATCAATGTCATCAGGATTCAGTATATCCAGATTCAGGTCTAATGTTTTTTCCAGATCTCAACGAAACTCATTTATGTCAGATCCAGGCGGAAGCAAACGGCTTTTCGGTATTTTAATCTTCGGAGCGGTGATAAAGAAAGCTACAAGCGGAAGAAGGTCGGATGAAAGCTGATACTCATTACTTATGGACACGTCACTAAGATGAAGCAGATTGTAATTAAAAAAGTCAATTGCAC
This sequence comes from Leucophenga maculata, assembly GCA_035044805.1. NCBI lineage: Eukaryota > Metazoa > Arthropoda > Insecta > Diptera > Drosophilidae > Leucophenga > Leucophenga maculata. Next base: position 307,494 of record JAWNNP010001183.1, read on the forward strand.
TTGGTTTACGGCTTTGAGCAAAAGGGAAATGAGTTACATGACCTGTCGCTAATATCTGAGCCGATGAATTTTGCACAGCATCCAGTGGGCTGATACCCCTTGAGTCCGCTCTAAAATTAGCCAAGCATCTGCTCTTGGCATTAAAAATCTCCTCCTTCCAGAACATGGAATAATTGATCAAATTCTGATGTTTCCCATGTGAAACTCGGAGGCAAATATAGCGACGACACTTTTAACTCACCCTTACTGGTGGCTACTTGAATGGTGTCCATTTGGAGTTTAGCAGTACTTATAGGTGCCTGTTGAAAATACGAAATCTACTGTTTAATAAGCACAGCCGCACCACCTTTTGACATGTTACTGCGGTGGTCTGCTTTGTGGGGATTGTTTTACATACAATAAATATATTGAAATTATTTCAACAAAATGAAGTTATTTATAGTCTTCTGGACGACATCAGTGAATGATTTCCAGGTAAAGAAAAAACATAAAACACTTATGACAAGATTCAAGTATTTCAGATAGCCACACTGGAATCAAAATATTAAAACAATTTTCTAATTATAAAGCCATCAACTCAATGACATTTTGCCACTTGAAATACCAAACACAAAAATTCACATTGTTGCAAAACACAGTAGTTGAGGATCATCATTTAGATGTGATTAACTTAAGTACACAAGACATCACCTCTTGACGCCGCTAAGTCGCACGAGTACCAAACATTAAATATGTATGTACAGAGAATAGAACTGTCTAAGACCAAACGATGGTAAAAACCAAATGAAGCGTGCCATGAACAATTGTGCTGCTGAGCAAGAACTCTAAGAGATGCTTGAGCCAAGACATTAGAATACCTAAGGCTCAAGCAGCAAGTGCAGCCAGTGCAAAAAAAAAGCCTGACGAACACACATTAAATATGAAATTACTGGCAGCAAGAAAAACGGTTAAAGTGGTGCCTATAGGTGTCTCGACGAACACACGCACAAACGCACATATGTTGCATTTAGATACTTTTGTAGATGCATAGATACACTGCAGATACTTAACCGCTGCACTTATGCAAATAACGTACTTGGAAAAGCTGTTCGATGAGCGACTTGATGGACTGTCAGCGATTACTTGGGTTGCCAACAAAAGCGACAGCTGGAAACTGGTAGCATCCAGTAGCTAACGAGTACGAAGAAGTTGTGTCTAGCTTTATTACAGCACCTTGTTGGTCTTAATAATTGCCTCAACAGCTAAATGAGCGTGTCGTGTCGGAAAACGAAAGCCCAGTACGGAAATTCAAATCAAAGAACTTTGTTCCATTGCAGCAGCAACTCTAGAGTAATTTTAAGGCACCACGCAAATATCGGACTGACCAATCGTTTATGTTCCCACTGCGCTGCGGATCGAAGCAGTTGGGGCAAATTATAATATTAGAATTTGGCATGCAATCTGGCAAGTGTTTAGCGCGCAAGCATTTCCTGGTTTTGCAGCAAATAACGCTAAACCTGCTGCATTATGTTGCAAATGCAAAATCCCAAGTGTCTGACTGACTGACTGATTGACTGATATCGGGTGCGGCTAATCGCACAAATTAGATAGCGCATGGTGTGTAAATTGAAGCGCATCGATTTCAACTTCCTGTTTGCTTAAATATTTGTAGCCATTGCCTTACTTAGCGCAACAAGTTTCACTAAAATCTTAATAATAGACAACAATTTTAGAATGCGAGGAAAGTTCCCTAAGTTAGTGTTATCGGAAAAAAAACGAATGAGAGAAATTATTCTTGACAATCTTCAAATCTCTATTTTCTGTAAAGGTGCAATACTCCAATCTACTTAAGAAGTGCAACTAATATAATCTAAAAAGTTGCTAACAATATATTGTTGCTTCTGTTAATTAAAAGTCTACAGTTTTCTTTAAGTTTTTGGGATTCAGGAACTTACAGACAGACAGGACAGACAGACAGGTTTTTTCTAGCTGTTCAGGAGTATGCATATTTTAATGGATCTCAGTTGTATAGCAGTGAAAATTTAATACTCCGCACACACTGTGTGACTTTCATAAAGAATACATTTTATTTTTCATTATTATTCACAACTACCCTCGCACTTAATATAAGCTACATGGTTTGAAGCCGTTCTTTTGTCGCAATTAGTTGGATTTTTTATGAAGACATATGCACAGCAGAAAACCCAAATGAATGTTTGAAGTATCTTGTATCAAATAAACGGAAATTCAATCGTTAGCCTATTGCATATTTTAGTCATTTTAGTCATAAAGATTCAACAGGTCGCCATATCTGCAATTTTTGTTTTTGTGTAGTGTCCTCAAAAGCCAACTTCTGCAGTATGTCAAATCGCGCCAATAGCTTAAATCGGGTTTGGCATGTGCGCTGCATGACAATTCGTTGCACTTTGCCGCTTTTTGTGCTTTGCATGCAAACTCAATGTTTTTTTTTTTTTTCTCTTTTTCCATCCTTGCCTTTCTTTCCTTAGTTCTTTTACTCTTCCATTGTTCAGTTGCATGTGGCTTTTGTCTAATAAGGCATTAATAACTTCTTAGTCGTTCGCTGATTCTTCTACTTCGTCGCTATTGTTGTTGTGTTTGTGTTGTAGCCGCCATTTAAACCATTATCTTGCATGACGGTATCTTGTCACAATATGTCGCGCCGTTGCACAGTGGGCGTAATATTGAATTTTCCAAATCCGAAGACGATTTTTGATTTGCCTTCAAACTGGAGGAAGTATTTGAAGAGCAAAGAAGTCGTCATAGATAGATTTGAAAAATAATGCTCAGATTAATCATTTTTCCCCACTGTGCGTTGTCTTCTGGCACCTTTCGTACTGTTGCCCGTGCCTCTCTGCTGCGAGCATGTATTTGCTGCTTGCTGAATGTTCTTCGTGTTCATGCATATTAAACAAGCTGCCGCATTCATTTAATCATACTGCAGCAGTAAAGAAACATTAACTAAAGGTTGCTGTTTCTATTCCATCAGTACATATATATAGTCGTACATAATATACCCACATACATTGGTATCTATCCACGAGTTTATATAAATACAATAGGTAGTTGCCTATTCATACACTTGACTTTTGATTAAATAATTATTGGCAAATGACAAACAACAACAGCAGCTGAGTGAAGTCGCAGAAAAAAACATTCTTTTAAGTGTTGTCACTTTGCATTTGCAACACGCTGATGCAATATGCTAAATATAGCTGAAACTGGCTGATTGTCGATTAGTTTGATCGTCTGCATAAAGGTCGTTGCGCAAATTTATTGTTTATGCATCGACAAAGCAGTTGTCCTTATTCGAAAGGGAGGGCGAATCGAATAATAAATGTTTGAGCTTTTAAAAAAAACAATGAGTGATTGTTTATCTTTTGGCGCCAGCCGCTGTTAGTTAATCAGTCAAATTTGAGCATAAAGCAAGATAAAATATAGGAACAATAAATCCAAAATATACTGTCTAATAGATAGATAGAGCTTATATGTACAGCGATCACAATCTAATTGTTGGACGGTTACGTCCACGTCCAGAAGGAATCAGAAGGCAACAGCAACCCAAACAGAACTTTAACCTTGATGGCCTGGAAACAACAGCCATGCTCCAACGGTACCAAGAAGAACTAACCTCTGCCCTCTTGCATCATAATTCTACAACAACTTGGATGCAAATTCAAACAGAGTGCTCTCAAGCTGCGGAGAAAACGTTCGGCTTGCAGCACTTCAGACGGAAGTCGTGGATAAGTAACACCACCTGGACTCTGATCGAGGAGCGCAGGCTATTGAAAGCACAGCGAAATGTATGTACAATGCAGGACCGCAGCAACCTTCGTGGATCATATAACGAAGTGCGAAGGCGTATTAAAAAATCAGTTCGTTCGGATAAGAGGGATTATGAAGAAAGCATAGTCAGTAAGGTATAGCAGTAAAGGAACTAGGAAACGTTAAGCTAAATATTCCACATATCAAGGCTAGTGACGGGTGCAGTCTATCATCAGTCGAAGACCAACTGACATGCTGGAAGAAGTTCTTTAAAATCATTGACAGAGAGTCAGAATCTCCAGCAATTTTCAATACAGAGCAGCGTCGAAACCCAAACAGAAGTATTTCTATTGTTCCGCCTACTGGGGATCCAAAGCCAATACTAAAAAACAACAAAGTTGCTGGGGCAGATGGTTAACCGGCCGAGCTGCTTAAGTACAACGCAAACACCATCTCAAGCGCCCTACACCCCATTATTCGTGCGGCATTTATATCTGCGACCATTCCAGAAGACTGGAATGAGGGGATATTCGTTACTATCCCTAAAAAGCGGGACCTAAGTCACTGCAGAGATTGGCGTGGTATAACCTTTTTAAACTCCATCCAAAAAGTACTGGCCTTCATCATCTTAGCCAGAATCTCGCCAACTTTAAACACCCAATTACGGCGAGAACAGAATGGGTTCCGACCAAATAGGTCTTGTGAAGAACACATTAATACACTACGCAATCGGTCAAGTGGAGGTCCCCGTTATACCTACTTTTTGTGCACTTCAAGCGAACGTTTGACACCATCAATAAAAATGCGATATGGAGGTCAATAAGCAGCTGTGGATCCCTGACTAAATCATTGATCTCATAAAGGCTCTTCAATAAACAGCAACAACAGCACCAATTTCATTATAAACAGAGTTGTCCGACAAGATTGTGTACTCCATCCACTCCTTTTCATAGTGGTCCTCGACGGGGTCCTAAAGCGCACAAACGCGGATGTACCAGAAGGTCTCAGTGGAGACTTAATCAGAAGCTTAGCGACTTAGATTATGCTGATGACATATGATTCATGACGCACACGCATAGCGGTGCTGCAGCGAAGCTTCGGAGTCTGGAAGCTAATACTCGTGTAATAGGCCTCAAAAACAACTTCAGCAGCGCCACTGACGGTCGAACTCAGCGACAGCACCATTTTCACCATTGAAAATGTTGAGAAGTTCCACAATCTTAGCAGATATATTACAGCGGATTGACTCAGCTGCGCGTATACGCTTGAACTAGAAGTAATACTTTAAGTTACTTTGGAATCTTATAAAAGTTACAGTTATAAAGAATTAAAAAAAATGCTATTTGTAGCACTGACTTTTAATTTTAACCCTCATACAGTGATTCACGAATTGAACAGATTATCCATAACATACCGAGTAAGAAGTTTCAAGTTGTCATATTCTTCAGTTGTCATATAAAAACTTAGTACGAAGAGGCACGTGACATACAAACCTCTTCTTCATTTGAAAGATTTATTTTTGTTGCACAAATTGTGAAGAATTTTTCATTAAAAAATGGAAGAGAAGTTCTTATATTGTAGCTCACATCACGAAAATGTTATACAACATTAGCAAGGTATTGCGAGTAGTTTTCGATCGATGTTTTGAAAAACTGGGAGGCAAATAGTAGCAGCGTTCTATTCAAACTTACAAAATAAAATAAATCGTTTTCATTTAGTTTTATAGAACGATTGTCTCCATAAATTGCATTTTTGACTCTTTCCTATACACGTGCTAAGAGACACATCACTATGACATCGAGAGACACCCTATGAATTTCATCTGTAGCCTATCTGAAGCAATTAACTTTGCTAATAAAATAAGTAAGGCCAGCTCAAAATAAATATGTACATATATAAAAAATTATCCAAATCTGGCTACCTTTCAATTGGCAGTGGCAGCGGCGGCATTAGCCAGCTGCAATCAGCTACATTATACACATTTCTCCTCTCACAGCCCATAATCAACCGGAATCTGTGCTGCTGCTGCAACATTCGTTTCAAACTTAGTCAAGAGTCAATGATTCAGAGATCTAGTCTTAGTAGTATACGTAATCCATGCACATAATCAATTTATTATTAGATTCAAATGCTTCGGAATTACATCATAAGCAACTACAGCATCTTCAGCTTAGAACAAAAGGCAGCAACAAGTTAACTCGAAAAGCTAATAATTTCTAATAAGAGAACCGAATTGATGGTGCAGCAATATCAGCAGCAAATTGCAACTGCATGAGCCAAACCATTGATGGAAGCCAACTAAAGACGGGCTGGCTACTATGCGACTGACTGAATGGACATCACAGATTGGAAATCAAACAGAAATCAGAGGCCAAATATAATTACAAATCCAACCTAATCGCATTTAAGAAATCTATGCACTGACCAAGCATTATGAAGGATGATGATTGCAAATAGAATATGAACAAGAACATCAAATGAGCTGAGTTAAACCGACGCTTTTTTACCTTCCACAGCATTGCTAAGAGTATAGATTTACCAACATTATAAAGGTTTGCTTGGATAAATATTGAATAATAGGTGAGTATGGGTACAAGAAAAAATTGGAAAACTGCAGTTAATCAGTCACAAAAGTTTAATTAATTAATAGTTATAAATTATACAAATATATTTCCTAATTAAATCTATCTGGGAGTAAGCTTCACTGTTATCTGCTAGATTAGGTTATTTCGACTTTAACAAAGGTAATTTTAAGATCCTTTTGAATTTCAGCGTTTGACACCAACCACGGAGCATTGGCAATGGTTTGGAGAGTTTTCGATTGATAGCGTGGTAAAATTTCAAAGTTCGAATTGCTCGCTGTACCCCATAGCTGTATGGCATAAGTCCAAACTGGTTTTAATACGGTCTTATACAGTCGAACCTTATTCTCTAAGCTGAGTTGCTTCGTTTTATAAATAAGATGCGATACTTTAGCTTTGATATACACCTTCCATGTCAATCTTCGGTCAAGATGATATGATGGGCAGTTTAATTTTCTTAACTCAAAGGTGTTGTGAACCGATTTCTCCGATTTAACATTAATTTTCCACTAAGTTAGCCACTTCTCTATCATGTAGAGCTCAGTTTGTAGTTGTTGAGAAGCTTCTATGCAGGAGCTGCTGGTTGCAATAATTGCCATGCCATCAGCATATATAGGCATATCAGCTGTAAATAAGATGTAAAGCACTAAACCCAAAAGACACCTGCGTTAATAGGTAGAAGTGATGACTCCTCAGCTTGCTGTCTTACGTAGAAGAAACGGTTATTTATATACGATTTTATCAGCAGATAATATGGAGCCGGAAGCCATTTTTTAATCTTGTAAAAGATGCCTGAGTGCCAGATCATTTCAAAAGCTTTCTGCACATCCAGAAATACAGCTGAACAGTATTTTTTATTTTCAAAAGCATCTGTGATGGCATTTACAATTCGATGACATTGTTCATGTGTTCCATGCCCTCTTCTAAAACCAAACTGATGTTCTGGTATGATAGCAAGTTCCTCCATAACGGGCAACATCCTTCTCAACAGTATTTTTTCAAATACCTTGAAGAAAGTTGCCAGTAACCAAATTGGAGGCAACGACAAATAAGCCCAAAACGCTTTGGAATCATAATAATGTCGGCACATTTCCATTGACTTGGATAGTAGTCGAGCCTTAGCATAGCATTAAAAATATATGTAAATAGCCGTATACAATTAGGTAGAAGACTTTTAATCGTAACCCCATCAATTTTGCCGAAGCCAGGTGATTTATTGCGTTCAATATGTAATATTCCAACTTGAACTTCCGTGAAAGAGATTTGACGAATGAGAGAGCTTGTTTGGCTGGAACTCATTACTCAAGTGATTTTCAAATGCTTCAACTTGATCCTTACCCGATCTGCACCAGACTCCTTTGCCGTCTTTAATTACTATATTCCTCTTGGTAGGACGCTTTAGATATTTATTCGCCCTCCAATAATTAGGTGAAAAGGGATGCAAATTTCGTAAGTACTCTGCGGTTGACGCATTTCCTAAACGAATATCTTCTGCTAAGCTGTCTAACTATTAATATATAATAACTCATCGTTCTCAATATTGTGAATATGCCTGCATAATAGCAGGTAGAGGAATAAACAAATAATAGGACAGCGTTTCGACCTATTGACGCCGATTTACAATCCCAAATTAACGCATGACAATTGCAAATCAAGAAAACATACTTAATTCATAGTTTTACTCAATTGAAACACGAGAAGAAGAGGGAGACAAGACTCTGGGTGAGGACGATAAAATCAATTGAATCTTACTTCGAAACAATCATGTGAAACCCAAGAATCATGTCATATCTAAAAACTAGCACTCAGATACACTCGACCACACACAAACACGCACACTGATTGACATACATGTATGTATGTATGTATGTATGTATGTGTGGACATATGTACATAGATACAAGCAACAATATTTGAAATAATTGGCAACAAATCGTCATTACTGCACCGCATACCTTAGCATCTTAGCTTCGACATCTCATGTCCCAGGGCACAAATTGCAGTTAGAAATGCCGCAAACGTCAGCAACACCGGCTGACCTACGACACCGAAACGGAGATCGATATATACATATGCGCTTGTGTTGGAGCCTCCACCTACAGCACTCCTCCCATAACATTCTAATTGGCATTGGTTTGGTTTGGTTTGGTTTTAGCTTATTTTGCTTTACTTGGTAGCCAAGCAACCTGTGAAATTTGAAATTACTTTGCAAATATTCGATAGAAGAGAGAGTATTTATTTTCATTGCGTTAATCTGCGTGTTTTAATCCATTAAGATCAATGATAATCAAAGTTTTGCCATACAATTCGGCTTTGCAATATTTAGTTAATTAAGTGCATTTGCTCGAGTAGTTTGCACTTCGAAGTTTGTAGTTATTGGACTTCGTTCGCAAGTGTGGGTAGAGGTCAGATTGCACTATTCGAAAGGAATTTGTAGTTTTATTTTAAAAGAAGAAATAGTTGCATATGGATATGTTAATATGTAATCATTTAGGGTCTCCTATATTTGTGCCAGTCAAACACTTCACTTCATTATTTGAATCTTTCAGATATTGGTTTTATAGTTTTTAAGTAGACTTTTCACAATCATAAGCAAACCACTAGTTGCAATGATTGCAACGTGGATACACGAAAGTACCGCTCACATAAAAAACTTATTAAAGCAATTAAATTAGAGAAAATAAATCAAAACAATTAATTATTTTTAAATAGGAACAATGTTTTGAAATTGGCGTACTATATGCAACGGTGAATCCTACGAAGAATCCTGAGAAATCTATTCTACCTGAACTCCATATTTTATAAGAATTTTTCAATCATATCTTTTGGAATGTCGTAATTCCGCTTGTAGGACGGGTAAAAATCTCTATTATGGCCAAAGCAAATTCCGAAAAACTATCACTGCGATATTTTTGACAGAAACGCTTGCAGAAAACTTCTAAGACAAGCAGATCAATTGGAGGATTCAGAAATCTATGATAAAGTTGGAATATTTAAAATTCAGCCTTTCATTGCATCATTTAAAGCTATGAATACTATTCTTGACAATTACTTCGCAACGAATGTAGTCAATATTACTAACATAAAGAAGCACTTGACATAACTTTGTAGATCTTTTCAAAGTACGAATGTTTCCCAAACTCTTAAAATTCATGTAATTCTTGATACATTTGAATTATGATGATTTGGGGTTATGATCCGAAAAAGATAGAAGGGATAGATTCAAGATAAATATTATCGATCATCTAACTTTTTCGGCACGATTAAAAAAAGTGATAGTTACTTTTTCTGCTCAGCATTTATAAAAAATCTTGTTTATTAGTGGTTTTAGGTCTATTTAAAAAAAACGCGCCGAGGTGTCTATCCCAAGAATTGTGTGGAAATGATATCAACTCTGTTAATAAAACTTGGATTTAGTTTTTTCTTTTACCTTGAACAAAAATTATGATTTTTTTCGGGAAGTTAGCCATACAACATTATATAGCATAAGAAAGCTTGAAGAATTTTCTATCAATGGAATTTCACAGAATCTTATAATTTCAAGTCGTTTAAAAATTATGGACTTTTTAGTAAGACTCAAATTTGAAAACTTGAAGATTCTGGATCTTGAAATTGAATTGTTGATATTTTTGAAACAAGATCAGCTAGGATTTCATGGAATACGGTTTATGGAAAGGCAGATCGCCCACAAAAAAACGGCATAGTCACTTTATGTCGTAATTTTTTTCAAACTGAACTTTGCTTCTGGCCGGGTGTGACATGCTGCTGGTCGAATGACTTGCATTGCAAATTGGCACCGCCTTATTCAGGGGGCACAACAAAAAGAGTTTTTGCTTAAATCAAGAGACGTGTAAAAATGTTGCATTTGAATGAATGCTTCGATAGAACCAAAATTTGTGTTGGTGGGGAGAGTAGGAGGTATGAAAACGAAGTGTAAACATCACAAAATAAATGTTCAAATTAATATTATTCAAATATACATGGGAACAAACTTGAAATCATTTTATCATTCATTGTTCGTCAGTAAAAAATATTTGAATTTCTTACGAATAATTTCTAAAATATTTTAAATGAATTTTCTTAACATTCAATATCAATTCAATATCAAATATAGACACGTTTGCTTCATTTATATATTATTTCATTTTATTTGCAACTAAGACAAACTTTTGAGCATGCCACGCACCCTACTACTATGAATAGGCATAACTTATTGCTAGACCATATTCGAAATATGTACGCCGTTCGTTTTCTTTACCATTTGCCGGTAATGTTTATTCGATATAAGTAATTCGCTGCACACAATATTAACGATTTTAGAAGCAACCATTAATACATCGCTTAAATGCCATTGACTTCTTTAGGTACTGGCTGACTGTCTGGCTATGAAGTGGCACAAACGATGTGGCATTAAATTGAGGTAGTTTTCAGGAATAACTTGTATTTACGATAGTTTCTTCTGTTTCTATGTCGCACATCTGTTTCTATTAAAGCGCATCTTCAGCAGCATCAAGGCTCGTACAGCAGAGTTTTATAAGTCAAAGACAGCCAACAAATGTCAAATGTATTTTGGGGTAAAAGAGCGCTTGTCGTGCAAGTTTTTTTTATTATTGGCACCAGAGAAAAATAGGCGCCGCTAATCGAAAAGAAGTAAAAATTAAATTTAAAAGATACTTATATGTATAATTTGTGGAAAGCAGTGAGTTTTATTAATATGGCACAACTATTTTTATGCAGGTATTCATGCATATTCAAAATATCTAAAAAACATTTGTCACTCAGTTGAATAGACCAAGTGAGCCAGATTAAGTGCTAATGTTAGTCATAATTAGTAACTATTTTCAGCTTGCCAGACGCCGTTTTAATTTAAACACCCGCACTAAAGCAGTGTTGAACTTCAGCGGTGACTGAGAAATTCTTTGCTTTCATTAAAAAACCATTAGTGTCAGACGTTGAAAAAGCCAAAATGCTTTCTTTTGCTGCAACATTTTTCTACATCTACATACATCAGTCCACACAACTGTGCATCACTTAGGAAAAAGATCAGATACACCAGTACTTGGCGCACTTGCTAACTTAAGCAATTTTCCGGCTGCGGATTCATTTATTTCATTTACTGCCTTCATTTAACTAAGTCTATAAAGTGCCTTGAATTGCGCATAAATTCTCTTTCGCTTAGCAATCAATCCATGTAAAATGAATTGCCATGTAAAAATTTTTATTTCTTCTATCAGCATTTGCAAATCTTCGGCAACAAGTTTGAAGATGTCATCGCTTAAAACAGGCTGCATAGAAATGAAGTTTGATGGTTGTTGTCTACACAATTGTAAGGTAGTTTTCTCTTGTTGCGTGGGAATTGTTGTTGATCGGCAATATTTAAAGACTGAATTCATAGATCGATAACCTAGTCTAGCAGCAGCAAGGTACCGTCTGAAAAATTAACTGCAAATGCCAACTGATGTGTAAATGTGTGGGAGCACAGTTGTTAATGAAGTTTCTTATACACAAACAATGAAAAATCTTTCTAACTCAGCATAGAAACTTTATAACAAAGAACAACATTTGAAATTTGTGTGCATATTCCAAATTTTCAATTCAACGTTGCAACTGACATGAGTATATTGAAAGGTCAAACTCTTCTATTTGCATCGCTGATATAATTTGAACAACTGAATAAAATTGGTCGAGAAAATAAAACAGAAAAATCGAACAAAAGCAGCTGAAATTGGAAAAGCAAACGAATTGCATATGAAATTGACATGAAAAGGAGAAAACATGCATCTCTACGAAGCGAGCTTAGCTACACCGAAACTAGTATGAAATTATGAGGCAAACTAAATAAGTTCCATATTATGAAAAGCTAACATTGGAACATAAGAATCTCATTTCACATATAAAGTTAGATTCTTAAGAAATATTATATGGGCAGTCTCTATCTCCCTCTAACATTCGTTTAAGTTCAAATAATAATGTTATACTTCGCTTTCAAACCACTCACGCATTTAATCTTGTCTCCGTCAGAAGTCTAGTTCACTGCACAGAAATTTCTTACTTATCTCAAAATACTCAGAGTAAAAGTGACAATCGAACAACAAACACGTAGTTCTAAAATAATATAATAGAATTGCTAGAAAATGTTTTCACTTGAAACATTTATAAAATTTTTATTTGCGCTTGCAATATTACAGAGCTCCACTGTTGCGCAGCCCTTTAATTGGGAGGAAGACAAGATAATGGTAAGTTCAGCTCCGATACACTGAAATAATATTTACTAAAAACAAAACTTTAGATCTTTGGTCCCCAGCCTGATACCACAATTTTCAAAGATGATAGTACAGCAATTAAAGCCTTATACGAAACAAAAACATCCAATGTATATTTAGACAATTAATATTGAAACAATTAAATAAATAAAAATTAATAAAATAATTCATTTTTGTTAGTAAATGAGTACATAATGTCTATGTATATTGATTAGAATCTAAAAGTGTAAACACCACCGCCACGATATTGTGCCGGACTATTACCATATGGGCCACCGAGATGCTGTGAATAGCCAGCGGTTACATCGAATGAATGCCTGCCATTGTTGCTGGTCCAAACAGGAGCGCGCCCGTCAAGGCTCAAATCGAACCCCTTACCCGGGCTTCCGCCTCCACCACCTTGCAACGCCCACTGGCGACGCACACGGTGCAACTCTGGAAACTGTAAAAAATAAATTCGAATTTAATTTTAGTTATCCACAAAATGAATCTAAAGAAAATGAACTGACCACTACTTGTCCGTCATCCGTATGAACTACATCTTTCACCGAAGGATAAGCTAGCACACTACAACACAGTGCGCAAATTAGTAACAGTAGGCAACTGGAACGCATTTTAATACACCTCTGACTTACTAAACAATTTTAAAAATAAAATTGTTTACTGTGCAGCTGTAGCTTTTATAGCTGACAGAATCTGTCATTCCTTTACTTCGCACTGTTTCTTATCAAGTAAGTCCCCATCGCAGAATCCCCCATTCTGTTGCAATTGATAACTTTTCTTTGAGTAGATCATTGGTTTTTCCCCGGCACACTAATTGTGCATAGTTGCATGTATAAGTGAGAGATAATTGTGATTTTTCAACTCATGACACACAAATATCTTTCTCAAACAAGATTAGTTCAAAATAATTTAGTATAACATAATATAATACAATTTTTTTACAGTTCACAAATTTAAAAAAAAAATTATCCATACATGTATTGAGCAAGCACATTTTTTTGGAACAAAGCTCTAAAGCTAAAAAGTTCATTTTGAAAAATATATTTTTTATACAAATCGGTTGAGTATTTTGGACGTAAATTGACTCATCAACCATCACTCATACCATGGAAGCAAGGCGCACTCCGCATGCTTTTAAGTAATTTATGCTGTAACGCAGATTCGCCGTAAAGTAGTGTATGGGGACTCTTGCTTACTTAAATGACCGTCAACCGTCTTCTGGTCAAGGCCGCATATAGGAAGGCGCAGCCAGCATCCATTATCTTGTGCGCGCAGTTGCCAGTCGTTTTGAATGCCAAGTACGGAGAGATCTTTCCACCTGGTCATTTCAACGAGTGTCCGGTCGTCCTCTATTTCGGCATCCACCAATCAAATTTAGGCCCCCATGTAAACAATGCGTGCTGGAGCTCTTTCATCTATTCGAATGAGGTGCACAGCCCAGTGCAGCCGCTGGAATTTTATGCGCTGGACTATTTCAACCTCACCATACGGGACCTAAACTCGTCGCCGACTCTTATAGGACCAAAAATCCTGTGAAGACTCTTCCTCTCGAAGACTTCCAAACCTGTTTCATCCAACTCTACCACGGTCCATGCCTCTGCGTCATACAATAGGACTTGGAGGATCTGCGTCTTATAGATCTTGATTTTTGTCTTTCGAGAGAGGGCTTTACTTCTCATTTGCTTGCTCAGCCCAAAAAAACATCTGTTTGCAAGCGTGATTCTTCGCCTGATCTCCAGGCTGCCGTTGTTGTAGCTGGTTATCTCGGATCCAAGATAGACGAAGTTTTCTACAACATTGAAATTCTCCATCGACATTGACCGTCCAAGACGCAATGACGGAGTGCGAGAATACATCAAGTACTTCGTCTTGTCCTCATTCACCGCTAGACCCATCTTTGAGAACGCCTTGCTGACTGCCTTTCCTGTGTACCGTTGATATCAATGTCATCGGATTATACGAGAAGCATAACTTTCTTTTGGAAGATTGAGCCCGAAATATTATGTATGTACGGGCACTGGCGTCATATCGGCGTGTCAAATGCGGCTTTTTAGTCGACAAATAGGTGGTGTGTGTCTTTGGTAAACTCATGGGTCTTTTCTAAGATTTGACGTTAAATAATATTTGGTCCCTGGTCGACCTTTTTGTTTTGAAGCCACACTGATATAGACCTATCAGTGAAACCGCATATGGCTTCAGCCTATTACACAATACACGCGACAGAATATTATATCCAATTGAAAGAAGACTTATTCCGCGGCAGTGGGCGCAAACAGCGGGGTCTCCTTTCTTAAAGATAGGACAGAGAACACTGAGATTCCAGTCATTGGGTATGCGTTCATCGGACTATATCTTGCATAAAAGTTGGTGCATACTCCTAACCAACTTTTCGGCGCCGGTCTTAAACAACTCAGCTGGCAGCCCATCAGAGACTGCCGCTTTGTTATTTTTCAGCATTTAAAAACTGAATCGACCTCGTTATAGTCCGGTGGCTCTACAATAGTGCCATCTTTAACTGCTGGTTCCGGTGTCATTTTCTCTTCATCGCCTCCGAGTAGGTTGAAAAAATGACTCCTCCATAATCTCAGTGATTCCTGTTTATCTGTTACCAGATTTTCATTGTCATCCGTACAGACATGTACAGAGATGTATTCTATAATGTTATGACATAGACATATGTCAATTCTATTAAGAATGTCGTAAGACCTAACAAGACTCTAAATTAAGTGTTTATTTGTCCTAATATAAATACAGATCAGTCAGACGGATAGACAGATGCATTGACAGATGGACATGCCTATACTGATTCGCCGTGATGCTGAACAAAAATATAAACATTCTAAGGAGTCTGTTTCAACTCGTTTTACTTTTACAATTGGGTTATAGGGTAACAATATGGTTGCAATATATAGCTAGGTACTATCTATATACTCGTATGTACCTGAATGTATGATGTATAAAAATTACGCCTTCTCAAAATAAAAATACTTTCGTTGTTTATGCAAAATTACAAATAATTGCTATACCGCATATATTTGAATCGAGATACTTTTTATACCTTGCATAAAATAATTCGTGTGCAGCTCATTTTGTGTTTGTTAAAAAGAAGAAAAGGGGGCGGGTCGATTTTGCACTCCTCGTCTATCTATTACTCTTTCCATACGTTCATTCATTTGAACTCACAAATTTCTTAACGTTGTAAAGGGTATACAAATATGCCTTTACCTATTGTTAATTTTTTTTCATGTTTTTTTCTCAGAAATTATTATGTTAACATTTTTTTTCTGTACAAAGATGAGACATTAATTTTTATGTTTATTGCTTTTATTAATTTTTTTTTATTTAACGTTGTTGATTTTTTCTTTGCGCAATAGTTCTTATTAAAAAACAAAAACAAACAAATAATGTTTAATGTTTCCAATAGTTTTTTTTAAATTTTTTTTTTTTTTTTTTAGTATTTTATTAACATGCCAAAATTAATTAATATAATGTACTCGTAATAGAGATGTCTTGATTAGCATATAATTATTCTATTATAGCAAAATAAACTGCCTCATCATCATCAAAAAAAATATACATGCCAAAATGTTGATTCCGTTTCCGGGTAATTGAACCTTTAACCGCTTATATTGAAATAAAACAATACCAAAATATGCAAAAACTTGTTGTTTATTTATGAAAATTGAAAATTGAAAATGAAAGGAAAAATCTACCAACGATATGTATAGGAGGCGCCGCCGCTTAAATTCGGGCGGCTGTTGCCGTAAGGACCACCCAAATGTTGCGAATAGCCACCATTGACAGAGACAGTGTGTTTGCCATTATCGCTATTCCAAACGGGTGCCTGACCCTTAACACTCACATCAAGTCCTTTACCAGGACTGCCACCGCCCTGTGCTTGAATTTGACGGCGTATCCGTGCGAAGTGTGACGACAAATTCAACGAATCATCCTGCATAAAAGCGTAAATAATTTATTTATTTAAATAATTTATTGAAAAAATGTGCATACCTGATTCTGCAATGGATTTGCTACATAAGCCTGCACAGCGCAAATGCTGCAGAGTGCCAATAATAATTTTAAATGCATTTTATTAACGTAAAAAAAGTATGTAGATACTTCTTTGCTTTACTTTCGAAGACTTTATAAGGCAGAGTAATATTTGCGGCTTTTATAAAGCAGCTTTCCCAGTAAGATATGACAAAAACTTATCTCAAAAACTCCCCTTTTATAGAATTCCCCGAGTTTTGTTGATATTCTTCATTATTGTTTGATATCATCCATTCACCATTCATCTGATCACCTTGAAACTTTTGTAAGTTGTTGAGTCAAAAAATCCCGCACATAGTGAAGGCAACTATTTGAAAATTACCTTGAATGGTTGCAAAAATGTATTCTTCTTAATAGAGAACATTTTGAGAAACATTAAAGCCATTCCAACTGACTTTTTTTTTTTTTAATATTTTACTGTCCAGAATCAGTCTGCATAATAGACCATAACAGTGCAGGTGGCTTAACGAATAACATAGCCGCGCTCAGATCTCGATGGAGAGCATACCCTCGAACGTGCCAGCCACAATCCGTGATAAGCTGGAGGGTTCTGAAGCATCTGTACGCGCTTACGATTTGTCGCTGCAGCCAGTCCCCAAATCTGTATCCCATAGCTTCAGGTGGGCACAACAACAGCCTTATAAATTGCTTACATCTCAGGAGCAGCTTGGACCTGCTACACAGCATCCAGTTTAGACGTACCTGTAGTTTGATATTGTAGCAATATGTGCGATCTAAACGTAAGGCGCTTGTCCAGTATTACGCCTAAATACTTTACATCCTGGTCAACCTGTAGACTTACATTGGCTAGTTGGACAGCTGCACCTGATCCCTACGCAGTGTGTAGCAAACATTTTTACAATTTCTAGGATTCAGTTTGATGTTCCACCTGCGAGCCCAGCTCTCAAGCAGGTGGAGGTACGAAACACCAGAATCTGATTCACACACGCCTGAAGCCGAGTGTAGGAAGCAAATATCGTTCGCTTATGAGGCGATCAGTGATTTGCTTCTGGAAATGACTGGAGGGATTGGCACATCTGCAGAGAAAATGTTATAGAGAAGTGGGCTAAGCACATTTCCTTGTGGAACACCATCTGCATTTTACTCCCTTTTATCTAGAATTGGTCGTTTCGCAGATACGATCTGAATAGTAGATAAAAGTGACTTGTCTCTTGATTTTTGCGAGTAGTCCCATGTGCCATAGACGGACAAACGTCTGTTTCACATCAACAAGGACCCCATTGCAGTATTCTTTGTTATCAAATGCCTTAAGGATATGATGCATCACTCTGTGAAACTGCACAACAGCGCCATGTCCTTCACTGCAGCCAAATTGGTGAATTGAAAAGATTTTTCCAAGATTCACACGCCTGGCAAGCCGTAATACAAAAAGCCTCTCAAGCACCTTGGAGAGAGAATGGAGAAGACTAATCGCATGCTTCGGCAGAGCCTTCTGGGTGATGTGACATATCCTGTCAGGCTCCGGAAATTTTTTCCCCGGTAGAAGTTTTAAAGCATCAACTAACTCCTCTTCTCTTATAGGCGTGATAGGCAGGTTCATCTGTAAGGTTGTATCCAGAGCTCTTTCCGTTTCCATCAGCTCTTCGTCAGATGCTGTTTTGAATGGCAGAAACCGGTTCTCCAGTTGTAGGGCGAAAATTTCTCCATTCTCCTCATCTGATCTGCATACTTCGCCTGATGCATTTTTAAACGGCACATGTCTCAACGGCTGTCGCTTAAGGTACCTAGTAGCCTTCCACAGAGAGTATCCTGAGTCGTTTGTGTAATCCCTTGACTCACAAAATACTCATCTCTCTGGGTCTTAAGCCTCTCTCTTAGTAGCCGACTAGTACGTTGCCACAAAGCATTATCTTTTGGAAGGTGGGTGCAAATAAATCTCCGACGCTGCTGTCTCTTAAGCCGAATCAATTCCATTGTCTAGCATCTGACTTGAATATTTGTGTTGTTTGTAAAATTCCGAAATATAAATAGCAACCCTCGTATCAAGCATGTTTTTGTTTCAAAATGTTTATATTTCTCAGCAAGTAGCTAGCGCTAAAAGCTACTCAATCTGTTATCAGCAGACAGAATTTAGTATGAGCTCATTTCTTGATCCGACTTAAGTAAAAACAAAACAAATTCGTGTAAACGATTCAGTAGAAAGTGTGACATTATACAAATTGAACCAGCTATGAGATTCAAATTAACAAGCATATTTTTTATTTTTCTTTGCATATTTTTGCATTTAAAACAAGGACATGCTTTTCCTGCTCTAGAAATCGAGGTAAGACTTGGGCAAAACAATGTAAATTAAATGCTTGTTTCCATATACTCCTTTTTGTGTTTATATTTTTCTTTGCAGTCTTCAAACCTTCCTTGCTACGATGATGTCTCATGTGATGAGCCCAAAGCGCAAAGTAAAGTTTGGTTTCCACTTTGGGATGACACTGAGGGCGAATACTTAACTAATGAAATCGATCGCGTTGATTCGTAGTGGCTTTGTAGCAATGGCAAAAGTTTAAGCTGCATCTACAAATCAAAATAATATCATATATATTTAGTGTACATATGTCTGTATATGTATATATGTATGAATATTATGCTGAATATACCATTATAATCCAATACATTATTTTTCAACATTTTAGGTACATGTATCTTATCGCGTTATATATCACTACCCTTGCGTGTGTGAATCGCTTAAAGCTTGTCGTGTTTGAGATATGCACTTGCAACAGGAAGTTCGTCAGGCAGAAATACCTTCCGTGACGTAGGTGTCACCCAAAATCATTATTGGTTTGTCGCTTGAGCACTGTCTGCGATAGAAGTCGTTTCTTTTCGGCTAAATGTTCGCTAGAGTGGATGAGGGTAAACCGCAACTATACCACATAGATCCTTCGGAACTTAATTACGCTACGACACTGAAGCAATCGACTACAGATATTATTTTTTCATTGTTTACATTATTGAAACTCTTTCAAATTTAAAATAACTGATCTGATAGACCTGCTGCTGCCACCTAAAAAAAAAAAACAATATGTGTGACGATGGGCACCTAAAAGTATGCATCGGTTTTTTGTCAGCTATGAAGCACATCGTCAAACATGGTGCTGCCACCTGTTCCCACATTTTTTCAGGTGGCAGCACAGCTCTATCAGATCAGTTATTTTAAATTTGAAACGCAGTATGCTCTTTTCAAAGAGTTTCAACAATGTAAACAAGAAAAAAGTTATACCCTATAGATAAAAAGATAAAATTTACAGTAAATGTTGAGCCAAAAAAAACAGATTGCTAAATGTTCGATTTTATCACTGTTCGAATTATATATACCAATCCCAATCCTTTTCAAAAACAAAGACCAATTACTACTGGAATTAACTCAAAAAATCAATACAAAGTTCACTGAACTTATTGCGCGTTCTAAAAATTAGCTGTGCCGCCTAGTCTCCAGCTGAAATGCGCAATTGCTGCGTGTCAGCGTTAAATAGTTGCGCTACTATAAGGAGTTTTCAACAAAACTAAAAAAATAGAATACTCCAAAAAACAACAAAAATTACTTGGTACAAAAACAAAACGCTTCATTACAGTAAAAAAAAGCTTGAAAGCAATCAGTTTTATTGAATGCGGCGCGGCAATTAGTGCGAAAAGAGTTTCCTGCCTGCTGTATGTGAGTGTGTGTGTGTGTGTGTGTGTGCATGTGTCTGCAATGGCGTCGTAGTCACTTCCGTTTTTCGCTAAAAGTGCTTTCCAACATCTTTGATTTTAAGCAAACATGCAAGCAGTGTAAAATCCACTGAAACCGCATCGTTGAAAGTTTTATGCGAATAGACCGCGGTGTAGTGGATTTTAGTAAATTAGTTGCAACGAATTGTATTTTCGAATTGAATTGAAACTTTATACAAACTACTAAAGTTAAATCGAAATTCCGCAACTTTTTATGAAATTAAATTCTGCTTAAACGTGCTATATGTAGGTGGGTGCGTTTAAGTAAATGGATTTTCCCGATCACATATAAGTTTTTGTTATAATAAAGTATAAGCAAAATACTACGTCTGTACGTTTTCCGTGTTTTTTTCTCAAGCTATAATTGCGTTAATTTTCGTTAAATTGCGTTTTTTGTTGTAATTGTTTTTCCCCACTTTTCTTTACCGAAGCACACGATACATGTTGACTGGCGACATTTTCAAGTGCTTTCACAACAAGCATTTAATGGCCTACCGCCTTTAGTATATCGTCCTGCCTCTACTGTGCATGTTCATATAATAATTTGACGTACATTTTTAGTATCCTTGTTGCAATTCGCCGCCGTGGTTGTTTGTTTCATTCGTTGTTTGATTGTTTCGGCTACATACTTTCATGTTTCAATATGATAAGTGCCCTTTGTAACATTTCCGCCGCTGCACCCTTTGTTCTTTGACCCACTGAGCTTCGTGTGGTTCCATTACATTCATTCGTGCGAGTTCACTGACATTGGAGCCATTAAAGCCAACCTTTAGCACTGCCGCAAGTTTCCTTACAAATTGATATAATCAGTCGAACGAATCCGCCGAGTACAAAATTGTAGTCTATGTCGTACCAAGCAATTGAAACTGGTTTGTTTATGTATATACGTGTTCAATAGACTTTATAGGAAAACAACTATGAAAACAAACGGAAAGTACAATGTGCAGGCATATTTTATTTTCCTTAACAGAAGGAAACGTTTAAATACGCCGAAAGACAAAAACCTCAGTTGAGTGGTATTCACCTGGGACCAAGTTCGGCGCACAAAAAAGCTCATTACACACATTCAAAGCGATTTCTCACAAAGTTATTAAGACATTAAACAGAAAGATCAATTCTTACCATTCTCAATTAATTAATTAATTTTTTTGAATTTATTAATTTTGATTTTACTACAAAGAAAGTAAGTAAGTGTATACATATAAACTTAACATAAACATAAATTTTTTATTAATTTATAAATAATCTCCAATTCAATTTTTAAATTAAAAATACTTGAGAATATGAAGTAATTAGACTAAACTTGACTGCTCGAAGGTTTTTAAGATCCCAAATTGCGGCAAGATGAGTCAATAATCCAATAATTTAAGATAATATTTGTGTACAGTTCGATCAGTAAATGCAAGATGGATGAACAATCCATCATTAGCATCAAAAAGCTCCGAATAATCAGATTCATCACAATTGCGAGCCAGCCTCCATAGTCTTTTACGCGCTGGCGTCAGTCTTTTTGAATGCTAAGTACGGAGAGATCTCCAATCAAGTTTGGGCTCCCCACGTAAACCATGCGTGCTGAAGCTCTTTCATGCAATCGATTGAGGTGCCCAGGCCAGTGCAGCCGCTGGAATTTTATGCGCTGGACTATGTCAACCTCATCAAATAGCTCGTACAGCTCACGGTTCATTCGGGACCTAAAGTCGTCGCACTAATAGGACCAAAAATCCTGCTAAGAATC
This sequence comes from Leucophenga maculata, assembly GCA_035044805.1. Lineage (NCBI taxonomy): Eukaryota > Metazoa > Arthropoda > Insecta > Diptera > Drosophilidae > Leucophenga > Leucophenga maculata. The sequence goes on from JAWNNP010001183.1 coordinate 329,612, forward strand.
TTCCTCTCAAAGAGTTCTAGCGTTGTTTCATCTGACTCAATCACGGGCCATGCCTCTGCACCATACAATAGAACCGGGAGTATAAGCGTCTTATAGATCTGTTTGTAAGCGTGATTCTTAGCCTGATCTCCAGGCTGACGTTGTTGCTGGTTATCTCGGATCCAAGAAAGACGAAGTTTTCTACAACACTGAAGTTGAAATTCTCCATCGTCACTGACCGTCCAAGACGCCATGACGGAGTGCAAGTATTTCGTCTTGTCCTCATTCACCGCTAGACTCATTAGCTGAGACTGTTTTTCAATCTCTGAGAACGCCTTGCTGACTAGTGTAAGCATAAGCGAACAGCATCTCTTCCTTTTGGGAGTTCGAGCCCGACATACTCTGTACGTACGGGCACTTGCGTAGGATGTATTCCATCAGAAGATTGAAAGACAGAGTTGCTGTGCCTGAAACCTCTCTTGGAGTCGGATAGGTTTTTCCCCACCCTGATAACTCATTGTGTGTGAGATAGCATCGTCATGCAAAGACGGACAATCTTTGCGGGGATACCTAATGCAGACAGGGCGTCGAAAAACTTTGATCGGTCGGCATGTCGAATGCGGCTTTATAGTCGAATAAATAGGTGGTGTGTGTCTTTGTTGAACTTAAGGGTCCGTTCCAAGATTTGGCGTAATGTAAATATTTGGTCACTGGTCGAACTTTTTGGTCTGAAGCCGCACTGATATAGTCCTATCAGTGAATACGTATATGGCTTCCGCCTTTTACACAATACGCGCGACAGAATCTTACATCCGATGAAAAGAAGACTTAATCCGCGGTAGTTGACGCAAACAGCGGTGTCTCCTTTCTTTAAGATAGGACAGACAACACTGAGATTTCAGTTATTGGGTATGTGTTCATCGGAGCATATCTTGCATAAAAGTTGCTGCATACTCCTAGCCAACTCTTCGCCGCCGGTCTTTAACAACTCAGCTGGCAGCCTATCAGAGCCTGCCGCTTTGTAATTTTTCAGCTTTTCAAACTCGTTATAGCCCGGTGGCTCTACAATAGTGCCATCTTGAATTGGTAGTCCCGGTGTCATTTCTCTATCGGCGGAATTGTGCGCTTCTCGCCTCCGAGTAGGTTAGAAAAATTACTCCTCCATAATCTCAGAGATTCCTGTTTATGCGTTACCAGATTTCCATTTTCATTCTTACAGAAAGTAACTCCGGGTTTAAAATCTTCAGTTAGATGCTTGATCTTTTGATAGAATTTTCGAGCTTTATTTCTGACGCGTAATATCGCAACATCCTCAAACTCCTGCATTTCTTGCTCCTTTTTCTTGCGTCTGAAAAAGCGTTTCTCCTCTCTCCGTTTCTCTCGATATCGCTATCTAACAGCGCGCGTTGCTCCCGACTGCACAGTTCGATGATAGGAAGCGTTCTTCTCTGCAGTTACTCAAAATAATTTACTGTTCACACTATGTGTAACAATATTTCTTTATATTTCTTTTTTCTTATACCATAAAACTAAATAGAACTGAAATAACAAGGTTGTATTCGATATAATGGCAGCCATACTTTTGAGCCAAAGATTTTTGTTATTCTCGTACAGACCCCAAATACGTAGTCGCAATTTTGAAGAACTCAGATAAATTGCAAAGTCATTCAGCTGCGGAACAATACGGAAAAGACGTTATGTACATATAACAGACTATATACAAAAAAAGACATATACAACCTCAAAATGTTCTAACTGCGTTAGTGTAGGGCATTCAGCCAGTAGGCATAATGTAGAAGACGTCGCGTGTTGTCCACTCACTACATCATCGCACATGGAGTCCATTAGAAAAAAATCATAAGTCTGGATTAAATAACTAAAACTGCCAAAAGCCAGCACATAGTATGGCGTATCATAGTCAATCATAAAGACACAACCGAAAAATCCATTGGCGACACTTGAGACCATGTATTCCAAACATGCGACCAACATTGGCAGACTATAAATGTTTTGCAATTGGTTTGACATTTGAGTCAATGAGACATGCAGCAGACGTATACTTTGCAACTTGGCGCAGTAGTTCAACTCTCGCCGGACGCCATGCACATCACAAAGTTCCTCTATGCATCTATTAACATAATTAAAACCACGACACATATGCCACATACCCAAAAAGTAACCGAACGATGTAAAATGCAGCATATTCATGATATTCATCAACGCCAGCATTGCGACAACATTCAACCAGTCTATTTTCTGTGGCGCGCATAAAAAACCAAACAACTTATACATGCTCAGATAGACAACACAGGCATATTTTAGATACAAAGTACGCCGGAAAGCGCGCTCAGTCAAATCACCCGAACAATCGAGGTCACGGCCTATATATCGTTCTTCAAAGGCTTTAATCTTAGAGTTTATTTTATGCAATGCGGTTTCTCGCGCCCGTCGGGAACATACCGTATAAACAATGGCCAAGTAGTTCATAGCCATCACTGTGCGAAAAGTGACCACCAATAAATTCGGATAGATGGATAGTATGAAGGATTGATCGATCGCTAGCCAGAGGATCGGAGGAAATGCGATTACGGTAAATAAATTTATTAATAACGTATAAGCGTGCGTCCATTTCGATGAACTATAAACGCGCTTCCTACTGTTGTAGCGATAGGATGTCATGCCAATAGTAAATCCATATCGGAAGTAGCAGATTAAAAGTGTGTCTAACATTTTTTAATTATTTTCCAAACAAAAGTCCGTGTAGTGCAGCGAAGGATACTTAATATACTATTGGCTTAAACGAACCTTAAAAACTCATTAATAAAATGTTATATCCGGACGAATTAATTATGTAACAGATTGATACAATTAGTTGATACATTGACAAGTTAATTAATTACTTAATTCCATTGAATATTTCTTGCACAATTTCGAATTCCCTCTAATGAACATTAGTATCTTACCCTACACAAAATAAATATTCTAAGCAGAGTATATTGGTTTTGTTGAAATGTTAAATATATAAAAAAACATAAAGAAGAAGAAGTCGTGTAAAAGTACCATAAATAATTACAATACATACATACATATGAATAATATCTTAAAGAAACAACTCTAAAAAAACTAAGAAACTTATCTAATCCAGCCGAATTCTGTTATTTTGTGTGTGGAAAGCTAAAGTGCATCAACATAATCCTGAGTCATCGTAGAAAAAATTGCCTAATATTCTGCATTCCTCCTATTCGATGAGGTTAATATAGTCCACTTACGGTTAATATGGGTGCCCAAACTTAGAAATAGAAAACGACCGGGCAAGCGTTGCAATGACCGGGTATGGATTGATCTCAGCATACTTGGCATTCAAAACATATTGTGCCAACTCGCACAAGACTACAGCTGCTGGTGCGCCTACCTGAATGCGACCATGACCGAACGACGGTTAAAGACCATCTAAGAAAGTAAGCATAATGAAATTGTTAGGGACAAATTTTTAAGAGTTGCCTACAATGGTCCATCTACACTGACATAGAAGTCCGCTGAACATACGATGTAGAGAATGGATCCAATATATTGCTTTAGGAACTCTCGCGCTGATGTCTTATAAATTAACCTAATTGTTGCCGCATCTTACCAAGTAGCTTCAGTTTGCTAGATTGGTTGACCAAATCACCATGTCGTGCTCTATCGAATGCCTTTTCAACGTACAGCAGAACATCAAAGCAATAACATCTAAATCCGTCAATATTTTCTCCACGTGCCTGCATATTTGCAATAACAGGATTAAAAGATTCACCATAAATTGCAGAATAGTTGCAAGCACTTAATTACAACGATTAGATAAGCTACTCAATAGTGCTAGAATCTAACATTTCCTAAGTAATAAAAGTTGCGAAATTGTGGCAGGCATAAAAACCATATCATAAAAAAAATATCTTATTTAAATGCACAAAGTTCATTGCATAAACCTACATATATATATTCTTGTTAAAAATTGGGCAGAATTTTATTAGATTACAATATAATACGGTCGTCGTGGCCAATGACTAATTCAAATTTCAGCTGCGCAGAAATTATACCAAGTAACCGCTACTTTTTGAAACACACCACACTCTTTGTCTTCACCATGACGGGTTACACTCTTGCCACAACTGCATAGCTGTACAAATTGAACTGTTCACCTACTTTCGGTCATGTTTGGTCATGTGTTCAAAAACTTAACCGGTTTGACTTTAGCATTAAAAGTCGATAGCATAATTCCATTATTCCATTTTTAAACTTTGCCGCGTTCAGTTGTGTGAGGCTTTGTGCGCGATAAAAAACATATGTATATAAAGTATTAAAAACTGCTTAAACATTTTGATACATTCGATTTAACAATGGGCACCTTTATACGGATATTCATTGCTGCACTTACGTTGGGCACTGCAGTTCTGTACAAGAATTACAGTGATCTATCGAAGCCGGGCCCAAGACCAAATCTAGATGAAAACGAATATTGGGGACCAAAGAGTGCAGCAGCGTACAAGGAGGACAAGGCGGTCAAGGCCTTCGACATAAGTGTAAAACCAGAGGTAAATCTAAGAACTATGTGAATATTTTTTGGCTCGTTTGTGCAAAAACTTGTTTTTCACTATACACACATATTATGAAATCTTCATGTGTATGTACATATCTACTTTTGCAGCGTATCAACGATCTTAAATCTCAGCTGAGTCGTCCACTTAAGCTGGAAGAACCATTGGAGGGCATCGGTTTTGAATATGGATTTAATACGAAAGAATTGCGCAATGTGGTAAAATATTGGCGTGATACTTATTTGTCTAAGTGGAACGAGCGCGAGTTGTTTCTAAAAAAATTTCCACACTATCAGACGGAGGTGCAAGGGTAAGTTGCGTACGCTTTAACTGTTTTTAATTATATACACATACATGTATACACTGTTGGTGGTAAAGGAACCACTTTGATCAGCTAATATTTAAAATAGTAAGGATATTAAACACAAATAATTTTGTACAAATTAACAAACGATCGCGAAATGCACTTTGCACCGTGGCTGCCAACTGTTTTTAGATCAAATCCCAGCCTACAATTACACAATTATCGTAATTAGAAACACTTTGATAGTGCTTCTAATAATTGTATTCATATTACATACACAAATATTAATTTAGCAATTTAACCTTGGCGGTTGGATCAAAATTGGACTCTATATCAACAAATGTATGTACGAGTGTGACTACATACATATGTGTGTACATATTCATATATTTATATGAACATTCGACGTCGCATTCAATCACATAATTGGCGATGTTTTTCGACTTAATAGCAACGAAACTTGTACACAATTCTACATAGTACAACTGATATCAAATAATATCAACTATACGCATGATTCAGCATTTCATACAAAGTTGCGATCGATTTCTTTTTATAGGTATAGCCGGCACACGCGCTAGTCATTCTGACCTTATAAAAGTTCAATCATATGCACGACAACAGTCGGAAACCTTTTTTTTTTTTGTTTGCAATGCAAATGTCTGCATTTCTTTTGTATATTCCAGTCTTAAAATTCACTTTCTTCATGTGAAGCCTAAACAGACTGATGGCAAGAAGGTACTGCCGCTGTTGCTGCTCCACGGCTGGCCTGGCTCGATACGTGAGTTCTACGATTTTATACCGCTGCTGACAACGCCAAGCGATAAGAGCGAATACGTATTTGAAGTAATTGCACCTAGTTTGCCGGGCTATGGCTGGTCTCAGGTATTTATTGCAGTATTGATATATAAAATCGATTGATTATAACAATTTTTTATTTACAGGGTGCTTCCAAGGTGGGCTTCGGTCCTGCGCAAGTGGCCGTTGTTCTGCGCAATCTAATGTTGCGTCTGGGTTATGAAAAGTTTGCTATAGAGGGTGGTGATTGGGGTGCAATAATAGGTTCCAACTTGGCCTCACTCTTCCCGGAGAACGTCATCGCTATACACTCAAATATGTGCCAAAGTAATAGTAAACTGTCACTCCTAAAAATGATATTTGTTGCACTCTTCCCGAGTTTTACCGTTGACAAGGAGTATGCTGACTTTTATCAAAGTAATTTTGCATTTATATTGGAGGAGAGTGGCTACTTCCATATTCAAGCCACGAAGCCGGATACCATTGGCAGTGTACTCAGTAATAACCCCGTTGGTTTGGCAGCTTACATACTGGAAAAGTTCTCTACGTGGACAAACCCCGCATATAAGAAATTACCCGACGGTGGTCTAACGAATCATTTCACGTTGGATGCGCTGCTTGATAATGTTATGATTTATTATGTCACTGACTCCATAACCACATCACAACGCCTCTATTCAGAGGCATTTACGTATGCACAAATGGCTCTGAATGTGGACAACGTGCCGGTTAGGGCACCTTCAGGCTGTGTTCGCTTTAAATATGAAATGGCGCATACGCCCGACTTTTTAATGAAAGAGAAATATATTAACCTGATACACAGTACTCATTATCGCAACGGTGGTCACTTTCCAGCATTTGAAGTGCCTGAGCAGCTGTACACGGACTTAGTCATATTCTTAAAGAAGGCATTCCAATAACAAATCTATGGATTACTATATTTTTTATGAATTTACCACACCAGTGTTTAGTGGCAGCTAATGATATTTTACATGTTGAGTAGTTTTTCTAGGTTGGCAAAAATGTTTAAATAAAGTATATTTTTTGTGTCAATTTTGGATTAAAAAGAGAATTATTGAAAAACAGTTTGTAGATCCTCGTCGAAATGAGCAATGTGTGAGGTGATTGTTAATAAACATGCGATATACTTCCAGACACCGTGTTCTTGGAAAACTTTTTTAATATGTGAATACATATGTATTTAAAATCGAAGTCTTAGATAACACAAATAGTTGCATAGGTTGATAAATGTTTCGAAGCTTTATCGAAGCAGTCAATCAGATACGTTGTAAAATAGTACCCAGCTCAGATATTGTAAATGTTCCAAAAGCAGTCAATAGAAACCGTAAATACTTTCGAACTTTGCGTTCACGTCAAATCTCCATAGTTATATTCTGCCTTTAATTATGGAAATTACGTACGTATTAAATACCTGAGCAACTACATACATACATAACAAATGCTTATCATCAGAAAATAGAGGCAGCGAAGCAAAAAAAAATAATACTTGACTTGATAAAACCGAAACTTTGATACACTCCACACGCGATTCAAATGTTATCTATATATAAAATAGAAAAGCTCTGAATGAAATAATACTAAAACTATTTTCAGTTTAATACTGGATATAGAAAATATATATCAGAAGGAAAGAATTTCTGCATATATCGAAAGATTAAATTATGAAACAATATTTAACTCATATTTTATGAATTAATTATTTTTACAGTTTCTCTGTTTAGATGTAAAAAGTATTGTTTTTGTCGTCTTAGTAAATTTTTATGCTCGGACCTTTAACGCTGAAAAATATATATAAAAAAAAGGGTAAATTCAGTCAAATCTTTAATACTCTTCAAAAGAAGTTTTCTATTTGTACAATCTAAAAACGGAAAATTAAATGGTTGGTTCTATGCAGCTACGCCTCAAATAACCAGATTGAAAAATTAATTACCGCACGAAGGTGCTTTATATAATATTATGTCGATATTTAGCAAAATACGTTTAAAGAATAAATTTTAAATATAAATACATGCAAAATCATCCACTCAGCCGGATTGGATCAAGTCATTTAATATGTTACACACTATTAGACAAACTCATAATACTCTTTTTACACTATATGTGAAGGGCATAACAAAATACGTTGATTTGATATACGAAGCTCTCAAGCTTCAATCGCAACAACTAAAACGCCCAGATTAACACAAACACGATGACGCCAACTAACGATCGTCGATCTCCACTGTTCCTGGTCAGTACCGAAGCAAAGCTTTACGCGTATAGACGTTAGAACGCAAAAGTAGAACATTTTTGGCAGAACTACTTAAAAATAATATTAATTTAATATTTCAAGCGCGTACGGAAGTTGTGACAGACAATGTCGCACGTTACGCGTATACTGGTTCTCGTTCTCGCCATTGGCGGTGGTATGCTTTATAAGAATATCAACGAGTTGCTGGGAGATCTTCCGGCGCCAAAATTAGACCAGGAGCAGTGGTGGGGCGATGGCGAAAAACCTACCGATTACGAGGCTTATGTGACCAATACCTCTGAGATAGTCGGCAATCGACTAAGCTATCCTGATGTGGTATGTTAGCCAATTATTTTATGTTTTTAGTTTTCAAAAACTGTTTATTATGTACATCAAAGACTATCCAAGAGCTTCGCCAACAATTGAATCGTACCATACGTCTGACGGAGCCACTGGAGGGCATTAATTTTGAATACGGATTCAATAGTAAATATCTTCAGGAGATTATCAAATACTGGCGTGATGATTATTTACCACGTTGGCGTGAACGTGAAGTTTTCCTTTGGCAGTTTAATCACTTCACCACTGATATTCAAGGGTAAGTAGTTTTGTGATTGTCTTATCATCTGGCCGGGTACGGCGTGCTATCAATAAAGTCAAATCTAAAAAAAAACTTAAATTAACGCTTTTTTACAGCTTACGTATGCATTTTTTGCATCTAATGGTGTACGACGAAAACAAAGTAAACAAAAATCACTATCCCGTATTACTGTTACATGGATGGCCGGGATCAGTTCGCGAATTCTACAATCTCATACACATGTTGCACCAAACAAAATTGGACAAGAATAATAAGTACATCTTCAACGTCATTGTACCAAGTCTACCGGGCTATGCTTGGTCACAGGTTAGTTAATAGCACAAACTACAAAGAATTTTATGTGAAAGTTTAATATGCTACTTACTTACAGGGTACTTCCAAAACAGGCATGGGTCCTGCACAAGTAGCAGTTGTACTTCAAAATCTAATGATGCGTTTGGGTTACCAAAAGTTCTTTGTGCAAGGCGGCGACTGGGGTTCAGTAATCGGCTCGCACTTGGCCACACTTTACCCAGAAAATGTGCTCGGCTATCATTCGAATTTGTGCAATCTACTTAGCCCGAAGTCATTGCTTAAAGGTTGGTTCGCAAATCTGTGGCCCAGTTTCTTTGCGCCGTCTGACTATGAGGATTTCTTTTTCCCTAAGTCACGTGAGCTGGCCTATCAGATTGAAGAGAGTGGTTATTTTCACCTACAAGCGACCAAACCTGACACAATTGGAAGCGCACTCACTGGCAATCCAGTCGGTCTGGCTGCGTACATACTCGAAAAGTTCTCCACATGGACAAATGCAAGCTATCGTTCGTTACCTGATGGTGGTCTAAGGAAACGATTCAAAATGGATGCACTGCTCGATAACGTTATGATTTACTATTTGACTAACTCGATAACGACTTCTCAGCGACTTTACGCAGAAGGTTTTAGCAAATCCCAGATGGCGTTGCAATTAGATCGTGTACCCACTAGTGTTCCAACAGGCTGTGCTCGATTTAAAAATGACATAATGCATTTCCTAGATTTTCAGTTAAAAGATAAATTCCATAATTTAGTGCACAGCTCGTATTATAACGAAGGCGGACATTTTGCCGCTTTCGAAGTTCCAAATTTGTTGTATAATGACTTTATTGAGTTTGTTAAAAAAGTAGAGCGTACTTCAAATGTAAAGAAATATAGATTATAGATAAAAATACATTTTATACCGATCAAGAACAAACGATCAATGTCAACGTTTTCAATGGTATGTTAAAAAATATCCTGCTTAGGTAACACTTATGAAGGACCATTTTTCAACACTGTTCTTCATTGCGTTCAGCTAAGCCGGACGATCACAAACAATTTTATTCGCAAATTGAAAATTATATTTATTAAAAAATGGCCGAATTAAAGCAGACAGTAGCTCTCACTAGTTACACGGTTGACAAAATGTCACGTCATGAGTTGCTGGATTGGGTGAACTCCACTGTGAAATCTAACCACAAAAAAATTGAAGAGCTGAGCTCAGGTAATTTCGCAAAAATGAATGCGCGCCACTAACGCTCACATATACACACATATAAAATTTTTTCCAGGAGTGGCTTACTGCCAGTTAATGGAAATGATATTCCCGAACTGCATCGGTGCGAAGAAGATTCGATTGAATGCCAAGTTGGAACATGAACAACTCTTCAATTTGAAACTTTTACAGAATAGCTTCAATCGTCTTAAGTTTGACAAATCGGTAAGTATTGAAGGAATATTTAATATAAAAAACTAAATAAAAATTAATATGTAGGTTCCCATTGAACGACTTACGAAAGGCAGATTCCAGGATAATTTTGAGTTCCTACAATGGTTTAAGAAGTTTTATGATACCCATGCCACTGGTAAGGAAAATCCCAAGCTTCCGATAGACAATGGTGCAAAACCTATTGCGCATGTACCACCTACTGCTAACAAAAACCACACTGCGGTAAAGAACGATGATGCAGAACAGTTAGAAAACGCTAGCGGAAGCCCAAACTCGATATCTAGGTTGAACGAACTACGCGATACTCAGGATCAGATGCAGAAGCAAATGCAACTTGTCGAAAAAGATCGTAATTTTTACTATGAAAAGCTACGCCAAATAGAAGATTTACTAAACGATGCTATTGCCAAGGAGGAAGATACTGAATGGTCTAAACGTGCCTTGATTATACTGTATGCTACCGATGGCGGCGGCGATGTTGAAGGTGTTTGAGATCGCAAAGCACAAACAAATTTTCGTGATTGATGTTATTTGTAGAAACTAAATTTAATGAAATAAAAATGTTAATTTGGAAAATAATTTTATATTAATTCTATACGTTTTCATCCGAGTTGGTGCTAGAACTATCATAATCAGAGACTAAAGACATAATCTTTGGTAAATCTATGATTTCGACAGATCTGTTTACAGTAGGTTGTTTTATATCATCTGTTTCATTGTGTGCTGTCCTCTCGTCTGCTTCAGTTGTTGGCGCCAAGTCTTTCACTACATCTGTCTGTTCCGGTTGACCCCTTCGTTTAATACCTAAATCATTTGCACATAAATGCATGTTTAATACTTTCTGACGCTTTAGGCCGCCGAACGTCGTTTTTGTAGCGCCCGGCAGCGCCGGACGCATCAATATATCTAAACGTTTCTCCGTTTCACGCTCTTGTGCCGATTTACTTTGCAGTTTCATCAATGCCGCCATTTGTCGGTCCTGTTCGTTTTCTGGCAAGAGAGCAATGTCCAAACTAGTTCTTGCCAGCAGTTGGTGATCCAGTTCTTCCTGAGCTTTGATTTCTCTCTTTTGATTCCGAAAGTCTGCACGCAATTTACAGTTTGCTACATAACTGTCATTCCAAACGCTATTGTTGCGTTCGACTAGTTTCTGTAATACGGGCTTTGCATCATCGCCTGTCTTTGCATCCTTCGCCAGATGTTCAAGCTTATACATAGCATCGTCGAATAATCGCTTTTGTACCTCCTTTGTTTCCGGTACAACCTGTTCGTTTTGTAGTGGGTCCCAGCGGTTTTCTTGACGCCTCGCGCCGGACAAAATGACATAATCCAAATTGCCGGGATCGGTTTGTATTTCGAAATGATTATCGCACAAGTGGCATTTCATACGGAATTTGAAGATAGGAGTTGTATAGTACATGCCCACTTTGGTCTTCTCGGCATTGTAGCGTACGCCCATACCAATGTGGTTTTTGCATCCATCACACCAAATATTATAGGGCATCTCAAATCGGATGATAATGATGCCCAGATGAATTTTCCGCGCGCGCTCCCGTAAGGCATGTGTGCCACGAAATTTGTTGAGACCACCTTTCTTGGGATCATAGTCCGGCGGATAGTACTTGTTTTGGCCTTTCCGTTCGCCCATTTTTACAGAATATTACTAAATACAACAACAATAACAAACAACTGAGTTAAAACAATTCCAAAATTTGATCAGCTGATTTTTCACGTTTGCATTAGAAACAGAGTTGCCTACCCGTGCTGATTTGAAAGAAATCAAAGTATAAAACAACTTACACAGCAATATACATTAACAAACATTCTTTTATTAATTGTTTAAAGAAATAATTTAATTTGCTACATAAATATTGATAATTTATTTGGAATAGTTTGATTAGATAAAATTTTATCATATGATGACAGTCCTGCACTTCTTGTATTCGCATTGGCATTCGCGTGTGTGCAGTTTCTGCATAAAAATATATTCTTAACCCATTTTGCCACGTTAGTTGAATTAAACGTGGATATAGTTCAGTTCAAAATATAGACTAAACACGTAAAATGATAATCTACACAAACGACGGGAACCCAATGGGTTTGTCACTGCTTATGTTGGCCAAGTTTGCGAAGACGCCCGTGAAGGTGGAGCGAGTTAACCTAAACGGTAATTTAATTGCTTCCTAGTTCGTTGAATTATGAAATTAATCGAGAAATGTTGCAATATTACTTAAATGTTGCAGATGCAAAGTGGAAGGATTTCCTTGTACTGCCAATTTTAGAGTTGGACAACGGCACGCGTTTATTCTCAACGTCAGCTGTAGCTAAGTATCTGTTTCCTGATGAGGACATTTTGAGAGACGAGGTTTGGCTGAAAACTTTCTTTTCACCTTGAAAGGTTATATCTATTAATTCCGAATATCTAATTTTAACATAGTGGTTGGAATGGGCAAGTACGCTATTGGCACCGGCATTGGCACATCATATGGCCATTGGACATCGCGCAGATCCAAATGCACTGCCCGTGTTAAATGCTTTGGTTAAAAAACTAGATGATCGCTTGAAAGTAACTACTTTTCTCACAGGGGACAAGTTGACCTCATCAGATATAGCTGTTTGGTGTCTACTTGCGCCAGATGGTACCTTAAAAGGCGCTCAGAATGTGGATAGCCTTCGTGAGTGGCATCGTAAAATAAATGCGCTACCAGAAGTGCATGAAGTTCTGTCGGAACTTGGTCTCAAGGATCTAACATTCAATGCGCTTCAGAATTCGAATCGTTATGGTGGACTACATCACATTCAACTGAAAGTGCCAAACACAGCTGATACTGGCAAAGTGTTGGCAGAAACTGGGTCTAATTTGGCGGATACATTAACCGATGACGAAATAAGTGCAGCGCGTGACGCATTCGTTTACAGGAAACCATCCGAGCGCAACGAACCACGTACTGTTCTACCTAAACCAGGCGAACGTAACATTCTGATTACCTCAGCATTGCCATATGTCAACAATGTGCCGCATCTTGGCAACTTAATTGGATGCGTTCTGTCTGCTGATATTTTTGCGCGGTATTCCCGTTGTGCTGGTTATAATGCACTGTATATTAGCGGTACAGATGAATATGGCACTGCGACAGAACATAAGGCACTTGCGGAGAATATGACGCCACAACAGGTTTGCGATAAATATTATGAGCTGCACAACAATATTTACCGTTGGTTTGGTATTGGTTTTGACTACTTCGGACGCTCATCTGCACAAGAACAGACAGAGTAAGTGATTAAAGTAACTGACAAAAAAATATATTCTTACTTATACTTCATTCATGTATACAGTATCGTGCAGGAAGCTTTCCGGGATATTTATGATCGTGGATACATTTTCACAGAGAGTGTCGAACAGCTACTTTGTCAGAAATGCGATCGTTTTCTTGCGGATCGGTATGTTTTTCAAAAATAAAGTCTGTTCAACGAATAAAACCTAATTTTACAGTTTCGTCGAGGGTACCTGTCCTCATCCGGGCTGCGGTTACAACGATGCACGCGGCGACCAATGCGACAAATGTGGAAAATTAGTAAATGCCACTGAACTTATACGACCTCGCTGTAAAATGTGTAACGCCGCTCCTGTTGTACGGTCTTCCGAACAACTGTTTCTTGATCTTACAAAAACCGAGCTTAAACTAAATCAATGGCTTGAAGGTGTTGAGATGGGCTGGTCAAACACTGCACGTGTTATTACACGCGCATGGTTGCGAGAGGGTCTAAAGCCACGCTGCATTACACGCGATCTAAAATGGGGCATACCAGTTCCACTCGCAGGATTTGAGAAAAAAGTATTCTATGTATGGTTTGATGCTCCGTTTGGTTATGTATCTATGACAAAGCGCTATACCAAGGAGTACAAACAGTGGTGGCAACCGGCTAAAGATACTAAAGTTGAATTATTTCAATTTATGGCCAAAGATAATGTTCCCTTCCATGGTGTTATGTGGCCTAGTACACTTATAGCTGCCGACAAAGGTCACGTTATGGTTTCAAACATAATGGCGACAGAGTATTTGAACTATGAGGATGGGAAGTTTAGCAAGAGTCGAGGCATTGGTGTATTCGGTAATGATGCTCAGGAGACCGGCATAACTGCCGACGTTTGGCGCTTTTACTTGGCCTCTGCTCGCCCTGAAGGTCAAGATTCGAATTTCAGTTGGAATGACTTGGCTGCGCGAAACAACTCAGAACTGCTCAATAATCTTGGTAACTTTGTGAATCGTGCGCTCGTTTTTTGCGAGAAGAACTTCAACAGCACATTGCCGGAGATGCAACTTACTGAAGATGAACTAATACTCTTAGCGTTGATTAATCGCGAGTTGCGCGGATATATTATTTCGATGGAGAAGGCTAAGCTACGCGACGGCATACGCCATATGCTTTCGATATCACGACATGGTAACGGTTACATGCAAGCGCAGCAACCTTGGGTTTTGTTGAAGGGCAATGATGAGCAAAAAGCACGTGCAGGCACAGTCATTGGTATCTGTGCGAACGTGGCTTGCTTACTCGCTAATTTAATATTCCCATATATGCCGACCACATCGCGGAATTTCTATGCACAGTTGAATGCAACGCAAACCGTGCTAAATGTTGAGTAAGTAAAAAGTTAAGTTTACTAAATAAATAAATATATAACTACGTACAATACATTTACAGTAAACCCCTTGCCACAATACAACTGCCAAGTGGACATAAGATCGGTAAACCTATGCCGCTCTTCACCAAACTGGAACAATCATTTATTGACGAACTGAAGAAAAAATTCGGTGGTGTGCAAACGGTAAATGGTGGTGCTGACGATTCCGAGCTAGTTTCCATTGCTGCACTAGAAAATGCTGTCAAAGCTCAGGGCGAAAAAGTGCGACAACTAAAAACTAGTACAAAAGACAAAAATGTATGGCAACCTGAAGTTAACATACTACTGGACTTAAAGAAAAAACTTGAGACTGCGCAGAAGGCGGCTCCACCTGCACCTGCACCGGGTGGTGTGCAAACAGTGCAACAATTGGAGGTGGCTATACAACTTCAAGGGGAAAAGGTACGTCAACTTAAAGCAAATACCAAAGACAAAACTCTATGGCAGCCCGAGGTGAACCTGCTTCTCGATTTGAAGAAACAATTAACAGCAGCGCAAGCGAAAGTAGGAGTCACAAAAGATCAAAATACTCCAAGTCCCACTACTACAGATAGTGTCGCGAAGATTAAAGCCTTGGAGGAGAAGATTACCCAACAAGGTGACAAAGTACGTACACTGAAAGCGACCGGTAATGCAACCGTATGGAAACCCGAAGTTGATATATTGCTGGCTTTAAAAAAGGAGCTCACCATGTTAACTGGCGCAACGCCTACTGTTGCCGCTCAAGGCAAGAAAAAGAAATAAATGCTTTAGGCTTGTATTAACGTGCTGATATTATTACCTCATATTTCTTTTTTATGTATTGTTTAACAATTCTTTGAAAAAAGTTTATTTTAAAACAAAAATTTATTTATTGACAATTTTTACCATTCTGCATAACTGTTTTCCGTTAAACTGCATTTCTTCAAACATATTTAAACAAGTTTAATGCTAAATTGACTAAATACGAAATAAAATCTCTGAAATAAATTCATTTGATAAAACACAGTATTTGCATTTAAAAACTACTTTATTTCCATTCACTGATATACATTCAGTTAACTTTATGCAGGAGTACCTTTCTAATTCTCAGAAATATTGCAAATAGTGATACATACGTCAAGTAAAAGCTGGGCATGCAACAAAACTCATTTCAGTAGCTGTAGAAGCAAAATCTGGTTTACACGATACTAAAAGAAGTTTTGGACCTTTCGTATGTACAAAAAACAAAGTTAATAAATAGCGCCAGCGAGCCAATTCATGTAATCATTAAAAAGGTTGTAGAATATTTTCTCAAACTTATGTTATAAGAATATTATATTATGGATTCTACAACATACGTACCATAATAAGAGGTAATTGTTTTAGTGAGGGCTTCTAGTAAGACAGATTTTAATGGGTAAAATGGGCATTAAATTAAAAGCAGGTTCTCTCATTTTTAAAAAAGATCTTCAATAACATACGATACGATATGAATATTACTCGCAACCATTGTGTATGTTGTAAACTGCACACTGCATAGGCATGCCACCAATTGTTCGAATTAACATCGGTTGATTCAGATAAGCAGTGAAGAGCGCCGAGGACGGACGCACTGGTCCAATGGGTTCCGCCTGCAGAAATGCAAAATAAATTATATTTAATTTCACAGATTTTTATGATGCTTTGCAATTTACGCCATTGTGATTTGTTTGCGTCATTACATCTGCAATTTGTGACCATCGCATTCGATCTTTTCATTTGGTGCGTGAAGACTTAGATAGAGCGGTGTTCCTATAGCCAAATACAGGAGTGTCCATTACATTCTTTTTGTCGCGTTGCCATCTACGTGACCACATTATTAGACAGACGAGCTTCAGATCAAGGATGATGACAGCCGCCACAGAAACGCCAATAGCAATGCCTTATACTTCTTCGTCGCTTTCGCATTGTGCGCCATTGTGGCTAGAATCACTGGCCTCTGCCTTCTTCATTGTTGTTACAGTATGAATCCGGACATGCTAGACACTCACGTCAGTCACGTTGTGGCTGTTAGCCCCAAGGATATCGCATGCCCATCTCGCAAGGACAACGGAAACTACCTGTTATTGGTGCAGCTGACACTACCATGACCTGATCCACATCGTGCAGCGCAGACTACTCCTTCTGGCGAACTGACATAACGAACGGAATTACCGATGTTCTTGTTGCGTCTATGTAGCACACCAAGAAGATGCTTTTGTACATCGCTGCACAGATTTGTGCGTAGTTTTTCAAGCGTTGATAATTACAATTTGCAGGCTGTACTATTATTATGCAATACTACTGACAGGCTGACTTTTTATAACATTTACTTTTACTTAGTTTGAAAAACTCGAAATCAAGTAAATATATTCTTGATCAGCTGTGAGGGTTCCAATATTTTGATTAAATTTCAGGCAACTTCGATAACACTGTCCGGTGGGCAAGAGGAAGCGAGACAACTATAGTAATGGTATCCGCTGTACGTATGTCAGCACGTACACAAACCCAAGTCGAATAGCTGAGAAACTGCTATGTTTAGGAAAATAACATCGCATTATTTAACGGAATATGTAAAGCTTGGGGACAATGACATCGAAAATGCATATGAAATGCTTGTACAATCAAGAACGCTCAGAGGAACAAAGAAGATTGAGCGCTACAGCCTGGCGTCTTAAACGGCACCACCGTACACATTGTTCTTGCATGGAATCAGCAAAAAACGATAAAAATAGGAGCAGCATCGCCACCATACAGGCAGTCTCCGTGACAGTTCCTATATGGACTTCAACTATGGGAAACTATAAGCAATAGAAATCCTAAAAGGGTTCAAACAATGCAGAATGCAATACTTAGGCAAGTTAGGCATTACATTGCACAGGGACTTAAAAGGTTCTTATTGTTTAAGAGTAGCTCCTGAAAACCAGTTCCAGATATATTGAACGAACACACCAATTATCTATCTGTTTATTTCTTGGACAACAGCGCAAACCCACGGCTCATTTTCAGTTTCTGTATGAAAAACTTAATTGATGTTGATTGTTTTGCTAGAAACACTAAATTTAGATTACCTTATGTTAATCCTTTTAAAATATTCCATTTATGTCTAGGTCGGAACATTAAAAGGTTAAGCCCCCATACAAATCTGATGAACCTTTCGAAGATAACAATTATACAAACCTTGTAGTCAAGCCTGTTCGCCTCATTCTTCCCTGTTTTAGTTCCGAAGATTAAGACCACACACTGAAGTTATTCAAACGGCTGTAAACGAAACGAAATTCACTCAGAGGTCTCGAGTGATCTTTAATTACAACTAATAGATAGGAATAATTTGTATTCTATTTGTTAAAAATGTCTTTTAATTGGTGTTGTCCAATAGAAATCTATAATTTTTGGTAATTTTACCATTCCTAAGATCCTTGGCTATTTTCAAATATTTTGCAGTATTTTTTTTTGCAACATTTTCACGTAAAAATCTTTGGAAACAATTAGTTAGCGTCTAATTTGCAATCTAATAGGATTAGTTGGTTCATTGATATATCTAATCAATAGATGAATAATTTATATGGTTTCCTATCCTTCACGGTGTTACAAACTTCACGACAATATTTTAATATATAAAATAGTTCACTTGGAGAATAAAATGTTTATGTCAATTCTAGTACAACTCTATAATTCAAATGAAGCTCGCCTGACACTGGTTATAGGGTATCATGTGGTCGAACACACTATACTAGACAGCGCAGTTGCTTGAAATTTTATATTTTTCTGCTTTTTTTTTTGCATATTTTTGCCAATTAACTTCTGTGAAGCACTACTTGAGATAGGCATGCAAAATTTAGATGGTGATTGTTCTATTCCTACTTCCTTGCCGGCGGTAAACATTTATGTGTGGGGGGTACATTAGCCAAACACGAGTTTCGACATCAAAGCTAATTGTACTCGCCAGGTCAATAATTATGGTAAGACATATTTTAACTGCCAATATTTACTTAATCGATGATTATCTTTGGAGGGCTTTAACTTTTCACTTAATAACTATTCAAATTTAGTTTCTGTACTTCAAAGAAATTGTTGATATTGATGACGCATTTCGAAAGTGTAAAGTGCAAAAGGTGGCTGGCTGCATATATTCGTTAAGTTTTTTTTTATTTTAATTTCATTTAAATGTCGACAGACAGAAGTATTTTGCGAATTTCCAATTCAATTTGCATCAGCCCATTCATTATTCGCATCGCTGGGGGCACTGCATAGACATATGTATATGTTTTAATTATGTTACATTCAATTAAAGGTCATTTTTCTCTTTTTCAGTTGTGAACAGACGTCATCGGTGCATTCATTCATTCATATAATATGAAGTCGAAGTATGAGAACATGAAAATAATCTACAACCAGACCAAATTCGCTTGGTATTGAGCGCCCCTATTTATAGCCTTTTGGTTTTTGCTCTTCTACATATGTGTATCATCATTGTGTCCAGCTGTACCAGAATGTTCGAGTTGCTGACTGTGCAGGACGAGGCAAGCAGCCTAGATGGCGACACTACTCAAATTGTCAAAGATTGAACCCAAAATTGTGGGCAGCGACGCAAATGAACAAGTTGCAGTGCAGTTCTACCTTAGTGAAATCAGTTCAATTATTGCGGAGGCGCGCTTGGACTTGTAAGATATCGAGAGGTAAATCCATATCAAAGCATACAAAATGTTTTGGTTATGCGACGGCAAATTCTACGAATAGCACAGAAACTTTGCTTATAAACTCCCACTTTGACTCACAGTCGGAAAGTACAGGCGCTGGCATGATGTGCGTCATAATGCGACGTTGCGAGTTATTAGTAAATAAGGGACTCTATTTACGTATTCGATTGTCCTCCTCTTGAACGGGGCCGAAGAGTATCCCTTGCAGCGTCATGCGTTTATTATGCAACACAAGTGGGCGCACAATGTACGGTGGGTGGTGGTAAAACTTGCAACAAAGTTGTTTTGCAATATTCTGGTTTGTACTTTAAGAAATTATTGTATAATCTCTTATATACTTCAGAAATATGCAGAGGGTCATATGCAATTCCAGGATGTGTTTGGATGGTTTATAAACTACTATCCGCAGCCTGTTACATTGTTATATGCATTCTAGTCTGTCTCCCTATTATTATATCTGAAATATGGTACATCTTACGTTATGCCTTCTATGTATATAATTTTTTTACAAATGCACGGATGTATTGGCGATAGGACGCGCCTTTAGGTATTCTAAAAATGTAAATAAATACATATATTGTGAAGATATCCATAGCACAATTTATTTTAATTTCCTAATTAGAATTATTTATATTAATTAATAGAGGCTACTAGTATATCCAACTCTCATATGTGGCAATCCAGTCGGTTGTGTACACCCAATCGGGAAATGATTGTAGAAACTCTTTATACGGTGATGTATAACTTTTGGTATGGTACAGGAAATGACCACCAACACCAAGTTTGAAGTAAGGTCCATTCAAATTTGTTGTTGGGTCGTATTCCAATTCGAGCCAAAATTCGAAGGGATGCTCTACCAAAGAGTAAACATGATACATAAAATAAGGTGGAGTGTGTGCCTCATCCAATGCTGTTCTGTCAAATGACCAATTTCCGACGGTAACGCCTGCATATGGCTGTATATAAATGATAATGCGATCTGCAGCAATTAAACTGAAGTTAAAACGTTTCTTATTGGAACCAAGTGACTCAATCGAAATTAAAGTCAATTCGGTTGGTATGGGCAGTACTGGAGCGGGAGCATGTATCCAGCGTGCAGAATCTCTGTTATTTAAAAATAGTTATTTAATGCATTTTTACAGTTATATAGTTATTTAATAACGTACTTCCAGTCCAGCCAACGTCCGCTATAGAGCGGCAGTCCACAGTACGGCTCCGCGGAGCAGGCATTTGTTGTCCAACTTGGCGGCTCGGCATTTTTAAGCGTTGTATCGTAAAGTTCAGAGTAACGTGTGTCGACGGGTTGTACATAGAAGCCGGATTCATTCGACTGTATAGAGCCGTCCGCGTTATGTAGTATACGTTGTGTGTGCTTGCAAAATAAACCATAAAATGTTTATAATATCAAAAATTTAAATGCCTCTGTAAATATTTACCAGCACATAGTATCTCTGCGCTGCCAAGTCCTTCTGGAATGGAAAACCTGCAGGTGTTGCGGCAATAATAACGAATATAATTGTTAGAACACCAAAAAAGGAGAAGCACGTCTTTGATTTGCGGAATTTATGCAATATTGGCAGCTATTATAAAAAAATAAAATATTATACAATAAAATTAGTTCCGTTACAAAAGTGTAGTGCGGAAATTTTCTCACAATGAAGCCTGCAAAATGCAACGTCATCAAAGAAACAAATCCAGATATTACTATATCAGGTTTACTTGTTGGACCATCGCGTCCCTGCATTGGTGTGAACACTTTTAGGAAGGCAAATGTCAGATATGTGTAGAACCAGTACGGCAAGAGCTGACAGAATAAATGTATGGGTATGTAGAGTGAATCTGTTGAGTGACAAAATTATATTTTTTAGAATTCGTATTATACTATAGAAAATTCAGTAATACTTACACTTTGTAACAAATTTGGCAATAAAATTTAGTATCAGCGATATGGTATAGAAAAAAATGCCAATCATCGGAAAGAAAGCCGATCGTATACTCATGCCAGTCATTATCAAACAAATCAGCACAAGGACAATGCAATGTGCATGCATAAAACAAGCAATTGTGTGATCAAGTAACATATTTGTTTTCTTTTTGGTTAAACTTATATAGAATGCAGGCAAAAGACTCAGGGCGAAGAACATTGTACAGAAGTACAGACCGAAAGTCATCCAATTATTATAGTACCAGGATTCAGTGAGCTTAAGTGCAGCCATTATAACAGCAATAAGTATTGTAAGTCCTACAGCAACCACAATTGTGACTATCTGCACAGCCATTATAGTAATAAATCTCAGTAGTACCGCTTTGGGTGCATCGGAACCCTTGGACATGGTCATTTGATGTACAGATATGCCAATACAGACTAAGGCACTGACCGATACAATACAATTAATGATGATGCCAGTTGTCTCAGTATAGTAAACAAGAAACCAGCCTAAGTAATCATAGAATACTGTATGACCCTCAGCGTATGCTTCAGTATTTTCTAGTTCCGGCGCATTTGCGAGTGCCCAAGTGAGTGCGAGTACATTGTCACCGGTGGTTTGATAAGTGCCACGTTCAAGATTCTGAAAGTTATCATGTTTTGTATGATAAACATAGCCGTTGAGTGTGTGTGCCATGTCCAAGCCGGGCACGCTGCCATAATCGCGAAAGACACGAAAATCAGTGTCGGATGGAACGAAACCGCTCTGAAAGAGCTCCTCAGCGACGGTAGTGGCATAGGGATGTCGTGCGCTTTGCTTGTAATACTGGCAGATTGAAAAGAATTATATATACATGACGAAATTTTAGTTTATTTTGTGAAACTAACCTTCATTAGCCAAGGATGATCTGGACCAGATTGAAAAAGTACCTCACGCCCACCGGAGCCCGCAGAATCGAGATTAATAAGCGCTCTGTACAGATTATGCATGACAAATTGCATTTTTATTTAAATATTTATTACACTCACCTGCAATAGGGTGCCCAACGATGCTGAGTGATGAAGCCATGCGACGCCAACATATTTGCCTCCTCAGCGCCATTGAACAAGAACACTATGGGATTCTTTAGCTCACGTGTCGAGCGTGAGATAACACGTAGTGTTTCCAGCATAACAACCACCATAACACCATCATCAGCTGCTGCCGGCGAACCCACCTCCGAATCAAAATGCGCATTTACAAGTAAAAATGTTTCACTGGCAGAATTCTTGGGCGCAATTTTTACAACAACATTTGAAACATTGTCATAACTCATGGCCATGCTCCAGAGAAAAAACTTTCCCGTTGAATATTGTACATCCATTTCAATTGTATAAAGATCTTTACGTGATTCGGCAATAATTTTCTCCACTTCAGACTTTAGAAAGTTTACAGCATGCACTTCATTCTCTATGGAGCCGCTGAGTTTAAAGCCAATATTTGATAATTCGAGCAGTTGACGCTGTGCTCGTTCGCCAATGAATTCATCCGGATTTTGTGCCTCATCACGTATGGTTAAAGTTTTCGGATATGAGTAAAAGCTGGGTATAACGGTAACATAGAATAGTGAAAACCAAACGGCGCAGTAGATTGGTGTCCAATACCATGCGAATTTTTGTGAATGTACGATTTTTTCTTTATTGTCCGGTGTGACATCGAAGGTGGAGAAAGTCATCTGAGAACAAAAAAAAAATAATTCAATATATTATTATAAAATTCAAATTTTATTTTTTTACACCCTGTGTTGACTATTAGGTAAGAACGAGATGTTGGTCATGAGTTTGAAAAATTGCAGCAAATTTCATTCTGAATTATTGAATACGAGTAAACTTGATGATAAGCTATCAATCTTTTGTATTATTGCCCTCATAAACTAATTAATAAAACACTTGAATTATTGAGCCGCAATAATCTTTTTGAATTAGCCAAACGAACTACAATGAAAGCGCCGCAAATGTGTATTTTATTTGAAAATATGTAAATAAATCTTGCTGGAACAATGAATAACTTAAAGATGGATTGGCCGATCTTTAATTTGTAGTTATATATAAATATTATAACAATTCGAGTCTATAAAAAAACAATATAGAAAATTGTTTATATATACATGTCTGACTGTCTGGCTTTTCGTTTGAACATCGAGGATTTGCATTCTATAAAAGATATGGCCTGCATTTTTCAATATGCTATTTTTTGAGAAAAGTGCCTGTTTTTTTGTGTACGGACAATGGTTTTTTCTTGTTATATGTTGTATCTTACTTCAATACTAATAAAATATTCCATAAAGGTACATATTGCACCATTAGAATGGGAAAGCTTCATACAAATGTGCCCCTTTTACGGTGATTTTTGTATGAAAAGCGTTAAAAATATTTAAACATTTATTTCTTTTGATGCTGCATAACAATTTTAATGAATTAAACGCTAAATGTTACTCACAATCAAGCAGCTTATCTTTCAGTAACTTGATTTTGAATGCGCACAAACAAACGTAGAAAAATTTTCAGTTTGCGATTTTATTTTATGCATAGATCTGTTAATTCAATGTGGTACATTTTTAATAACTTTCGCATTACTCAAAATAATAATTTTTGTCTGCATAAGTTTTAGATTATTTTTTGATTTTATTATTTTGGTTTTTATATGATAAGCTGTTATATATCTCAATCGATGGCTAAAACTCCAAATTAACATTTTATCATTAATATCCGGTGAGGTTGCATATCGTTGTCATAATTAAAATTATTTAGAGTATATATTATGTATTTTCTGCACTTTTTTTTTTAACTAACCTTTGCAACTGATATAAACTTTGCCAATTTAACGCACGACTTGGCACGTTTTTACAATCTGTTATTAAACTTTTAGCACATCCACGGGCAAAACTTCTTAAACAAACGTGTGCTCACCCACTTGGTGGCCAACTAAAACTTATTGGCCATTTTAAACCCATTTAATAGGTAGCATTCCTAAATAATTTTTTTTATCAAAAGCAGCTATCAATCATAAATCGATTAAACTATGGCTACAGTACAATATAATTTTACCGCTAAGCGTATCGATTAGCTTTTAACTTATCTAATCGTTTGGCGACCGCCAGGATAAGCTTACTCATATTCGCAAATTCTAATGGTATACATTTAGCTAAAACATGAAGAATATTTATCAAATCGAGTTATATAGCAGCGAATATTTTAACAAACCGAATACAAGAGGTTTGTTAGAAATAAAGAAAGTTTTATTAAAAAAAAAAAAGAAACAAATAGGGGGAAAAACATTGTTTAGTTTTTTTTTTTCAAAATTCGAGATCACCGCAATACATATTATTTAAAAGAAGCTCAGCTAGTTAGTCGTACTCTTCTATATTAAAATCTGCTACTTTTTTTGGAATTTGATGATTGTTATTGATGTAAAATCAGAAAAATTCTCAATATTGCTATTCGCTTTAGCATATTTAATTTATAACCATCCTCGCGCATAAAAAAAAAATTCCAAGAATGTTGTTGATAATGCATTTATTTCGATAAATATGTCATAAAAATCGTAATTATAAAAGAAATACTATAGGAAAGCTGCTTATACAAGTATTATAGTTAAAACATTATTTCTAATATGTCCAAGTTTCATAAAAAACTGGCCAACAGTAGCATCGACGTATTTCTGAAAACTGTCAGTTAGTTAGTTCCATTTCATAACGGATTATCGGGTCAAAAGGGTCAAAAGTTTAAAGGTTGGTTCCGGTGCGGGTATCCAGAGACTTAAGGCACTATTTAAAATTGAGGAGAAATAAAATTAATTTATAACAATTTAAATATTTAGTAAAAATTTTAAAACTACTTACGGAGATTTATGCCGATGATGATTGTAAAGCGGCAGACCGCATAGCATTTCCTGTTTTCAATCGCTATCAATGAGTTTTTTTGATGAAATTATTCTGTACAAACTTTTGACAGCTTATATCCTGCAACAATATAAAGAAGACAGATTGAACGCGTCTTGTTTTCATCATGGATGGTGTGTTTTGTATGCTATATGGATTGTATACTTATTTACTTTAATGGCCGTTAACCGTCTTCCGGTCATGAGCGCGGAGAGATCTATCTCCAACGCGTGCCCGGTCGACCTCTATTTCGGCGTCCTCCAGTCAAGTTTGGGCGCCCCATGTAAACCATATGTGCTGGAGCTCTTTCATCCATTCGAATGAGGTGCCCAGCTCAGTGCAGCCGCTGGAATTTTATGCGCTGGACTATGTCAATCTCGGGACCTAAACTCATCGTCGACTCTAATAGGACCGAAAATCCTGTAAAGCATATTCCTTTCGAAGACTTCCAACGCGGTACAATAAGACCGGGAGTATCAGCGTTTAATAGATATTGATTTTTGTCTTCTCAATTGCTTGCTCAGCCCAAAAAAGCATCTGTTTGCAAGCGTGATTCTTCGTCTGTTCTCCAGGCTGACGTTGTTATTGCTGGTTATCTCGGATCCAAGATAGATGAAGTTTTCTACAACACTGAAGTTGAAATTCTACATCGTCACTGACCGTCCAAGACGCGATGACAGAGTGCGAGAAGACACCAAGTACTTCGTCTTGTCCTCATTCACCGTTAGACCCATGAGCCGAGACTGTTTTTCAAACTCTGAGAACGTCTTGCTGACTCGCCGTTCCTCCGTACGCAGCATCACTTCCTTTTGGAAGATCGAGCGCGGCATACTCTGTATGTACGGGCACTGGCGGAGGATGTATTCCATCAGAAGATTGAAAAAATCGCACGTCAGAGCATCGCCGTGCCTGAAACCTCTCTTGGTATCAAAGGGGTCGGAGAGGTTTTTCCCCACCCTGACAACGCTTTGTGTGTGAGATAGCGTCGTCATGCAAAGACGGACAATCTTTGCCGGCATACCTAGTACAGACAGGGTATCGAAAAACTTCGATCGTATCGGCGTATCAAATGCGGCTTTATAATCGACAAATAGGTGGTGAGTGTCTTTTCCAAGATTTGACGTAAAGTGAATATTTGGTCTCTGGTCGACCTTTTTGGTTCGATATGGTTCTCTTAGTGAATCCGTATATGGCTTCAGCTTATTATACAATACGCGCGACAGAATTTTATATCCAATGGAAAGAAGATTTATTTCGCGGTAGTTGGCGCAAACAGCGGGGTCTTTTTTCTTAAAGATAGAACAGAGAACACTGAGATTCCAGTCATTGGGTATGCGTTCATCGGACCATATCTTGCATAAAAGTTGGTGCATACTCCTAACCAAATCTCAGCTGGCCGCCCATCAGAGCTTTCCGTTTTTTTATTTTTCAGTTTCTTAATAACTGAATTGACCTCGTTAAAGTCCGGTGGCTCTACAATACTGCAATCTTGAACTGGTGGTTCCGGTGTCATTTCTCTATAGGCGGAATTGTGCGTTTCGTAGTCTCCGAGTAGGTAAGAAAAATATCTCCTCCATAATCTCAGTGATTCGTTACCAGATTTCCATTGTCATCCTTACAGAAAGTTACTCCAGGTTTGAAACCTTCAGTCAGACGCTTTACCTTTTCATTTCTGTCGCGTAATATCTCAACATCCCCAAGCTCCCGCATTTCTTGCGCTTTTTTCTTGCGTCTGAAAAGGCGTTTCTCCTCTCTCCGTTTCTCTCGATATCGCTCTCTAACAGCTCGCATTGCTCTCGACTGCAGAGTTTGCTGACACTTCTCGTCGTACCAAGAATTATTCACAGGTTTTGAAGAGCAGTATGATGCAGACATTGTGCGGAATAAGCCAGGCAACCTCTAAAATCATATTACATATCAATTTATTATACATACTCATGTATAGAGACTGTTATAAAATTTACCTCTATTATGCAGCTTAGTGGCCACATTAAGAATTAAGGCCATTGTATACACAAATATTCTAGTTCTGGTGAATTGGCTATCCATTGCCACATTGTCGCCGGTACCACGCGGTATTATTTCAGAACAGTCATAACGTGTTTGAAAGACATTTGCATTATATTGTTGAGTCATATCCAAACCGGGTACTGCGCCATGATCGACGAAAATGCGAAAGTTCCTTTCGGATGGTATAAAATGAAGCTGGAAGAACTCTTCGGCGAATGTGGAGACATTCGGTTGCATTATAGCGCGGCGGTCATTAGCCGCTGCCTGCAGAAACTAAATTATGAGTGCTCTGTGAAAAAAGAAAAGTGTATTTTGTTTCTACTACTTATAAGTAACTCAGCTCGTCACTTACATGCAATTTTTGGCCCATTTTTACTGTTTTATAAATGAATTCTCATCAGCGCCGTTAAAAAGAAATACAAGCGGATGCTTGAGCGCTTGCTTATAGTTTCCAACTGATAAAACTATCATCGCCAGTACCTTGTCCGCCAGGCACTGAGTCGTAGTGTCGCACCACTGTTAACCAGCAGAATGGAGTGTTATTCGAATACTTCGGACTTATTTTAATAACAAAGTTCTGTATGCTCTGATACATGTTGATCACTTCCCAATGAATATAGTTGCCGGAAGCGACCATATCATCTGCTTCGATTTCATGTGCTTCACCAAGCTCAGCAAAAGAATGCCACTGCATCTTTTTCATTGGGTAGAACTTTATTTTACATAATGTTAAGCTAATCAAGCAAATCACATCTAATCAATAGCAGAAATAACTTTTAAATTCTGTAATCAACTCGAATGGTGTTAATGAAGAGTCCTTCACCTTATCACTTTTATTTAACACAATTTATTTAGCTTACCTCATCATCAATTGGTGTTGCATCTTTACGCAAAAGTCATACATTTTCATCAGAGTACATACTTTTCCTACTTTCAAAAAGTATTTTTTTTTTTTGATTATTTTACAAATGCAAAATTATTTTCTGAAATACTTTAAGTGGATTGTCGGCACCATTTAAAGTATTCCGTACGAGTTTTATACGCAAACTGTTTCTTCAAACGATCGAAACTTATTTGTAGCGTTCCGAGATATATATATGTGTACTGGTATATGGCGTACTAAAAATATGCTAAAACTTTGCCTAGCAGTGAAGGGGAAATTTCGTATCTTATCTTTCATAATTTGGCTTTACAATTTGGCTATACGAGTACATTGCGCTACGATTTCGTTGAAGAAAATTGTGTATATTAGTTTTGTAGTTTATTTAAGCTTTCGAAGGAAATAGAATAAATTGGGCATGGCACATTGAAACACTTCATGTTAGTTATATGCATTGAGAATGGGGAATCCCCCATATTAATTTTATATTAATTAGCACTTAGCCTTTTGTTTAATAATTTTTGTGTCTAGTTGTGTCTGTCAGATTATCATTGAACAGTTAGTGACTGGGAGATTGGGATTCGTTTGCTCAAGTGCACATTGTGTGGAAATTTGTTGACTGCCATACACCTGGGAATGGCCAACAATGATTCTTGTGTCCAAGCAACTCACTCGTCCGTTGGGACACGTATCTCCTGGGAAGCTGGGTGAGCTAACGTGAGATGGCGAAGGGGCCCCCTCTCCTTTAAAAAGGGGTTGGTGCGCTGGGCTTGGGACCCGCCACTTTAAAAAAAAAAAACCCCAATGAAAACTAAAGGAAAGCCTCGGAAGGAATTGAATGTTGACGACCCCCGCAAACGCTATAAAGATAATGATTTGAGGATATGCACCTGGAATGTCCGCACCCTTAATTGGGATGGTGCAAGTATCCAGCTGGCTGATGTCCTCGAAAAATGCAAGGCTGACATCACCGCAATCCAAGAAATCCGATGGATAGGGCAGGGTTGCTCTAAAAAAGCATCCTGTGACATCTACTACAGCTGCCATGCGAGTAAGCACGAATTTGGATGTGGTTTCGTGGTGAGTAGGAAACTACGTGGCCTCGTCTCTAGGTTCACACCTGTTGACGAGCGTATAGCCGCGATACGCATCAAGGCTAAATATTTGGAATATTTAGCCTTCACGATACTACCTCCAATAATGGAGAGAGGCTAATCGATTTCGCCGCAGGTCGGAACATGGTAGTTAGTAGTACCAGATTTCAACATCTTAACATCCACAAGGCTACATGGCTGAGTCCTGATCAAAAAACACGCAACCAAATTGATCATGTTCTGATTGACGGAAGGCACGCAGGAACGGCGAGTCAGCAAGGCGTTCTCGGATATTGAAAAAAAGGCTCGGCTCATGGGTCTAGCGGTGAACGAGGACAAGACGAAGTACTTGGTGACTTCTCGCACTCCGTCAATGCGTCTTCGACGGTCAGTGACGATGGAGAATTTCAACTTCAGTGTTGTTGAAAACTTCGTCTATCTCGGAACAGAGATCACCAACAACAACAACGTCAGCCTGGAGATCAGGCGAAGAATCACGCTTGCAAACCGATGCTTTTTTGGGCTGAGCAAGAAAATGAGAAGTAAAGCCCTCTCTCGACGGACGAAAATAAAGATATATAAGACGCTGATACTCCCACTCCTACTGTATGGCGCAGAGGCATGGACCGTGATTGAGTCGGATTAGACAGCGTTGGAAGTCTTCGAGAGGAAGATTCTTCGCAGGATCATTGGTCCTATTAGAGTCGGCGACGAGTTTAGGTCCCGAATGAACCGCGAGCTGTACGAGCTATTCAATGAGGTTGACATAGTCCAGCGCATAAAATTCCAGCGGCTGCACTGGGCTGGGCACCTCATTCGAATGGACGAAGGAGCTCCAGCTCGCATGGTTTACATGGGGGGCCCAAACTTGATTGGTGGACGCCGACATAGAGGACGACCGGGCACTCGATGGAATGACCAGGTATGGAGAGATCTCTCCGTACTTGGCATTCAGAACGACTGGCGCCAGCGCGCACAGGATTATGGAGGCTGGCGCGCTTTCCTGGACGCGGCCATGACCGGTAGACGGTTGACGGCCATTTAAGTAAGTAAGTAAGTAAGTTGGTGGCAGCATATCAATTGCTTTGCGACTAAGAAAACTTTTACCCAATTAAATTAAAATTTCCCCTAGGAAAGTCAGAGGAAACAAGCTTTTCACACTGACTAAGAAACACAACAAGCAACAACAGCAGATATACACTCTGCGCATTCATTTAAACTTTTGGGATTGTTTGTAATTTGTACCTTGACAACTTTTCCCGTGCTTCGCTGCACATTTCTTGCGACAAACTCAAATCTTTTTGTTCCTTCTCAAGAAAGTTGTCGTACGAGTATCTGAGAGATCTGTCAAATGACTGCCGGACACTTGAAAAAGTTTTCAGCCATAGTCGTTATTTCGTATGTAGTATTTTGAAAAGTTTTGATTTTATAATATCACAAAAAAAAAAAGTTGTTAAAATAAATACAACTTTAACTGCGTAGGTAATTCCCCACCTAAGCGGCCGCGGCGTGAAGTAAAAAGATTCACTCTCAGTATTGACGTTTGTTTAATTGCCAAAGACGTTTGCGTGGTTAACACTGAAGCATGTCTTGAGAAATTTTTTCCTCGTTGAATTTATACGCGACATTAGGCGATTGTCTTTAGATGCGGTGTGTTATTAGTATAGAATACATTGAATAGTATACAGTAATAAGAAACAAGCCTCAGATACAACAACAACCGTTCAACGATGACGACAATTCGCTTAAAACAATTGACTCGAATAGGAACCTGGAATGTGCGCTCTTTTTCTCATCTTTCTAAGCTCGCGCAAGTATGCAGAGAGATGGAGCGCTATTAGATTCAAATTTTTGGACTACCTGAAATCAGAGGACTCGGTCAAGGCGAATCTCACACCCTGGTAACTCACTTTTTCATCTTTTGCCCACACTCATAGACGAGAAAATGGTGTAGTACAACCATATCTCAGACCGCACCGGGAAACACCAGTCATGCTTTAACAGTCCCAAGAAGGACTATCCTATGCCCTCTCGTGTCAAAATTCTACACCAACTTGGAAGTAAATCCAAACAGAGTGCTCTCAAGCTGCGGAGAAAATGGTCGGCTTGCAGCATTTTAGACGGAAGCCGTGGATAAGTAACACCAGCTGGACTCTGCTCGAAAAGCGCAGGCTATTGAAAGCACAGCGAAATGCATGTACAATGCAGGACCGCAGCAACCTTCGTGGATCATATAACGAAGTGCAAAGGCGTATTAAAAACTCACTCCGTTCGGATAAGAGAGCTTATGTGGAAAGCATAGCCAGTAAGGCAAAAATGGCAGCGAACTGCAACAACTTACGCGGTGTCTACATAGCGGTAAACGAGCTAGGAAAAGTTAAGCCAAATATTCCACCGATCAAGGCTAGTGACGCGTCTAGTCTATTGTCAGTCGAAGAGCAACTGACTCGCTGGAAGGAGTTCTTTGAAATCGAAGACAGTGAGTCAGAAACTCCAGCAATTCCCAACACCGAGCAGCGTCGAAACCCCAACAGAAGTATTTCTACTGATCCGCCTACAGGGGACGAAATAACCCTGGCCTTAAGCAAGCTAAAAAAGCAACAATGCTGCTGGGCCAGAACTGCTTAAGTACAGCGCAAACAGCATCTCACGCGCCCTTCACCCCATTATTCGTGCGGTTTAAATATCTGCAACCATTCCAGATGACTGGAAGGAGGAAGTGATCGTTACTATCCCCAAAAAGGGGGCGTGGTATACCGCTTTTAAACTCCATCCAAAAAGGGGGCGTGGTATTCCGCTTTTAAACTCCATCTAAAAAGTACTGGCCTTGCAATGCGCCTATTCCAATGCAGAATAATAGTTGGTGTCGCTCATTTTCCTTGCTATTCACACAATTTTTTTGTGGTTACTCAAATACAAACACATACAAATGATTATTATTGCGTAAATTTTTATAGAATATTTCAAAAGGGTCAGAATCGGTCCTCTAAAACAAGTGCCCCTCTACAAAAAGTCAAGTTCGTATAGACACATCCGGCTGTCGATCTGGCTAGGAACAACAAACAGTTGGAGACTAAAAAAACTAGAGCCATTAAGTTTGTATATTTCATGTCTCCTATGCCCTCTTCGGGCATGTGAAAACCTCTTTTTAAGCTATATTATTCATAAAAACCTGCTCACTTTTTCTTAGTTTTTAAATGAAAATAAAATCTTTCTTGTTATTTTAATATTCCAAGTAGGTCCATATCGGACCACTGGAAGGACTAGTTCCCATACAATTTTTTCCACTTTCATGCTGTTTTGAAGAAAAACCTTTTCTTGAAACGACAAATTTGGTGTATCTTATGTTAATAACAATAAAATATTTCACACGGATCAAGATAGGAGAAAATGTCCATACATATTTAAGGTTCAATGCGTGTTGAGAATTTCTCAAAGTAGAACACACTAACTGCTTTCTTGTTCAGATATATTGTTGTATAAAATTATTATCAAACAATGTTCTTTGAAACTTAGCAATTATTAAAGTTAGAGGCTGAAGTTTTGAGTATTTATATATGAAATAAACGAAAAATCTTTATTGCTTCATAACCATGCTTTTCATAGCTATAGCAATTATTTTTGCACTTCAAACGATGTGTGAATCGTTGCGCAAGAATCATTTATATGTTAAAATTTAATTAAAACTAATAAAATGAGTTAATCAAAATAAAATGTGTGAACTTGAGTTTGTCAAATATGCAAACATCAAAAAAAAAATAAAGCAATTATACGAACAGATATACTCGTACTCGTATGTAAATTCATCAAATCGAATAATGCTGTGACTTAATTAAAATTGAATATAATTTCATACAGATCATAGAATGTATTGCGATTTGCGTGTAATATGCAAAACACTTGCTTATAAATGCAAATTAAATAAAGAAATTTTAGTGCAGAAAGTTTTATTAGAGAGCAGTCAACGTGGCGTATGTGTAATATATTTATACGTCGCATGTAAATTGCGCATACGCATGGCTGCACAAATGAATAAAAAATCTAAAAAAAAAGAAGAAATATTGTATATACCGATGAGGACCACCTCGCTGCCGACATTGATGTTTATTTATAAAAACCCATAGCCGGAAGTTTTCTGTAGCAGTTATATGCAATATTTAAAGTGCACAGCTTGCCGCTGAATAAATACGACAACGACGTGTTTTACAAAACGAGCGCAAATGTATTAATAACCAGCAGAAGCTTTGCTTGTCGTCAAACATGCACAAAATTTTTACATAAATTTATGTTTTTTTTTTTCGAGGTTTGTACAAAAAAATACAACGGTATACTCCGAGTACTTTATTCTGGTTGATAAACGTCGACGTGTGCTTAAGATTATAACTAGCGGTTGGATTTGAGATTAGTAGAATAGGATTGTTATTCTAAAAGATTAATAAACATTTGATGCAGGTTTTTATTGGTCTTGGATGGCTGAGAGTCGGAAAATATTGCGTCTTTACCAGTTTTATTTGAGGAGAGTTTGAGATACTCGTATATCGCACTTATATCAGACAAGAAGACGGCTGTGTAGCTGCTATGAAAAGTTTCCATTGAACTAGTAGGTCACCCATAGGAATGCGTAATCTCTTGTGATTTCAGGAGACACTTGTCTTGTAATTTCATACTTCCTAGTGAATAGTATGCGTTCCAAATTTGCCGCATTAATCTCTAAATCACAAGAGCTTACGCATTTCCACTAATTCTTTGGAATTGCTTTATTTTAAATGTTTCTGAAACAAATCTCGTATTCAATGTCCTCAATTTTTTTTATAAATTTATTTGTTTCGTTTTTTTTTATTTTCTTTTTTCAAAAAGATACATTTGCATTGCAAACATTTTATACTGCTGCCGCACAGCACGCTGCCCGTTGAAATCATAAATTTGTTACAAACGCTGGCTCGCATAAGACTTCGGAGTTGTGTAGTTGTTTTTGTACAACATTTATATTCATTGTATACGCTTGTATTTTTGTAGAAATAAAAGTCACTACTGCTGCCGCGGCATACTGCTGTGTTCGACTGACCTAAAATCAGTGCTCATCCCAGTTGACTTTCGAATGTGTCAGCGCCTCATTGTGTTCCTACGCTTATTAATGTTATTACTGCATATATATATTTTTTTCAGTATAGTTAGTCAGCTTCGGCTGTCTTGTTCTGAGGGGTTTCATGCGAATCATACAAGCTTTGACATGGTCGATCCAGCCAACTTGTTAAATTCTGTACTGGTGGATTGATGAATGGGTGGCTGGCGGGCTGGCTGGGAGGTTGTTTAATGGTTCACCCACTTGACAGTGTCATTCAACTTGAGTGTTGGCAGAATTGTTGAGCAGGTCGCCCGCTGTTTCTATGCCGTTCCATTTCGCTTTCTGTCTCTGTCACTCTTTTAATATGTGTGCGTTTCCCTTATCTTCCTTACATATATATTTTTTTTCTTACAATTTTCTTTTTATTACTACACTCCTTCAGTGTATCTTTAGATTTTGTGCGCCGTACATACATATATAATTCTTCTTTTAGTTTTAATTCAATTTCGTCCATTTTCTTCTATTTGCCATACGTCCTTAGTCGGTTTATTCTATCATTGCTTTGTGCTTTAGATATTCGTAAACAAAAAATTCATCCAAAAGTTGGTCAAATGAAATCAATAAAATGAATTTCTCTTAGTTTTACAGACAAAGTATTTAAGAGATAGACAGTATTAAAGTAGAAGAGAGAAGGACATAATAGTGTGTCGCAAAATCGCAGACTGAAATTCTAGAGATTTTTGCGCGATTTTATAGCGCTGAAGTAGGAAAACTAAAAATAGAAATTTTTCATGCCTGCGAGATAAGAAATCTGTATATGAAAGCTATCAAAAGTTCTTATCAACTCCTGTCAAAACTGAACAGGATGACACAAGTGTCTGAATCGAATACCTAGCATCAGCTGGCAGAAAAGGTTAACAAAATAAAATTATACAATATGGTTCGTTTAACTAACAATAAGCATAAAATTAACTTATTCTCTGTACTGAACGAACAGAACAAGTTACATCTGTTCGTTTAGTTTTATTTCCAAATGAATGATTCAAAATAAAATCATATCAGATTGTAAATGAAAATAAAATGTAATAAAAAAAAAAAAAAAATGACTAAACGAACTGGCAACAAAATGTTATTCGTTTGTTTAATTGATCAATAGAACGAAGCATATGAAATGAAAGTTAAAAATTGTTCCTGCCAAAACCAACAGGGAAACACATGCTGCTTGCTTCGTACGCTGATGACACTGTGCTAATGGCTAACTCTGATTGTCCTAATGTTGCTTCGGACTGTTTGGACGTCTTCTATCAATGGGTTGAACATACAAATAAACAGTTCGAAGTCTGCACTTTGCTCTTTTACTTTGAAAAGTGGCATATGAGCTAGGTTTAACATGGAATAAACATATAACAAAGTCAATTCTGAATTATAGAAGTTAATTTGTCTTCTACGTCCATCAAGTAAGCTACGGCTAAGCAATAACTTATCTAACATATGATTATTGTGTTGTCGTGGCGATACGGAATAAAACTTTGGGGCACCGCCTCTAAAACTAATATACAAGGCGTTTAATTTATAATGCTTCGTGATTTGTGCATAACACGAACATCCTTCGTGATCTGTATATACCGACTATAATGAATGAAATAAATCGTCATAGCTGAAGATACAGTTATCGGCTCCGCGATCACATAAACCCGCTGGCTTCAGCTCTGGCTAACAATTCAAGCAGTAGGCATCTCAAGATGCTCCATCTAAACGATCTGTTAAGACGATAATAGACTTCTGCATTTTATTTTAATTACCTAATAATAATAATATGCCATTTTATTAAACTAAAAAAAAATTAAATTGTGCCTTTGTTTTTTTATATTTATTCCTCGTTTGTTGTTCTTATACCCAGTTCGTTCGGTCATAGTCTGTTTGTTCGTTCAATTATATTAATTGTTGTTGTTGGTTTCGTAATTCGTATAAACATATATATATATATATATATATATATATTAATGTATGTAGATGTACACTAAAACAATTATTAAATTAAAAAGAAAATGTATAAAAAAATTTTTATAATACAATTCTATTTTTTAACTTGTAAATAAAAAGAAATATGTGACACAAATTTGAGCAATATTACCCTAAGAACAAAATTGAAGATAAATGAACGATCTAGTTTAATGAACAAAAGTGAACGAACGAATATATTCGTTAAAATAAACTTGCTGTACCCAATCCTAAAACAAGTAGGTGATAAATGACCGAATGAAATGAACTTTTTTGTGTGCGTTAGTTATGAATGATTGTTTCCAACTGCTTCATCTTTTATTTTTTAATATGTAATATCTAACTTTTTCATTTCAAGCTGTCATTTTTCGACATATATATTCTCCGTTTTAACTTCCTTTGAATCTTTAATTTTTTTTCTCAGAACATTATGCAATGTTTCATTCATCTGGAGTAATCTTTATTTCAGTTCAAGAAGGAAGAAATGAAAAGTATTAGTATATATGTACATAATTGAGAATACCCTACCGAGAAGGAATTATGTTTTCGTACAGTTTTGTTGTTATTTTTGCGATGCGTAATTTTCATTTGCACGTGTTAAATTTTATAGTAAAATAAATAAGAAGAAGACAAATCAACTAAAGAGAGAGCATACAAAACAAAACATAATGAAACCGCATGCGCCGAAGTTGTTAACATGCTTGCGAGAGTATAAGCAAAAGCAAAAACACAAACACAAATTCAAATTCAAATACACAACATAAGAACCGGCATGCGTTCTATAAACATGACAACTTACAGAGTCTTCCACACACACACACAGGCATTCATAACAAATACAATGAAACAATATCGAACACAGTTAAATGCAAAAAGCTAAAAAGAGTACACACACAGATACAAGTGCTAACTAAAACTTTTTGTAGCATTTTTTAGGCGCTTGACACTGCATAGTGGTGCAGATGAACTCCTTTGAAAAGAAAGCTAAAGACTGAAAATTTGAAACAGACAATATTTTCGAGCATATGAAGAAATAGCTGGAATATGCATAGCACATTTGGCTGTCGAATTGTTCCATATATCACATATACTCA
This sequence comes from Leucophenga maculata, assembly GCA_035044805.1. Classification (NCBI taxonomy): domain Eukaryota; kingdom Metazoa; phylum Arthropoda; class Insecta; order Diptera; family Drosophilidae; genus Leucophenga; species Leucophenga maculata. Next base: position 367,202 of record JAWNNP010001183.1, read on the forward strand.
TAAATTTTTATAATAATTTTTAAGAAAAAAAAAAACATATATAGTTCTCAAAGTTGGCGCATAAACAGCCATGCTCCCATTTTCGCAATCGCAAAAATTTTGCGTTTTTATTTTTATATTGCAAGAATCGTGCTCCGAGGATTGCAAATGGCAAACTTTTGTCGTTTTCAAATCGGTTGCAATTATGCAAATGGATTGAAAAGTAAATGCAATATTTCACACTGAGTATTTTTCATTTATTCTGTGATGCTTTAAGATTTTGTTGATGTACTTTTCAATATTATTCAAATATTAAATTATTATTTAATTTAACTTTCCAACATAACAAAAGCAATTTGCGGTTTGTTTAGACCGATAACCGATAACATGCTATGTGAAACACATTCGAATTGAAACATATCGATAGTAATTTTTTGCGTTTTGCGGCGAGCATGTTCAAACGAAATCGTACGAATTCATTGAAATCGCAAAGGTAAGTGAAAATGGGTGCATGGCTGAATATATATCAATATAGTGCTCGTCATCAACGGCCTATGTGCTGATTTGCGAAGTTTGTGGCGATCATCGTAAGTACATCACAAAAAAAGTGGTTACATGGTCAGCGCAATTGTACTAATTCACATCAGCAAAAGCAGCGTAAAATTTCTCTTTCATGCAGTCAGGTTCAAAAGATTTTCAGAATATAATCGGTCCTATTGTAAGCAAATGGAACTGTGGTGCACTGTTAGTAACTTAAGTGTGAAAAAAAAAAAAAAAAGAAATAGCAAATACAGCAGTTTTAATAGTAAGAGAGATTAATTGCTGGTCTACGGGTTGGGTTGGTCACTCAACAATACGGAAAACTATGCATACCTGTGTTAAATGGTGACAGTATCCCAGGGATCTTAACAATTAATAAAAAAATACCGCAATCGTCACCAGACACATCATTATTTTCAGGTGTCAGGCTGTAATTCATTCAAGTAATTAAAATTTCGTTTTCCGGGGTCGTCATCAGAGGGATCGTTCCGAGGCTTCCTTTTAGTTTTCATTGGGTGTTTTTTTTTTTTTAAAGTGGCGGGTCCTAAGCCCAGCGCACCAACCCCTTTTTAAAGGAGAAGGGGCCCCTTCGCCTTCTCACGGATGTTCAGAGGCTACCCAGGAGATACGTGTCCTAACGGACATGTGAGTTGCTTGGGCCGTTTGACACAAGAATCATTGTTGGCCATTCACAGATGAATGGCAGTCAACAACTTTTTACACAATCTGCACTTGAGCAAACGATCCCAATCTCGAGGCATGAATCTAGGGGCATGGACCGTGATTGAGTCGGACGAGACAGCGTTGGAAGTCTTCGAGAGGAAGATTCTTCGCAGGATCATTGGTCCTATTAGAGTCGGCAACGAGTTTAGGTCATTCAAATGGTTCAAAGAGCTCCAGCACGCATGGTTTACATGGGGGGCCCCAACTTGATTGGTGGACGCCGACATAGAGGACGACCGGGCACTCGATGGAATGACCAGGTATGGAGAGATCTCTCCGTACTTGGCATTCAATACGACTGGCGCCAGCGCGCACAAGATTATGGAGGCTGGCGCGCCTTACTTAACGCGGCCATGACCTAACTAACTAACTAACTTACTATTCATGAGATGACCAAAGAGTTTTATCTGGATGTCTGTTTACACAGATATTGGCAATATGGTACAGAATCTTTTCCGTAAGGATTTTGTTTTGTTTTTGTTTTGTTGGAATAGTTCTCTTTATATCAGCTACAAAAGTCATTCTCATCTAAGCAAAAATTTTGTTCATGTTTTTTCCAATCGGAACCAGTGTGCGCTTTTCTAAATGTGCGTGTGTCCTTACATGTAACTCTGTGTGTGTGTTAAAAACCAAAACAATGCAAATGTATGTCAGATGCTTTGCTTTTGCTTATATATTTATTGTTGCTTTTGCTTTCTCAAGAGAGATAAAGAGAGAGAGAGAGAGAGAGAGCGATATAGAGAGCACGAAAGAAAGTGGAAAGTATAAAAAGTGATTTTAACTTTTTTCATATATATATGTATATATATTTTTTTTTTTTGGATTGAAGTAACTTAGTTTTGCATGTTCCTCGGCTTGTTAGCCAAATTGAAACATTCAGTCGCAGCAGTTTGCTTCATCCGAACGGTCGTGATTCAGCCAAAGCAGCGCTTGAACAACAAAACGTGAGGAGTTTTATTCAAATCGAAGTCAAATATCTTCACAGATAAAAGTGTTTCAATTCTGTTTCAAATTCTACTGCCATAGAAGTGAAAAAAGTAATACAAAATTTTTCAAACGTGTAAATAATAAATAAACAAAAAAATTATATAATACTGTTCAAAAAAAAAAAAACAACAACAAAAAAATGGAAAATCAAACATTTGAAAGTGTGAATAAATGTGAATGCTTGAAAGTGTGTCAGATTTTTTGTTTGCCTGCTCTTAATGTCTGTAGTGACTCTTACATATAGTGAGAGGGTTCTTCTATAAGTTGTTAGGAAATATATACAAAAAGGAAAAGCGTCACATAAAAAACAATTGTTTTAAATAGTTTATGCCAACAGTGTCAGTAAGTAAATATGGAGATTCTAACATGATTAATAGAAAAAATGTCGTATGAACCTTTCGAAGGTCAAGTTTTTTGAGTTGAAATGCAATGAAAAATTTTGCAAACGCAGATATGGAAATTGTAAATATTTTTTAGAATCAATGTTTGTTATAAATAATTGAAAAATGGAACAATTTTATTAACGGTTTAATTCGGAGCTTGGAAATTTATTTTGACCAATTATTTCAATGTGTTATCATGCAAATGGTCGCCTTTAACATGCTTGGCTGGTTCCATTACGTTTGCGTATGTTTCGCGGGATGTATAGCGGCTATTCTACACACGGGAAAAAATGCGAAAGTATTCAAAGATTGTATAAAAATGTGCGGATAATGAACTTTATTAAACGTAATGGGTGCCAAAGATTCTGTTCGTAAAATGTTAATTGTTAAAATGTATCCATGTCGGAGCATAGCGCTGAAACGAAGTCCTGTCACGCAACATTATTTTAAGCTAGTTTGTCAGATTTCAACAAATTAGACATTTTTGGTTAAAATAACAAGATAAAAATTTTATTTTGTTCATGCTTTCTATCTTAAGATGGAATAAGATACATTAAATATAAAAAACATGAAGACTCATTTATAATCTCCAAGTTCTTGCTTTTATACACTCAGACAGAAGAACATGTCTATATCGAAATTAATTTTTATATGGGTCCAGCACTGTTAGTTGTCCGATTTGGAATATTTTATTAGGATTCACGCAAAATATACCAAATTCAGCGCTTCTAGTTGAATTAACAACAACAAAAACATTGTTTTTGTACAAAAACCCAGAACCAGAACAATTCCTTTATGTATACTGCCAAAATACAGGGGATGACAGCATTCACGTTAAAAAAGATCTTCAAACTGCTTTGAATTACTTGAATTTACTATAAGGAGCTACTTTTAGTTTAGTCACTAGCATACTCATCCGCATACCAGACAGGTATGAAAACTATGCTATTTTCTGTTAAAATTTTTTTTATTTATTTTTTTTCTGGTTTAATGTTTACAGTAATAAGCTGATCCACAGTTGGATATATTTGTTCTCTTTTGTTATAATACAAAAATTTAAGAAGTGTTTGCCTGCACCATTGATAAGCGAAATAAAACTCAAGCCAAAACATTTAAGGTTACCTACGCATACCCGTATATGTATAAATTTATTTATGTGTGTGTGTGTTTGTGCACATTTTATTTGATGAGCATTGTCTTTGCTGTCTCGTTTTGTCGTCTATATGTTTCAATCTAAGATAAAATGTTCAATGGTATAAAACCGTCGGCTTTTCATGAATAGAACTTTTTTTTGTTTGTGTCGATTTTGTGGGTTTTTTCTCTCATCGATTTCCATTGATTTCCATTTATAACGCAACGCAACGGAAATCAGTCTCACAAACACACACACTCAGACTGGTACGATAACTCCAAAATGGAATTTGTAGGCAAGACCGTCTTTCATTATATCTTCTTAACGCTTTTCAGCTGCTTTTGAACGCACAATTTCCGTCTATCTTACGCTCAAACGAGTACAAAATTATGCTAATTGTATATTTAGCAACGACGACGCAAAAAAAAAAAGATGTTAGTAAAAACGACTCAAGATATTATATATTGTTGCAGATTTCCAAATTGCTTGAAAATAGCATTTTTAAAAATTATACAAAACGAAAAAGTAGATCGGTATCCATTTACCATTTTGTTTGGGTTAAATTGACCATTGCACGCTTATTGCCCGAATTTATTTGCATGGAAAAACAAAAGCTCTACAAATGATGTCAAATTCTAAGAAATGCCGAGTATAAAGAGCAAAAGCAAATAGTAAAAGGCTATAAAACGCGCACGATTACAATGAAATGAAAACAATGTTAGTCAACACAAAAGGACAATAGGAAATGGCAAGATTCAAAGTACTTAGTTACATTCATATGTGAGCTGAAAACTATTAAGCAAGCCACAAGGAAGATAATGAAAAATTAAAATCTTTGTAATAGACCGACGCACATATGACCTACATACATACAATATTATTTAATATTTTCTTTATATAGTTTTTTTGTTAGTTTTAAAGTTTATTATGCGAAGATTTTATATTTTAGTTATTTAATAATAATAGAATATTAATAAACAATGCAAACAGGGGGGAAAGTGTGCACACAACAGATTCGAGAGAGTTTTAAGCTTTTAAGATACAAATAGGCTTACGAAATATCTTGAAATGTAACTTTGGTGGCTCTTTTATAGACTACGAGTTTGTCGAAGCCAAACATTACACACCCAAAAAAAAATTTTCCTAAAATTTAGGAATCATTACCTAAAAATTTTTTTTTTACCTAAAACAGGAATTTAAGGTAAAATTTTGCCTAAAATTTTTAGGCTAAAAATGAATTTCAAGGAAAAAGTTTCCTAATATTTTAGGTAAATTTAGGTCATAAAATTCAAAATTTTACCTTAAATTCCTGTTTTAGGTAAACAAAATTTTTTTAGGTAATGATTCCTAAATTTTAGGAAAATTTTTTTTTGGGTGCAGTTTATATGCCTCATCAATGATGTTGGCGTTTTTTATCTTGACAGTAAAGTAGCTTCCTTCGATTCAGATTTATTTGCAACTTTTTTTCACACTTATATCCCCACTAATTCTAGTTCTATTGCTTCTTATCTCTATAGTATCCTATCTTATGACATTATATCATGTCCTGTAATTAACCTTTTTAAATTACTTAAATGCCAAGAATCTATTAAATTTTTGCCTGGTGCTGTTAATGTTCCTACTTGTATCCTAAAAGAATGTGGCTATTATTTTTAAAATATCCATCAAACAAGCCAATTTCCGGATATTTGAAAACAATTCTATATCATTCCATTACGGAAAGACAGTAAGTCAGATAACTCGAATTATAGGCTTAGCAACTTAGTGCAATTCCTAAGTTATTTGAAAAAATTATTACTGATCAATTGCAACGATCGCTAAGATCAGTAGTTAATTTGTACAAATCTTATAGGATTCACCTTTATTTTAAATGAGGTTTTTGTGGGTGGCTGCCATAATCACTAAATATATAAATTAAATATTTAAGGAGTCTTTTTTCGAAATTGCATAAAATCGTACTTTGTAGGTAGATCTCAAACGGTTTTACTCAATAATTTGATTATTATTTCAAAGTCGCGAAAAAAGTGACTTCTTATATGTCTGCGCTCTACCTGAGAACCATAACTGTTAAGCTACGGAGATAGTTGTTTAGTTAGCTACATATTGTCATCACTTCACTAGCATTACAAATTTTGTATTTTTTTTCCGTAAATATTTCCGTGACATTGCAATAAAAGTTACATCATGGTAAACGACAGCGAAAGTAGTAGTCTTCATACAAACCTGAAAACCTTTTTGATTTTACGTATAAAATATCTTTTTTTGTTAATTTGATTACAATTATATAATTTAGTGTGTTTTAGTGGGCAATTGGACCTGAGCCATTAAAGCCAAACAGTTTTCACTTGTTTTAGGATCTTGCTTTTCGTGATTCCATGGTCATGTTTACTAAATTTCATCGCAGAACCTCAAATGGATACAAAGGTATTTCGACATTTGTTTATCACTTACTGGGGCCGGAGCATTGCCCCTACCGACTTACTTAAGTTGCCGTCAACCGTCTTCCGGTCATGGTCGCATTTAGATAGGCGCGCCAGCCTCCATAGTCTTGTGCGCGATGGCGCCGGTCGCTTTGAATTCCAAGCACGGAGAGATCTCTCCATACCTGCTCACTCCATTTCGGCGTCCTCCAATCAAGTTTGGGAACCCCATGTAAACCATGCGTGCTGGAGCTCTTTCATCCATTCTATATAATTATTTTATGCGCTGAACTTTGTCAACCTCATCGAAGAGCTCGTACAGTTAGCTGTTCAATCGGGACCTAATCTCGTCGCCGACTTTAATAGGACTAAAAATCCTGCGAAGAATCTTCCTTTCGAAGACTTCCAACGCTGTTTTATCTGACTCAATCACGGTCCATGCTTCTGCGCCATACAATATGACCGCGAGTATCAGCGTCTTATAGATTTTTATTTTTGTCTTTTGAGAGAGGGCTTTACTTCTCATTTGCTTGCTCTGCCCAAAAAAGCATCTGTTTGCAAACGTGATTCTTCGCTTAATCTCCCGGTTGACGTTGTTGGTGCTGATTATCTCGGAACCAAGATAGACGAAGTTTTCTATAACATTGAAGTTGAAATTCTCCATCGTCACTCACCGTCCAAGAAGCGATGACGGAGGATGAGAACTACTTGCTGACTCGCCGTTTCTGCTTACCGATGATATCGATGTCATCGGTGTAAGCAAGCAACATCACTTCCTTTTGGAAGTTCGTGCCAGACATATACTGCATGTACGGGCACTGGCGTAGGATGTATTTCATCAGAAGATTCAAAAATCGCTCAACAGCGCATCGCACTGCCTGAAACCTCTCTTAGCATCAAAGGGTTCAGAGAGGTTTTTCCCCATCCTGACAACGCTTTGTGTGTGAGATAGCGTCGTCATGCCGGGATACCTAGTGCAGACAGGGCGTCGAAAAACTTCGATCGAATCGGCGTGTCCAAATCGGTTTTAAAGTTGACAAATAGGAGGTGTGTGCCTTGAAGATAGGACAGATAACACTGAGATTCCAGCCAGTGGGTATGCGTTTATCGGAACATATCTTGCATAAAAGTTGGTGCATACTCCTAACCAACTCTTCGCCGCCGGTCGTAAATAACTTAGCAGGCAGCCCATCAGAGCCTGCCGCTTTGTTATTTCTCAGCTTTTTAATAACTGAATCGACCTCGTTATAGTCCGGTGGCTCTACAATAATTTCATCATTAACTAGTGCTTCCGGTGTCATTTCGATGCCTCCAAGTATGTTAGAAAAATTACTCCTTCATAATGTCAGTGATTCCTGTTCATCCGTAACAAGATTTCCATTTTCATCCTTACAGAAAGTTACTCCAGGTTTGAAACCTTCAGTCAGACGCTTTACCTTTTGATAGAATTTTGAGCTTCACTTCTGTCCCGTAATATCTCAACATCCTCAAGCTCCCGCATTTTTCTTGCGTCTGAAAAGGCGTTTCTCCTCTCTCCGTTTCTCTCGATATCGCTCTCTAACAGCTCGCATTGCAGAGTTTGCTGACACTCCTCGTCGTACCAAGAATTATTCACAGGTTTTGTATAACCAATGACATCCTTGGTAGCCCTATCCATGGAGCGGGGGATATGTTACTGCTCTCATATATCTTGAGAGGATGGAGAGCAGTCGGCAGAGTGTGTTTGAAAAAGTTTTACTTCTCCCGATCCCATTAATGTATACTTAATTTCATTCTTGTACCTCAAATGGGTGCAAGGATATGGCGAATTTTGTTTATCGCTTATATAGGAGCGGGGCATCAGCCCCTCCAAATTTTTATGATAACATGCATATTCTCATTCCTGTATCTCAAATGGATATAAAGATATGACAATATATGTTTATTGTTCATATTATATGTGAGGCATCGCCCTCCCCGCCCATCTATATGCTTTTCCAACGTACCATCTTATTTGTGAAAAACACTCGTTTAGTGGGCGTGGTGGGCGTGACGGGTACAGCAATTTATACACTCAATTTGCGTATGTTTAAGAAGAATTAAATTTTTTTTGTTCATACACACAGGCAGATTGACGAACTAGCAGACTAACATGCTAATTGCATATATATATCGACTCGACTTTTAATGCTGTTCGATAATATATACTTTAAAATGTCTAACACGCCTTTTTCTGCTTATAAACTGGTTATTTTTGCTACAGATTAAAAATGTTTTTATATCCTTTAATCCTGTCAAATATTTATAGCAAAATATTCTATGTTGATTTCTACCTCAAAAACCAATCCATACACAGCTTATCTCAAATCGTACTACAACAAATGGTCACCTTCAACACGACTTGTATCTATTCTTATTTTTTTGGGATTGTACTTTCAAACACAAATTAACATTCATTGAATGTGTTGCTAATAAGGATACGTACACTGTCAAAGCTAAAAGCCAACTACTTAATGGCTAAGTATTGTCTTTAGGTAGCCTGAATGTCGAATTAGTCCTTTGTGAAGTGGCGGCATTTCAACAGAAATGAGACCCAATCTCATAGCAGCATAGATGACACATTGTGTGTTTGTGTAGCTTTATAAATATCTTGTTTTTAGTGAATATCCTTTATGCGCTTAATGGGCGATGTTGTCATAGCTTTGCATTGCTTTTCTAGTTTCTAGTTAGTTCCCATTTTATATACGAGTTTATTAACAATTTCTACAGGCTACTTAAACGCTTGTTGAAATGCTTTTTCTGTTCTGAATTAAGTTGTTTATATTAGTGCGACTGACAAGCTTGTTGACGGTTTATTTGTAAGTAAATATATATACACTTTACTACTGGCTTCAATGAAGTCATTTGAAGCATTTCTTAATACGTTTCTGATTTGTGTATGTGTGCAAGTGTGTGTGTGTGTGTCTATATGCGTATGAATCAGTAGCACGTTTAATAATACCAGCTAAAACAACAACAACGCACAGCGATATTCATGAGCTATCCTGACTGAAAGTTCTCTACCACTTTCTACCTTAGTCTGTCGCCTGTTTGTCATATCACGCAGCAGTGCTAGGTAAGTAAATCCTTTTTTCCACTTGCCATGGTAATTGCTTATAAAGCTTTATAAGAATGGCGTCTTATAAGTATACGAACACATATATTTGTATATATTACATATTTCAGATATGGTGGGTGATTGCTTATATTTATGTGTGTCTATGCTTAAAGCAGTAAACGGATTAGACTCCAACGAGCGTATGTTATCTTGTTTTGGTTAAAGTGTAAACAGAATTTGAGGTATACAGCTTTGTTGAAACAAGTATTTATATTTATTTAAAAAATATGTAAATAAAATTAAAAGAAAAAAAAAAAAAACAAGAAAAATGATAAATCCAGTGCCACTCATTTTGCCAGATATCTTGTTGCTTGCTTGGCCTTAAAAATTTCAAGGCTATCTCAAGAACTTCGGGCGCGTACAAATGGACAGAAGAATTGTTATGGATCATCGTTGTTGTCATTCAAAAAAATATTTAGCCTTCACGATACTACCTCCAATAATGGAAAGAGGCTAATCGATTTCGAAGCAGGCCGGAACATGGTAGTTAGTAGTACCACATTTCAATACCTTAACATTCACAAGGCTACATGGCTGAGTCCGCATCGTATGTGTTGCACGTGTGAACGTTACGTGGTCCCAACATTGTCCCGGAACATTATCTTGTCCCAGCCTAGGTACGCACTAGGCTCAGCGTAGTGCATGGCGGACGTCCCAACATCCAACGAAAGCTATACATCGGTAAGCTGCAATCAGAACAGACCGCCGCAGCCTTTTGAAACACACTCTTCCGACTGCTCCGGGAAACCTCCGTTTTCTCAAGATATATGTGAGCAGTGGAAACATATCACCCGCTCCATGGATAGGGCTACCAAGGATGTCATTGGTTATACAAAACCTGTGAAGAATTCTTGGTACGACGAAGAGTGTTGCAATGCTACTGCAGAAAAGAATGCTTCCAATCAGCGAACTCTGCAGGCGGGAGCAACGCGAGCTGTTAGAGAGCGATATCGAGAGAATCGGAGAGAGAAGAAACGCCTTTTCAGATGCAAGATAGAGCAATGACATCATAACCGCCAGTTAATGATGGCACTATTGTAGAACCACCAGACTATAACGAGATCGATTCAGTTATTAAAAAGCTAAAAAATAACAAAGCGGCAGGCTCTGATGGGCTGTCAGCTGAGTTATTTAAGACCGGCAGCGAGTTGGTTAGGAGTATGCACCAACTTTTATGCAAGATATGTTCCGAATCTCAGTGTTCTCTCTCCTATCTTTAAGAAAGGAGACCCCGCTGTTTGCACCAACTACCGCGAAATAAGACTTCTTTCCATCGTATATAAGATACTGTCGTAATAGGCTGAATCGATATACAGATTCACTGATAGGACTATATCAGTGTGGCTTTAGACCAAAAAGGTCTACCAGTGATCAAATATTCACAATACGCCAAATCTTGGAAAAGACCCGTAAGTTTTACAAAGATACACACCACCTATTTGTCTACTATAAAACCGCTTTCGACACGCCGATATGATCGAAGTTTTTCGACGCCCTGTCTGCACTAGGTATACCGGCAAAAATTGTCCGTCTTTGCATGACGACGCTTTCTAACACAAAAAAGCGTTGTCAGGGTGGCAAAAAAAACCTCTCCGACCCATTTGACACCAAGAGAGGTTTCAAGCCGGACGATGCTCTGTCGTGCGATTTTATCAATCTTCTGATGGAATACATCCTACGCCAGTGCCCGTACATACAGAATATGTCGGGCTCTATCTCCCAAAAGGAAGTGATGCTGCTCGCTTACGCCGATGACATCGATATCATCGGTACACAGGAACTGCGAGTCAGCAAGACGTTCTCAGAGATTGAAAAACAGTCACGACTCATGAGTCTAGCGGTGAATGAGGACAAGACGAAGTATTTGGTGTCTTCCCGCACTCCGTCGTCGCGTCTTGGACGGTCAGTGACGATGGAAAATTTCAACTTCAGTGTTGCAGAAAACTTCGTCTATCTTGGAACCGAGATAACCAGTAACAACAACGGCAGCCTGGAGATCAGGCGAAAAATCACGCTTGCAAATAACGCCTTTTTTGGGCTTAGCAAGCAAATAAAAAGTAAAGCACTTTCTCGAAGACAAAAATCAAGATCTATAAGACGCTGATACTGCCGGTCCTATTGTATGGAGCAGAGGCATGGACCGTGGTTGAGTCAGATGAAACAGCGTTGGAAGTCTTCGAGAGGAAGATTCTTTGCAGGTTATTCGGTCCTATTAGAATCGGCGACGAGTTCGATGAGGTTGACATAGTCCAGCGCATAAAATTCCAGCGGCTGCACTCATTCGAAGGGAGGAAAGAGCTCCAGCACGCGTGGTTAAATGGGGCGCACAAACTTGATTGAAGGACGCCGAAATAGAGGACGACCAGGCACGCGTTTGAATGATCAGGTATGGAGAGATCTCTCCGTACTTGGCATTCAACACGACTGGCACCAGCGCGCACAAGATTATGGAGGCTGGCGCGCCTTCCTAAATGCGACCATGACCGTAAGACGGTTGACGGCCATTTAAACAAACAAACTCACCAATTAACACAGTCAATATTTAATTCAGGGGCTTCATTTGAGATGTTGTATTGTGACTTGAAAGTATTTGGCCAACAATCGCATTTCATGTGTTTGGTATATATTTCAACTCGTATGTACAGGTTTATGTAAATTTTTAAAAAAATGTTTAATTGATGGTTTGTATGCACGTTGCTTTGCTTGCTTTTAATAGCTCTTAGCTCGAAGTAATTGCTTCATGCGAACCAGTAGCAACAAGAACACTCTTCAGATTAATTATACGCTTCGATGTATGCAATTACTCTGCATGGTGAGCAATGTCGAAAAAAATGTTATACATGTACATGTGTAGTTCCTACTTATTCAATTCAATATTATTTCTCTTTCATGTTCATATTAACGATACTTTTAAGCCTTTGGTGAAATTAATATTAATTTGTATTTTATGAAACATTTTATTTTGCACTTTAATTCGTTTAATAAAAGTTATTTTTCCGTTTAAATTGGTTTATGTCTGCTAATTGCAGGCCAGTTCTGGATTGCACTACATGTCATCTGCTTAAAACATTAAATTTGTTGATTAAATAGAACAGCTCTACTTGTGTCATTGCAGTCACAAACTAAGAGTTTTTATTTTTGAGTCGAATGTTGCATAAATACTTAATATAAATAAGAATTTTTAGATCTTAATATAGAACTTGTCATAGGAAAGGTCAATGTGCGTGGCTATAAATGCAGAACTTGAAAAGCAACCCTTGCTCTGCAATTTATTGTTGTATGCACTATTAAGGGAGCAATCCATGTGCTGTAAATTGCAAACTATAAAACTGTGACAGGACATGCTATGATTATTAATATGCAGGACGACTCTCTTGACTGACCACAAAACAATTTCGCACTTGATTAAACCACAAGATACGCTTTAGTAAGCTTTTATTGTTATAATAATAATATAATCTAAAATTAAATATACACCAGTAGTCTGTTGACGAAAGAAGTGAGAGACATCCTTATGGTGACCACATAAGAATATGTGTTTCAATCTTTGTCATATCATTTGACTTCAAGATGGAAATATTATAGTGTTGTTGCGTTTACTGCCTCTTTGTGGTGGTTTTAAATGATGTTCTACTTGGATTGTTTTGGCTTCAGCTGCATATTACAGAGTGAATGACGTTTGTGCTCCATTTGGACAGGACAAAACTTCATTATATTATGCTGAATGAGTTGTGGGCTTGTCTATGATCTTATTGTCTGCATTTGTCCTCAATTCGTTCTAATTGCGGCTGTAAATATGTCAATTATTTGCACTTCATTGGCTGCAAGGACTCTTTCTAGCTTGCAGTGTTGGTGCACTTATTATAGTTCATATCGTCGCTTCATGAATTTCTTAATAATGTTGCCGAAAGTGTTTATTAATTGAATGTATTCAATCAAAGAGAAAATAAATACGATTCAAATAGGGTTTTTATTAAATTTAAGCATTTAAGTACTAGTAGTTTATTGTTTTGTTGTCGAGTATAGATTTAATACATGCACAAGTAAGAGAACGAACTACTTTGCCTATTTTCTCTTATCTTTTATTGCAATATGTTGGCAAGCTTTACAAATAAAATAAATAAATAAATAATAAAAGAACAGAAATGAACGAATTTTTTTTTACTGTACTTAACCCATACAATTGCGTAGAAATAGCCTGCACGGCTTGATCTGGCTCTATTACTTACTTAAATGGCCGTCAACCGTCTTCCGGTCATGGAGCATTTAGGAAGGCCAGCCTCCACAAGGCTTGTGCGCACTGGCGCCATTCGTTTAGAATGCCAAGTGTGGAGAGATCTCTCCATACCACGTCATTCTAATACGTGCCCGTTCGTCCTCTATTTCGGCGTCCTCCAATCAAGTTTGGGAGCCCCATGTAAACCATGAGTGCTGGAGCCCTTTCATCCATTCGAATGAGGTGACCAGCCCAGTGGAGCTGCTGTAATTTTATGCGCTGGATTATGTCAACCTCATCGAAGAGCTCGTACAGCTCGCGGTTTATACGGGACCTAAACTCGTCGCCGAATCTAATAGCGATGAAATTCTGCCGAAGAATCTTACTCTCAAAGACTTCCAACGCTGTTTCATCTAACTCAATCACGGTTCATGCCTCTGCGCCGGGAGTATCAGCGTCTTATAGATCTAGATTTTGTCTTTCGAGAGAGGACTTTACTTCTCATTTGCTTGCTCAGCCCAAAAAAGCATCTGTTGGCAAACGTGATTCTTCGCCTGATCGCCAGGCTGACGTTGTTGTTGCTGGTTATCTCGGATCCAATATAGACGAAGTTTTCTACAACACTGAAGTTGAAATTCTCCATCGTCACTGACCGTCCAAGACGCGATGACGGAGTGCGAGAAGACACCAAGTACTTCGTCTTGTCCTCATTCACTGCTAGATCCATGATCCAAGACCGTTTTTCAATATCTGTGAACGCCTTGCTGACTCGCCGTTCCTGCGTGCCGATGATATCGATGCCATCGGCGTAAGCGAGCAGCATAACTTCCTTTTGGAAGATCGTGTCCGACATATACTGAATGTACGGACACTGGCGAAGGATGTATTCTGAACTGCCTGAAACCTCTCTGGACACCAAAGGGTTCGGAGATAGTGCCATCTTGAACTGGTGGTTCCGGTGTCATTTCTCTATCGGCGGAATTGTGCGCTTCAACGTCTTCGAGTAGGTTAAAAAAATGATTCCTCCATAAACTCAGTTATTCCTGTTCATCTATAACCAGATTCCCATTTTCATCCTTACAGAAAGTTACTCCGGGTTTGAAAGCTTCATTCAGACGCTTGATGTTTTGATAAAATTTTTGAGCTTCATTTCTGTCAAGTAACATTCTAACATCCTCGAACTCCCGCCTTTCTTGCTCCTTTTTCTTGCTTCTTAAAAGACGTTGCTTCTTCTGAAAAGAAGCGTTCTTCTCTGCAGTAGCATTGCGACACTCCTCGTCGTAACCAATTACCTCTTAGAGCATTCCCTATCTGAAAAGGGAATAAAAACTCTAAATATTGAAACTTGATGGCTCTTGTCTACATATGAGTATTTGTTTAATGTGCTTTGCCTTTCTCTACCTATTGACAACATTTGCACAGACTTAATATCCTCTTTATACCAAGTTGATTAATAACTAATGTGAGTACAAATACTTATTGACTAAAAGCCTGACTTTTTCATGAGAATAAACCAAATATCTTGTTAATAAACTCAGTCAATAGATATTATATAACTTATACATGCAATAGTCAGTTAGATACACGTTTCTTTTAAATGGTTTGGCAACAGCTTACTAAAGACTTCAGTTCTCTCAAACTCAATTGCTGCTTATTCAGCAAAGCCAAAATAAAAAGAGTCATGATGATGCCACATTTGTTTAGGTTGTGGAAGGAGATGATGTTGCCTGTTCGGTATTGTACTTTGCTTTGCTGTCACTAACAGCTCCACATATGGCTCTTCAGCGCATTTTACTTTTCAATTTGCTGACAAAATGTATCTGTGTATGGTCAAACATTTTCGCTATTTTTTGGGTTTAGTAACATGAAACGCTTTAATTTAAATTCAAGCAAAACAACAAATCCAGAAGAAAGCATAGGCAGAGTGTTGTGCATATGTTTCAAGTCGAAATAAAATGCAGATTCAAAAATTAATGCCACGCACACACAAGTTCAAAGTTTAATATGCCAATATGTCATGTGTTTAGTAGAAAATGTTAACAACAGGTGCGGCACATTTAGATACTATTAGGCGAATGAATGAACTCGAGCCAGTGGCAAAAAGTGCTTACAGACAGACAAATTGACAGCTGTACAGAACAATTATTTTCTTTATTGAAGTCTGTTGCTGACAACAAAGTGGAAGGACATTGAAACAAGTTAGAATTTGAGCGCATAAATGCTGCATTGAATTGGCATGGCATAGCATGACATATATCTATGTAAATTTGATTAATATTTTATATATATATATAACAAATTCTACATACATACATATGTCTGGGGGTCTGGCTTTTAATATTTTATATTAAGTTTATAAAAATGTATATAACAGGCAATAGGGGGTGAGACAGACCCTGTAATGAATATGTATATATTTTTGCTCAGTATCAAACGTCGAGTCGATATACATTCGCGTCTGTCTATCTGACTGTTGATATGCACACTATTAGAGATAGAGCCTTCAAATTTTCTTAAAACGGCAAAACATTCTTTAAATTTGTGTAAAATAATCAAATCGAGTTTATGCAAAAAAAAAATTTCATTCATACAATTTTTAATCCTACGTATGAAACGTATTAAAGCTTCGCTTTAATACTGATTGCAGAGTCTAACTTTCATGTTTACATACAATTTTTTCTTTTTCAATTAACTTATTGGGGAAATGATGCTCCAAATCCTCCCCGCACTTATCTACGCCATAAACATACAATTATGAATTCTCGTATATTGAATGGCAAAATGCGATCGAAATCCTTTTAGCGACATTTATAAAATTTATGCGCTGCATAAATTGAATCATTGTCCAAAATTAAATTTCCAACGATGCATTAGCATTGAAACAGCTCACTCAACCACACAGATATACACACACACACTCCGGCAGGAGGAAAGCAAACTGACGGATGTAGCAAATAGAAGGACAAACATTTAGGGAGACACAGACGCCATATTCCATAATTACATTAAAAGTACAATAACCGAATACATTTGTGTATATACGGCGTAGAAAATCCGATTTGACTTTAAAAAATATTGTAAAATAAAGTTTGACAATGTTGTAAGTGCTTACAATAAAACAAAATTTGTATTTGAACGGTTATATATGTATATATGTATATATGTATATAATATCGGTGCGATATTTCAATTTACAATAATATTAAATTTCAATTTATTTTGTAGCAAATAAATAGTGGATTGAAAGTTAACAATATTATTAGAGTCCTGCCAAAAACGTGCGTTTTGAAGGCATCAACAGCTTCTTTGGGAGTTGAAAAATGCTCTCCGCGTAGCTTATTTTTGATGTAAGCGAAAAGGAAGAAATCATTTGGTGCCAAGTCAGGGATGACCCATCAATTCGATGTTTTGAGCGTCGAAAAACTCATTTGTTACATTGTTGACCGTCCTTTTTCCAGATTTCGAGAGGAAACATACGATTATTTGCTTCGATGTGCTGCGCGAGCGAGTATCTTTTGTTGGATTTTGCTCATCTTGAAATACCAAGACGGTCGATTGCTGTTTTGTTTCGGGCTCATACGCATATATCCACGTTTCGTCAACTGTCACGATTGAGTAGACGGCTTTTGACCCATCTCGCATGAATTTCTTCAGCATTTGCTTGAGCGATTGTCAAATTATGAGGCATTCAACGAGAACAAACCTTTCTGACGAACAAATGTTTATGTATGCTAGTCATGTCACATGACGATCCTGCTTTATCAGTTCACACACACAGCATCGATGTTTTCTGGCACAACGACCGATTTCGGACGACCTTTACGAAATTCGTCGGTGAGCGAACTGCGGCCACCATTGAATTCGTTTTACCAGTTTTTCATAGTGGCCAAGGATGGAGCTTCATCCCATAAATCATCGCACGAAAATGTTTACGGTTTAACACCATTTTCTGGCTGAGATGAAATTTTCAGATGGCTGTAAAGAAATCAAATTGCGCTCGTACGTCAAAGTTTTCACAGTAAGTTAGGCCTAAAAAATTTCAGACTTTACGATGGCGACGTGAGATTGCATCTGGCAACATGTTTTGTTGCTCAGGCTAGTAATATATGTAGCAACCCTCGTATTTGCTGCTTCGTAATTTCAACTTCATTGAAATATCACAATTCTCCAAAGTAAGGACTTCCGGGAGGAATGCAGTGCCACTTTATCGTTGGCAATCTGTTTATTTTCTGCAATGAATAATTATAATCTTGCATGTTGCACCTCGCATACATCATAATTTGTCATGAACTAGCACGAACTACCATCTGTTTTTCTGCGGTTTCATGTTGATTTTCGAAATCAAAATTTATTGATGCCTTCTTCCCACATGCATGAATATGTAAACCATATTTCTAACCAATGTGTAAAAAAATTGATAAAATTTCAAAATGTTTATAAAGAGAGATGCAACTTAGCGAATAATCTTTCAATGCATACTTAAACAGATAACAGATAACAGATAATCTCCAAACTGGGTGGCAGCCATTTTTAGTATGTAAGCAACTTTGAGCGATAACGTGTTTTGTTTAATACTAAACAATGGCCTACGCAAAATCAATAGGAATTACCTGGCTGAAACCCAAATCGATGCGTGTTTATTGTTCTTCATTTTCATTGTGTGGCCATCGATGATGGTGATGATTCATTTTGATATATGAGCTTTATTAATATTGAATAACATTTTCGTACGTTTGTGAATAAAATTTTGATATTCGGCTTTCGATTCGAGCAGCCGCTGGCGCTTCATCTTGCTAACAGTTTAGAGTAAAGGAGCCAATTTGCTTTATTGTTTTTTTTCGGCATAATTTTTGTATTAGAAAATATATTAGCAACGAGGCAATCAATACATCAATCAATCTAGTATAAGGTATGAAAAGAAATTGCAAATTTTTAAATTATTTGGCATTGTAATTTCTTAAACACAAACAAGATATATTCTACTATTAAAACTTAAAGACCTAAATTAAAGGTTTGGTGGAGAGTCAACATTTTAAAATAAACTCGTGAAATTCCGGCGAAGTCCTAGTCGAATGCTTAAAGAACGAAGTCATTTTTCGTTCATACGGATAATGGGGTTAAATTTGGGGTTCTCCGACCAATATTACAACGCAAAAATATATGTTTTTTTTTTATGTTCTGTTTCCACTACGGTTGCATTCATGATCGCTTCTGCCGCTTCTGGGCGATTGCTGCCTTCAAGCGTTCTAGTTGTTTACAGTAGAGGACCGAATTGAGCGTTTGGTCATAGGGGAGCTGCTCATAGTAGATGATTCCCTGTCAACCCCAACAAAAACACAGCAAAATATTTCTGACTGTCAATCCGGGCTTGGCAACCGTTTGAGCCTCTTTGCCACACTTCACCCAAGACCGTTTCCGCTTCACGTTGTCATAAGTGACTCACTTTTCATCGCCAGTCACCTTTTGCTTCAGAAACGAGTCAATTTTGTTGCGATTCAGCAGCGATTCGCAGATGGAAATTTTGTCCATGAGGTTTTTTGGTGTCAATACGTGTGGCACCCAAATATCGAGTTTCTTTGTGTAGCCAAGATTCTTAAAATGTTTTTGAATGCTCATATGACTGATATTCAGCGCCCGGGTGATGTTACGGCTGCTACTATGGCGGTTTATCTTGATCACTTCCTTGATTTTATTGACTTCTGCGACAACAGGTCTTCCGGAGTGTGGTGCATCCTCAATTATTTCATAAATTTCAATCATTAAACCAGGACATTTTTTTTTCATAACTTGGATATTTATTGTAAAAGAACGGATCTTTATGTTTTATTCGAGTTAATGATTTCAATATCAGGGCTACCGTTCTAGTGGTCCGATATTGGCCTATATGCTATATTTTTTTGAAAACATGCAAAATACACCAAATTTGGAGTATCTTGCTAAATAAATAACAACAATAAAAAAATGTTCTTAAAAAACTGGACAGATTTGTGTGGTGGGGTACGCTTTTTAGTGGTCCGATCTGTACCTAACCAAATTTGGTGTTTCCAGCAAAATCAATCAACATCAAAGCTACAAAATAGAAGTCTTCGTGAGATTACAGGGTGCTCCGGATACGTCCGCAAACACTACTCTACACCGAGATATAAATTGAAGAAGTAAAGATGTTTATTTTCATCCTCTTTAAAATTCAATTCATTATAGTGCCTTTAAATGAACAATAATTTTTATCAACGTATATAAATGATGAAATTATCTGCCAATTTAAAGTTTGAATTCAGAAACTTTATTACAATTTATTCTTTAAAAAAAAATAAAACATTGGTTAAAACTTTTTATTTGTGCTTTTGTTTAAATAAGTCAAAGTTTTTGTTTTTATGTTTTTAAAGAAGAGTTTTTGAGAAATTATTTAAAATGCTAATAAACTTTGGCAGACAAATATTTTGCTTCATTATTCATTTTATAATAATTGTATGTGTGCTGTGCGTGTAAGTAATGTGAGAAAATAATTATTGTTGAGCTTGTATCCTTCGGCATTTAACATAGAATTACTGCCTCCTTCTCCAGCTTACTCAAATTACGCTTGTTGTTTGGAAATAATAGGCGCAAATTACTATTAAACACAATAAATGTGATGAATCTGCCAAATATTTGAGAAAATTGCTCAGAGATGTTTTTTTTCTTTTCTTTTCTTTTCTTTTCTTTTCTTTCGTTCGTTCGTTTCCTTTTTTGTTTGAGTTAAAAGCTATTATTACGGTTGCGTTTATTGGACTCCTTGTACGGATTTCTGCTTGAACTTTGCTGTTTGAATGTGTATTTGCATACAAGCAAATATAATATATTCGGTGACAGGCGAAGAGAATATGAAACCACTTTTGCTTTGGTTGTTGTTATTATTTTTAATGCTTCTCATTGCTGTTGCAAAATGCTTGTCCTTCAGAAAATCGTCTGCCACGCGTTTGTTGTAGCTTTTATTGCAGAAAATGAACGCTTTGCGGGCTTTTATTCAGCATTTTGATAAATTGTTTTGAGAATTCTTAACCGCATTTAATGTTCACTGTTTGTGGTTGCGACGTTGTTGGAATTGAAAACTTGGACTTGAACTTTGTAGCAGGGGTGAGAGCAGCCGAATGCCCTATTCCGTTCTATTCTTTATTCTCTTTCTTACTATAACTGTTGTTGTTGCTCTACGCATGCTTAATTTCATGTTGTACAAATTTGCATAAATAAGCTAGTCGTAAATTTCCCAACCTGATTCATCATTAGTAGATGAAAATGAAATACGCTGTTGTTGTTAAGACTAATTTCAAGTTTAACGGATGATACAGAGTTAGTGGAAATGACTGAACGAAAAATTGTTAAGGAAGTGAGTGAAGTAGTTGGCTGCTCTAATAAAATGCTTCGCAATGCTCTCACTTATGAAGAGTAGATAGAAACACGCGGCCGGAAAAGTGGAATATAATATCGGCACTTCTTGAAAACTGCCTCATTCGCGAAAGCAAAAGCAGTCCTTTCAAGGCAGCTACTGAGCTAAAGGATGAATTGAAAATCGATACAAGCGTTCGCAAACATAAATTAAACGCTCGTAGCCCTCGAAAGGTTCCATTGTTGACTCCGAAACATGTTTCAAAGATAATTTGAAATGGCCCGTATAAAATGGCGAAATATTCTATAGTCCGACGAGCCAAAAATTGTGTTATATGGTAGAAAAGTTTCGCGAGTTTATGTAAGACGTCGGGCAAACAAAGAATATCATCCTAAATATACCAACAAGACGATCAAATATGGTGATTCTAGCATTATGGTGTGGGCCTGTTTTTCGTACTATGGTGTAGCAGCTATCCTTTGGATAAAAACCATAATGAATCAGCATATTTATGTTGATATACTTGACCAAGTGATGATGCCATTTGCTGAAGAGTCTATGCTGTTAATTTAATTCTTCCAACAGAATAATGATCCAAAACATTCCAGCAAATAAGTAGTTCACCGATCTCAAAATTGATGTAATGGGCAGGCCTGCACAGACACCGGATCTTAATTCAATCGAAAATCTTTGGACTGACGTCAAAAGTAGTGTTTCTGCAGCAAACAACTATGGGCCGCTGTTAAAGGACGTTGGGCCATACCAGGTTGGGCCGATACCAAGACGGTGTGCAGCTGTTCTGGCTAACAAAGGTCATGCTACCAAATAATAACTTCGTTAAAATATTTTTTTTTTTTTTTTTCATTTTATATAATATTTTAAAGGTTTTGTAGTTCTTTCTAAATGTTTTAAGGATTTTGGTTGGAGGGGGTCTATGCCCTATTGGCCTCAGTAGCCAATGTTATTTCTCTTAGCTAGATTTCTAGATTAATCTAAGATCTCACTGTATAAATAATAAACTTTTCAAAATATGTGCCAAGGGGCTGAAATAAAAAGAATAACTTTTTGATGAAAATCTTTAAGATAATGGTATGCACCTAGCTGCTTTGGATTTCTGTTTTAAAAAATCAACTTAAAAAAATGTTATTTTTTAAGAATAACTCGATTTTGTGCTGGCTGAAGGCAGCCTTGAACTCAACTACTGCAGTGGCTATGCGCTATTGAGTTGAATTCTCATGTCACCGCGTTTGATTTTACAAAAAAAGGAAAAATTTTAAACTTCATGGAGAGAAATACGCGTTTTTGCTGTCATACTTTTCAGTGCCTCATAAAAAAGCGTTGCACCATATATGTACTCGCATATGCAACACTGCTTCTGCGTTTTTGTTTATTGTTTGAACCCAGTGGCCTAAATCGAGCTACAGTCGAACGAACTAACATTTTTACGAGCAATTCTCGATATCAATAATTGTTCGCAAAAGCGTTAACATGCTTCAGTGAGCAATTTCCAGAAGTAAAATCCATGGTGCTCCATAAAAAATTAGGCATCAAACATAAACAATTTAAGGGAAACTTCTGTTGTTGCTTTTCATTAGACATAAAAGTTCACTAACGAACATTTTGCAATAACTTTGTTGATTCTACAACTGAGCGAGGGAGTTTTTGTCGCAAAAGCATCGCCAAATTTTCGTTAGCAATATCGTCAACGAATTTTTTGCTCACTGGGTAGTTATGGTAAATATTTATACAACAAACTAAATAACATGTTTACACTTCAGTTTATTTTTGCTGCTAATAAACAAACAATTTTACCAGAGTTCTTTGTGTTTATATTTGTGCATTTGAAATGAATGCACAAACTGTAAATAATTAATTTAAATATGTACAGGTTTTTGGTTTTCTCTATTTCAATAATATTTCAGTATTACCTACGCTTAATGTATATAACGATTGCCAGCATTTAATGACTGTTCTTAATGACCAATGAAGCCTTATTTCTATAAAAAATTGCAACACTAAATCTAAATAAAAATCAAAAAGTATTTATTTCAAATTTCTAGCTTTGAAATATTATGCTAAATAAATTTTTTTTTTTTTGTAATGTCGAAATGTTTGTTTGTATTAGCATGTGTAACAGTGTGTGTCTATGTTTCAGCTGTGCTTCAAACATAAATCATAATTTGAGCTCAAAATTTGCTATCTTGTCGACCGATGCCATAGGCAACAGCTGACGATTTTACTGACATGGGTCGAGTCGAGTAGGTGAAATTATTCAAAAACAAGTGTGTTCAAGTGTTTAGCTACATCTGCAACACGAACCAATATGTACATACAAGACTTTTTGTTGCAAACTTTACATAATTGGTCTTAATTTCAAAATAATTGCCAAATGTACATGTAGTTTGGGTCAATTTACAAGGCTTTATAGCTGTTAAATTGATGTAATGTTTTATTTTCAATATTTTTTGTAGTATTTCTGGCAAATGACAAAGCTTGTTTAGGATAGTTTGTAAGACTTTTCAGCTTGTTTTTAGCTTTTGCTACATTAATTAAAAACTAAACTAAACATGTATCAAGTTTTATGAATAGATAGTTGGTTTGTTACTTACTTAAATGGCCATCAACCATCTTCCGGTCAAGGCAGGATTTAGAAAGGCGGGTCAGCCTTTATAATCTTGTGCGCGCTGGCGCCACTCTTTTTGAATGCCAAGTACGGAGAGAACTCTCCATACCTGAATAGCTCATACAGCTAGCGGTACATACAGGACCTAAACTCGTCCCCGACTCTAATAGGATTGAAAATCCTGCAAACAATCTTCCTCTCAAAGACTTGCAACGCTGTTTCATCTTACTCAATCACGGTCCATGCCTCTGCGTCATACAATAGGACCGGGAGTATCAGCGTCTTATAGATTTTTATTTTTGTCTTTTGAGAGAGGGCTTTACTTCTCATATGCTTGCTCTGCCCAAAAAAGCATCTGTTTGCAAGCGTGATTTTTCGCCTGATCTCCAGGCTGACGTTGTTGTTACTGGTTATCTCGGTTCTAAGATAGACGAAGTTTTCTGCAACACTGAAGTTGAAATTTTCCATCGTCACTGACCGTCCAAGACGCGATGACGGAGTGCGGGAAGACACCAAATACTTCGTCTTGTCCTCATTCACCGCTAGACTCATGAGTCGTGACTGTTTTTCATTCTCTGAGAACGCCTTGGTGACTCGCCGTTCCTGCGTGCCGATGATATCGATCAAGCAAGCAGCAACCCTTCTTTTTGGAAGATCGAGCCCAACATACTCTGTATGTACGGGCACTGGCGTAGGATGTATTCCATCAGAAGATTGAAAAAATCTTCACCACCATCCTTACAGAAAGTTACTCGTTTAAAACCTTCATTCAGACGCTTGACCTTTTGATAGAATTTTCAAGCTTCATTTTTGTCGCGTAATATCTCAACATTCCGCCTTTCTTGCTCCTTTTTCTTGCGTTTGAAAAGGCGTTTCTCTCGATATCGCTCTCTAACAACTCGCATTGCTCCCGACTGCAGGGTTCACTGATAGGAAGCGTTCTTCTCTGCAGTAGCATTGCGATACTCCTCGTCGTACCAAGAATTATTCACATGTTTTGTGTAACTAATGACATTCTTGGCAGCCCTATTCATGGAGCTGGTGATAAGTTTCCACTGCTCACATATATCTTGAAAAAACGGAGATGTTTCCCGGAGCAATCGGGAGAGTGTTTGTTTCAGTTAAGTGAAGACTGGTGTACCCGCCATTCATATTCTTTGCAGTTTTCTCTTAATTTAAGCTAAGCTCTCCTACCGCAACTGCTTGATAATAAAAATTATTTTAATTAACTAAAATTTAAAGAAATATTTTGAAATATTTTATACATTATTTAAAGCTAATTAAATTATTTCTTTCTCATATGATTACAGAGATTCGTCAACATCAACATCAACCACAAAATACAAATTTATTCGGCGAATCCACAGCATATATGTAGAATGCTGCTGCTGTATGACACGCAAGCACAGTCTTCACTTTCAAATGTCATCAAAATTCCTGCCAGAATTTGAGATCTTAAAAGTTGAAATTTTGACATTATAATTAAAACAATGCGGGTTACACATAAGTGGTTGAAGCAAATGTGGCTTTTGCAATTTATACACCAAAAATATTTCTGAAACTTTGCCACTGTTTTTAAGGTCATATCGTTTGCTTTGTGGTTAAACTTCAATTTTAATTAAAATTTCCAAATTGGAAACTTTAAGAATATTTTATTTGATTTAATAGTTCAAAGGATAAGCAGACATAATAAATAAACTCGCTTAATTGGTGGCAACTACACTTAAGATACAGCAATACTGCCAAGTGTTATAGAGTTAAATAAATAAAGGCAAAGGCAACTAAAAACCATCAAACAGTAGAAACACAAAAGAAATACAAATACAAATTAAAGCTATTCGTTACGCATGGCTGCCACAAAGTCAGCGTTGCGCGTTTAAAGTGCGCATTCAAAGTGTTTTGTGGATGCATTTTATTTGGAAAGGGGCCCGACAAAAACAATACGGAGGGCCTAAGGAGTGCATTGGCCCGTTTACGCAACAGAACGGGCCCCTCAATTCCAACAACACCACAACCCACGCCACCCGCCTCACCATTACCCACCAGCAACAGGACACGATTATATACAGCACCGCTAGCAGGAGCAGCAGAAACAGCATCAACGGCAACAGCAGCTGCAGCAATTGGAAATGCCACAACAACTACAATTTCTTCATCATCAACTTCTTTGAACAACAATCGAAGCTCTGTTGGCTCAACATCCTCCTCATCGGAAGCAACAACTACACATCTAAACAATGCTTCTGGCAGTAATAGTAAATGCAACAATGGGCCAAGCACAGCAACAAATGTAAGTCACTAATATTTACGAGTATAAAAGGTTTTAAATTGATTAAGTCGCATAAGTACAAAAGAATGCACAACAGATATTTTGTACAGAGAACTAATAGTAGATATATTAGAAAAAAAAAAGTGAAAAATGTTTGAAATGATTTTCTTTGTAAAAGACAAAATTTTCTTCATCAATTGAATCTATTTGTATATAAGTACTGGCTTTGTATATTATGGCTTACATTTAAATATTCTTGAAAAGCCATTATTGTGTTGCTGGGAAGACATTAAGAATTTCGTATAGCAATAAATATTAGCAATACGAAACCGCATGGAAATAATATGCTTTGACCGCACCATTATTGCTGTCTGTGGCAGATTGGCAGATGTCTAACTGGTAATGTTGCATTTATCGAAGAAAATATTTGATAAACAGCCGCTTGGTTTATTTAGTCCAGTGGTGAATTTTAACTTGCGTTCTGTCTTCAACGACTTAAAATAAATAAATTATTTATTTTATATTAAAATCGGTCTTTTAACGACTTTTCAATTGCAGTCCCATAAAGCTTATTGAGTTTAATATGCGATACGCTGAAATTTCTTTTTTGTAAATACATTTATTTCTTACTATATGGCGTCATTGGAGTTGTGGTATTCATTATATAGACACAGACATGTAGATTTTTCTTTGTTTTTTTTTAAAGTATTTTTTTAATTTGTGAGACATATCCTTGAAGACTATAAAATATAAATTCTTCAAGTTTGGATAACCCACGCATTTTCTTTCTGAGATTTTCCATTTTTTGTTGCCATTTTAGTCAAAAATACCTAATTTGATGTATCTTAAATTCTAATAAAATATTTCACCGCTAGAAGGCATAGCCCTACAGAAATCTATACCCTTTCCTAGTGAGTTTTGTAAAAAAAACAGTTAGTTTTGGTTTGTTTAGTTTGAAACGACAAATTTGGTGTATTTTCTACTAATCCTAAGGAAATATCCCATACGGATTACGATTGGTATATATGCACCATACATGTCGAGGTCAGCTCACTCGACTGCAGCGTTCTTTCTTGTTCTTTTTACCTTTGTCAGGGATTTTTAACGATTGGACCACTGTGGAGCAAAATCAACATGCCACGGCTACAAGGCTGAAGCTAGAGTCGAATTTGAGGTAGGGCAGCTATAGTTATTAAAAATGCGAAGAACTTGGTTCAGCTCAACTGATTTTGTTCTTTTTTTTTAAAGGCCAGAAATACCATACCAGCCGTTCTCTCGTGAAGCATTGACAGCCTTTGAGGCCTATTGATTGCAGTTTAAGTTGAAAACGTAGATTCGCAAACTGCAGTGCTACATCCTTCATTTATTATTTTAAGTATTGAATTTTTTCAAACTTACCCAAATTTTTCAGTGAAACCATTTTATCGACATCCAACTCATCGAAACTTGCAATCGAATTGATTGGATCAACGTTGTCCGAAAACTTTCTTTGTAATCCAGCAACTAGTATGTCCAACGTTTCGAAATACTCAGACTTAAATGGTTCGTCATTCTCTGCGATATTTTGTCAGAGGAGGCGGAGGAACAGGAGGGGCCATATTTCAAATAGTCATCAGTCCGATTTGGTTTTTTTACTTGCCTCTTCGAGATCTGGGTGTGTGTCCTATTTGCAGATTCGCCACAGTCATCGCTTGTAAAAGACTTAGCTTCTTCCAGAATTTGATTATACATTTGATTTGATCTTAAATTTATAATTTCATCTTCGACACACATTCTATGATTGTTATGACGTCTTTTAATCCTGCGCTTCGGGCTAGCGTGGCCATTCGGAATTCCAGATCAAGCATGACTTTTAAGTACCGATATTCTTGACGACGTCATCACCGTTCAATCTACCAGTTTTAACTTCTTTCAGTCTGCAAAATCGATGAATAATTATCGTATACAACTTTTAAAACTGCCAAATGTCCAGTTCAGTGTGGTTCAAGGAGACGGCCAATCCTTTTTCCACCATATAAGGCAGCTATATTGCCATGATGAAAGAATTCATGTAACATGATGCATTGTTCAACAAATAAACGAATGAAAGAGATTTCTGAGATAGTTCTATTGACTAGTAAGTGCAAGCGATGGTTATAGCAGTGGACGTAAGGAATTTTTCGGTCCTGAAACCTTTCCACTCATTACACTTGCGCCATCATAGCATTGCCCAAGCATACAAGAGGGGTCAATGTTATTTCCCGTAAGGGTATTTAACGTTAATTCTGTGAAAGTGGCTGCATCAAGGCTTTCAGTAGTCTTAACCATCAGCAAAAACTCATTGACGACACCATTCTTGACGTAACGTATTGCTATATCTCAGGTCCCATCTTCCATTAGAGTAAACCATTTCACGTCAGATTCATTAATATCTTTGACAATGGAACTTCGTACTGCTTGAACTATTGCTTGAATTATTTGATTAAGAATTTCAAGTCATCAGTTCATTAGCATGACGAGCAGCGACTCTTACAGTTCTATCGTTCCCATCAGTGTGCGTGTTTACTTTTTTATGGATCTTCTCGATGTGACGGTTTGGTGACTTGACGGAAGCATCGGAAGCATAAAGACCACACGTTTTGCATGTTCGACTTGATAGCCTCAATTTTACCTTCGGACAAAAATAATCGTAGGGCATTTGCAGGAAATCTTTGAGTGAAGCAGTTAAGCTTAGAGCTAAATTGACTGGAAGATTAAGAAATTACCCTCCTTCATCCAAAACCAAGTCATCAACTGTTTGTTTTCCTTTGGAAACCTGTTGTCAAGTAATCTAAATAGGCCACTTCTTGGACGACAGCATTCTGTATTTCTACATTTTACAAATTGAAGTATTGGCTTTCACGCACATGTTCTGAATACCATTTAATGTCTGGAAAATCAGGAAGATCTTGTTCACCTGCCCCAGGATATTTTGCAGTAACATTATAGACATCAATTTCCATTGAACTCCATACTTCAGCTAATACATTTCCTGCAAATTCGACATTAGATCTTTCTAAATGTTCACCAATTGTAACGCCACGTTCATCCAAATGAGACCCAAAATGGTCATGAGGCAATATTAAACCAGCCAGTTCCCGACTAAGAGCCATTTGGCGCTCTACTCTGTTATACGCACTTCTTCCAGAAGCATTGGTAGCTAAAAACAAAGCATAGGCATCATGTCGCTTAAAGTGTTGTATAACAAACCCTATGACTTTTTGATAACACGGATTTTCATCTGGTCCTCCATCAACCGTCATGTTTAACACTGGTTTTACTAGTCCATGGTCAGTTTTAGCTAATGGTCGAAACTCTTTAAGTTCGAGAAGCGTCTCGAAATCCTGAGCATGAGTATTAGCAGTAGATGAACTATGCTTTCCACTTCGAATAGTGATGTATGTTGGTCCAGAATATCCAACGGCTTGCGGAAGTGATTTTGATACCAGCATAAAAAGATGGTATTAATTTATGACGCTCAGCGATTTCACAATCGTGATCAGGCAATTTGATTCTATATTCCATGTGCATTAGATGCGGTGCTTGCTTATTTGCCGCAGTTACGCCCATAGGGACTCGAGCTTTATCATCTTGAGATATGAAAAATACTTGATCTGGTCCAAGTATGGATGCTATGTTCTCTAAATAATGGATTGAAGTTTCAGCGAACTTGCTATCTAAGTGGCTCTTGTGGTGATCAGTTTGAGCCCGAATGTCTTCGTCCCTCTGCAGAATTAGATTTTCTGGTAATCAAACGAAGATTTGTCCCATTGCGACAATGTCAAATTTTATTTTACGTAATTCTTCAAGAATTTTTACGCTGCGAATAGATTCCGTTCGTCTTCTATCATCTGCTGCAATCCCAAATAAAGCTATATCCGCAATTTTTTTTTCAAAAGTAATGGTTGATTGCTCTCAAGATAAGGACGTCCCACTGAATCCCTCAGAGATACTCTTTTTTTATTTCTGGATTTTCACGACAAATATCTTCTAACTTTCTTGTCATACCATTCCTGTGTTTCATCTGGGCAACTGCGTTTTGAACCTTTCTGCTTAAAGACTGTTTTGCTGTTTCTATTTCCTCGCGCAACTTAATGATCTGTTTATCAACTTCAGCACGGCTTGGCATAGTATCTCTGGCAGAATACAAAACATTCAGATTTTTTTTCGAGTAGAGCAATCTTATTTTTCATAGCTTCCTGAGAAGGTTTTGCTCTCTGCTTATCTGCATTTTTATTATTTTCGCATTGCTGTTGTGATTCATTATTTATGTAATATATATTCACACATTGAGCTTATATGACAATTCTCGCTTGATTATAATGCAATTAAAGAAAAATTTAATAACATGATTTTGGGAGTTTTGAACACAATATGCTCCATGTTGTACTCTTCATTTAATTAATTGCATAACAACATTTCGCCATTAGACTTAATTAAATTGTTGACGACTTTACGAAGTATAAAGTCGATGTCGCACATTAAACAATCGCAAACATGGAGCTGTAATGCTTGAAAAAAAAATAAATAAAAATTAAATCAAAGTAAGCTCACAGGTGCGCAATATTAATGAGAATCGTCTGTTGATGGTGTATTTTAATGAGAAAACATTGTATATTGATTTCAATGCTGCGCAATAATATAAAAAAAAAAAAAACATATATGTATACAAAATGTAATTCGGGCTTTATTGATGTTGACATTATTCGGTAGATACAATGTAATCTTATTATTTTATATTTCACCGTACTACATGTAGTCATATATTATATGTATGTAGTTATAATAATTATTTACTTAAAACATTTTTTTTTACAATGAAAATTATCATTGAATCGCTCACCTTGAAGCAATGCCAAGCAACCGCAAAGTATGCAACGCTATAGAAATTTTGGCAGCTGTCATTTGGAATTGCACTTTTGCGCTTTTAGATACATACGTAGTATAGCGAAAATTTATACAGGGTGGAGCGAATAGTGAACTTTAAAGAAATTAGTGCTCAAACAATATGGTTGTGTATCAAACTGAATTTTCAGTCACAGATTATACATGGTAAATTTAAAAGGGAGCTTTTTATGTCTTAACATTAATTTTATTTAATAACGAGCCCATTTAAGTGTACATTTTTATGTTTTTTAACAATTGTCTTCACACTTAATTTTGAACATACATATTTGCCATTCTAATGCATTTGTTTTTGTTTTTAAATGGAAATTGGTCCACCCTGTATAATGCAAACACCAACATGTTCTTCTCACTTTTGGTGTGCTTCCAAAATATGTCAACCAACAAACAAACTAAGAACATTCGCCTACGAGATGCCAACCTAAGGCTGCCACCATCAGTTTATGCTTGCAAAAGAGTATAAAATCAATAAAAGATGCCGCAGCCTTAAAGTTTTGCTCGGTCAGTAAGATTGTTCTATGAGTTTAGGCGCGTCGCAGTATAAAGTGAAACTTTATCACTTTACCGTGTACACATAGACCCAAGCAAACCATGCATAAATTTACGCTTGAATAAAACTTATCAAACAAAATTTCGGGGCTATTTATGTTGCGTAAAAAAGTGAGTATCACATTTAGAAGACGGCGTGTAGCATGAGGCAACTGAAGTATGCAACAGAAGTGTATAAAATTAGATGTAATGCTCCAATCGATTCTGCATAACTACAAGATACCCTGTATACAGTGTAATATGTTGTTTATTTGAAACATTCTTTTGATATGGCAGCTATAGGGCACCAAATTTATTGCAAACAATGGGAGTAAAGTTCTAGCCATGTCCGTCTTAATATATTTGTGAGTTGTCCTTCCATAAAAAGACATCATGTCAAAATATTAGTTGGAATTGATATTGCGCAAATATGATCCACTAGCTCTAGAATGGCGTAAAGTTATCGTTTTTCAAATTTTCAACGGTTTTTGGACTATTCAAGGCTTTCAATGGAAAAATTTGCCATTGTCCAAAGCTTGTTGATATAAAACATGGATTTAGAAAAAAATTAATAATAAGAAAGAAAGCTGCAGTCGAGTGGATTCGACTACGAGATAATCTGATCCATCCCTACCCTTGAATTAGGGCTTTCTCGTCTAGTTGTCCGATCTATATGGAATATTTTCTTGGTATTCATGCAAGATACACCGGCGTTTCTCGCTAAATAAACAACAACAAAATCTTAGAAAGGTTAGACAGTTTTGTGTGGGTGTTACACAATCCATATTATTATACCATTAAAGAGACAAGGATATACATAATAAGAAAATAAACTAGAACAAATTTTCAGTCAAGTCAAGGCCTACTATGAAATAAATTTTAATATGTTGTCGATGGATATATTTTTTTCAGTGCTTACCTATTTTTTTTTGTTACAAACATTTCAATAAACCCAATGTACCCAGCCACAATTATTATTTGTGCAGAGTATATCTATATATGTACAAGTTAACAGTTTATTTCCGTAATAATTGCTAAAAACTTTTCGACTTTCCGGTTTCCGATTTCCAGTTTCATTTATGTACGAGTATTCTAAGTAGACATTATGGTCAGCCGGATCTGCAATATCGATTAACCTATTGTATGTACGCGTCTACCACTATTTTATTATATTGTCTACGAAGTAGTTAGCAATATCCGCATTTTTGATGATATGCATCTGATTAAATATTATAATTGATTGTACACAGTATTAAAGCTACACAGAAATGTTTATTGAGCGGTTGATGTAACCGATACGTGCCCTTCCACCCATTAGTTTTATTTAGACTGTCTGAACTGCGTGCAAAAATGGCAATTCAAACCTTATATAGAAACATGAATTATAATATGCCACAAAGCACAGGTTTCTGTATTCTATATTTATAATTAATAACCTATTTGTTTGTTGTAATTTCTATAATAGTCTGCAAATTGTTTGTTAAAACCATCAAGTACACTATTCTAAATTATAATTAATTAATTACATATAAATAATCATTAATATATATAAAAATGCTCACTGTGTGACCTTGTTATAAAGGTGAGTGCTTTAGTACTACCTGGCTACAGTACATGCAGTTCTCTAACGATTTTAATATGTGCATACCATTGGCGATGCAACGTTACATCACCAGTCGCTAGCTATTCGCAAGGTGAATAGAGGAAAAGAGGTTAGATAATCCAGTTCCAGTTAAATGACCGTCAACCGTCTTCTGGTCACGGCCGCATTTATCATTTATCCATAATCTTGTGCGCGCTGGCGCCAGTCTTTTTGAATGCCAAATACGGAGAGATCTCTCCATACCGGGTCTTTCCTGGTCTCTATTTGGGCGTCCTCCAGTCAAGTTTGGGCCCACCATGTAAACCATGCGTGCTGGAGCTATTTCATCCCTTCAAATGAGGGGCCCAGCACAGTGCAGCCGCTGGAATTTTATGCGCTGTACTATGTCAACCTCATTGAACAGCTCGTACAGATAGCAGTTCATACGGCACTTCAACTCGTCGCCGACTCTAATTGGACTGAACAACTTGCGACGAATCTTCCTCTCAAAGACTTCCAACTCAACTCAATCACGGTCCATGCCACTGCACCATACAGTAGGACCGGGAGTATCAGCGTCTTATAGATCTTGATTTTTGTCTTTCGAGAGAGGGCTTTACTTCTCATTTGCATGCTCAGCCCAAAAAAGTATCTGATGGCAAGAGTGACTCTTTGACGTTGTTGTTGCTGGTTATCTCGGTTCCAAGATAGACGTCACTGATCGTCCAAGACGCGATGACGGAGTGCGAGAAGATATCAAGTACTTCGTCTTGTCGACCCATGAGCCGAGACTGTTTTTCAATCTCTGAGAACGACTTTCTGACTCTCCATTCCTGTGTGCCGATGATATCGATGTCATCGGCGTAAGTAAGCAGCAACCCGTCCTTTCGGAAGATCGAGCGCAACATCTATTCCAAGATTTGGCGTATTGTGAATATTTGGTCACTGGTCGAACTTTTTGGTCTGAAGCCAAACTAATATAGTGCTATCGGTGAATCCGTAAATGGCTTCAGCCTATTACAAAAAACGCGTGACAGAATCTTATGTTCGATGGATAGAAATTCCGCGGTAGTTGGCGCAGGCAGCAGGGTCTCTTTTCTTAAAGATAGAACAGAGAATACTGACATTTCAGTCATTGAGTATGCGTTCATCGGATTATATGTATCTTACATAAAATTTGCTGCATACTCCTAATCAACTCCTTGCCGCCTGTCTTAAATAACTAAGCTGGCAGCCCATCAGAACCCAGACAATCGCTAGGAGTAATAAGTTAGCCATTCGAATTCAATATGAATAAAAATATATTTCTCAGGTTTAATGTTTTTTAAGAAATTTTCAAGATTTATTATTTTTCTTTATTTTTTATAAATCACGTTTTTAAAAATTCTAATTTAAGGAGTGCGAAGAAAATGTTCTATGTCAATGTTATTTTTTTTTTTTTTTTTTGTTTTATTTTTTTCCTTCTGGTATTTCTTTTATACCATTTTCCGCATCATAACCTTTTAAGTCTCAAGTAGCCTCGGTATAATATGTATGGATTAGTTGTGTTCGTTAGAAAGTGAGGCAAAATCAAGAATTTAAAATTTATTTGTATAAATCTTAGTAATTACATATGTTTATATCGCAATTACATGTAAATGCAATTATTTATTATTATACTAAATTGCTGTATGAGACAAATACCAGCATAGCACATCCTACGGCACGGCGCCAGCATAATTAATATTACACAAAGCCACCACTTAGCTGTCTCCGCACATTTTCGTGTCATTGAACTTCACAAGTAAACAAGTTGCAGTTTTTTTTTTTGATTTGGTTTTTAATTTTACATTTTTTCTAAGTGGTTTTTCGGTTTAAAAATTTGCCAGTAATATTTATTGCGCGCGCTGTACTCGTCACCGCCTGACAGCGCCTCGAATTTTTTAAATAAAATATTTACAAGACTAAGCACAGCATTTGTATACATTGTGTTAAGCTGTTGTTAGTCAGACGATTTATAATTGGCATCTTTGTGTGTTTTCAATTGTGCTTGGTAAAGCGTAATATTTCGATTAGCTAATTACATGCACAAATGATAGAATTTCATGGAGTCCACACTTTACCCCATTAACGACGTCGTGGGCTTCTTTAATTAGCATTGCTTGTACATATTTACATTGAAAATATGTATAAGTAGGAGCATAACTGTGGACGGTAGTCTGCGCAAGTGTGCAAATTCGTCCTCAATTTGGTTGCAGCATAAGCACTTTATTATTATATCATTGGCAAAGGCGATATGCAGAGAACTGTTTCCGAAATTTCGTACTGGTATTGCAGGTAGACTTTTGTCACTTGGGGTATTTACCTTGTCAAGAATTTTTTTTTTAACACAAAACATGTAAGTCGTCTGGCTGCTACTTGACAAAAATTTGTCTTCAAAGAAAATCACTTCAAGTGGATGTTATTTTACACTTCGCGCCTAATTTGAAGAATGTTAGAATTTTGACGTTGTAGACACGTATAACGTAACATCGCAACAGAAAAATATTAAATTCACATACTTTTAGTCGTCATAGAGACATCATTTTAATCGTTATACATATATGGCTTGAGTAGCCTACGATTTTAAATGCACTGGGAAACACTTTAAATTTAGTTCATTTCATAGTAGCTTACACTGATTGACATAGTCGGCCAACTCTGCTAAAGCACGCTCACTAGTCTGTATAATTTATAGAAGCAGTTAATAAATAAAGACGTAAACAAGCACCAATAACTAAAACAATATATTTTGTTTTATTTATTTATTTAAGCCGCACAGTAACGCACACAAAGACATGCAGTGGCACACATCGTCCCTTAGGCACACTTTCAAACTTGATACATTCATGCAATGAACATGTGACAAATGGTTGGGGCTAGCTTCGGAGAAACATGTCAATTTACTAAAGCACTGAGTTGTATTTCGAGCATTTTTGGGCCCGCATTTTTCATTGGAATACGTCATACTATTTATTTTCGCTCCGGTTATTTGCGATTCTTACGAAGAAAAATATTAAAAGCCTTTGTTTTACTCTGGAACTAATACAATAAGTGAACGCATATTGTATCGAGGCTATTTAATGGTGAAGAGAAAATAGCACGATAGCACCACACAGTGAAATACAAGCAGTTAGTTTATAAAAGTAACAACAAAAATATCATTGACGAAAAACACCTCCATCCAAAACTCTTTCTCCCATTGTTTCTCTCAATCATTCTCTCTGTATGTCTTCTTTGCATATATCTCATTTTAAAAAGCACTAGCTGCATCCCGTAAAACGTTTGTCCCAATGAATATTCTAAATATTTATGTTTCATATAACACACCAAACCATCCTCACTTTTCGAATGGATCTTACTTCTACTGAACCCACCAACATGTATACCAAATATCATCCCTGTACTTCAAATGGATGCAAAGATATTTCGATTTTTGTTTATCGCTTATATGGGGGATGGGGTACCGTCTCCGAACTTCACCAAACTCATGAAGCGATTTTCTTTTAACATGTATATAAATAGGTAAGGAGATGACCTCAAATGGATACAAAGAAATTTCGAGTTTTTTTTATCGCATGCATCATCATCAGTAGTATTTTTATGAAGATCAGGTTAGTTTGCTGCATATAAACTGAAGAGAAAAATCCAACAACGCTCCCTTGTGGCACTCCTGCGATTGCGATTACTTACCCTTACTCGCCATATCAGAGCAAAGTTTGCTCGATATCTACAAATGTGGCATTGCAATACTGTCGACTGCTCGCAATGTGTAGTCTGTGATTCTGTTGATTTTCTGTACCGTGCCATTGTCAGAGCGGAAGCCAAACAGGTCCGGGTTGAGGCTCCGAGATTCCCCAATGATCGCAAGCCATTCGACATTCAAGGCTGGAGGCTAATCGACCGGTATGATCCAGGCTCCAACTCCGGTTTGCGCAACTTGGTAATTATGACTACTAGCTTCCACAGCTTCGTAAAATACTGCAACCTTACTATGGCATTATAAATTGACACCATAGTGAGGGCAGCATACATGGGGCAGCGCCTTCAAGGTGCAGTTTCATATGTAGTAGTGTCCCGCTTAATCGGATGAAGAAAAGACGGGAGATGTATACGATGTCTGGAAATGTTCTATTAGATTCGATTGCAAATGTATCAGCGGTTCTCAAAGAAACTATAGCAGCTCCAACCAGACCACCAATATAGACAAGAATTAGCAATAATGGCCGCAAGTAGGAGGACTCGCCAATTGTACAAACAATTTTTCGAAATATGTTCACCTATACGCTTCATGTAATGTAAGGCAATGTACTTCAGTAGTATCTAAGAGATTAAAGATCCACAGATTCCATTAAACTTGTTTAGTTTCTGATTTACTAATTTTGACCACAACATACTGTTTGAAGTCCCTCTGCTGCAAGTTGTGCTTTAACCAGTTAGTCTATATGTTTCACATAAAAAACCTCTTTAGTATTAATCACGGGTTTTTTTTTTTTTTATTGAAAATTAATTAAAACAATCTCATAAGCATATATAAATATTACTCCGAGTTTTATAAAAGCAATGTTCGACATTTTATAAAAGCAATGTTCGACATTTGAATGCATACATAGTTCTATGGAGGGCCCAAAAAACAAACCACTCATGCCCAATAAACATTTTCCGAGTTGATAGAGCTTCATTGGTTACTTTTACTTATTTTCTTTAAAAGCATTTTGTCAAAGCTAAAAAAAAAAGCAAATAAAAAAGAATCCTTTGATGTTTTTCCATGTACAATACACGAGTATATAGTAGTACTGTGGCCTCCTGTTATGACTTGTTCGCTTCTGCGAACAGAGCATTTGATTTATTTGATTGGCGGGAATTGACACGACTGCTGCGCACTTTGCTGACAGCTTCATTTACATGAAGCGCAGCAGAAAGAATCCAGTGCTACGCTACTATTATGCCCGACAAAGGTTCGAACCGACTCGAGTCGAGTGGGAGTACCGTAGCTTGTAGTCAAGCCAAGAGTCGAGTTGGTGTTCGATCGGGCGTAAAATACCCAAACGTCTGTGTCAGCAATGATGATGTGGTCATACTTTGACTGATGTAGGTGCATTTGTAGGGTCGTGTGTATGTGACGCCCTTTGCGCTTCTTGCCTATATACATATACACATACTCAGCCTCTGGCCTAGCCATCAATTCTAGACCTTGTTAAATTTGAGCAACTTAACACGCCACAAAGTGAGCTCGCATTGTACACCGCACGCCTCAACTCGTCTCATGTCGTCTAGTCTAGAGAGTTACTATGCGGCCGCGACTTTGAGTGATTCATGCACAACGTTTTTTGCGGTCGTAAATTATTTTTCTGTTGAGCGTAGAACAAACCGTGAGGTTAACCTACTTCCTCACTTGGAAACTCTAGCCATTTGGTTTTCATAGAAACGATGAAAAACGATGGTGCACGGCGCTTAATATTTCACTGTGCTGCAAATTGATTTTATTACATTTTCTTCTTATATTAAGTTTACTTTGCTGCCATTTTGAACTGTTCAAAAGCTTTTTAATATGTTTAATATTTGCAAACGATAAAAAAAAATATAAATCATGAATGCTGAAATTTGCCCACAACGCAGCGATGCGCATACGATTTATTGCATTTCATTTAATAGAATTAAACAAATTGAGCAAAAAAATCAGAAAAAGGATGTTGTACTCCACCCAATAATTATTGCAGAAACACTGTAATTAAGGAGTTAAATGTAAATGAATATAATTTCAAAGAAAATTCAATTTGACATATTTGCAGCCGGATTACTACAATGCACCGCATACCGCTTCCGTTTTCAATTTGGCCAAGTTTCCAGCTTTATTCATGTTCGCTTTTAAGCAATTAGTTGGTCACCGTCTGCTCTTGTATCTGCAACAGTTTCAACCGAAACATCGTTAATTTACTTGACTGCTTTTGAATAGAAGCGAGGCAACAGCAATTTTTTTTTATTATTTTATTCACTGTAAAATCTGTCGCTTTGAATGCGACAACAGCTGGAAATTTTGAAAAGTTCCTGTGTCCTTGGCATTCATAATCAAGACTGGTGTTGATGTTGTTGACGTCGTCATGGTTGTTGTTTTCCTGCTGTTGCTAATTCAAGTGTTCTAATCAATTCTGATTTAATTTTATGCCCAATTAAGTGTGAAAAGTGTTTGAAGTTAGGCACAACCGTTGCGTGTGTATAACGACTCATACTGAAATATTTATCACACGATCCAATATTTAAATTAAGTACCAAAAGTTTATTATAGTATTCTTGGGTTTTATTTTAAATTTGCCGACCCGGCGTGCGCTTTTTCGCCTTCTTTAGGCAAACATCGCTCATTTACTTTGATGCGTCAAATATATTGTTTCGCTGTACGCGTAGTAGAGCTTAGTTAATTAGTTGATGGGGGTTGTAGTGTGTATCGACCGATATAAATCTATATGTATAATGAGACATATAGATATGTATATGGTGCAATTGCTACACTAAGGCGCACAAACAGTTGCGGCCTATGAAAGGTTATTGGGTAGTAACTGAGTATTGGAGGCTGAGGACTTACATTACGATAGAAGCGTTGAGGAGCTATTGATTTCTTCGCTGAAGCCGCTGCTCGCCGTGCCAATGATGGTTGCCGCAAATCCGTCCACTAGTATGCGTCGAATCTGCTGTATGCCAGATTAATGCGTTTGCCACAGGAACAGTATTTTAATACGAATAAACACTTTGTTTAATAAAACACTTGTTTAAGACGTTACAACTCGGTACGATTTTAATATAAAAAAAGTATAAGTTATTTAAATCATTAAATGTTCGCGACTGCTGCGACTGTTCTCCTTGGGCGATAGATTAACAAGACTGTTAGTTGGGAAAATTGCCAGTTAAAAGGGAAAACTGCAAGGAAATATGGCGCCTCATTCGTTGGAAAGAAAGCAAACCGTTTGGAAAAGGATAGTGTTAGAAAAGGGACAAAGAAAGGTGGAGAGAACAGCAGCAGTTACAAATTCAAAATTATAAATATACAATTCATTTTAATTCAGTGGATTGAACAATTTCATGACTTAAGACTAAAACGATACAGCAATTCTGATGTTTCAGCCGTGCTTCATTTGCGGCGAGAACCGGCGCGAACATGCCGCCCGTCTTGCCGAGTGGCAACTTTTAAGACCTCCGATATGCGCGAGAGACTACGCATGCACTCCTGGACCATTTCTTGAGTGCGGTCTCTGCGTCCGCGTGACTCAGGAGGAGCCCGGGTTCTCGCGCGAGACTGCCGATCTACGGTGCTAGGGGCCTCGGTGCCACGAAGACGCTGGTTGAGCCGTGCGCGTAAGTCGGTTCGTTGGGGCTTCTTCTGCTTACGCCGTCCCCCTTGACCTTTCCCCTTCGACCTCTGCTCATTCGTTCGCTGACTTAGCCTTATCTCCTCTACGGTGACATGCAGCATGGTGTGGTGGATGTCGCCGCATACAGCACACACCGATCGGGAGTCGCAGACTCCAACTGCATGTGACCTCGCAAGGCAGTTGCTGCAATATCCCAGGCGCCTTGCCGTCTGCCTTCGCGTGATCGGCGTCATCCTCCGAAATTTGGTGCAGAACCGAATGGAGTGCTGCCGGGGGCAGAGTCGACATTGTCGTAGCGACCTGTTGAGAACAAAGATGTATGAGATACCAAACTCTTAAAATATCGGAAACAGGAAACGAAGTCGCAAGAGTACAAGCAAACATTGGGGTGAATGTTTAGAAAGAAAGCGTAGAGAAAATGTGAATGTATGTACTAGAAACTACTACGGGCTAAGAAAGAAGTAAGTTTTGTAACGCTATAGGGTGATTAATGTAGCTGTTGCTCGGCGCACATTGGCAACAAAACCAATTTGGAGATGGTGCGCTTAACCATCCCTGATTGTATGCGGACGTCTACGGTGCGGACTCGTCCGTCCGGCCCAGGGTAGGTACGAACGACTCGACCCATTTTCCATTCCATCGGTGGGAGAAAATCCTCCTTGATGACAACGAAATCATTTACGGTGAGGTCCCGTTGCGGCTGCTTCCACTTTCCCCGACGATGAAGCTCCGTCAAGTATTCCGTCTTCCATCGCCTGCTAAACTCCTGATGAAGATACTTTAACTTCTCCCATCTATTCAGGAGTGGGAGATTGTCCCTAGGTACCTCAGGAAACGCAGTTAAGGGAACACCGCGTAAAAAATGCCCAGGGGTTAACGGGAGGAGCTCTGATGGGTCATTGCTCAACGGGGTTAGCGGTCTAGAGTTCAACACGGCTTCGATGCGAGCCAGCAGCGTTGAAAACTCTTCAAAAGTGAATATATGAGCGCCAGCCACCTTTTTAAAGTGCGCTTTGAAACTCTTAACCGCAGCCTCCCACAGGCCGCCCATGTGTGGTGCACTAGGAGGAATGAAGGACCAAGAGAAGCCCTTACTGCTGTGTTTCTGAGAGACTAAGTCCGAGGTAGTGGCGAGAAAATCCTTAAACTCTCGTAACAACGCATGGTTGGCGCCCACAAAGTTTCTACCATTGTCAGAAACCATTTTGTGGGGTAACCCGCGCCGGCCGACAAACCTATCAAATGCCGCTAAGAAAGCGGGCGACGACAGTGACGAAACCGCTTCGAGGTGGATAGCCTTGGTGCAAAAACACACAAACACGGAGACATATCCTTTTATGACCGCCCCATTGCGAAGTACTGAGGACTTTATTGAGAACGGTCCAGCGAAGTCTACTCCCGTGACCGTAAAGGGTGGAGAAAAACAAACACGCTCCGACGGCAATGGAGCCATCAACTGCGAGTGCAATTTCTTCTTATTTATAGTGCAGATTTTGCAGCGTCGTATGCAAGCTTTGACCTCATTTTTTAGTTTTGGGACGTAAAACTCGTGACGAACAGCTCGCAGCATTAGCTGATTCTCCGCATGCAGAAGCGTTTTGTGAATAAACGATACGAACAGTGCAAATAAGCGTGATTTTGTCGGTAACAATACAGGGTGTCGCTCGTTGTAAGAGAGGGAAGCGTTAGCTAAACGTCCATCAACACGCAGTTGTCCCTCTGGATCTAAAAATAAATTAAGAGAAGCTAAAGAACTCTTGGCAGATATTCTTCCTTGCTGCTCAAGTGCGAAATACTCCGCCGGGAAATATTGCTTTTGAGCGGCAATAACCAAACGAGTCTTTGCTAAATTGACGTCCTCTTGAGTGAGATTTTGCACTTTTACAGGCAAGTTTCTTGACCGGACCCTTTTTAAGAGGCGTGCAGTGCCTCGCAGCGCCCGAGAATAGGTCGTGAATTCCTCGCATATGTCACGATCATCACTATCCACGTGAAAGACCTCTACCTTTCTCGCTTCCGGAGGTGCCGTAGCGATGAAATGTGATGACGGCCAGTCATCGGTAGGTTGCGTGAGCCAGGAGGGTCCATTCCACCAGAGCGTATTGTTGCTCAACTCTTCCGTAGAACATCCCCGGGTGCCGAGATCAGCGGGATTGTCTCTGGACGCAACATGTCTCCATGTCGCATTCTCAACGTTTGCCCGAATGAGTGCAATGCGATTGGCAACATAAGTCTTCCAAACGTGTGGCGGCTTGTTTAGCCAAGCCAACACGATGGCTGAATCGGTCCAAATATGAAGCTTGTGCGAAAAAGACTGAACATTGGCAAGCACCTTTCTTACCAGTCGCGTCACCAAAACCGCTCCGCACAATTCAAGCCTAGGGAGGCTGATTACCTGAAGGGGAGCTACCTTACTTTTCGCAACCAGTAAACGAGAAGATACCATTCCATCACGAGAGGTAATGCGCAAATAGAGTGCAGCGCAATAAGCCTTCTCGGAAGCATCGCAAAACCCATGAATTTGCACATCTGAGTTAAGAGAGAATCCTACCCAGCGTGGGATTCTAATTGCTTCAATGGATGATAAGTTTCTCAAGAATGCATGCCATTTGATGAGAGACAGAGGCTTCACTGCTTCATCCCATCCACTTCCTTCAAGCCAAAGCTGCTGCATGAGAATCTTGGCTTGCACTATTATTGGTGTAAGCCAGCCTGCGGGGTCAAACAAAGACGATACGTATGAGAGTACACCGCGCTTCGTTATTGATGAAGTGACCTCCGCTAGCTTTATCGTGTAAGCGAATTGATCCGTCATTGCATTCCAACTTATTCCGAGTGTTTTAGTTGAGCTAACATCGGGTAATTTCAATAAGTTGGAATCAAGCAAATCGTTGGGGTCGATTTGCCGCAACAGTTTGGCGTCGTTCGACGTAATTTTACGCAGTTTGAAACCAGCGCTGTCAAGTGCTTTGATTAGGTCTGCTTGAGAACTTATCGCTGTCTGCAAGTCATGAGCTCCAGACAAGACATCATCGACATAAGTCTCTTGACGTAATATGTGCGATGCCAATGGGAAGCTATCACTACAATCATCAGCGAGTTGATGCAAAGTGCGTATCGCAAGATACGGAGAGCAATTAACGCCAAAGGTGACCGTGCTCAACGTAAAATCTTGCATAGGGGTGTCCGGATTGAGTTGCAGAACGATGCGCTGATATTCGCGATCGTCTTTATGTACCATAATTTGACGGTACATTTTCTCAATGTCCCCATTAAAGACATATTGGTAAAATCGCCAATTTAAAATTACGCCTAAGAGGTCGGTTTGTAATGTGGGGCCAGTTTCCAGAATATCATTTAGGGACACGCCATTTCGAGACTTCTTGGAAGCATTAAACACCACACGTACTTTAGTAGTTTTGCTGTGCGGACGCAAAACAGCGTGATGTGGCAAATAAAAGGAAAAGTACTTGCCATCTTGACAGATTTCTTGAGAAGAGGTAACCGTCATATGATCAAGGTCCATATATTCCTTGAGCACAGAGTGGTATTCCCAATTTAAATCTGTATTTTTTCTTAGAGTGCTTTGCATTCGAG
This sequence comes from Leucophenga maculata, assembly GCA_035044805.1. Taxonomy (NCBI): domain Eukaryota; kingdom Metazoa; phylum Arthropoda; class Insecta; order Diptera; family Drosophilidae; genus Leucophenga; species Leucophenga maculata. The sequence goes on from JAWNNP010001183.1 coordinate 410,985, forward strand.
TGTACTGTGCAACAGCGGAACCCCGAGACGCCCCCAGGAACGTAGAATTGGGAAATTCTCGTCGAAAAGGTAGGCGCACTACATATTTACCGTTAGGCTGGCGATAGGTTGTCCTTTTAAAAAGCTCTTCACAATATGTGTCACTTTCGGACTTGGGTTTTGGTACATCCACTTCTTCCGTTTCCCAAAAACACTTCAGCTGTGAGTTGAGACTTGCATCAGGATCCGCGTCTACTGATACAAAAGTGGAGAACGTGCAAGTTGTATTGGATAATGGTCCGCTTAGGATCCAACCAAAAATCGTGCTTTGAGCAAGCAAAGTTCCACCAATTTGAGCTATGGATTCTTTGAGCATGATTTGGGGAGCTATGTCGGACCCAATTACAACATCGATTTGAGCAGGTTTATTAAAATGTGGGTCAGCTAATTGCAGGCTGTCTATTAGAGCAATTTTCTCTTTCGCAACCATAACGGATGGTAACCAATTTGTCAGCTTGTCTAATACAATGGCTTCCACTGGTATTGAGATACCTTTATTGCGAGTAGTGAGGTAAAAGGAGCATTTTTTATTTGACCTTTTTACTAGCTTCCCACCCATACCAGATATATTTGTCATCTCGTATTGGGAGGGGATAGCCAATCTTTTTTGGGCGCCTTCTGAGATAAACGACCTCTGAGATCCTTGGTCGATTAATGCGCGCAGTGTGAAGAGCTCACCATTGCTGCAAACGTACACAAGAGCTGTGGGAAGAACCACTGATTGACTATTTGAAGCATAGTGCGAATTAATCGGAGAATAGTCATCACCATCTGCAGATATTTCAGGATTGGTTGGAGATTGAGGAGAGTTTAATGATGTTTGAGCATGCAACGATGATGCTCGAGAAGTGGATGCTTTTCCTTTTGACTGTGAATAATCAAAATGTAGCAAGGAGTGATGCTGCTTCTTGCAATAAGTGCACGTTCCTGTGCTTTTACACTCCGACCTTTGGTGAGCTGACGAAAGGCAGTTTATGCATAATTTTGCTTTTTTTGCCAAATCAAACCTAGCTTCTGGAGACTTTTTTAGAAATTCTGCGCAGTTGCGAATTGAATGTGACAGATGGCAACATTTACACTCTGGGGTTGTAGCCTTCGACTGGTTATAAAAAACCTGCGACTTAGAGTGTGAACTAGTTTGGGAAACGTTCACTGGTCGCTTATTGGCTTTCATAGACCCCAGTCTTTCCAACACTTCAATGCGCTTTGATAAAAATTCGCTCATATTTATCCACTGGGGTAGGTCTCGATTAACGTCGACAGACTGTTCCCATAAGGCGAGCGTTTCTTCAGGGAGTTTGGTCGAGGCTAGATATACTAGCAACGGACCCCAGTCCGAGGTGGGAACTTCTAGAGTGTTGAGCACTGCGAGGCAGTCATTTATTGTTGACTGTATTTTGTTTAGGCCCCCCGCAGTTTCAGAAGTAATTTGGGGTATGTTAAACAAGCTTTTTAGTTTGAGATCAACTAACAGCCGCTTGTTTTCGAATTTGTCTTTTAGGGCTTGCCATGCGAGTGCAAAATTGTCATCGCAAAGTGCAAATCTTTTTACAATTTTCCCGGCCGCCCCCCTTGTTTTGTCCCTTAAGTAATACAACTTCTGGGCTTCGGTGAGATGTGGGTGCTTGGTAAAAATAGCCGTAAAAACATCTCTAAAAGCGGGCCACTCTTCATAGCTGCCGTGAAAGAGTTCTACGTCACACGAGGGGACTTTTATAAAACTCGGTACTGGATCGTGTGGCTGCGCTCTTAACTGTGTCGACGACGCTGCTCGCGATATGCCACTACGAGCACTTGTTGCTTGCAGGTCAATGAGATCGTCGATTTTGCCTTTAACCTCAAAATATTGACATTCAGAATGCCGAAATATCCCTTTCATTTCTTGTTTAACTTCGGGGTTAATTTGACACTCTTTCGCTAACATGACTGCTTTGAATGAGTCTACTAGCTCTTCATGTAGCTTGGCTGACCTTTGTAGCCTCCCTTCAAGACTACCCGCTCGGCTGTCCTCTGCCAGTTCTGACGTTTCTTTACAGAAATCGTCCAACTGCTCTCGACAATATTTGAACGTGTTTATTTGAATCATATTTACGAGTATATGTTAGAGTTCGAAAATTCAAAAAAACCAAGCTACTGTTGGCAAAATTGGAAAGACGAAATGAAAGCAGTATAGCTTACAATGCGTACCTTTGGTAAGCAGTTTGATTTCCAAACGGGGTGTTTGTATACACTACTGTTTGAGAATTGCTTGTAAACATATAGCGTTTTATTTTATGAGCTAATTTATTGGTACGCTCAGTTTTTTTTTTTTTTTTTTGATTTCTTCTTTGTTTGGTGTTTATTAACAATTGCGAAACTACTTTCAAATTGTGCCCTTTTTTTTTTTTTCTGTGTTATTTGTTGTTGAGAGCAAAGTAAGGGACCAGAGGAAGCGCAAATATACCGCTTATGTATGCGTATGTGCTTATGGAGATTCAATGAGACAATGTATATTAGATTTATAATTATTTTTTAATAATTATGGACGCATATATATATATATATATACATATATACATATATACATATGTTTTCTCGGCCAAATACAGTGCGCGCAATATATTAAAAAAAAAAAAAAAAATGAAACTTGCCCTGTTGTATGGCAGGTTAAATTAATTTGAATTTTTTTTTTTTTTTTTTTTTTATATGTATTAATAAATGCAAAATTATTTTTAACTTGTGCACTATTTCCTACTGGGGTGTTTGTTTATTTGTTTTGAGCAAAATAGGGAACAAGAAGAACAACAAAATGTGCCGCTTATCTTGGGTAATTGTGTTGTTGTTGTTTACATGTGTTTTTCTTCGTTGGTGCAGTGTCACCGTTCATTTGGTTTGCAACCAGACAAAAAAAAACTAAAAAATGCAACTAATTTTGTATGCACTTTAACATATGGGAATATTTATTTATTTTGGGATTTATTTGGCCATGTGTTTAGTGAAAACAATTATGGGAGTTGTTTTGTTTATTTGTGAAGTGTTCGTGTGCATTAAATTTCTTCTTTTTTTTTTTTTTTTTTACGTATATAAATAAACAATAAAAGATGCGCAAAAAAAAAAACCCAAATAACAATATGTATGCAGCAGTGATTGTGTGCGCGTGTATCTATCTGGAGTGCCTTGGATTAGTGATGCGATTGCGATTGAGTATTTTTTTTAAATTGGAATTATTTTTATTTAATAAATTGTTTAGACTAAACATCCATTTATTCATATTTTAGAATACCGCATGTGCATATGTAGCTGCCTTCGCGTAAGTGGACTCGCCTTCAACGCTATTGTTCATGAAAATTATTCTTCGTGACAACAACCACACACGAGCACACACCGTCCTGCTGCACTTTTGCTTTAATTTATTATTATTAAAAATTTTTTTTTTTTTTTTTTTTCGAACAATTACTTAAAATAATTAAGTGTTTTCTCACTGTTAATTTGTAATATGTTGTTAGTGATTAAGTTACAATGTTAAATAGTTTTTAATTACTTTTTGTTGCATATATAATATAGTTGCATAAATGTATAGAATATTAATTATATGTATTAATTTATATACATGAGATGCATAGGGGTCAATGGCCAAATTTGCGCGCGGATGCTAACTGTTGCATATAGTATGTATGTTAACTAATGTTACTTTATATACTTAGGGATGTACATATATAAGTAAATGTTAAAATTTGCGCGCGTTCTCTAACTGTTGCATGTATATATATATTTATATTAATGTTACTTTATATACTAGGGTATGTATATATAAGTAAATGCCCAAATTTGCGCGCGGAAAATTGCTGTTTTATATGTTGAGAATGTATTTTAATTTTTTATTTCTTTATATGTTTAGGAATGTATATAAGCAAATGTTCAAATTTGCGCGCGTTCGTTGTTGCATGTATTTATGTTACTTTATATAATAGGGAATGTATATATAAGTAAATGCCCAAATTTGCGCGCGATTGATAGCTATTGCATATATGTATTAATTTATGTCACTTTTTTAAAATGGAGATTGTATATAAGTTTACGTTTTATGGAGATCGTATATAGAATTAGTATTTGAGAAAACCAATCCTTTTTGGCGGAAAATATGTTTAATTTTTTTTATCAGTGGTTTATAAAAATTAGGACTGATATCAGAGACGCTCGAAGGACCATGTTTCGCTGTACGCGTAGTAGAGCTTAGTTAATTAGTTGATGGGGGTTGTAGTGTGTATCGACCGATATAAATCTATATGTATAATGAGACATATAGATATGTATATGGTGCAATTGCTACACTAAGGCGCACAAACAGTTGCGGCCTATGAAAGGTTATTGGGTAGTAACTGAGTATTGGAGGCTGAGGACTTACATTACGATAGAAGCGTTGAGGAGCTATTGATTTCTTCGCTGAAGCCGCTGCTCGCCGTGCCAATGATGGTTGCCGCAAATCCGTCCACTAGTATGCGTCGAATCTGCTGTATGCCAGATTAATGCGTTTGCCACAGGAACAGTATTTTAATACGAATAAACACTTTGTTTAATAAAACACTTGTTTAAGACGTTACAACTCGGTACGATTTTAATATAAAAAAAGTATAAGTTATTTAAATCATTAAATGTTCGCGACTGCTGCGACTGTTCTCCTTGGGCGATAGATTAACAAGACTGTTAGTTGGGAAAATTGCCAGTTAAAAGGGAAAACTGCAAGGAAATATGGCGCCTCATTCGTTGGAAAGAAAGCAAACCGTTTGGAAAAGGATAGTGTTAGAAAAGGGACAAAGAAAGGTGGAGAGAACAGCAGCAGTTACAAATTCAAAATTATAAATATACAATTCATTTTAATTCAGTGGATTGAACAATTTCATGACTTAAGACTAAAACGATACAGCAATTCTGATGTTTCAGCCGTGCTTCATTTGCGGCGAGAACCGGCGCGAACATATATGTTAACATAAACTATCCCTATTATCTGGCCAGAAACTAAATTTTTAAATCTTTCATTGCTATAATCAACATGATAAAGGTGTCAGATATCCGGGGTCTCCACCATTTCATTTAGATGCTTATTAAACATTTTTCATTTAAAATGAATCAGTATCATCCTAAACAAATATTTTTCGTCATTTATTTGGAACAGTTGTTTATTGACTTATATAAATTAAAGCATTTCGCAGAAACATTCGTTTAGCGAATAATTCCTGAAACAAATGTTCTAGGTCTGCAGTAGCTATGTTTCTATTGTTGTACAAATAGAGGGCAGTAAAATTTCCAATGCTCTAATATACTTATATGCTACCCAGCTAAACGTAAAATGACAAATTTTATATACATATTTCAGATTACAATTCAGAGAATTTTTTACATCAATGTTAAAATATTTTGCTTGTTATTTTTTTTTAATTTATATTTTAAATTCTTTTACAATGCAATATTACAATAATTTTTCTGTTACATAATAATAAATTTTGCTTTTAAGGAGATTGAATATAGCTATGCCCTATTGTTGACGTGCGTGCTCCATAATGTGTGTGTGTATTTTTGCCTGATTGAACGCTATTTAGTTAGATGGATGAACATGTTTTCTAACTTTTGTTTTGTTTTTTTGTCGTGGAGTATTTTTTAACATCAAATGAAAATCCCATCGAAACTATTAAATCAAAACAAATTGGCCAAGCACGAGCCAAGGAGATTTGGTAAAATGTAAAAGTGTTTTAATGAATAAAATATGTTGTTTTGCATTTTGCAACATTAAACGGAAAAATATGTTTTCTTCCACAGCACAACACTTTCACTACTTTGTATAGAATTTCTTTTTGTGTAGCTTTCTAGTGTTGTGTGCTGCTGCCCAGCCTGTTTCGAGTATATTTGATATGCCACATAAACGTGCGGATACGGGATAACACTCCGATCTCACTAACTTATCCACACTTTAGGCGAGCTATTATCCCCACGCGCAACATTTATATTTATTTTAGTGTTTTTATACCATCTCAGGCATATTCGTTTTATAGACTGAAGTCTATTCTTGTTTTTGTTACGACGTGTCTTTTACATTTTTTTTGTTGTAAATTTTGTCAACCGTTGTATGGCACATACTATTTGGTTTTCCGAAAAGTTTTAATTTATTTTAAATTTTTGACTAGGCCGAATAAAGATTTTTAAAGTTTGCCAAAAAATCTTGTATTACAATTGACGAAACGCTGGCATTGTTAACGTGTGGTAGTTAGTTCCAAATCGTCAGCGTTTTATAGGCCTGGGCAGCAATTAGCAATGCTTTTTTGTTTTTTTTTTTTTTTTTGTTTTTTTTTCTTTAGGAAACATTCAAAAACTAATAACGCAAATTTTTAACGCAATTTTTAAAAGTAAATGTGTGGGTGTTTGTTTTCAACGCGAATCGACGGCAGTTTTTTTCTGTTTAACTCGCTAAGATTTTTTATACGATTCCAGTTCTTAAAATGAATGCGATGCAACCCAAACTTTTTTTTTTTGTTTGCCGTCGGAATTCGTAGTATACTGTGAATAGTTTACTTGATTGATTTTATGTCGCATATTTTTTTTTTTAATTCTCATCTCTCGCCCTCAAACTAGGCTCCATTGCACCACTGCAGTCGATCGTCAAAAACGATGGTGGTGCCGCTGAATCTTAATTTGTTTGATTTTCCTTTGATTTATTTAGTAAACAATGAGAAGATTATTCTCATTGAATCCAGCCGAGTGACCGGCATTGCGTACAATGAAGCACGAGCCATCGAAGTGCATACGTTTTTCGTTGCGACTGTGTGGTGTGTTAAGGAGAGAATTAATAGTTTGCACACACAAATGGGATTAGTGCAATCAATACTTACCGCACAAAGAGATGTGATGTCTTGCCGAGCGAAGCAGTGCAATGTATGCCAGCAGTGGTCAAAGTGGCTGAACCGTTTCCAGGGCTAGTACGGATCAAGCATTTGTTGTGTGTGCGAGTAACCTTTACCAATCCATCGGCCGCCTGGGTGATGCGGAATCCATTAATATCATATATTTCAGTACCATCATCGGAGCAGGAGTAAGATGAGCTCTGTATGACGTCATTGGCATCCTGCACGAAGGAGGGGCCGTGACGCGAATCGCTGTGTAAATGAAATAAAAGAACGAATATTATATGGTTGTACAACAGATGTGTGAGCAGTATTAATAGGCAGCCCAGACTGCGTATTCGCAATGCAATAAATGGCGAGCTCGAGGGCTCAATAAAATCAATTTAACTTTTTTGGCGTTCTAGTTTCTTTGATAAATCTGATGAAGACTAATGGTTTGATGGTAAATGCTAAAATGAGTCATGTATTTAGTATACGATACCAAAAATAGATAATCACAGCTCACTAACAGAATTTTAGTCAATAAGATACATGGTACAAATCTCGTCGAGCTGTTTAAGATTTCCACTATAACGGGGGCCTGTGGCTGGCGCTTTCATTTAGTACACATTTTCTTCTTTTAGATATGGAAAGTGGTTTGAAAAAAAAAATAAAAAATAAAGGCCTCCTTACCAGAAATCACCCGGACGGACTCGTTGAGCTGATTAAAATTATATATTTATACTATACTAAGATCTAGGAAGCTGATAGTTTCTAGTAATCTACATAAGCTAAGCTAAACACGCATTTGTTAACAATAAATTATAAAACCGCGCCGAATACTTACTCATAAAATACTGCCAAGGTATAATCTTTGGTCAGATCAGTGAATGTGTCAGTTGTGGTACGTGTGCCAGCGGTATCTACTAGATAAATCAAAGCGCACGACTCGCTGGTGAAACTAACTCCTTTGTACCACATCTTTGCATAACGCCTGGAAGAATCATTACAAAATATTTGCATGCTTATATCAAGATTTTTTAGGATATTATATACTTACACGAAACTGTTTGTCTTCATACCATCGTAGGTGACGATCTCAACCTTTGAGCCGCTTTGTAAGACCCGTCCATTTGGATGAACCAGCGCCGAGTTGCTGCAGTTGCGCGACAGAGCAATGGCTACCATGCTACGCTGGTTGAGCACGCGCACTGCTTTGTCCAGCGTCATGTCAATGCTAAAGTGAAAAAGTTTTAATTTTCGATTGCGATTGCTTGTTTTTATTTTTTATTTACCGAATGCCATCGCGAAGACGCAATTGAATAGTACCATTAGACATGGCAATTGGTCCTGAGCCAGGACAGTTTGGCGGTGTAGCACTATCAAAGTCCAGACCACGTCCAGTAAGACGACCGATTGCATAAGGTGGTGGTGGCATCGGAGCCGGAAATTGTTGAGCATGATGAGCCTGCGGCTAAATTTTTTTAAGAATATTGCAAACAAAATGCCAAACATTTTTTTTACAGCTAGTGTGCGTGTGGTGGTGGTGTGTGTGTGTGTAGCGAAAAATAAGCAGTGCGTGTGCTTGTGTTTACGTCTATCAATGAAAGGAAAAATGCAGATTGTTTTCAACATTTAGTAACAAACCATTGGATATATTTGTAATGATGCGTATTTGCTTTCACTTTCACCAATTTTAAAAGTTTAATCTGGCTCAAATCAAATTCACAACACGTTTTCGCGAAGAGAACGTCACAAAACGAAGAAAATTTTTCACGTGCTTTGCTTTATTTTGCAATACAGCAACAAAACATGTGCATACACACACATATGATTCATATGCATGTGTCTTATACAAAATATAGTGTGCATCCTATTTAAAAAACCGTTGAATGTGAATTCGTATCTGCTTGCGTGTGTTTGTGTGTGTTAATTTGTGTTGTGTTGTACACTTACCAAGCGATATGCAGTCTCGCTATCATACGTATAGGCTGTTGCCGGAGGAAGAGCAAAGCGTCCGCTGAAGACTCCACGTGGAATGGGCCCACGTACACCCAATGTTGTATCGAATGTGGTTGCAAAATGCGGTTGCGGCGGTGGTAGACCGTTGAGATGCATCGTCATAAAAGCTCGTGGCTGCGTAGTATGGTTGGCAGTCTGGCTCGAGTTCTCCTTGGCGCTCAACGAAGCGTTGACGTTGGTATTGACCCCGACAGAAATGCCGGTGCTAACGCCAGTGCCACGCTCCAGATTGAGCATCGAGGAGCTGCTCGAACGGGGTACCGACTGATGCTGCAGCTGCGACGATGTCTGTTGCGATGTTGTTGGATGCGTCATAATACCTCCTGGGTAACGCATTACCTACATATATTTTGTTATATATTTTTTTTAATTGGATTGGATATAATTTGATATAAAGAACGCTAGCTTAGGGCGACTATACATACACTGCAAACTGATGGTGGGTTAGTGTAAAAGTTTTTGTTTGGCCAATCAAAAGGTTCGTTTTGTGTGCGTTGCGTAGAGAATATTTTTGTTGTTGTTGCTTTTTGAGGTTAGGATACAATGCAGAGCACAAAATGAAAATGGCAAACTGACAGAATGGAGTAATAAAGCGTAATGCAACGTCAAACCACACATACACAGCGTGACTGTCAGTATATCAGTGCATTGCTTACTGCCGTTATGTACCGTGAAGTATACTGAGCAATTCTATTATTTGAAAGCACTGACACGCAAACTATGACCAATGTGGAAGCCATTACTACTAAATATTCGTTGCGATTTTGAGTATAACGCAAAAATGGTAAATTTGTCACGTTTGGAAGGAATTTGTGGAATTTTCTGCCAAAACATGAAATATTTACCATTTTACCGACTTCTACAAAATCTTACCGCTTTGAATATATGTACATACTTACCGGCACCGGTGTAATATTGGTATAGACCGAACGCTGACGCACTCCATTCGGGGTCTTGGTTGGCGAACGTAAAATATTATTGATCTTGTCGTTCATCTGAGCACGTGACAAAAAATCTTCAGCATTAAAAATGCCCAATGTACGTCCACTCTTTGGTGTCTCCGGCAGTTTAACCTCCTGATTCGACTTTTTGGATGCGTCTTTGGGAATAAATTCCTTAGCAGTGATGTCGTTACCCAACTTACCGCCACCGCTGCTCTCGACTGCAGCTGAGTCGGTCGTTACGGGAGTCTCAACCATTGCCGCGGACTGTTTCTCACCTGTCTTATCGGTCGTCACACTACTCATGCTAAATTCAACTATTTTCTTTTTATATATGTATAACTTATGGCGTTTGCAAATATTTCCGATTATATTATTGCAAGCACAAGGGCAGAGATTACTGACACGAAAAAAAATTACTTTCAATCGGGGAGAGAGAAAATTTTATTATTTTTACTTTGTTCCGAGGTGTGTGTACTGTTTCACGAATTGTAACCTAATGATTTTTCACTTTGTAGCATCGCACTCGGGTGAACGACAAGACTGAATGAAACTTCCGTTCTCAATGCTATGACAGGACAGATTATACGCCTACTTAGGCGAAATTTTTTTTCGATTCAATTTTTACATTATCAAATTATGACAGATTAAAAACTGTTGACTTTTTCAGATTAATAACTTATTTATGACTTTGAATAGATTTAGTTTTAGAGAAAGCTTCAAAGTAGACTTGATAAAGTTTAATTCCATTTCTAAGGCGGTGTGAACCAATTTTAATATACAAAATCTGCTTAACGTGTTGCAAGTTTATACAAAATGGAAGTTTTTTTCTTATCAATATTCAAACGTGTGGTTATGGGCTTGTATAAGGCTATAACTTCCAGCGGTTATGCACAAATTGAAATGGAAAGGTTTGTATCCTCTGGTTCAAGAACAAGAGCAATACTTTCACTTGACAACTCGTTTCATCGTCTAAAGCCGTGTTGTCACATACAACAGAAACTGAAATTGAATTCAGCACATTAGCAACTGAAACTGAAACAAGTACTTTTGACTTGTTTCAGTACTGAATGACAGAAAAATTAGTTGTTCAGTTTCAGTTCTATGCGGCAACCCCCTACTGAAATTTCAACTGAATAATTGTACAACAGAAACTAAAATTCACTTTCAGTTACGTTTCAGTTTCTGTGAATAAACTAAAAAACTAATAGATGGTGTTACATTATAGGAGGGAGCAGTACCCAATCCTCATTTAAGAGATAAACAAGAATCTATGATGTTTGGTGTACACTTTAATGGGATCAAAAGAAAATACCTTCATAAGTTTGGTCAATGTCGGTGGTGGCGGTTCCCCAACCCCCTTATAAGCAATTAACAGAATTTAACATATCTTTGCATATATTTAATGAGCGAGGATGATACTTTGTATACATATGTCTTATTGGGATAAATCTTATACTTTGTTAACCCTTATCTCGGCTAGCATCTGTGTACCTACTAAAATGCATCTCTCCGATATATTTGTTATTTATAAGTTTACTGACTTATCAAACTACCACATAGTTATTATATTGAAACCAAGAAAGAATGTAGCACTTGAGTGTGCTTGAATCCGTAAAACACGTCCTTCTGCTTGTTATATACATTTGCACAAACTTCATCTACCCTTTTACCTAATGGGATACATGTAAGCAGTTTTCCAATAATCAAAAACGTTAGTAAATCACGGTGTTACTCATACATGTTTCATATTCTTTACCAAAATCGACGTTTTCTCCATTTATTATTCGGTGTTTGTTAATGAAAATGCGATTTCCAAATTTAACGAACGTTAAACGCATAGCTCTTCTTCTTTTGTCGAGCAGCTCATGAAGTGCAGACTTTTAACTTTGAGTTGTTTTTGCCATTCACACATTTAGTCGCGCATTAATTGAGTAATTAAAAATGCCGAATCGCCTCCTTTAACCGCTTGTTAAATTGAAATACATTTAGCCAGTTAGTGTATTACTATATATTTTTTTTAGTTTTTATTATGCCTTTCGCATTTTTCAAGCTGCGTTGCAACCAGTCGAATATGCCTTTCTGTTGCACATTTGGTTTTATAAATAACTTGAAAGTGGAATATTGCTACACAAAATATTTGCAGAAGCGTGTAGAAAATTTTTTTTATTTGTAGAAGCGTGTAGAATATTTTTATTTGCACTAAAATTAAAATGCTATAAATAAAATTTGTTCATTGCAGACATTCAGCGGATCCGCTGCAAATAAATCTAAATTAGTTTTGCTTCGATTGCATCACTCGCAGAAAGTAAATTTATTTCTGCTTGGATTTTGTATATAATCAAATGAGCAAATCTATGTATACAATCAGTAGAACGACATCCTGTTGTCACTTTGTACAAAACTCAATTTCGTGCTTACCTTTTGCTTCCTTTTGAACTTTTACTGACTGCAAACACTCAATGGGCAATGTGATTCAATAAAACTATAAAAATAAGTCGACTTGTGCAAGAATATATCTAATAAATATGTATAAATCTGCTCAACGAATGCACAGAAATAAAACGAAAAAATGTACCTGGCTTTTGCCCGTGCAACCTTTGATAAAACACTTCTGCTTATGCGGCAATATCTGTTCATCAATCATGCATCAATCAAAGTTGTCCCGTGACTTAATACAACTGCGTAATATCTGTGCTTTTCAAAACCAACGAAATTTTTTTTGTATATGTTTCATAATTATAGTAAAGCGACCTTGTCTGGCTATGGTTTAGTACCCCACTGAAGCGAAATGTTTTGCGATGTGTTGTGTGGCAGATTGACAAATTATGTTCGATTGGCAAAAGATTCATGGTCGTTTTTTAACATGTTTATGAATGAGCTAGAGTAGATTATTCGCTATACACATGGCAATCTATTCTTCCGGCTGCCTGCCAGTCAGTCTGTCTGTCGGTTTGTGTAGAATTCTCATCATTGGCAGCACACGTCGAGTGAAAGTGTCATAAAAATTAGCTATATCGCATACATATATATCAAAATCCCTTGGGGAATCAATATTCAACGTTCTTGTTCTTGACTTGCGTGCAAAAATTGGAAAGTTTTGTCCGCTTTTGTTTTCTTTTATTTAGCATGTGTTCCTTAGTTTATATTTGTTTATTGAATTGGGTTTGTTAACCCATCAAATGCTCTTGAACTTCTCATCACCAAATTTGCAGCACCGAAACACAAAATATTTGCAAGTGACAAATCGTTTGCGATTTATTATTGCTTTTTATTTTCTTAGTATTTATAGTGATTCCTTAATGAGTGCATTGACTTTTGCATTATTTGGCCTCATGAAATCTGGCGAGCTGTATTAATCTAAGAAATTTTCTATTTTGTGCATTTAAATTGTAAAAATACAATTTTTAGTATGTCATTGAGTGTTAAAAATAAAATAATTATTTTTAATATCACATTTTTATATGCACATTTGCTTGTGAAATTGCATATGAAAAATTCCCACGCATTCAAATTAAATAGACGAGGTTGAATTTAAATAAAATTAAGAAACAATTTGTAAAATATTTATTTATACAAATGTATTTGAGTTAATTAATTAATACGAACTAGCGGGCCGGAAAAAATTTTAACTTTTATAAAAACGCAGATTTTAAATTTTTTATAATAAATTATGAAACTATGAAGCAATCATACATATTATATAGTACGTTCATACGATAGAGTTATTCATGAAATATAGTTAATCATGAAAACATGTCGTGTACCAGTACAAAAAAATCATCTATTTCGCCTGATCTCCAGGCTGACGTTGTTGTTGCTGGTTATCTCGGAACCAAGATAGACGAAGTTTTCTAGAACACTGAAGTTGAAATTCTCCAACGTCACTGACCGTCCAAGATGCGATAACGGAGTGCGAGAAGAGACCAAGTACTTCGTCTTGTCCTCATTCACCACCAGACCCATGAGCCAATACTGTTTTTCAATTTTTGATAACGCCTTGCTGACTCGCTGTTCTTGCGTATCAATGATATCGATGTCACCGGCGTAAGTAAGCAGCATCACTTCTTTTTGGGAGATCCAGGCCGACATACTCTGTATGTACGGGCACTGGATAGGATGTATTCCATCAGAAGATTGTAAAAATCGCAAGACAGAGCATCACCCTGCCTGAAACATCTCTTGGTATCAAATGGGTCGGAGAGGTTTTTCCCAACCCGAAAACGAAATCTTATATCCGATGGATGGTAGTTGGCGCAAACAGTGGGGTCTTCTTTTTGAAAGATAGGACAGAGAACACTGAGATTCCAGTCATTGGCTATGCGTTCATCGGACCATATCTTGCATAAAAGTTGATGCACACTCCTAACCAACTCTTCGCTGCCGGTCTTAAATAACTCAGCTGGCCGCCCATCAGAACCTGCCGCTTTGTTATTTTTCAACTTCTTAATAACTGAATCGACCTCGTTATAGTCCGGTGGCTCTACAATAGTGCCATCATTTACTAGTGGTTCCGGTGGCATTGTGCGCTTCATCGCCTCCGAGTAGGTTGGAGAAATGACTCCTCCATAATCTCAATGATTCCTGTTCATTCGTTACCACATATCCATTGTCATCCTTACAGAAAGTTACTCCGAGTTTAAAACCTTCAGTCAGACGCTTGACCTTTTGATAGAATTTTCATCTTACCATCCTCAAACACGAGCCTTTCTTGCTCCTTTTGACAAAACAGCTGAGATGAAAATGGTTCTGGGAAAACTGATTCAGATTTATTATATGTATTAGGTTTTTTGTTACAAATACGTATGAAAAGATTTGAGGGTTAAAAATACTTAATAACAATAATAAATACTATGAGTATGTATCGTAATATTGTAAAATATAAAATAGATGTCTGGTGAAGCCAGCTCGTAACTCCATCTAAACTACAACTATTAGAATTGATTGATGGCTTAGGTTAATCAAAAAAGTGCATGAAATGATGGATGTATACCACAATGAGAATTTGAAGCTGCTGCTGAAAATTCGAAGTAAAATAAAAAAAAAAATAGCTTTGTAAATACATTTATTTCAAATGGACTCGAGCAAACCATACAATTCTAACCTGCTTACTGGACGTAGAGCATAATTAAACAAAAAAAAAAAAATATGTATATTATATAAAAGAGAAATAATTATAAGAATTCTTGTAAAAAGTATTCAGAATCTTGGCTTCTTTTATACAACCTTTACAAACACCTGCCTCAAGTTGACATAACAATAAAACTATTTGTGCAACCAGTCTTGTGAAATTAAACTTTTCGCTTTGTGATTCTCATTCCATGTGAATGACCATTCTGAATAGTTTCATTACACAACACTGAGTCCAAAAATAGTAACATATATTACCATGAAAGAAACAGGTGTTTGGGAAGGTTATTATAAAATTTTGAACAAAATTCTAAACGCTTTTCACAATTGCTTTTTATAAGAAAATGTGCACAAAAACTTTTACGTTTTCCACACCTTAAAACTTTATTATTATATGCTGTATATATTTTTTGTTTTAAGTCTCCTTCTCTCTTCACATTTCTATTTTAACATGACGTCAGCAAAAATTTGAATTAGCTAAAAAATTATTTTCATTCTGCATGCCAAGCGGACGTTTAGAAATAGAACGACTGCAGCCATACGAAGAACAAATGTGTATTTGAGATTGTAAAGCACGCAAAAACGAGATTTGTATAAGAAATATTGAATCTATATACATACATATATAAAAAATTGTTGACTTATGATTATGCTATTGCAATGACTATGTCCATCTGTCTTGTATTCTAAAGTTGTTTCTTAATTATATGGTATGATGGTTTAAAACTTGGTGTGGATACTTAATATAACTTTGAGTAAGACTTTGACATGTACATAATTTTTAGAAAGATACAACATAAAAGATGCCAACAACACATGGTGTCGTATAGACAAGAAGAAGGCTGAAGCATTTGCTGCTCAGCTTAAAGGACGTTTCTTAAATAGATGTTTCTTAGCAGAGCATTCAACAACACTGACCCTTATTAAACCTATTTCTCCGCAAGAAGTTCGGCAACAGGCTAAATTACTAAATAAAAACAAAGCTCGGGGATATGACGGAATAGATGGTAATGTGCCAAAGGCTCCGCCTGAAAAAGCAATAATGTTCTTAGTATTTATTTTTAATTCCATGGTGCGCATCCACCACTTCACTTGCAGTGGAAGTGCGCTGTGTTTGCAATGATACCGAAACATGGTAAGCCGGAAAACCTTGATGCTTCTTACATAGTATGTAATACATACCAATAAGTTTGCTACCGACTTTCTCAAAAATATTCGAAAGACTATTTCTTAGTAGAATATTACCAGCATTGGGCGTCCAGAGTGCCTTTCCTGATCACCAGTTTGGCTTAAGACATCACCATGGTACACCGGAACAAGTGCACAGTGTCTTTTAACATATTTTAAAGGCTTTTGAGAATAAGCAGTATAGCTCCGCTGTTTTTCTTGATATACTGATTTGGGACCACTGTGCATTGTCTCGTAATGCTTTGAAACTTAGAAAAATTTTTTAACACTTAAAAATAATTTTGAGCTGAAATGTTTTAAACAAATCTCGCTTACCCACTGCTCATTCCATGCTTACGCAGCATGCAGTGCTTGCATTCGTTGCGTTGGCGTTTTAGCGAAAATTTATTACAAACAATTTCTATTGCATCAAAATATTGTCAAAAGTCTTCAAAATAGCACAAAAGTTCAAAAATAATGCAAAATGAGTTGAATTATAAGCAGTCTTCGTGTTTATTTATAAAGTTCTCTTGTATATGTACGTATTTCATGTGTTTCTATGAAAATGAAAATTCGTTTTTATTTTGAAAAGTTTTGAAAGTGTTGCAGCTATTTTTAATTGCACGAGAGTTCTAAATATACGGCTGTGTCAATGAACTTTGTGCAGCGATGAGCATAAATATTTATGTACAAATAGAATACATAATTTTGAAAACACTTTTTAATGGTGCTCATTCGAAATTTTGTGTGTTATTAAAGTGTTTTATGACGAAACAAACGCACTTTTTAGTGCTCTTTTATTTCTTTTAATGACATCATTAAAAGTGATTAGATAAAGCGTTCTGATTTGGCATATAATGTTTTGTTTTTTTTAGCCATGAATGTGAAGATTTATAGAGACATACAATATGTTTCTTATTTTGAGAAACGTAATACATATAACTAAGAAATATTTCAAGCCAGCGCACAGTGGCCGGTTTGACAAAAGTTGGAAAATAAAAAAAACTGCAGATCTTAGATACTTCAAATTCGATACAGTTTATGGAATATTATGCCGCATTTGTAAACATCCGACGGGGACTGCAGAATCCGAAATCATTTGTGATCCATGCACCAAGATCTTGTGCATGGCCGGTGATATGGGATACCACGAATAAGGAAGCGGTTTCATTACAAAAGCTTTGAAACTTTTGCGGACTTATTACATACAAACTCGCAAGAAATGGAAGCACTAAAACATTGTAAATCAAATTGTTATTAAGAGGTCATTTGCGAGCAGTATTTCCATAATTTGTATTGCCTCTTCCGTTTTTAGGCCCTGAACCGAAGGTACAAGAGCCTGTTAGTTTTGTGCAAATGTAAGTAACAGGTAGAAATAATGTTCGGAGACCTCCCAAATTTACCATGTCCGTCTGTCCGTCTGTATGAACGAAAGGATCTCGTAAACGGTAATTTTTTGCATTCGTATTTTTTGCATTCGACTAGGACTTCTCCGGAATTTCACAAGTTATTTTAAAATTTTGCCCCTCCCCCTTCCCCATAAAATAACCCCCAAGACTAAAAATTTCTTCGGCACAAAAAAAAATAAAGTATGCCAAAATCCAAAAAAATCATCAAAATCGGATAATAAATGTCGATTTTATAAGCAATTTTCTTTTCTTCTTCTTCTTTTCCTTTAATAATTCTTCGTGCAGTGAGAATTGGTCATAAGCTCGGACAACATTTAATGTGTTTGTTAGGCGACCTATACTAGTACAGGGCATCTTAGTCGGTTACGCCCGATTGTAATTTTCATACTTGTTTTTTTTTTGGAGACGTTGAGCATATTTTCCATTTTTGGCAGATATGGCAGCTGCATAAGCGAGTGATCTTGAGTAGTTCGGAAGCTAGTTTGCGCTTCAAACGTGTGCCGGCTTCATCATAAGTTAAGCATGGCCATCCTTTTGAATATCTTATCAAATGAGGTAAAATTGGAAATTTGTACCACTATATGTTGTTACTTCTCTAGCTGTAAATTTTTAATAAGCTTTCCAAATACCCAAATGGAAATCGCCTCCGTTTTGCGCCCTTGTTGAATCCAAATCTCAAGCATTTCCTCGTCTGCAATATCATCAAATGTTTACCAAAACGCGCAAAAAGGTCTATTAAGTTAAGCACATTATTAGTCCCGAGAAGGAGCTAAAGTAGTGCGAACTTTTACTCCACAAAACATGTGACTTACGACTTATATATGTCTATATTCTATTATAATACTCAGATCTCTTTTCTGTCATTAAAAATGTATCTTTTTGAGTTTATGCCCTAACTTTTGCCAATCCGGCCACTGTGCTGCGAACTGTTTAAAATTCGTATCTTAATTCGAAACAAATGTCTCCGTAGCTTTGCAATCTTTCGAAATAAAACAGCTACAATTGTTTTCTCTCCTTTACATTGACAATAAATAAATAAAATAACTTTGAGCCAGTTAAAAATTTTATAAATTGTAAATTTTTACGCAGCTTTATTTATTTTCGATCTAAAGAACATACACAATATGTATATACGGTTTGGTAAGTCAGTGACTATTTGACTACTACCATGTAAGCTGCGCCATTTTGTTTAGATTTGACTTCTATTAAAAGCAGACAACCTCGTGAATAATTATATTTAAAGTGAATGAAAGAGTTCATAAATACAATGAAAATTTTGCATCATCAATTGCAATGGTTAGGAAGTGGTTTACTAATTGGAAGGCTGCAAAAATTTCCAATTCACTCATCAAAGTGTTCAAGATATGAAAATGCTGCTCTTCACAATATTTATAAAGCGTATTTAATTCAGCAAATTACTTGGGCTGTCAAAGTAGCTCGTGATTTATCTGATGTCAGCATTCAAATTGTGGGCGTGTGCGTCTTTCTACCACATGCAGATACAAGTACAGGCGGCTGCCAGTGGGCGCGGTTGCGCTTCATTTTCAATTAGTTACTTAATAAATTTTATGCCTTGTTTCTTTATGTCTCTCTTGTTTGCTTCATGCATCTCATATTTGTTTTTTTCCTTTTTTTTTTGGCAACGACACAGGGAAGCTTGCTTGTCTTCCTATAAAATATTTATAAAAAATAAAATATTAAATCATAAAAGCGGAACAAAAATTTTGTTCAGAAAAAAAGCGAAATAATGCACTTATTTCGCCATCAAAATATAATCTCAAAGGAGAAAATTCCATTTAAAAACAGCAAAAACTCGTTGAATATTATCACACTGTGACGTTTTACGCCCGTGAGACCTAAAATGATGTACGGTTTCTAGAAACAAGTACAGCAACAGACTGTTATACCAAATAACTCGTAGAAAAATTTAATCCTTTAATTAAAGAGCTTTAGACAGAACAATTTTAGAAAATGGCAAGCAGACGGGTAGTTTTTATACCCTGTACGCGTAGTGTAAAATGGTATATTAAAAATGGCTAATTGTATATAAGCGGTTGTATATAAAGTATATACATTTATCGAAAAGCAAGTCGATAGTCAACAGAGTATCTCGAGGTCATGTTTGCACGATTGCAGCATTTTTGAAATTGCTTAAATGAAATATTGTTCCAAAAATTGTATTTAAACTGAATTTAAATTTATCTAATTTTTTTATTTGCTGTATGAAGCCGTTTGACATACCCGTATACAATTCTTTAGTACCCTTCACATTTTCCTTCATTCGTATTTGAAAAATGAAAGTGTGAAAAATGAACAAATATTATTTATTTGTAAGTCAAAATAAAAACGAAACGAAATGAAAAGTTCGTCTGGCCTGTAGTACCGTGTGGGCGGCATCATACACGCAGAACAGAAATGACCACAAAATATTGCTTTATTTAAATTTTGTTTTGTCATTCCGAATCACTTTTGTTTGCGGCATAGCGTTTCATTGAGTTAAATTAGGTGTAAAATTTAGGTGAAAATTCAGCAGAACAACATTCGCGGAAAGGTGAACAAACAGAGACGTCGTCAGAGGAGTCCGTATTATAGTCTAGTTTTAAAGGGGTTATCTTAATTTTAGACTACGCCAGTGCAACTATTCGGCATTGTGACGTCAAACAGATTCAGTTGGGCACACTTTCATGCTATTTTCAGCTGTGACATCTTCGACGACGACGACGACGACAATATTTTGGCAGCGAATACTATGATGAAGATGACTATGGGACCGTTTTCAATTAAGTAGCCGGCCACTGGCTGCGCTGTCTTTCTTCTTCCAGGAAATCCCCAAAATACGAAAAAAATGACTCAGCTGTCAAAATACAACCAGTTGTATTTTTGTATGGCATCACGTCTGTCTTATGTTTGTAAACAAAGGTCTTTAGTTCGTCAAAATTTTCATGAAATATGCAAAGTATTTAATGCATTTCATAACAAATTGTATGTAAAATATGCAAAGCATGCTGATTGATTTGAGACAAGTTAAGTAAAAACAGACGCGTGGCATCAAAGGAACGCATCGAAAGGAACAGACGGGAAGGCTCACTCTTGCTGTTTCAATAAATTATATACATATACTGTAGATACAGACTCGTATATATAGTTTATTTACTCAGATCACATTAACAAAGATCTGTCGCATTTATATACTGTATAATCTTCTTTAAATGTTTTTAAAGTGAAACTGAACTGAACTGACAATCAATTAATTTTTCATTTTTTTGCCGTCCATTAACAAAGTGTTGATGTAGATAATTGCTTTAACGCAATTTTAATAAACATATATGGATTATTTTTTTTTTTTTTAAATTAATAAGCTATGACATGCGGCCACTTAAAGTCTTATAAAATTAAAAAAAAACGTACAATAATTATATATTTATTTATTTATTGCTCAATCGAATACTTCAAGCGAAATGCGTCAATATGAAACAAAGCCGTAGATACAAGTTCAGCGTCATTCTCAATTGAATTATGAAAATGTCTGCAGAACTTTTATTTTTAAACCATATTTGTTGCGAAACTATTTATAAACATTTTATATTTGTTTTATTTATTGAACAATCATAAAATATTAATATTATGTGGTCATATTCTGTTTTCTTTAGCTCGTAACTAAAAAAGACAGAATATAACTTAAAAAAGGAAGAGTACTGTTGTCCTATCGTGCCGTGAAAAGTTTTTTTTTTTTTGTGAGATCACAAATGCAATTGAAATCTAATGTTGATTGTTCAGAAATGTTAGCTTTATAAGATATTCATTAGAACCGTTTTTATGCGAATATCCTTTTGTATTTTGGCTTTACTATGCAACAAACTCAAAATGTGTTTCATGAACCTTCTTTGTCAAGCACTTTTCCAAATTATTCATCTGTGTTGGCTTCGCTTCACATATATAGCACTTAGAAGATGATGTTTGACTAAGAGCACTACAGATTTTGCCATCAAAAATCACCTGCATTGCTGTCAAGAACATCACGCTGAAGTCTTACAATCCGCGATCAAGTGTGATCAAATTAGCTCTGCATCTGATGTTGTCGGGGTAGCTGAATGCTTTCGCTTTTAGCAATAGCTCGTAGCTTGGTATTTAGTATTAGCAAATATTGATGTTTGCTTATGTTTGCCTCTATAAGAAGTGCTAAGATCTCATCGGCGTCAGCTTTGGTACACATTTGATTTATTGGAATGTTGCACGATCGTAAAGCAGAAGCAGCGGATTCGTCGGTTTGTGACAGCTCAGCAATTCTTCGTCGCTTTGTTCTTTTGGATGACTCACTAAAATCACCTTTAGGACGTCCACGCTTGGCACTTTTACCCATTTGTTGAGGTATACTCTCGGTGCGTTTTATTGAAATAGTTTCCATTGCATTTAGCCAATTCGATTTATTTTGAAGAACGGTTGCTTTGTTACGTTTATATTAGCTAAAACTGATTAGGATTCAGCGACGAAAAGCTTTATAATGTGTGCCGAACTTCGTTTTTTTGTGGAACTATTTTTTTAATGTCTCAGCTCTTAAAAGAAATCTGTAGTAGAATGCATTGTCACAGCTGCGATGTAGATCTGTCAGCGTTAATGTGACAATCCTCACTATGGCGTAGCTTGGGCAAATTCTCAACTGATCAAAATTCAATTATTAATACGTGTGCTTGCTCGATTTTGGAAAATTGCACTTCAAGAAAAAAAAAACCGATGAATACTTTATTAAATAGTTCTCAAACTCGGTTCGCCTATTCTACACATGAAATATTTTGAACTATCTCATCTCGCATATTGCCGTACATAAAAAAGCAATCCCATGGGGCAAAAATTGTGGTTGATAAGTTCTACGAAACTTTCTTTTCATTCGAACATCTTATGGAGTAACTGCTTGTACCAGTTACATACATAAATGTATTTCCATCGTTACAGAAAACTGAATTTTGTTCCAAAATGTTATTTTATTATTAGGCCGGGCTCAAACCAACCAGTGAAAAGTGGTCATAAGCATGGTCATAAGCTAGGTAAACATTTAAGGTGCTTGTTTGGCGACCTGTACTGGTACAGGGCCTCTTACAGTCGGTTACGCCCGACTGTAATTTTCTTACTTGTATTTTATTGTATTCTTGTTAATTGCATTCTTTATCTTTCTTATTTTGACAAAATTTTTTATCATGCATTCCTTTTTTTCCCATTTTATTCGTTTCTAATCTATTCTATTTAATAATTTTTTTTAATTTTTGTGTAAAATAAATTAATTGATTTATTTTTAGCGTTTGTAGACAGCAACGACAGAAAAGTAAAATTGCGTAAACAAATTTCACACAAAGCATTAAAGTTGATTTAATTCCTTTGTACTTAGACAATTCATGCATTTCAATTGCATTCCCTTGGGATAAATGCGAAATCTGAATGGAAAATGAAAAGTGGGTGTGTACACGGTTGTCGACATAGCAAATATTAATGTTCAATTGCATAGTTTCCGGTTTATTGTCTGCCAGACCAGACAGTCAGACAAGCAGATACATAGCAAGCGAGACAAAATGCATTTCGAAATGCTTTGAGCGTTTTCAAGTGCAACACACGCCTTCTTTTCTCTGAGGTTCATTGGCCTAAACCGCAATAGCAAGGCAAGCATTTCCGTCTGTCTGATTCCCTTGCCGCACAATGCTGTCCTCTTCGCCGCCATTGCCAGGAAAAATAAATATAATAGGAAAATGTCTCAGCGCAAATACTACTGCATAACAAAGCAGTCGAACAAATGATCAACACGACCCGACCCGACCCGGCAGACGCGGCGTCATTGACTCCATTAAGTCCGCACCCAAGTCATCACAGCAGAGATGTGCCCCAACAAAACGAATAATTTCCGTTGTCGCGTTGTAGTGTAGCTAATACGAAGCAAACTGACAAGTTTAGTCATTTCGCAATGAAAATTTAATGTAAATGAAATAAGTATCACTGCCAGCGCGATTCGATGATTCGTCTGTCACTGCTTGTATGGTTGTGGTTGTGTTTGCCATCCATTGAAAAAGAGACACGACACAGGAGTCCTTATGAAATGTACATACATGGCATATGACTCCTGCAGCAATGCAGCTTAAATAGTTTTGCTTTTTTGTTGGTGTGTATGCGTTCCTATATGCTGTATATATGCATGTACATATGTACATATGTGCCAACTTGGCGGTTTGCTTGCTTGCGGCATTTTGTACTGCTCGACATGAAAATGACTTTTTGTGAGGAAAATTCCTGGCGAATCATGAAATGCCGCCAGCTGCAGCAGTTGAAAATGCTTGTAGTTTCATTATACAGATACATAGCTGCTCTGTCTTTCTGCTTTTTATTTAATTTGTTTTATTCGTTTTGTCACAGCATGATTCCTTGCAAACAAGGCATAACGACGAAGCTGTCGCTTTTCGTTGTTCTCAATTAGTTACACACTGTACAGAATATATTTAATCAGGGTATATTAGTTTTGTTGTAATGTGAACACAGTTCGTTTGTACATCCATCTGTCTATTCATTTGTTTAATTGAATAAGGACGTACATGGTTTAGTAGTTCTATGAAGAGTCAATATTCATAAGCTCCATATTTTATAGTCTTCAGTGAGACAGAAGCATAGACGGAAATGTCAAACGACGCGATTTTTGATGCTGCTGAAAAATATAAAAAGTTTATGGAATCTACCTCGACGCCTTTTGCAATTTAAACCAACTTAGTATACCCTTTTACTCTATGGCTACAGGGTACAACAAGTTGAAAGACAATTACTTACAAAACAATATATTTTATTTTTGTAGTTACCGTGCTGTTTTTTGCTCTAATTGATTGCTATGTTATTTTTTCTGTTCAATATATTTATTTGTATGCATGTTTCTTGTCATTATTTCGCATCGCTTTCGACTGTCCAGAACACATCACATTGCCATCAACATTTCCATCAGTAGCTATATTTCAATGTCTTCAATTCAGTAGCAACATCAACAGCCAACATTATCGACTGTTGTCACTGCTTTCTGTTAGTCATCTTATTTTCGATGATATTTTCTTCTTTTTTGTGCTGCTGGAATTCAGTTCAAGTCAATATTTGTCTTCAGAAATTGTTTCCGCATGAAATTCAAGAAAAAGACAAACCCCCTACTCTACTGTGGAAAATATATAAAATATCTTCAAGTATAAAGTATGAACAGAAAATAATGTTTTTTTTTTTTTTTGAAAAAGTAATTATTTATCAAAATATTTTCTTTAAATTAAAAGCAATAGCGAAACATTTATAAATATTGAGCATATATAAATTATGCTGTTACCTTTGCTGATTGATTTACATTGTAAGGCCCTGTTCCGAAGGATCTCGTAAATGGTATTAGATAGAGACTTCTCCGGAATTTCACAAGTTTATTTTAAAATTTTGCCCCTCCCCCTTTCCCCATAAATTTAACCCCAAGGCTGAAAATTTCTTCGGCACACAGTATAGAGATAACGTCCCTCTAAGCCAAAATCCAAAAAGTTCATCAAAATCGTATAATAAGCTTGGTCGAAATTCTCGACTTAAAGGGCTCATATCTTCATGAGTATATGAGATAGAGTTTCTATCCAACATAACTTATGATGGTAGACCTGGTGTACCAAGGTCCAAGGAAAGGTATTAACACGACAAGTCACAATTTGAAAAATGACATTAAGGTAGGTGAAAAAAACTTTAATCAAAGTAATGGACAAGAAAAGCCAGAGTATGTAAAATGTTTATATTTTAAAGGAATTTTTTTAATGTTTGTTAATATGTGTAGAGAAAATTTAACCAACGTACCCGTCTATTATTTATAAGAACTAATAATGAAAAGTTGCTCGGTATTTATATAGAAAATCATCGAAGTGCTTCCTACTGTTTCGAATTGGATTTTTGAGGAACTGAAGCCATACAACTTAAGCACGGGAAAAGGCATTAAAGTAATAGCTTTGAATTACACATCAGAAAGTACTTAACAAAATGCGGCAGAAGTATGACCAATTTTAAGAAAAAACCTTTTCTCTAAAATGGATTTTAAAGTTGATACAACGTAGTCATTAAATGCTAAAGCGCCTACATCAAGATTATCAGCGATTTGATGTGTAAATGCTGGAGCACGTCTGAAGAGAAAATTGGCATCCGATTTAGCAGATACTCAAGGTCACGACACATCTCTACTTGTGCATGCTGCTGTAGTTTTGGCCGGAAAATAAAATCCATGTGTTAAAAAACACATTTCTTATTCCAAGTAACCCCAATAAGGTAAAGAAAAATCTTTTTTTCCTTAAATAATGAGTCCGTACTACTAACGAGGTTTTAGCATTTCATTAACTAAAAGCCAATACAAATACTTTCTCGAGCTCAGCAATAGCCGATCGTGTGATCTTATTCACGCTTACAACAAAGTGAGAAAAGCCAAATCCCAATGAGGCCTCTTGATATTACTGTAACCGATACAGTTGCGTAAGTCCCGTTACAAAGCCTCCTAGATTACACTAGTTGTCGCATAATACAAATGCAAGAAGATATATTTGAGCAGTTTGGAAATACATATATATCAAGTGTGACTCTTACTGCAAGCTATGGATATGACGGAACAACCAAACGATCCGATGCTATTCGACGAAACCCTTCTCGCAACAACAATAATTCCACTAAAATTATTGGATGATATTGGAAATATTTTGTGCAAAAATCGTACTTCTCAGTCAATTAGATTTTGTACGTCAATCAAACATAAATTTGTCAAAGCGAGCAAAGACCATATGATTAAAGAGGAAAAAAACTTGGAAGATTGGTCTTCATATTTGTCTGAACAGTTATTAATGGAAGAAATATAACAGTAAAATATGACCTGCATATGACACTTTTAGACGGAAAAGACATTTCGACTGTAACTAAATCTTGCCAATCATGGGCCATCTGTGGAGCAAATCCAAAAGATTTTATGGAAATTGGCAATACGGGCTCACCAAAATTTAAGCCCAGGCCTAAACCATTACAATATGGCATTAGTCCACTCCACGCGTGGATTCGTTTTTTTTTTAGTTTGTTCTTAAAATTACTTATAGAAATGAACTCAAGATATGGCAAGTTAGAGATGAAAATGAAAAAAATTAAATGCCGAAACAGAAAAAACTAATTCAGGACATGTCGACAAGCCTACACAGAACGGGAGTGGAAATCCCAACGACGGCAATACAGCAAGTAGAGCCTTTGCAAAACCTAAGCTACTGACTGAAATCATAGATCTTGATGAGTCTCTCATTACATATTTTCACAGCATTTTAATTGCGATTTCTTGCCAGCTGCCAACTGATGTGAAACAATTTAAAAAATATTTTTCAAAAAAACCTCTATACACTCTATATGTCGTTGTACTCATGGTTTCCATAAAGTTTTAGTGCATTGTTTCCAAATAATAAAATTGGAGAAAACGCCTCAGAAGCTCGAAACAAATATTACAAGAGTGACAGGCGGTTACATGCTTGAAAGGATACACGACGAACAAATATGACAGATGATTTCCAAAGAGTAATGGATTGCTCAGATCCTCTTTTATCGAGCATTTATCTGTCGAAAAGATTGGCTCAAAATAAAAAAAAAAAAAACCCTATTGACAGCAGCTGCAAGTGAGCTTTTGGAATGACCAAGTTTTGAAAATGTTTGTGGTAATATTTCCCCAGAAACTGATATTAATTCTGACAAATGCGACAGTGAAGATTCAGATTCAGATTCTGCAACTGCAAATTCCTATTCAATTGAAATAGACTTAGAAGTAGAATATTTTATAATCTGAAAAGTTATTAATTATTTTTAAACATGTTTATTTTTTTTCATAATAGTATTAAGTTAACTTGTAAAAATAATTAATTGAAAACATTTTATGAATAACGGTTCAAAAATTAATAGCCAGGAACGTAACTTATATGGGCAGTAAGAGTAGGCTTGGTTGGATTGGTCTGAGATTAAGATATATTTTTATGTATATGTACCAAATTTCAAATCTCTAAATTTTTCATTTTAAATAAGTTCTTTTGAAACTTTTTAATTGTTCAAACATTTTAATTAAAAACTTTTGTATTTCATTAATGCTCAATTGCAGCAGAGCCTGAAACTGCAAATCACAGATTTTTTTTTTGAGTTTACACATAACTTTAACACAGACAATATTTCAGACGAGGAAAAACTTCCTTTTTACTTTAAGCAACAACAAAATTGAATCTCTAAACCGTTTGCTTGTTTGTGTAAACATTTTGCTGAAAAGGATTTTCATGTCATGTCATTTCGACTTTGTTAGCAAAGAAAAAATAAATTTGTTTTGTGATTTTAAGTTGTTATTTTTTTTTTTTTCTGCTTGTGGCATGAATAACTAAAACGTGTCAAGGGATCAACAGTTTTGACAACAGTTCTTCAGTTTACTTTAACCTACATAGAAAAAATTTGTAAACTTTGACCGGCAACTGTCTGTCAAGGTTACTAAATAAGCAGATATACAGTTTAAATATAGCAAAATTTTGTTAAAAAAAAAACCGAATGAAAAGGTCAAATTCCTAGCAACAAGCCAGTTTGTGGCTGCTTTTCCCTTCGATAAAAAAATATACTTTGACTAATTTTGGTCGCAGTGTCATATTTTTTTTTGTTAAATTCTTTTTAATCAGAATTTTTTAATTTCTTTATAAAAAAAAGTGAAAACAATTCACTCTATTCTCATGATTTTCAATGTGATATTTTTATTGTGGAAAATATCGCGAAAACTCGTTAAATATTTTATTTGCGTTTTTCATGTTGGTTTATTTATTTATCTGCAAACGCTGTGTTTATTTTAAAATTAATTTCACATTTGCACTTGACTTGCTTTTGCAGTGTGGCATTTTTTTTTTTTTTTGGTTTAATTAAACAACCACAATATTTTTTTTTTTTAATTAAAGCATTTGGAAGTGATGCATATTCTCTTCGTATATGTCATTGGAGTGCCCTTTATACTTTTAAGCGTATGAACATTGAGAAAAAATGGCGCTTAATGAGTTATTAAAATAATTTACTGTTGTTTTGAGTTAATAATT
The DNA here is from genome assembly GCA_035044805.1 of Leucophenga maculata. Classification (NCBI taxonomy): domain Eukaryota; kingdom Metazoa; phylum Arthropoda; class Insecta; order Diptera; family Drosophilidae; genus Leucophenga; species Leucophenga maculata. The sequence goes on from JAWNNP010001183.1 coordinate 439,640, forward strand.
AAGCATTTTAATTATTTAGCACAAACGAATATTTATTAATGAATATTTATTAATTAATATTTTTTTTGTCATTAATTTGTTTTTTTTTTTAAATATATTATTACAATCTGCCGAAGATTGCGTTGAACCTTGACTAATGAAACATTTTAACATACTTGCTGTTTAATGGAGCGGGGTTGTAACACTAGTGTAGAGAGATATAGAGAGAATGAGAGCGGGACTCTATTTAAAAAAATTGTAGTATAACATAAACTCAAAAAAAAAAACATGGTAAGCGCAAAACAGAATAAAATACCGGACCGGACTTGTCATTGAATTTAAATTTAAAAATGCATTTTGTGCATTCTTAATAATGTATATGAATAAAAATCTTTAAACTATTCGATTTTTGATAGTTCGAATTATTTATAAAAAACAATTATTATTTTTTTCGCTTACCTTTACTTTTCCAAAGTATCCATTTCCAACTAAATACTAAACTATTTCATATTTCTATTCAAAAATTTTCTCTTCAATCAGAAGTTCAAAATTATTTAATAAAAACACTGTAGTAGATTGTGTTCAATATTAAAATACCCTGCATCTCTGTGAAACATGGATTTGTATGTGAGTAATAGTTTATCCTTTAAAATGAAATGAAACAACATTCGGACAGCCGGAGCCGAACTAACCTTTGAAACTGTTCACCGCTTTTCTTACAAAATGGAACTGAATTGGCGTTATCAGTATTTTACATGAGCTGCAATGATGCAATTTACAGACTCACGCCATATAAATTATCTCCCTCTGTGAAACGAGGCATACCGTATTTAAGAATACATTTCGTAAACGGCAAACCATCAGCCATCTTTGATGCGCATTCAGTATGAGTCTGCAATATTCACTTTCTTAATCGGTGAGGTCGCGCCTGCCCGAATCCGGTCAAATTTTGTGACCACTTTCTCAAACCTGGAATTGAACTTCTGTAGACGTACAACTCCACAAGATTTCCATTTCTCATTGATTGTAGCACAAATTTGGAGTTCTTCAGGCTTATGACGAGCGAAAGGTTGAGACCAGAAGCCGTAACAGTCATAGATGATGCAATCAGGCCGCAGATGCTGAAGTTCTTCAATCAATCGCTGCACCAAACAGTTACAAAGACGGCTTACACAGACTCAAATTTGGTCCGCTCACAAAAAGAATTAGCCGCTGATCAGCTGTCTCCATTTGTTGTGCTACAACGAGTTTTTAGACGACTTGCTAGAAAGAGAACCTTGGTGTTGGTCAGGTGCTGAACAAGCAGAAGTGTTTGTAAAGCCTCTTGAAGAGGCATACGACAAAGATAATACAAAATCAGAACCCGTATGTAATTGCACAAAAGAGGCTTTGCCGGATAGCGACTACACTTTCTGACATTGATTTTGAATGCCATAATAGTGGTCTTCCGGTCATTACCGCATTTAGGAAGGCGCGCCAACCTCCAAAGTCTTGTGCACGCTGGCGCCAATCGTTTTGAATGCCAAGTACGGAGAGATCTCTCCGTACAGGATCATTCCAACGCGTGCCCGGTCGTCTTCTTTTTCGGCGTCCTCCAATCAAGTTCGGACTCCGCCATGTAAACCATGCATGCTGGAGCTCTTTCATCCATTCGAATGAGGTGCCCAGCCCAGTGCAGCCGCTGGAATTTTATGCGCTGGACTATGTCAACCTCATCGAATAGCTCGTACAGTTCGCGGTTCATACGGCACCAAAACTCGTCGCCGACTCTAACTCTAACTCGACAGTCCATGCCTCTGCGTCATACAATAGGACCGGGAGTATCAGCGTCTTATAGATCTTAATTTTTATCTTCCGAGAGAGGGCTTTACTTCTCATTTGCTTGCTCAGCCCAAAAAAGCAAGAGTGACTCTTTGACGTTGTTGTTGCTGGTTATCTCGGTTCCAAGATAGACGAAGTTTTCTACAACACTGAAGTTGAAATTCTCCATCGTCACTGACCTTCCAAGACACCAAGTACTTCGTCTTGTCCTCATTCACCGCTAGACTCATGAGCCGAGAATGTTTTTCAAACTCTGAGAACGCCTTGCTGACTCGCCGTTTCTGCGTACGCAGCATCACTTCGACATACTCTGTATGTACGGTAAGATGTATTCCATCAGAAGATTGAAAAAATCGCGCGATCATCGTCCTGCCTAAAACCTCTGTTGGTATCAAAGGGGTTGGAGAGGTTTTTCCTCACCCAGACAACGCTTTGTGTGTGAGTTAGCGTCGTCATGCAAAGACAAAAAATCTTTACCGGAATACCTAATGCAGAGTGGGCGTCGAAAAACTTCGATCGTATCTGCATGTCGAAAGCGGCTTTATAGTCTAAAATTTTGTCCTTTATATGTGGAAATAATTCGTGACAATGGTCGACAAGCATATCTGCACGCCTTACTATATGAGCCTATCAGTTTCTTGACTTTAAGAATAATTGCGACTGTCGCCGTGTCCCGCAACTTTCAATTGGCTTTTCGCTCCACAACAAAGAAAAAGAAAAAAATTTAATTGCAGTGACTAGCTGACCAAGTTATAAATATATAATATATACCACATACACCGTATGTGAATGGTATAAAAATGCCACAGTTTTCTCATTTATAAATTTTTAAATCAATTCATCACGTTTGTACTTAGCAGGAAATGTCAATAAGTTGCAACTGCAGTAATGAAACTTGTCCATTGAATAAGGGTTTTTGCGTCACGCTATTGTTGCCATTTTCCAAAGGACACACGTCAATCCCAGCTATTAATTAGTTTTCTAAATATGCTGCAAACAATTGTGAAAACTGAAATGCAGTTGATTTGCTTCAAGCCATTCCAATCAGCCGCATGTAGTATTATATTTCCATAGTAGATTCGCAATTACATAGCTTATTAAATGCACGAAATCACTTTGTTGAAAATGGTCGATAATTATGTATTTATTTTTTATAATATTTAACACGCACACCTGGCATATAGTGCCAGGTTCAGTTAATTACCATCAATGTTTGTCTCACCATTGAATGCGAAATGGCGCACAGCCAAAAAGTACTTAAAATGCAAATGGCGCTTTGATTACGCAAGCGTCCAACGCCATTTTTGCCTTTGATAATGCCATTGCCGCCATTGTTTTCATCTTTTGTTGAAGGTGGTTTCGCAATGGAAGCTGATTTACCATCGGAATCGTTGCACAAATCCGTTTCGCATGCACGGTAGTACGTACGAAATGATGCGTCCGTTTGAACCGAGTTCAGAAACTGAAATGACATGAATTGGGATTAATATACCCTTCACATAAGTGTAAAAATATGTTGTTTGCGGTATATACATTATTGAACATCGAAAACGAGTTGTACTGAATCTTGGCATTAATTCATTTTTCTATTCAAAAAAAGTTAGTATATAAAATTCATTTTTCGCTATGGAATGCAGGCAATCTTATTGTTTAATTTCAAGTTATTGATTATTTTATTTCTTATAAATTTTGACTGTCATCGAACATGTTTACCAAAGTTTGCCAAATATGTAATGAAATTCTGGACCTATGCATATTATTAATATAAGAGTCAGATGAGTCCAAAACAAGTCCATATTAGACATATTAATATAAGAGTCAGATGAGTCCAAAACAAGTCCATATTAGACTTCTTTAGAATATATGGCATTAAAGTTTCGGTTTGAACAAAGTAAGCCTTTTTTCTGGTTTTTATTGCAATTTATTTCGCCAGTAGCAGCAACTCGTTTCCGTCTTTTCCATTTAGTGTAAGACACTCACCGAGGGCTTATCCTGACAGTCACGTAAAAAGGAAATAACTTTGCTGGCATTGCGCTACAAAAGAAGACAAAAAGAAATACAATTTCTTATGTATAAGGAGAAAAATAATAGATAGAAATATATATCATACACAAGTGAGTGGATGAATTAAAAACAAGCGCAGTCGAGTTGCCCGACTATATTATACTCTCCACACACTATATTTTTTCACAGTGGGACTTGACTTGCCTCAAATTTTGCAATTTATTTAACTTATTAGGCTAATACAAAAACATTTTAAAGGCAACTCAAAGATATTTGAAAATAAAATTGTGCTAATGAACAATCAATAGCAATTCAATAAAATTGATATACATTATAACAAATACTTTTTGTGTAGGGTATAAGAATGCGACATTTTTGAAGTTCTTCAGCAGGTTAATTCTGCTTAACTCTTTTGCTTTTGTTGTGCAATTTGTAAAGGTTCAAACGTAATCTTCGATATGACCGAAGATTTAAAAGCAGTTACACAAACTAGCTAAAATAATATTATACCAAAAAATAAATCGAAAGATGGATTTCATTCGCTTAACTAATAGTACAATGGAACTCAATCCAAAAATAGCATAAAATGCCTTGGAATAATATTGGATAAGAAACTATAGAGGTTATGCATCGCAAAAGATGACTAAGACTAATGCATGGGATCAACATTTCACTTGTAAAACCAACAGTTTTCCATGAAAAATTTGGGCAAATGCTTTTAAGTAGATCTAAACGCAACCATCAACCGTCATCCTTCAACCGTCATCCAACCAACGCGTGCCCACTCGTCTTCTATTTCGTCCAATCAAGTTTAACCCCAAACACAAATGGCAACCCTCACATTGTCTTTGCTTGAAAACGAAACGCATTTTCGGGGATTCCCGCAAATAATGCATACGTTTAGGCACTCGCTTCAGAACCGAGTAGGGGAATTACCACGCGCTATTCACTTGTCAATGCCAAAGGGCTTTAAATAATCTTTAAATGCAGTTTTTTATTGTATACTTTCTATTTATGTAGTTTAATAAGAGAATCTTTAGCAGAACCCATAGAAAGTTTGTATACCTGCAGAAAACACACAAATTATACAGCCAGCTTCAAATATTAAAAAACAGAAAGAAGATAAAATAAAACCCATTAATGAATCACAACAGCAATGCGAAAATAATGAAAATGCAGATAAGCAGAGAGCAAAACCTTCTCATTGCAAGATTGCTCTACTTGAAAAAAATCTGAATGTTTTGTATTCTGCCAGAGATACTATGCCAAGCCGTGCTGAAGTTGATAAACAGATCATTAAGTTGCGCGAGGAAATAAAAACAGCAAAACAGTCTTTAAGCAGAAAGGTTCAAAACGCTGTTGCCCAGAAGAAACACCGCAATGGTATGACAAGAAAGTTAGAAGATATTTGTCGTGAAAATCCAGAAATAAAAAAAGACTATCTCTGAGGGATTCAGTGGGACGTCCTTATCTTGAGAGCAATCAACCATCACTTTTGAAAAAAAAATTGCGGATATAGCTTTATTTGGGAGTGCAGCAGATGATAGAAGACGAACGGAATCTATTCGCAGCGTAAAAATTCTTGAAGAATTACGTAAAATAAAATTTTACATTGTCGCAATGGGACAAATCTTCGTTTGATTACCAGAAAATCTAATTCTGTAGAGGGACGAAGACATTCGGGCTCAAACTGATCACCACAAGAGCCACTTAGATAGCAAGTTCGCTGAAACATCAATCCATTATTTAGAGAACATAGCATCCATACTTGGATCAGATCAAGTATTTTTCATATCTCAAGATGATAAAGCTCGAGTCCCTATGGGAGTAACTGCGGCAAATAAGCAAGCACCGCATCTAATGCACATGGAATATAGAATCAAATTGCCTGATCACGATTGTGAAATCGCTGAGCGTCATAAATTAATACCATCTTTTTATGCTGGTATCAAAATCACTTCCGCAAGCCGTTGGATATTCTGGACCAACATACATCACTATTCGAAGTGGAAAGCATAGTTCATCTACTGCTAATACTCATGCTCAGGATTTCGAGACGCTTCTCGAACTTAAAGAGTTTCGACCATTAGCTAAAACTGACCATGGACTAGTAAAACCAGTGTTAAACATGACGGTTGATGGAGGACCAGATGAAAATCCGTGTTATCAAAAAGTCATAGGGTTTGTTATACAACACTTTAAGCGACATGATGCCTATGCTTTGTTTTTAGCTACCAATGCTTCTGGAAGAAGTGCGTATAACAGAGTAGAGCGCCAAATGGCTCTTAGTCGGGAACTGGCTGGTTTAATATTGCCTCATGACCATTTTGGGTCTCATTTGGATGAACGTGGCGTTACAATTGGTGAAGATTTAGAAAGATCTAATGTCGAATTTGCAGGAAATGTATTAGCTGAAGTATGGAGTTCAATGGAAATTGATGTCTATAATGTTACTGCAAAATATCCTGGGGCAGGTGAACAAGATCTTCCTGATTTTGCAGACATTAAATGGTATTCAGAACATGTGCGTGAAAGCCAATACTTGCTTCATCTTCCACCCTACAATGAAAGCTTAAAGTTAATTGATCTTTCGTTATATACGGCAGGATTATGCTTTCTGTGCGCTCAATACCCGCTCGAGTGAGTGCATTGCTTTTACTCACACGCAGTACAAAGACATATTAGAGCTCCATTGAATCAAGTGGTTTTCTATTTTACTAGCGTCTAACTTTTTGTGTTTGACTGTCTACAAATTAAATTAAAATGCATATTTAACAAGACCGAGACTGAGAGCGACAATTTTTCAAACTTTACGCCTGCCATTTCAAGTTTTGACAGAGTTTAAAACTGCAAAAGCGCTCGACGCCTTACACCGTTGTGTTTTTTTTTACCTACATTCTGTTCTATCTTTCGTTCTATATGCTAACTTTGAACTTTTTAATTGAATTTGTCCGAGTGCATTAAAAGACATCCTGCTCGGGGCGTGAGTCAACATCAACAGAGCAAGTGATTCCAAGCAACAGCAATCACCGGCATCGGTTTCACGATAATTTATAGCTGCCACTTGCTACTGTTAACTTTATTATTGGCCACATCCACTACATGCAGCATTTACTGACACAGCAGCATAGCTTAGAGCGCCACAAATTCATTTTGATTGCAAACTAAGTGTGTCCACTTGAATTGCAAATGAAATTTCAAAATTCAACAGCCAACAGCAGCTAATACAGTCGGCGAACCGAATGCGACGTAGAAAATCATAATCAGTCACGCGGCTTGTTTGCAATTTTGATTTAAATTTTGTTCGCGAAATACGCAACATTGAAGTGCAAACAAAAAAACAAAAGGGGGCAAATGTTTGTGAATAAATTTAACTGCGTGTCGACAATTGGTATTTGCCGCCTTGATGATGACGAATATAGGATAACGTTGCCCTAGCAGTGGATTTTCTGTGCGCTGCTTTGGTTTCTTTATTAAATTATGTTAATAGCTGCTTGACTTTTGTTAGGTCTTCAGCTTGTTGCTGACTTTTTTTTATTATTTTGTGGCATGCAAAACTTAAGCCTAATTCGAAAAGTCAATAAGCTAGTCTAAAGATGTACGCATTTGGTTTTGTTCCCACGAAACTAGATGAAATCGTAAATTTTTTAGCAATAAATTTAAGAAAATCTTGTTCTATATGTTCTACAATCTGCGCTGGAGAAAATAGTATACCAAGCTTGTGATATAAATCTACAATATCAGCCGAAAAAATGGTGGACTATTACGGGAAAAGATAGTGGTTCCTGTGGATCTCAGTTACTAAACTAAATGTTACGGAAGACTCAGATTTTGAGCCACTTGTGTAGATGCATATGTGATTGGATTTAAAGGAAGTTTCTGATTTAAAGGAAGTTCTGGTTGATGATTTTAGTATTGGGTAAATGTGTGGGGAGTTCTAGATTATGATTTAGGAGGAAAGTACGACCCAAAGATGAAAGTAATTTTAGTTGATGTTTTAGTCCCTGTAACGAAGGTACAAGAGCGGCACATCCCAACATGCAACGAAAGCTATAATCACTCTCTCCCGACTCTGAAGGAGTTCCGCTTTAAATATAATACTAGAAGTGTTAGGACATATTTGGCAATCAATGGGCTGCCGTATTATCTTGTATATGTGTGATCTAAATTCAAATATTGCCTTTTGTCTGTTCTGATGTTAATTAATAGAGATATTTAGTTATGCAAAATCCAAGTAATTATCACAAAGCTGCATGGTTTTTTTTACACCTGTGCTAGCAGAGAAGTTGACTGTGAGCTAAACTCTGACTTGTATTAGGGCATATTGTACGTGATTTTCAAATCGTCAAAATCGCGATTTATGTGGTTTTCGAATTGAACGAGTTGATAGGAGTATCCGAATGCGTATGTATGTATGTATGTATGTGTGTTTTTATTATTTTGTGGACCCGCATGCCAAGCATAAACCGAATAAGTACATGTTTGCATATCGCATTTGACAATCGCCATAGAGTCTGTCTGTCAGCGTTGAAAAACGCTTAATTTGACAATCTGTGCACGTTGCATGTGTAGAATTTTGATATCATTCGCTTACTGTGGGTAGTTGTGAAGCCATGAATTTCGTTTCGATACACATACAACATGCTAGAATTCTCCTTTTGTCTGTTGGTCTGTCATGGCGCGTTTCTGCGGACCTAAATATAAATTGTGCTCACAAAATGTACATTTCCAGTGTTTATATGCAACGAGTTGTTGTGGCTTATGTAGCGAGTAGATACAATAATGAAATATGTTGTAAATGTGCTCGTGGCGAAAAAGCAATATGCACAAACCGCAACACTTTGGGAAGCTAAACAGCTTTAGTCTAGCATTAGTCGAACAAATTACCATTTTAGTCGAGTAGCTTTCTGCCCATCTAAATTACGCATTCGTTTGGTTACTTCAGCATTTATTCATTTTGTTTTTATGAGCGTGTCAAAATTCTATTGGATATCAGAGAATCGCCACTTAAGCGCTTAAAGTCTTGCAGTGTACTTGTCTAAAACTATTTCCGTATATCCTTTTATTTTACTAAGATATAGTAACTCGAATGACAAAGTGTTTCGCATTCAGGTCAGCTGAATGTCAAAATATTATCCCGTGTAGTCTACTTTTATACGCTTCTTATATAGTGTGCACAGTCTTATAATTCTAGCATTCTATTTGCAACGCACTAAGGGAAATATTAATTTTTTTTGGAAATCGGCTTAAGTCTTCATTAATCAGTATCAGACCAACTTCCTTTAGTATTCTGTAGTGTCAATCGAATAGCCTTCCAGACAAAAATTCATCTGCAACCACAATCTCGCGTGTCGAAGAATTTATTACGTTGAATTACAGAGTGCTGCTGGTTATCCTTACTCATTTTGAATAGTATTAGTTTACTACTTACTTTGCTGCATTTCACCACAATTTCAATTGCCAGCATAGTTTTTGTTGAGCAAATTGCAGGCTTAATACTTAAGCTCAACTGCTGCCAATATATATTTATATATCCGAAAACTGAGTAATCGAAATACGTAAACAGTGTAACAAAGTTTATACAAAGTTTCACTTTGATGTGCTGCAGTATGCGTTTAATGTTTGCTTCTCGGTTATATAAAAAGCCAAGTAAAGAATCCTTCGTTACATTGTTGCGCTGTTGCACTTGTTGGCAGGCACGTTCATGGCTCATATAAAAAGTTAAGCAGCGTGGAGCACTGCCAGCGTCAGACTCCTACATCCGTGTATAATTTTGGTGCTTTCTGCCAAATATTCTGGTACTTTTTGTTGTTGATGTTTGGCTGTACATACACATTGCACAGAAAAGTTGCACAATATGTTGTCGTAATAACGCTTTACATGAGAATAACTTTGTCGCTGGCTGCTACAATGGATGCTCGAGATGTTGCCCACTCGTTGGGATTTGTCTGTCAATGTTGTTGCTGCTTTGAATTACACAAATGATTTGGCTAAACGTGCCAAAATAATCTTATCCTTTTAATTAGTTTTATTTTTTTGTGTTTCCAACTGAAATTAAGTTCAGCTTTTTGCTGAATAATGTTTTAGTTGTCTATAAATGTATAAATATAAAAGAGATAAAGTTTAATCTACACAGCGACAATGAACCAATTGCTGGGAATCTATCGAAAGTAGGCATTTAGTTTGTAAGTTGAGCACTAGACAATATATGAAAGCTGCAACGTAATTAATAACTTTAGAATATAATAATCTACATTAGACTTCTTGAAAAATAACGAAAAATTGCAGTTTGTGACAAAGCAATATTAATAAAATCATCACAAATACGGGGTCATTCCAACGCGTACCCGGTCGTCCTCTATTTCGGCATCCACCAATCAAGTTTGAGTCCCGCCATGTAAACCATGTGTTCTGAAGTTATTTCATCCATTCCAATCGAATAGCTCGTATAGCTCGCGGCTTATACGGCACTTAAACTCGTCGCCGACTCAAATAGCACCGAAAATCCTGCGGAGAATCTTCCTTCAAACGCTGTTTTATCTGACACAATCACGATCCATGCCTCTGTGCCATAAAATAGTACCGGGAGTATCAGCGTCTTATAGATCTTGATTTTTGTCTTTCGAGAGAGAGAGCTTTACTTTTCATTTGCTTGCTCAGCTCAAAAAAGCATCTGTTTGCAAGCGTGATTCTTCGCCTGATCTCCAGGCTGACGTTGTTGTTGCTGGCTATCTCGGATCCAAGATAGACGAAGTTTTCTCCAACACTGAAATTGAAATTCTCCATCGTCACTGACCTTCCAAGACGCGATGACGGAGTGCGAGAAGACACCAAGTACTTTGTTTTCTCCTCATACACCGCTAGACCCATTAGTCGAGACTGTTTTTCAATCTCTGAGAACGCCTTGCTGACTCGCCGTTCTTACGTACCGATGATATCAATGTCATCGGCGTACGCGAGCGGCATCACTTAATTTTGGAAGATCGAGACCCGACATACTCATCAGAAGATTGAAACAATTGCTTGGTATCAAAGGGGTCGGAGAGATTTTTCCCCACCCTGTCAATGCTTTGTGTGTTAGATAGCGTCGTCATGCAAAGACGGACAATCTTTGCCGGGATACCTAGTGCAGACAGGGCTTCAAAAAACTTCGTTCGTATTGGCGTGTCGAAAGCGACTTTATAGTCGACAAATAGGTGGTGTGTGTCTTTGGTGAACTTACGGGTCCTTTCCAAGATTTGGCGTAATGTGAATATTTGTTCACTGGTCAACCTTTTTGGTCTGAAGCCACACTGATACAGTCCCTTCCGTGAGTCCGTATATGGACAGCGGTAGTTGGTGCAAACAGCGGGGGTCTCCTTTCGTAAAGATAGGACAGAGAACACTGAGATTACAGTCATTGGGTGTGCGTTCATCGGACCATATCTTGCATAAAAGTTGGTGCATACTCCTAGCCAAATCTTCGCCGCCTGTCTTTAATAACTCAGCTGGCCGCCCATCAGAACCTGCCGCTTTGTTATTTTTCAACTTCTTAATAATTGAATCGACCTCGTTATAGTCCGGTGGCTCTACAATAGTGCCATCATGAACTGGCGGTTCCGGTGTCATTTCTCTATCGGCAGAATTGTGCGCCTTATATTCTCAGTGATTCCTGTTCATCCGTTACCAGATTTTCATTGTCATCCTTACAGAAAGTTACTCCGGGCTTAAAACCTTCAGTCAGACGCTTGACCTTTTGATAGAATTTTGAGTTTCATTTCTGTCATTTCTTCTTGCTGCATTTTCTTGCGTCTGAAAAGGCGTTTCTCCTCATTCCGTTTCTCTCGATATCGATCTCTAACAGCTCGCGTTGATAGGAAGCGTTCTTCAATGCAGTAGCACTGCGACACTCCTCGTCGTACCAAGAATTCTTCACAGGTTTTGTATAACCAATGACATCCTTGGCAGCCCTATCCATAGAGCGGGTGATATCCTTCCACTGCGCACATATATCTTGCGAATACGGAACGGTTTCCCGTAGCAGTCGGGAGAGTGTGTTTGAGAAGGCTACGGTGGTCTGTTCTGATTGCAGCTTGCCGACGTGTAGCTTTCGTTGCATGTTGAGCCTTGTGCGTGGCTGCGACAAGATAGTAGTCCGAGTCAATGTTGGGACCACGTAACGTTTGCACGTTCAACACGCTCGATGCGTGATTTCCATTTGATCAATTTGTTGCGTGTTATTTGATCTGGATTCAGCCAATTAGCCTTGTGAATGTTAAGGTATGGGAATCTGGTACTACTAACTACCATGTTCCGCCCTGCGGCGAAATCGATTAGCATCTCTCCATTATTGGAGGTACTATTTTGAATTCTCAACTCTTCTTTAGCATCGTCGTCTTTCTCTTCCGTCGGAGCGTGCGCACAAATCAGGCATATATTAAAATATTTAGCCTTGAAGCGTATCGCGGCTAGACGCTCGTCAACAGGCGTGAACATGGAGACGAACCACGTAGTTTCCTACTCACCACATCCAAATTCGTGCTTACTCGCATGTCAGCTATAATGGATGTCACAGGATGCTTTTTTAGAGCAACCCTGTCCTATCCATCGGATTTCTTGGATTGGGGTAGTGTCAGCCTTACATCTTTCGAGGACATCTACCAGCTGGATATTTGCATCATCCCAATTAAGGGAGCGGACATTCCAGGTGCATATCCGTAAATAGTGATCCTTATATCGTTTGCGAGGGTCGTCATCAAAGGGTTCCTTCCGAGGCCTTCAGCTAGTTTTCATTGGAGATTTGTTTTTACAGTGGCGGGTCCCAAGCCCAGTGCACCAATCCCTAATAAGGGCAGAGGGTTTTCGCCTTCTCAAGTTAGCTCACCACTGACGTTCACGGACGTTCATAGGCTACCCAGGAGCTACGTGTCCTAACGGACGTGTGAGTTGCTTGGATCGTTTGTAACATGAATCATTGTTGGCTATTCCCAAGTGAACAACGACTTTTCTCACAATGTGAACTTGAGCAAACGAATCCCAATCTCCCTAACTTGGCGACTATAAGAGATAAAACCTTCAAGATTGTTTACTAAGATTCTGCTATTCCTTCTTTAGATCAGTTTTATTCAATGGACGAGCTAACCTACCTAAAGGGTGGTTTGGCATGGTTATCATGCATTCATTCTGGGTTTATGTATGAAAAATTGTTATTTATGTTATTAATTTTGCTAGAAACAACAAATTTTGTCTAAATCGCATTAATCCTTATAGTCCTCCACATTCATCTAACTGGCTATGAACAAGAAGATGGATCCACTTGCAAAAGCTTCAAAAAAGATGCGTTTTCGTGCCGGGCCACGAACACATATGTACAATGCACACATGCAAATTTTCGCTCAATTTGAAGCTTAAATAGCATTGCAAATGGTAAGCGCTAAATGTAATTCATTCAAACCTGCTTAACTGTAAAAATGCTTAAACGTTTTTTCGTGGCTTATGTTGCTGGTATTATCGCTTTTTTGTGCCACTTAACGCAAGAAAGAGAGAGAAAGATTGTATAATTTATTTTGTTAGTGCTGCAACATATTTGGCTTATCTCTTCTCTTTTTAGTTGCTTAAGTTCCAGTGGATGGCATAAGAAAAGTTTCTATGTATGCACTTACAATTGACTCCTGGCGCACTGTTGTGCAATATTTTTTCGTGCAGTTTGTCACGCGCACCAAACTAGCAGCTTCCAGACAAGTTTTGTCGCTGTACTCTTCCAGAAACGAGCAAGTATAGCAATTTAAAGCTGTGCAAAAAATAAAAATCTATTAAAATATGGTATTAGCTAATTTAAGTAGAATAAAATCAAAATGCAAACGAGGTCATGTTGCTGCTTTTTAGGCACACAATATTATTATTGATGCTTTTCATGATGATGATGATGATGATCAATTTTGTTGTTGTAGTTTTTATTTTTTATTTTCGTCGAATTTATTTTTAAACAAGTGAAAACGCACAAACGAAATATACAAAATTATAAAAAGAATGAAATACAATTTCGCATAAATTAATTTAATTAAAGTGAGAAATTTTGGCAGCAGACTTTATGTCTATGTGCCAACTGGTACGACAATGTCCTCGACTTGATTTTTTCTAAAAACTTAAATGTTTTTGTTTTTGTTCTGGTTTTTAAAATACACTTTTTGTGTAATAACAATGACGTCAATGGACGGACTGAGACGCCGAAACGCCTGATGCCCCAATAGATTCGATGCTATGTAAAGATATTAATGACTCGAGACGTGAAGCACATGCAGCACTACTATAAATAAAAACCAAACCAACCGACAACAACAAATTATTCTGTGAAGATGTGGCGGCTATTCATAATACTGAGAACAAACCGATACACCGGCGCATATACATATATATATGTATATATATCCCTATACTATATTATATTGTTCAGCATTGAAACGCCGTATGACACTTAGCCTCAGACAACAAGAATAGCTAGTTTTCCAAGTATGAATATAAATAAATTTGGCACTTTATGCCAAATCATATACATCATTATCACTCTCATCAGCATAACATTTGTGAAGTAGAAGATTTATATATATGTACATCTTCTTCTGTACAAATGATTTAATACGAAATCTTAGTGCATATTCCTATTTAAAGACGATAAAGTGATTCCGATTTCAACTTAAAATGAAATATAATTTGCAATATAAAATTTATATAAATCACATTTAGATGTTCAATTCGTCGTATTTCGACGGTAGTCATGCATTCGTGTGAAAGCAGCGTACAGTGGTGTGTTGCGCGCAAGAAAACGAAAATTCAATGCAACAATAAGATGTTCATATACCCTTCATTATTTTGTATTCATTTTATTATTTTGATATTTCGGCCACACAAATTAGTATTAGTTGTAGAAAATTATACTATTTTGTTCCAATTTGAATATAAGTACCAGGAACTATATTTCATTGATTTTAAACTTCGAATGGTTTCAACGCTAAAGAAGTGATAGGAACAGAGCTCGTAAAATACGCTCAACCAAATTTTTCTGCTCGGTCTGCTCACTCAAAAGACCGAAAAAATGAAACGGGCTGCTCCCGGTCTCAACAGCAACCGAATTTTTCGTTTGGTTGAGCAAAAGATTGTAGAGCCTTGTTCCCGTTAGCGCTTGTTCCAACCGACTTTGGCCTATTAATAACACAAAAGCTAATAATTGGATCTATTCGTGCATTATCCATTTCTTACCATAACGATAGAACTAAGCAGTGGGTAGCAATAAATAAAATAAATTATATGCGAACTGTGAAATCACTCAATATCTAGCTAGAAACAAGCAAAGCACAGATAATTTCCATGGCTCTTTAAAAACTGTTTAATTAACTAATATTTATGGACTGGAGTAAGAGATTGACCTTGTGCTATGGCATATAAAGCTGGACGCTTCGTACTCTATATGCTCTATCTTAAAAAACGGTAGAACACATAGTTTTAGACAATCTAATGAGTAACAAGTAAGAAAATTACAGTCGGGCGTAAGCGAGTGTAAGAGACCCTGTACCAGCACAGGTCGCCAAACAAACACATTAAATGTTGCTCTAGCTTATGACTAAGCAGTGCAAAACAAAAAGGCAGGAAATTAATTAGAGAAAATGGTACTAACGAAAAGTATTTTGCTCGTCCCACTTCTCACACCACGAATAAGTGCATTATAAAAGATTTTTTTTATGTGTGCAATGAAAAGGGAGGACGGAAGTATCACAGTTTGTTTAAATTCAATTGCTTATAAAATCGTCATTTATTATCCGATTTTAATGGTGACATTTGTGGATGGTTATAGAACATTTATAACAACACTTAAGAAATTTATGATCTGAAATACCTTAGCAATGCAGAAATTAAAGTAGAGCTTCCCAGGAAAGTAACTGATATTGTACAATGCTTTCGATGTCAAGAGTTTGGACATACAAAGACGTATTGTACAAAAACATTTCGATGCGTTAAGTATTCTTTGTGTCACCCAACTTCAGAGTGTCAGAAAAACAAGGACTTGACTGCCAACACGCTTACAGGAACACGCTGCTAGCTACAAGGGTTCTTCTCAACATGATATCTCTGTTAATATCAAAAATATGAAAATAAATCTTCGAATTGCTATATGGAATGCAAATTGGTTTTCTAAACTCACAGAAGTAAAACTTTTTCCTAAATAAAATTACATAATATCTTCTTGGTATCAGAAACTCATTTTACCAAGAGGACATACTTTAAAATTCATGGATATGAGCTAATATGTAGTTGCAAATCATCCGGATAATAGAGCTCATGGCGGCTCTTCAATATTAATTAAAAGAGGACTCATGGAAATAGTAATAGAAAATTTATAACTGGAGAAGATTATAATGCCAAACACCCTTTGTGTGGATCAAGGTAAGCAAATCCCAAAGGAAGGGACCTATCTAAATGCATAAATACCAAACATTTTTCAACACTGTCTACGGGGAAACCAACGTATTGGTCATCAGACCACAGCAAAAAACCAGATCATCATCTGAATATGCCATTCGCCAATTATAATTACATATGGCACACCTCTTCTAGCACTATCAAATAAATATAAAATTGTCATATCTAGGGCAGATATATCATCAGTCCAAGGTTGTATAGATGCGGAACTAAATACAGGTATATACCTCAAAACTGATTTAGAAGTAAATACGGCTGTGGAATCATTTACTGCACCAGCCAAAAGTTCCACAGCGAATACTGTTTTTATATCAGCTTAGCATGAAATAAAAAATGAAGGAACTGCAGAATTTTTCAAAATTCTGGATCGTAACAAGAAAGACTATGAAACAGACTTTGGAGAGCTACCAAATATTTAAAGAGACCTGCAAAACGAAATGTTGCCATACGTAATCATAACCGAAGACGGTGTAAAAACGCCAAAGCTAAGGTTGAGGCATTTTCACAACATCTTATGCCTGAAGATACTGAAATAATAGAGTTTCTGGA
The DNA here is from genome assembly GCA_035044805.1 of Leucophenga maculata. NCBI lineage: Eukaryota > Metazoa > Arthropoda > Insecta > Diptera > Drosophilidae > Leucophenga > Leucophenga maculata. Next base: position 456,446 of record JAWNNP010001183.1, read on the forward strand.
TGTGTATTTCCAGATGTGCCTGCCAACTCGTACAATTACTGTGTCTGAAATCAAAGAAGAATACGCCAAACTAAACCAAACGAAGTCACCAGTCTATGATAAAATAGACGGAAGAGTTACGAAAGTGCTCTAACAAAAGTGTATTAAATTCTTAGCACTAATTTTTATTGCAATTTTGAAGCTAGATCACTTTCCTACACAATGGAAATGTGCGAAGGTGATAATGATTTCAAAACCAAACAAGCCTGAAAATATTCTCTTGTCCTACCGTCCTATTAGCTTGCTGCTGACATTCTCCAAAGTATTCGTAAGAATACTTATGAGTAGATTGTTACCAGTTTTAGATGGATTTTAGGAGAGGCCATGGGACACCAGAGCAATGACATCGTATAGTGGATATAATTGCAAGTGCATTCGAGAAGAAACTGTATGCTGCAGCAGTATATATTGATATACAACAGACATTTGAACAAGTCTGGCATTCAGGCATATTATATAAAAAAAAAAAACTGCTGCCTGCTTCATTTTTGCTCTTATTGAAATCGTATACAAGCAATCGACACTTTTATGTTCAAATCGAAGAAGAAACCTCAAAACTATATAGTATCCATGCTGGTGTTTTCTACAGGGCAGTGTTTTGGGACCTGTTCTTTACACAATATTCACTGCCGATCTTCCTGTTGTCAATGATGTTCAAGTAGCCACGCAAATGCATCTAAGGACACTGCGGTAGAAGTATCTCAAGATAAAATAATTGAAATAGAGTAATGACTTATAAAAATGGAAAATAATGGTTAATACTGAGAAGCCTAAATACGTAACATTTGCTCTTAGAAGAGAAGATTGTCCAACAGTATTTTTAAATAATAAACAAATTCCTTATTGTGATTCCGCAAACTATCTTGGACTCGAAATAAATCGGAGAGTAACATGGAAAAGTCATATTAAAGGCAAGACAAATGCTGCTTGGGAGAAAATCGCAGCTTAGTTCGGCTATACAAGGCCATTTTAAAGCCTGCATGGACATATACTATCCAATTTTGGGGCACTGCAAGCCAATCAAATATTAAAATTCTTCATAGTTATCTGTCCAAAACGCTTAGACTTATTCTTTTTATATTTTTACTTAGTATAAATGTTAAATGTTTCTATATAAAAAGGAAACTTAATTTCTCATTAAGTATCACTCAAACCACTGTGCCACATATCTTGCTTTAAGCTACATTCATCTCTATTCACCAAGAAAATTTTTAGTTATGATACAATTTATGTTTAAATATTTATTTGTATTTTACTGCAGTAATCAATAAAATTCGATGTACACTGAGTGACGTCGACAGTTGCGCACATTCAGAAGAATTAAAAGCCAACAAAACAAATATTCAACAAATGAAAACACAACAACTAAACGAAATAAACAAATTAGACAAAATTTACAAGTAAAAGATTTCAGCGAAATCGAAAATTCGCGTGTTTCTTGGAATCGCATCAATTTGAGTGGTCTACGTGCCAAAATATGGCAGACAAACAGAAAGACGTACGCTCGACAACGAATCGTGCCAAATATTCACCTGATTTCATACTAAAATAATTATTAAGATTATTACTGTTAAGCAGGTTAATAAATCACTGCAATTTGTTGGATTTCGTGTTTCTTGGCAAATGTGAATGAGTGGTTTCCACAAAAAGAATATTTTTAAATTTATTTAAAATTTAATTTTGGTTTTTAGTGAAATACGAGTACAGATTTATAAATTAAAAAACACATTTATATTATTTTATATTATTTAAAATTTAATGGCTTACTTACCACTGATTAGAGGCGCTGTCACAAATACACATAATGTGACTAGCAACGTCATAGACTGTTTTGATTTTAATATTTTAAGCATTCTGCTGTTAAATAAGTATAAACCTTTAATACATATATTAAACAGTTACACTCAATGAGCAAAAAACGTTTACAAACTACTTGTAGCTCTAGCTAACTGATTGACTCATCATGCAATTGAAATATCATACTGATATCTGTTCTATCTGTCTGATAATATCTTATCAACAAGTATCTGTCAATCGGAGATACTCGTAGAACAACAATTCATGCAGTACTACAACAATGTTTACTTATACTAAGATGTAAATAAAAATCGTTTAAAATTGTTTTTTTTTTTGTTTATTTTATTTTTTCTTTACAGACCCAACACTTTGTTCCTGGCTCTCCAATCTTTCACGAAACGCCCCCGATAACCACAGCGCCACGAGCAAGCGCGACAGCGACACCTTCGCCCAAGAGTCGCGGCAGAGGTAAGTTCTACGAACTGCATTTTTAATATTCTACAAAATGCTTTCCGATTTATGCATTGAATTACAATTTATAAGATTTGCCTGAACTGGTGGCCTGAAAGGCTTTGCTATTTTTGCCCTGTCGGCAAACTCAAAATGTCAATTGCAATTGAGGTCAGGCGCGACGGGCGCTCAGAGCGTTGTTGCTTCCAAGTCGCTTTCCACTATGTAAATATTTTCTTTGCTGTGCGAAAGGCATTGTGTCTTTCAAGTTTTCTGACTGTTGACACACTTTTTTGTTGAAAATTTATTTTCATAAGCATATCGACAGTGTGACGTTGATGCAGAAACGAGTTGGAAATCGATTATAATATTCAAAAATTTATTTTGCATATATTTTATTTTTATGTACAACCAAAAGATGAAATGAAACTATCTCGTAGACAGACTCAATTATCAATGAAGAGTTTATAGAAAAGTGTCTAACAGTTTGTAAGACCTCGTTGTTCAAAAAGATAGCAAAACAGGCACAGGGCCTATTGGTTTTGTGCAAATGTATATAACAGGTAGAAATAATGGACGGAGACCCCTCCAAAATTACCACCAGTATGGTCAGGAGTAGTCGATATAGCCATGTCCGTCTGTCTGTCCGTATGAACGAAAGGATCTCGGAAACGGTAATAGATAGAGATTTCGTTCTTTTTGCATAGGACTTCGCCGGAATTTTACGAGTTTATTTTAAAATTTTGCCCCTTCCACACTTCCCCATTAAATCCCCATCAAGTGTAAAAATTTCTTAGGCACAAACAAATAATTTAGTATGCCAGTCCCTCTAAGCCAAAATACTAAAACTTCATCAAAATAGGATAATAAATGACGATTTTATAAGCAATTGAATTTGAACGACCTATGATACTTCCGTCTTCCCTTTTCTTTGCATACATAAAAAAAATGTTTTATAAGGAACTTATTCGTGCAGTGAGAAGTGGGAGGAGCAAACTAATTTTCGTTAGTACATCTTCAGTAACCATCGGCTTTCGTTTCTCTGGTGATAATTGTTTTTTTCGCTAATATGGAATAGAACCATACATATCTCCGATAACAACTTCTGTTTTCGTAATGAATAATTTTTGAAACTTATATCAGAACAATTTTTATAAATATGTATATCCAAAGATATACCAACTCGCTCTAAAATTTCTGGCATTTGACGATCGATCCTCACTGTCTGCAAATTTATTTGTCCGTACAAACTATAAAGTAATGAAACCTTGAAAAATATGCAGATATCGTAGAGATCATTCGCCGGTTTCATTACTAGGCCCTAATGTGTCGCAAACTTCTCATCTTTTCTTCGTCATTATTGGGAGAGACAATGTATTTTCGATAAATGGAGTACTTTGTAGCGTTTGATCCGACGAAAATCTAGGCGTTGTTGTTTTTATGTAACAACTTATTGACATAGATATAAGAGATTTAATACATGTGTAAAGGGCACTTTAAAAAATTGGAACTACTGGAATATTAAAGTGTGATAGTTCATTATATTGACAGGACTATATATATAAGAGAAATATTCAAAAAGGCATTGTATCTACATGATATATTATTAATAAAGACAATTACTGTCTTACCATAAAACTCTGTATACCAGCGTTGGGCGCCAGCATGAATTTACAATATTATTTTGAAACAATAATCTTTCGTTCGAGGTTCAAACTTAAAAAGTTCAGCTGCTTTAGTTGATTTGCGCGATTTTTTATTTAAAAAGTTTCCATTTTATATATTCCTTTCAATTTTCATAGTTTTGCCACAAACTTCAAGAGAAAACTTTACTCGCACTGAACGCTGACAAGCACGAAGGCAGACGGACAGACAGACAGACAGACACAAGCCATTACATTTCAGGTCAAAGTTTTCACTTGAAGTACATTGACTTCGATTGTTGGTCGTTATGATGAGTCTTCACGAGAAGCGCGTCAACGTTGAATCCGATTAACTTGTTATTAGTTCGTTCGTTTGAGCGTTCTTAAGTTTATTTTGTTGTAAATTAATGCAAACTACATGCAACTTTATGACCTCCGCTGAATATTTATGATTATAAATATTTTGTTGCCGTAAGCAAATCGTTGTTGGCTAAGAGAGAGATGCGGCAGGCTGATAACTAATACTTTAAACGTTTACCTGGAAAATTCGCAGTGCACCTTGCAGTATTTTGGTCGATTATGTAATTATTTTTCTCATTTTTTTTATACTATATTGGCATTTATTTTGTGCGAATCCGCATTTAGAATTTCACTGAATTGAAATAGAAGACAGTGAATGAGTCGTGTGCTGCTCAATTATTTATGGAATTCGTTTATCGTTCATTCGAAATATTTTTGTGTTTTTGTTATTTTTATGAAGCTGCTTTGTTTTGCTGCGGATTGTACATTTGTTTGATATTAGGATTTATTGAGCAGACATTGGGGTTAGGCGGGATATACTTCCGTATATGAGCTGGGGAAAGCACCGACTGGACAGAGTGAAACTGTTTGTTGTTTATTTTACACCTACGATTGGCTGTTTACACTGAAAAAGTTTGAAAGATTTTCATTTTTTCGAAGCAACATTGCAAGTAAATAAATTATTGGAACTGCACAATAATTCTCTTTAAATTTTTCGACACATATATGAAACTGCTGTGCTTGAAAATAACAATAAACATATTTAATATTGTGTTGTATGTTCATCAAAGTACTCAGGATATTGAGAAAAATGGGGGTGAAAACCAGGAAAAAAAAATTAACACAACCCCTGCTCTAAGAGTGTATGCGAACATTTTGGCCTAGGTCTAATTTTAAAGGATATGATTCAGTTTGTAATTTTTCATATCAGCTGTAAAATACTTAAAAAATGGCAAAAAAAAAAAACATATTTTCTCGTAAACGTGACGTGATGTGAAGTTTTTGAGCCAATAATTGTAACAACGACCGCAATATGTCTCTTTTAAATTTTAATTTCGAATGCGCTAGATGCATATTGTATTTGACTAGTTTAATAAAAAGTGCCACAACTAGTTGTCCTCCCACACTTATAAAGTACATTTACAATTATTTTTGTATCTTGCAGCTATGACTGTCTCTGTGACGCATGCAACGCAAGGTGCAACTGTTATGGTTACCAGCAAACCCACGCCTAGCAGTTGCTATACGAGCACGCGTTCCGCAGCGATGATGGCATTGATGGGTCAGCATGGCGCTGCAGTAATAAAAAAGAGTCCTTTGCCGAGCACAAAGCACAATGGCGGTGCCAACAATAGCAGCAGTGGCACTTCAGCAAACAACGTTTCAACTAAAGTCACTGCTACAGCAAAAAATTCAAATGCACAATCTAAATCTGTACCTTTAGCTACTGCTACTACTTCAACTACTACAACTAGTTCGTCTAATTATAGTACCGGCAAAGATTTCGCTACTACTTCAACGTCCACAGTCTCGCCGCCCTTGGCCATGCGTCAATTCGCGCAGGTTAACGGCTCCATATCGGGTGGCAGCAATTCTAGTGGCTCCGACAATGATGGTTTCAATACGTCGACATCATCAACAGCTACAGCATTGCGGCGTTTGTATTTCAAGAGCGGACGTAGCGCCAAGCATAAGGCCAACTCATCCGCAGCTATGCCATTTAATAGCATTCCGATGAGTGCTGTCAACAATGCGACACAGGCATATCACACATCAATGGGCGGTGCAGCATCTATTGCCGGCTTACCAGCAACACATACTGCGGGCGGTGTTCCGAAGGTGAGTGTTCAGCTTATTCAACTCGACAAATGCCAACGCTAAAAGTATCACTCGTTTTACGGTGTAGGTAGTCATAATGGGCTCATCGTCTGCATCTATACCGGATGGCAATATCAACACCTCCACCGATTCAGCATCCACGCTCATCACAAATGTCACTCATACGGATACCTCGGAGACGTGTGATTCATTGGATCTGGGTGCGTACTGAAAAATGGCTTAATTTGAATTTAACGCTGCACTTGTAATTAAGTCGAGCTCTGATTAACGTTCATTTATAAAGAGCTCTGGCACACACGATTTCCATTTTACGATAGCGTTCAGCCAAAGCTAGCAACTCATTCTGCCATATATTCTGCCATATATTGATAGCTTCAAGGACTCTGTCACTGCTGCTTGACTAATCAATCTCGTTTATTTATGTATTCTATTTTTATGCGCACAGGCGATAATTCGGGCCAGAGTGAACCGCTTTTTAGCTCGATTGAGGAGCCACTGCTTACAGCAATACAAGTGGATTCAGAGCATGATTGTGGCGGCACTGAGTTGGAATTAACGAGCTGCTCGCGCTATCCACGGCCCGATATGAATCTACAGGATAGCACAGAGGTGAGTTTTATTTTATTCGTGTTTTTTTTTTATTTGCTTTGCATTAGGTGTCTCAAATTCGAACGGTCATACATTAAGCTTCACCAAACGAGGTGTCTATTTCGTTTAAGCTAAATTAAATACAATAACAAAAATTTATGGCGCTTCATTGACCACAAGGATATGGGCAGCCATTTTAGCGTGGCGAATAGATAAAAACGAAGAAAAGACTTTAGCTTCGGCGAATTCGACGTGGAATATCGTATGATTCGGTTTTACCGAAGTTAAAGTTTTTTCTTTTTTTAATTAAAAGCTACTTTTTTTTTGTTACCATTTTTTATATTTTTTGCAGGAAATTTTAAAGTCGTAAACACATGACTTCCGCATACTAACTTTTATTTTATTTTACAATTTATATGTAGCAGGTATTATCTACTGAATATAATTTATCTAGCTATATCGTATTTATTTCTTGAAACTTTTTGTTATGGTTTCGAATTTTATTACACAAATTGCTCACAATTTCATTTCATTTATATTCTTGTTTTCTAGAGTCAAGAATCATGCTTATCCATACTTACTGGTGAGCCGTCCTCAACAACGCCGCTACTGTCCTCCCATCGGCGCTACAATAATAATAGCAACAACAACAATAACAACAACACTAGCACTGTTGTAGTGGATACTACTTTAGTGCCATCAACAACATCGTCCGCCATGTCTAGAGAACGTCTGCCCAATACGGCTCCGCCGCCTTCAAGTAGCACTAAACACTTCACTTTCGATTTGCCAAAATCACCCAAATCCGCACGTACAAGTGAGAAGACACGCAACCACTTTAATTTCAAGGATACTCAGCAACAGCAACATCATGTGTACCAACAACAACAACAGCAATCCCAACAGCAACAGTATAGCAAACATGAAGTCTCGTCCTCATATGATGGCGCATACAATGAAGTTGATGTCGTGCGTGGCGGCAATCGGGGCAAATACCGCACACATGCATCGCAACGCAGTTCTGGTTATTATGCAGCTGACGATGCCGATGGTCCAGGCACCAGTGAAGCAGAGGATGATGAACGCGTTGTAGGACGCGGAAGCAAAAAACTACGTTCACGTGATTCGTCACGAAATCGATACACTTCCGCCGCCAACGGCACTAGCAACCTTGGCACTGTTAGCAGTAGCGGCGCGCACGTGTCAGCTGTATGCCGCACTAGCCCAAAGCGTGAACGTAAGCGTTCGCCGTCCACATCCGGCTGTCATACTTCCAGCAGCAGTGCAACTGGCGCTACTTCCAAAGTCAATTCCGCTCCGCCCACTATGAAGGATGGTAATTTCTTCGGCAGCAACACAACGCTGCACAAACATAACACCGGTGCCGTTGGCAAACAACTCTCGCCTGCACCGCAGCAGCGCAAGTACTCGTCCAGCTCCTCGAGTGGTGGTAGTGAACGTGATCGTGCCAAGGATGGCACCATGTTTCCCTTTGATCGCGAGGCCCTCGACTACGAACGCATACAGCGCGAATGTTTCGCAGTGCAAGAGAATTCCAGCTCGGCTACAGTCAGCAGTGATTCTGATGAGGCAGAACATTGTTCGGTCTACGAGCGTAAGCTATCCTCGCATCATGGCTCATCGCCCAAATCAGCGGATGTCTTTCAGCATTACACATTACTGACGCAGCATGAGCAACAGCAGCTGCTGCAGCAACAGCCTGCATCGGCACATGGCTACGATGGCGGCGGACGTCCACCATCTCGTAAGAACTCTAAACGCATACGACCCGATTCAGTAATACACACAACAATACGTGAGAATCAACAGTATGTGCCACAATCGGATGCATTTTTTCCGTCTTCGCAGCGCAAATCCTCATCATCGCCGAGTGATCACTCATACGCAGAGTTGAATAAGTTCGAAGAGATTGCTTCGAAGTTCGAGCAGATACCACCGAAACAGGGTTCCACGGCGAATCTGCATTTAATGTCCAGTCCGGGTGGTAATAGTAACAAAACATTGATGACGGCTGGAACAGCCAGTCCCACCGGTTCGTTGCGTAGCACAGCGTGTGGTGGTACGTCACCAACGAACCTCGACCTGTGCGTCGATTTCTTTACGGAAGCACAGCAAATGAATTCACGCAAGCGTTCATTCAAAAGCAAGCAGAAAAACGCTGCCGCTACGGCACTGGAAGATTGCCAAAATCAACGCGGCGCCAGCAGCGCTGCCGGTGGAGCTGGTGCGATCAATGTGACAGCAAATCCCATGGAGGCAGCGGCCGTTTGTACGCAACCGCGTGCCACAATTGTCGTGCAACAAGTAAGTCAACGAAATATTGTAACTCTTTGATGTACAGAAATATATCTACACACACCTCTTTATGCCTCATACACTGTAGATGGTATATTTCTTTGTAAGCTTTCACTCTCTCTTTTATTTGTTTTCGTTTTTTGGATAATGAAAATGAAATATAATTTGCTCATTTTCCGAGTATGCCTCCTTTTTACAAGAGCGAGAGCGTAGCTTGATCTATTCGCTCTTTTTTCTGCATATATGCAAAGTATCTCATAGATACGACGCATCTATAAAGCAAAGTACGCCTGCCAAGCAGCGGTACATTCGTTCAATAACGATACACCGAACAACAACGTGCATGAAGCAAGCAAAAGTATTCGGAAAATTCGTGGAAAACAAATATTATAAATAAATGAATGAAAATCACGCAGTATTTGCATATGAAGTGAAATAAAAACAAAAACATTCGTTTTGCGCACAAGTGAATATTTTTGAATACTATAAGCGCGGAAATCCTTTATTATTCGCTGGAAATGTGAACTCTTTTATGTGTACAGTTATTTTTGACAGACTATTTGTTAAATAAAGTGTATTGCAAAACATATTGAAAGACACAGAAAACAAGATATTGTATCTTAAAGAATTCTCACACAATTGAACTTAAAACAACAGCAAAATGGCACCATTTTATAAAAGAATCTGTAGAAGCCTGTCAAAACGTTACAAAGAGGTAGGTTTCAATGAATTTGAAATAAAAATATTAAACCATAAGAAATATAAAAAATTTTGCATAAATTTACTTTATTAAATAAACATATGCCGCGCTGGCAATAAAAAAAGATACAATTAATACGCACAGTTAAACAATATTTTTTCAACGTCATTTAGCTGACATATCGCTCTGATAACAGCAGATTAGCGCATGTATGACGTCAAACGTTTTGTACATAATACATATCTATGTTATAGATATCAAATATATTTATAATGTTTAGCTGCGGGGGGCATTATCGAATAATGAAATATACTTTTTTCTGTTTGATACAATAGCATAATTACAGGCTTAAATCTATTAAAATTTTCTTATTTTATTTTAGTAGAATTCAATATACAATAGTAATGCAAACATAAAATCCTGCAGACAGACAAACAGACGGACAAGCTTCAATTCAAAGACAAATATTTATCTATCGAACTTTAAAATATCTTTCGTCACTCAAAGCAGCCATAAATATACACAAACGATGGCAATTAATTTCAATACTTGTTTATATTTATTATATAACTTGTTGATACATCTACGAGCTTGTATAGACGAATTATGGTTTTGCTGAGCAGTTTGCGGTATGGTCCTAGAAATAGAAAATTTACTGCAAAGTTAACAGAAAAAGATTTTATAAATAAATATAATATTTGTTTGTTTTCGTAAAATTAATTGTTAGGCTTAAAGTTTGCTGAAGCTTTAAACCTTTCGATAAACAGTCATGAGTAGGTATTCTGATGTTGAAAATCGAGTCATATTAGCTCAACTTTAAATTTGCAAACATTGAGTCTTAAAACACAGAAAAAAATTCACGAGCGAGTCAACGAGTTTTCACGCTAATTTAAATAGCTTCAATGAAGGAAAAACTAAAATTATTTGATAGGAATCAGCATTCGCTATAACCTATAACCATATCATGTGCTTCTTAATCTTCTTATTGAACGCCTATGTGGCAAACTGCTTGCAAGCCTATTGGCATGATTTAGAAGCCTGAAGTTGTAGCGGCTTGTGTAGTGAATGATTTCTTATTTTATGGTGTTCAGCCTCAAATCTCGGTGTGTTGCGGACGTATCAGGGGCACCCTGTAAACTCACGAATACTTCTATTTTGCAGCTTTTGTATTCGCTGTCTGAGTGTTTTGGCTGCGATGCCCCAAATTTGTATCGCATATCTCCAAATAGGAGCCACCGCACAATTGTAAACTGCTCGATAGCTTACTCCTCCTATTGAGCATCCAAAAGAGCTGTCTGAGGCGACATCTAGATATTAAATTATGTTAGCCATTTATCCAGCGTCACACCTAGGTTTCTTGACGTCGTTTGCCTGATCAAGGGCGCTGTTGTTAAGCCAAATGTGAGGCGGCATTTCTTTTTCTAAGTGTGAAACACACATTTATGCACTTCCCTGCATTTAGTTTAATATTCACTTGGTTTAATTCTCCAGCTTGTGGACATACTCCTGCATGCCGTCTGCTGCATTGTATTCGCATTTGGCGTTGCAGAGAACTGCGATGTCGTCTGCCAATATGACTTTCTCGGATGGCATTATATCTTCATCGGGGTCAGGGAGATCGACAGTGCACAAGGCGTACAGCAACGATCCCAGCACACTTCGTTGTGGAACTCCGGCTCTCATGGGATGGATAATTAAGAGCTACTCTAGCACATTCATCATCAAGTAAAAAGTGGATAGAAGGATAGTCTTGATTTTCGCTAAAAGATCAGCGTACCATACTCGGTCAAAGGCTTTCTGCACGTTCACAAAAACTTCATTGCAGTACTTCTTTACATAAAACATCTTTAAAATGTGGTTCAAAACCAGATTTAGCCCTTTGCCCAGCTCTGTTTCACGCGTCGCAAAAATTCTTTTCCAAACCTTCGACAGTGAGCTAGCAATATATTCAGGCTTGTCATGCTTATGGATCATAGTGATCTTCGCTAGTTTCCACTTGCTAGGGAAATGCTGCATCCTCAACATTGCATTAAATATTAATGTTAAATAAAGAAACGCACGCCTTGGCAATGCTTTTCAGTTATTATGAGAAATTCTGTCGTGACCCGGGGCTTTATTTTTGGGCAAATGCCGTATTACTCCCATGATTTCTTCGGGACGGACTGCTTTCACTGGAAAGTTCATTCAAGGAACTGGCCATGTCATTCTCTTCAGCAAGTGAAAACGGTGTAAGCCTGCCCTTCAAATTGATTGCGAAGATGTTAGCCTGATCTTTCTCGGATTTAGCCAGCACACCATAGGGATCCTTAACAGGGACCAGCCGGAGAGCCTGCCTTTTGGTCGCCTTTGTTGCCTTTCAAAGCGAGTAGTTGGCGTCAACGGTGTAGTCCATCCTTTCCAGCTTCTTTTCCAGAAACTGTGCTTAGAACACAGCAGCAACTCTATTGTAGGCTAGTCTGTCCAGGGGATGCTGTGTCCTTGTGAACTTTCTTACACCTTATACTATATTATAATTTTAGTCTTAGCTAATGAATGCTTTAACAGACGTTTAAAACATTTTAAATCAATTAAATAATTATTTTACTTTAATACAATTAAGCGTGTCTACATCGAGAAGAACAATGACAATGTAACAAGAGGCATGCAGTATTGAAATTCATTAAGTTATTATAGTCTTGTATTGACAATCAGATACATATATGTAATATATATATATTAAAAAACACACACAACAAAGTACTTATGATGAATTTTATTTATGAGCATAATCGATTAAAATTTCATCTTAAAAAATCATTACATGTCAAAAATAACAATGACGCATAATTAAAGTGAAATGTTTATGTAAGCACTACATGAAGTCTGCAAGTGCTTACATACATATCTACTTATATATATAGTAAATAAGTTAAAAAAATTATAATAAAAAAAATTTTACTTATACTCTTTACATACAAGATACAAAGCTACTCTTAAGTCTTTAAATGGTATAATGAATCAAGTCATATAGAATGCATAGTTTATATAGATTGTAATAGTAAAGCTCTTCACAAAAAACTTTTAAAACGGTTGATGGTTTTTTAGTGGGCGGTGTGCTGCCTAGAAATATATACAGTCTTCCTATATTAGTTTTGTTTCATAGAGACAGCGGCAGGTGTACAGACAAACAGTCGGACATGACTAGTTCCAGCAGCCTGATCAATATTAAATATAATTTTTAGAATTACCGTTACAAACTCTATGACGATTTAATAAAACTATTCACACTGCATGTGTAGAGTATAAAAATAAAAGCACCTCCAACAGTGCTGAGTCACACACGCACAATCATTTACTGATACATACAAAACAGGACTTTATTAAAATGGCGCCGCAAAATGACGCGTGTACAGCTAGGCACATTGACTCATTTAAAGCAAATATTTATTAAATATATGTCTATACATATATACATACTATATATATTAATATATAAGCAGAATATACAATTTATTAACACAATTCATTGTATGTGCATACCTCATGTAAATAATTAAATTGTTTTAGTAGTAAAGAACTAAAGTAGGTCAGTACAAACAAAAAGATTTAATTGCATTGCGTATGCCAAGGATCAATGTCATTGATTGGCAAAGACGGAAGTGTATAGTTTTGCTAAATAACCTTTAACTCAACTATACAAAATTAGTTTATAGTTGTACATATAAATTATTGCATGTTGCACAAAGCCAGTTCATAAAACACGTTTATAGATAATTATCTGCGCATTCAGCCGACACATACGCTGCATGATTTTAGCCTTGAAAGCTGTTTACAGCTACAGAGCCAATGCATTGCAAAGCAATTCGAATTGTAATTACAAATGCAAATATTCGCTTGTATATCTCAAAAACAGATATGCACATAAATTTTACCATTGATTACTCAGTTCAGTGCTATTGCCCGGATTCGCTTTGTTTGTCTGCGTTTTACGATTTTAGATTTTAAGACCATTTGTGTGCATTTATCTTGTTTAGACTTTGGCAGCGTGTATAACTTTTGGTTTATTAAAGGCATTATATGCGTTGTTACTGGTTCTGACGCTGTTGAAGTGCTTAATTCGTAGTGCTGTTACTCAGCAACGATTTTGATTGGTTATGTGATTCAAGGTGTGGAACTATTTACATATCGTACTACTACTGCCTGCACTCTCTACTTTTTTGTCAATGAAGTCAAACACTTATCAGTGGCTCATTTGCAATGCAAACCAGAGTCTTACCAAGCGGCATCTGTCGTCGCCTGTTTATACTAAAAAATACACAAAAATAAATTGGTTTTTTAATGAGAAATATATTTAAATTTTAGCTTTAACGCTTAGACAACTAAAAAAGGTTTATATGGAAAGTATTTTGAAACAATGTCACACTTTTAATGGCATTGGACTAAAAGATACTTTTTTCACAAAAAAAAGTTATATATTAGGCAAACCACATCATGGTGAAATAAGATTGCGAGTCAAATTGATTCGCAATGGTCAAAAAAAAAAAAGGTTGCCTACTCATATATAGATTTAATTTGTATAGGATATATGTTCCTAACAGGATCCGTGTAGCACATTTTATTGAATTATTAATTAAGATATACCAAAATTTGTCGTTTCAACTTCATAAAAATATATTTTAGGCGGATCTCTTTTTTTTCTGCCGATTTGGTCCAATTTGAACCCTAATGAAGTTTTTTTTTCGAAACGTTGCTGTCACAACGCATCCAATAATGGTGGCTTTGCAATTAGTTTAGTCAAATTCAGTGCTTTGAAGTCTTTGCCATTTATTAAAATTGTTAAATCTTTTTTCAAAACGAAACAAGTTTTCGCTGAAAATTACAGCAAATACAATTAAAATTATGAAATTTTAAAATCTGACGCAAGAAATTGCAAAGTCTAAATAGGCTAAATAGGATAGAAAATGCAATTACCACTTGACAAAATTATATTAACTGAGTAGCAGCAGCACCATTAAACCATTAAAAAACAAAAAAAATTAACTTAATTATGTCGAGAAAACGCCACTGACCCATAAAACACGCTGTTCGGTACAGCTGAGGCAGTACGTGCTCAACTTAATATGCATGGAAATTTAATATTTAAAACCTAAAGCATTTTAATTTGTATCCTGCTGAAGGTCATTTCACAGCCATTAAACAATTTAGAAGAACACTTGCTCAACGTGTTTTTATGCTTGGTCAGTGGGTCAGTTCTTACAATTTAATATGCAATTGTCATAAATTTATTTTTAATTTTTTAATTCAGCGGCCATTGACTTGTGTAAGGAATTTTTATAGCCATTTAAAGGTATGAAGGTCGCATCCGCTAATAGTGCTTCTTGCCATTTGCAGAGTTCACAAAGTTCAAACAATTTTCTATTTTTGCAAAAATTTATGGTCAAGCCTCCGCCAATTGTTTGATCAGTTCGCAACAAATTAATTGAAATTTCTTTCATCTCTCATTAATTGTTATAGCTAATTAATAATTTTAACACTTGGCATATTAAATTTAGTTCAGGTTACTGAACTCATTAAAGTTTGGTATGAGCTGTGCCTTGGTGTGCCACATTATTTCGTGTACATCTTCACAATCTTCACATGATGTCAGTGTGCTGCACATACATACTCGTACGTAATTGTTTTTTAAGTGTCATTTATTAACTTATTTAAGTGGAATGTAGTACGAGTACGAGTACCATAATATACCCATATATCGCGTAAATGCCGGAGCGCTGTGCGTGCATTGTCTGAAGTGTTATAAATAAAACACAATTTTTTTTTATAGCAGAACAGAAGAAAATTGAGTCCAGCACCCAAACGTGTAATGCTTTGTAGTCTCTTGTGTAAGTGTTGAATGCAATGACCCCAATTGCTGCTGCAGTTATTGTTGTTGTTGCGTGCATGCGTGCGTGCGTGAATTGCAGATATGCTTACGTGCAGCACGTTAAATATATACATACTATACTATATTGTATAAAATAAAATGCATTGCAACGTCTTGGTCTGAGATTTATGTAGCCAAAAATAGCTCGCAAGCAAAATAATAATTCAAAGCGTTCAAACATGCGAATACAGTTTGCTGCATGCATGCAGGTGGACGCAAATAAGATACATATTCAATTACAGGATGTGGAGGCAGCGTTTACCTGGTCGCCTTTGATATTCGCATTTTTTTTTGCGGTTCACCGCGCTTGGCATATTGCCTTTACACAATTCAAATTGTGTCAAGTTTCCGTTTCTTGGTTTTAAGCTGAGCAACTGCCAACAAAAATCATATTAAAATTTGAGCTGCTATAAACCGGAAGCTTTAATACTCTTTACTTTAATTTTCTTCACACAAACAGTACAAGATTTTAATTTTTCTGACAAATGTTATTTACAAATTCTCAAAATTACATTTGAAGCGTAAATAATTCCACGTAACAGTGAAGATTCTTGAGTGAAAATCAACGTGATTATCTGTTGAGGTTTTCAAGGCCCAATTTCTACTTCCATATGGATATCTAAGGAGCATTTTTTATTGCTATTGTTGTTGTCCTTTTTAATGCAAGAATTGTGTGTCCCTTTCTAGTGATGTTAGTATAAAACTTTACCGTGCTGCGCTAATCTCATCATTCCACTAGGGTATATTCATTGTATTGGCGGAATCTGTACCAATTCTATCTTTAATTTAAACTGATTTAAAATAGTTGCTACTTCATCTTTACTCACCTTGTTGACGAATATAATTGCCTTTTCCAGTCTTATTACATATGATGCTCGCTTTTTTTTATCAATAAATCTTCATTGTCCAAAGAGCTACTGGTAAATGTCAAATCTACGATGCTTGCTTCGCCTCTGCAAAATGAACGCCAAACCGACGATTTTCTGTTCAGCTTCGTAGCACATCATCTGTCTTTGTTCATTTTGTACGGTTCACTTAACAAACTCGTTCCAGTCGCTAGCTATACCCTGCACGAACCTCCAGTGCAGGGTATAATATAAGTTTGTTTAAAGGTATGTAACAGGCGGAAGAAGACATAATAAAACATCTTAAAGCATATAAGTTAATTAAAACTATTAGTTTAGTTTAAAATAATATTTCAATTTATTTATTTTATCTAAATTTATTTATTGTGCAGCGCTACGCGCTTCCTTTATGAGTTTCGGATATCAACTGAATACTTAAAACTAAGCTAAACGCTATTGAACCGTACATGACTTCCAATGAACATCACGCGATATTCGTACGGTAAATTCCAGACGAATTGATCTGATGATTGCGGGAGTCAATTCGTTGAGTGGGGAAACGGAGTAAATTTCTTCGGTGTAATGCAGTTATGCGTAGCAAGGGTAGGCTTGAAAGTTTAGAGTGTTAACTTATATAGCCTAGTTTAATTTGGATGCCATGCCCACAATACGAATGTTTGATAAAACATGTTCGTGGAACGACTCGACGTTTATACAAGCATTATTGCATGCCAATGGCCTTATAAAGCAAACGAACATCAGTTCATGATCATCTATATTTATTACAAGAGCTTGTGACCACTTAACAGCTGTTGGCTTCCTCATGCAGTCTCTTTTCTTTCATTAAACGAAAGTTTATCAATGCTCGCTGCACGAGAGAATTCTTTTTTTGTTGGTTTGTTTCGTATTGGTATAAGCTGGCGATTGTCTGCAGCCTCTGGGGACTACAGCTGGCGAACGGTGTATAAGAGTATGCAGTGCCTACATAAGAAAGGTGGTAGCGTATTTCGAAGTCGTAAATTTATAACTGCAGTTTTCTCTCTTGTTTTATTAAAGGTGATTTTTTATTGCGGCGCATAGTTTTTTGATGCACTGTGCATATGCTTTTTAGTTACCTTTCTACAAATATTAAGATTTAAGGATTTTAAAACAAATACTGCATACTTTTAGGCAGTACGTACTCAAGTTCTTATTTCCATTCGCTGCAGTCAGGCTTTTGTATTGGTTTGCAATATTTTGAATTTGTTTCAAATTCAAAATGAATTGTTTTTTTATTTGCAATAAAAAATTATTTTAGGATTGACAAGCTTATTTATGAAGCTAGATACAATAATTTCTCATATATTTATTACTATGTCTGCTCAAATTTGTATATTTTGGCTATTTGCATTTTTAATTAAAACAACATTTGCTCGAACATTTGTTGCTATGAATTATTTTTAGCATTGGCGCTCAATAAAACAAAAATAGCAAAATCAAATATGCTTATATGCAGATCGGTTCGTAAACGACCCCTCGAGCGATATAAAAACCGCAGACGATTGAACACAGAAGGCGTTTTAATGAAAAGCGAACAATTTGCATACAAATTTATAAACATTTATTTATGCAGACAAATGATTGTATTCGTCTGCCATTATGCGAACAACATATGAGGCTTAGAATTTGTGTGTTGTCTAGTGTTGTTGTTGAAGTGCTGATTTGATTGCACATTGAAGTGTTAAATGAACACAGGCAGCTGTGCTGTTTGTAGCTCGGGGCGAGGTTCATTGTTGTTGAATGCCGTTTGCTTACAAGTTTTACAAAATTTTTGAAATACTATTTCACACCGACACAAAATTCATTTCAAATATGTACTCAAAAATTTGTAGTTAGTCGTTATTTTTGCTAAAAGTGTTTGTTTCATATTTCAATTGCACTCACAACTTATATTAAAACAAAAGTTTTCCATTTAAACATGCCACGCTTTTATAATTGTTACTAAGCGTTGATTCCAGTATATTTCTATAAGCATATAAAAAAAAAAAACAATTAAATTTTTAGAAAGCAATCATACAGTTTTTCTTCGCACTTCAAAGCATATGGCAAAGTTCGTGCGGTGCTATTTTTATTTTTATAGCCAATTGAAAAGTGATTGGAAACATTTGTGCGGCGTAGTTTTCTAAATGTAGCGAAAAAAAAAAAAAAAAAATAACAAACAATGTTTACGCTAAATGTAGCGTGTAGAAAAAAACAAATCTTAAATGTTGCGTATAAATGCAAAATATAAACCAAAAATTATTTGAATAGAATAATTTATACGAACTTGTTTTAGTAAAGTAAAAATTTTGTTTAGTTACATGCGCTGCTATACAGCTGCTAAGTATGTCTTCCTTTAAATCTTTAAGACTAGCAAATTGTCGTCCATTGGCATAAATTCTATGTGATATGCATGCTCCAGAGGATTTCGCTAGCATTTCGGCCAAGGCTGCGTGCTCTGTTGTTTGAAGAATTTATTGTACTGCTGCATATCGGCAGAGCCAAATTATGTTGAATTTGCGATGCGCTAATATTTTTCTTAATATTATATGTGTCCGGAGTGGTTATAGTTTACATGTTTTTTATCACTTAAATGGATAGAATTCGAAATGTTATCGATAATATTAACAAATTCATTCTTAAATTCCCAATATTTTATATTTTCTTTATTTTTATATCTGTCTGCCTGTCGCTGCGCAGATACATTTTGAAGATATTTAGCTGAATTGCTTTTTAGAAACCAAGTTTTGCCTTAATCAGCTAAAGTAACAATATTGATATAACACTTCCACTTTTAGGTTTTCGAATTTATTTCAATAACAACATACAAGTCCTTGTGAAGGCTTCTTATGAGCGTTCACTTTATATGCATATTGTTATATGCGTTAATAGAGCACTTCTAGCGCTTTGCTTTGTCAACATATAAAACACTTTAAGCGACATAAAACCATTAAAGCAATATTAAAACAATCCAGCTAATAGCGTGACAGTCAATTACCTGCTTACCTGTGCGCATTGGCATTGCGTATACGCAGTGTTGGCGCATTTTGCTGTAAGATTTTTATAGCCACTTGAAAACGCTTACATATAAGTATGTAGTATGTAGCTACAAGTGAATGTAATGGCTTGTTTCAACGGCTCATTTCAAATTCTCGAAATTAAACGCTCCCAAATGAATACGTACAGCAACAAGCAAGCGTAGATTCAACAACAACAAACATGTGGGTTGAATCGATTAATTTATTTGTTTCAAACAAATTCAAGTACATAGTTTGCCAGTTTGTTCCTTAAACTTATGCAGTTTATTTCATTCTTCAAATTTATTTAGCTTAGAAATTTAATAGTTTGTTTATTTGTATTAAGCTTATAATTATAGTTACCTCATTTGTGGGTTTTGGCATTTTAAAAAGTTTCAAAAGTCAAGTTTTTTCAACAACCTGCGCGAACTATGTAACTGAATTAATTTTTAACTAAGCCGCCAGTTTACTTAAAACTTTCGGCTCATTAAAAGTACACAGAATATATTTTATACAGTATAAACATTAAATATAACTTTTGAAAAGTGCATTTTCTAATAGAATTATCTCAATGTGTCTACTATGTTGAAAAAGTACATACTTCAGTCAAGATCTTCATATCATTTGATCCACTGTATGTGAAGTGATGCCTTCACCTCGTTGCTTGGTTTCTAAATCATATTCAAAACATTAAAATTTGATCTTGGCGAAAAAAATCGTGCGGACCATAACCCCAAAGCATCATTATTCAAATGTATAAGTTGCTGCTCTAAATGATCAAGAATTATATGAATTTAAAGGGTTTGGGAAACATTCGTACTTTAAAAAGATCTACAAAGTTCTGTCAAGTGCTTATTTATGTTAGTAATATAATAAGTTAGTAATATAATAATCATAGCTTTAAATGATGCAATGAATTTGATTTCTGGAACCTACAATTTATACGCTTCTCTTAGAAGTTTTCTGCAAGCGTTTCCTTCAAAAATATCGCCGTGATAGTTTTTCGGAATTTGCTTTAACTTTTTTGGCCATTATAGAGTTTTTTCCCGTCCTATAAGGGGATCTATGCCATTCCAAAAGAGATGATTGACAAATCCTTGTAAAAGATGGACTTCAGGTAGAATACATTTCTCAATTACATGGATGTTATAATCTTCGTAGTCATCTTCTTTCATAAATAGCGGGTGATTAACTAATCTATGGCATTGTGAAGCATACTTTTTATCCGTACCGGAAAACTTACATTTTGTATAATCCTGTTTCAAGTGTTTAAAGGTCTTTAACTCTATACTTTGGACAGCATGGTTCTGTAATTCATTAACTTTACAAAGCAATAAGGACATGTGTATGTTGCAGTTGCAGTCTGTTGGCTAATAGCAATTAACTAAAGTTGAGTTGTGTTAAATCCACTATTTGTAAATTAAAAACTAAATATATTATATTTAAAATATATTTTGTCGTCATTTGTTTCAAACTGAACTTTGCTTCTGGCCGGGTGTGCTCTTTAGCCCAAATATTGTTTGATCAATTAACGAAAAATTAATAATGAAAATATTTTAAGTAGCGATGCTGCAAGCCATGTGTATGATTTATAGTAGAAGAAGCGCCTTTATAACGGTATTCTTAAACATGCCAGGAAACACTCCTATTTAAATTTCTGAACCTCCAACAGCATCATCCAAAACTAAGAGTTGTCTCAATTTTAGTTTTGCAATAATATTATTAAGATTCCGTATTTTCGAGGCACTCTTAAGGGCGGCTTAGCAATATTGGGTTAATTGCCAGCGAAAAGATTAGTTCCTTGGCATCAAAGAAGTATTTTTTTACATAAAAACTCATAGATCTTAAATTAATGTCACTTTGTTAGTTAATCTTCTGACTGGATTGGCAAACTATCAGCAAATATATTCAGAAATCGATAGTATCGAGAAAAAACGAGCTTCGCTACTATCGATATTTTTATAGCCCTTATTTAAAGGGGCATAGTACATCAAATGATATGTTTCATTTCCACAGTGTTTCCCAAAAACAACTGAATACAACGAAGAGTGTTGGCAGCGTTTCTAATTGCTTTGCTAAAAAAAAAAAACAATAAAACATTCAATGTCAAACTAATTTTTAAAAAATTAAGCAATATAAATTAATTTTGTGCTGCATATATAAGTTGTTTATTTATATTTTTCTTCTTCCTGCTTACCTCAAAATTGTTTTTTGACCTTTGTGTACTAATAACAAAAACATATTATCAGTTTAAAAAAATATTAAACATTTCCAATGCTACTAAAAATATAAAACTTTCCACTAAACATAGAATAAATGCTGTTTCAAACGTGATTTTTATTTTGGAACACACTTTGGTGCTCTTCTAATTTCAATGGTGAAACTCTTCTACAATGCTGCATGCGATTTATTAATTAGCATTCAAGTTTCTATAACAGGATGTTTCAAACTTTCCAAAGTTTTGTTGGCGACAGTGTTGTCATTCGAATTTTTGTCAAAATTTTCTGCTGCCAATTAAATATACAAATTAATTTTAACAATATACATACTTTCAAGGTAGCGCCATAAAGAGCTTCTTCAATGGAAAAGGAGAATGTAGAACTCGTACATAAAAAAAAAAGAAAATATTTCTGCGGAATGCTTGTTTTATATCATATTTTTAATTTATGAGCAAAGTTTAACTAGAAACACTTTAAAATTAAAAGTCTTAAGTGGAATGGAATTTGTAATAAATTCTAAAATGGAATTATGCGTAGCACATATGTGGCACAAGTAAAGTTTGTTTGTTTGTTTTTTGTTTTTAAGCTTCAAAAGTCCTAAATTTAAAATTTAAACAATTTTCTTTTAACAAAATTTCTAATTAATAAGAAAATGTTGAAAGTTGCTTCAGCACAAAATTCAATTATGCACGGTTTAAAAACATAAACAGAAACCGAGAATAAGTTTTACAACGAAAATATGAAATTAACTTGTAATCAGCGTAAGTAAGCTTAACAAATTTCAACAATGCAATTTAATATTCATGAATATTAAAGTGGTTTTTCTATGTAAGTTAAGTTTTCCGGAGAACACAACTTTTGAGTATTTTATTGCAGCTACGAGTACCAAAGAAATTAATGCCATTTATTCAATGCCAAACTATTTGACTTCGTTTCATGGAAAGTGCTGCAATGAGGTCAATAAACAATAACATTTATTCAGAGAACTACTACAAAGCTTGTTACGCAGAATATTCCTTGTTCTTGTAAAATTTTAAGCTGCTTAATGAGTGAGTGTACGAAGGTTGTAGAAGTTGTTTTACTATGAAGCATAAAAAAATAAGAACAAAATTTTACTTTCGTTTAAACCGAAGCTGTAATACCATACACAAAACAAATAAACAAAAATATGTGACATATTAATATAAACTTAGCAGAGAAAAAGAACAAAATCTATATAGGCCATGTTTTAGCTGAATATATAAAAATCTTATAATCTATATAGCTAAATCGTCTTGTCTTGTCGTGCTGATCAAAATTGATTATATTTAAATGGAACTACGATATCTATTTTAATGCGTTACAAACATTAAGACAAACTAATGCTACCACTTCACTTTTTGTGTGAACGGTATAAATTAAACTGAGCTACTAACTGCTGGCAAATGAAAACGACACAAATGGTTTGATTTACTTGTAGATATGGCAACGCTAATTTGTGTTTGTATGTTTGTTGTCGAAGTTTTCTTCGGTGCTCTACATGTGTTTCTTTTACTTTTACTTTCATTTTTTTTTTTTTTTTTTTTTGTAACAAAAATGTGTGCAGTAAATTGTTGGGCTTGGGTTTTACCCAGTTGCAGAAACAGAAAGAAGCTATGAAGGCGCGCATATTTCAAGGTGAAAGATAAGGCATAAATTTCGCGGAAAAAAACGTATTGAAAAAGAACCAGAATTATACGACAAGCAGAAGCAATGTAGCCTTGAGCTACTTTAAAACTTTGCATACAAAAAAATAACAAAAAAGAACGCTGTATAACGCTGCATAATCGACATCTAGATACGCTATAACTACTTGAAATTTAATTTGCAAACAGATACACTGACAGCTAGAGTTAGACAAATACTATAAAGATGATGAAACTTTTTATTTATTCATTAGAAATTTAAATACAATTTATGGCATATGCTATGCTTCTTCTTGCTTTTAAAGTTAAGTTTAAACAGTGCAAAATTGTTGAGCAAAATTGTTTACATTTTAAACTATTTTCAATGCAATTTGATAAAAGTTGTCAGATATGTAGCCACATGTGATCCTACCCTAACATACATTTGCTACGGCTACAGTTTATAAAAAATTGCAAGACAGTTTTTGTTTATATTTTATTTAACAACTTTTATGTAAGACAGCAATTTAAGTTTTTTTATGAATTTTAATACATTTTATATTTAACAATTCTTTATTACAAACCAACACTCATTTAAAGTCAAACACTTAATATATTTAAACACAAATTAAATGTCAACTTAACCATTTATTAAATCTTTCTTTACCTTTTCACGCTCAAACAGCCATCTCTAAGTCTCGATAACACCATTGAAACTTTACTCATTAAAAATGAAGGCGATTTCATAAGCGTTGAGCAAGGCAAGGATTCAAATACGCGCAAACGAAACTCGCAACAACTGCAGCATCCGCCGCATTCACTGGGACAGCAACAGCCAACACAACAGCAATTAAAACGCGATGAAAATATGAGACAATTATTGGATGTAACAAATACATTGACATTCGAGGAATTGCGCGACTTTGAAATGCGGTAAGTCTTTTCTCTTGAATTAGAAAACAAAATCGGAATTTATTTAAAATATAAAAGTTTCGCTTGGATTTCTATTGGAAAATGTTAAACTACTATGAGAGCTTTGAAAAAGAAGACTGTGTAGCGAAATAAAACGTAAACGTAAAAAAAACCTACATGGGTGGTTACAAAGCAAAGTTTGCTTCGTTGAATACAAAAGAATCTAAATATGCAAATTTGAAGACTCTTATATTCTACAAGTTCCCGATTTTCATTCGGATAGCCAGACATGTTTACATGTACACGCCTTTTGATGCTGATCAAGATTATTTGTACTTTGTGTAGTCTGTTAGGTTTCTATCTGTTTGTTTTTTTTTAGGCCCTGTACCGAAGGTACAAGAGCCTATTGGGTTTGTGCAAATGTATGTAACAGGTAGAAATAATGGTCGGAGACCCCCCAAAGTTACCCCCATTATGGTCAGGAGTGATAGAGGAGTCGATATAGCCATGTCCGTCTGTCCGTCTGTCCATCTGTCCGTCTGTCCGTCTGGCCGTCCGTATGAACGAAAGTATCTCGGAAACGGTAATAGATAGAGACTTCGTGTTTTTTGCATTCGACTAGGACTGCTCCGGAATTTTACAAGTTTATTTTTAAATCTTGCCCCTCCCCCCCTTCCCCATAAAATCACCCCCAAGGCTAAAAATTTCCTCGGCACAAAAAAAAGTAAGTATGCCAGTATAAAAATATCGTCTTTCTAAGCCAAAATCCAAAAAGTTCATCAAAATCGGATAATAAATAACGATTTTATAAGCAATTGAATTTGAGCGACCCCCTTTTCGTTTCATACATAAAAAAATGTTTTATAAGGCACTTAGTGGTGCAGTGAGAAGTGGTCATGTGTTTGGTCATAAGCTAGGGGAACATTTAGTGTGTTTGTTAGGTGACCTGTGCTGGTACAGGGCCTCTTACAGTCGGTTACGCCCGACTGTGATTTTCTTACTTGTTTTCTGTAGAAATAGTTTATAATGTTTGCGCCTTTGAGTATGCAATACTTTTTTTAAAATACTCTCTTAATTACTATGAAATTGCGTATACGCAGAATGGTTCCACATTTTGGAGCCAGATCTTTGCCATTCCACAAAGTCTGTGTATGAATGAAGTTTTATATTTTTTTTATAATTTTTTTCATGCTCTTTACTTTCAAAAGCAAACACCCTTCAAATGTCAAATGCAGTTTTATGCAGCCACGCATTCTGCACCTCGGTATTGACAATGTGTCGTTCAACGCGCTTTCACTCACGCTCTTATCCAAAAACAATAAAAAAGCTGTCAATATGCAGGAAGAAAAAAACAAAAAAACAAAAACATTTATTTTGGTACAACCGACGCTTAAATACTCTTTACATTTGTTGCACTTTCATTCGCGACCAAATTTGAAGAAGTTATTCTTTTTCAAATATTACGATTGTTTGAATTAAATATATACGCCAAAATAGAAATACATACTTTAAAGAGTCTACAAACGCCTACTTTAAAGCGTTGTAAACATTTCGACTAAACTAAACTAAATTCGTAAATTCGTAGCAATGAAAATTGAGTGCTAGTATTTTTCTTTTTCTTTTTTAGCGAAATTGCAATGTCAAATGCTATCATAAAATTGCAATCGACACGAGTGCGTAATTTAAAATGAATAGCAGTCAATACGCGTTAAATGTTGCAACATGGACATTTTGGCTGGCTGAGTTTTATATCTGAAAAACTGCAGCGTGATGAACATCAATGCATCGAATATATATATATATATATATATATTGAACATATATAATCTGTTTTTTGCAAACAGATTATTTCGCTGGTTAATGTTTTAATTTATTGTGAAATAAATTCATTTGAACTGTAATTTATTAGTTCATTGCAAGCCATTATCTATATCAATAATTTTATATTAAAAGGAATAATAATTCCTCGAAATATTGTGCATTTCTAAACCAACATTTTATATTTCAGTTTATCTTTATTAAAAAAAATAAAGAGCAATCTGTCAGCAAATTTAAATCTTTATCTCTTTTGAAGAAAACATTTTTTATATGACAGCAATAAATTTATAGAGATTTCATTTTAGATTTTGCTTTATAGCGCTACACGTACAAAGACAAAATGTTCATAAAAATGTTAAATGCGTACAAATCGCTTGCAGGATGGAACAATTCACATCATCTGATTGCCATAGATGCCATGTATTTGCAATTTGCAATACTTTATCTGACAATTGTGCAACAATTTTTCTGAAGTGAAACTTCTTTCGGTGCGGTAGCGTTTAGCGGCTGAATAAAATAATGTAACGAAAACGGGGACGAAGTTGGCAACTTTAAAGAGTAATATGTATGCGTGCTGCATGGTATGTAGGTGCAAAGTAGTGATTTGCCCGTAGTACAATTCAGTTATTTGTTAAAAAATTTTGAAGTGAAATTTTTTTTAGGCCCGGTAGGGTATGAAGGCCGAATGAACGCGAGCACCGAGACAAATACGGGGACGGTAAGAAGAATCGAAGAGTGGAAGGGCCACCAACATATTCATACGTCACCTCACTCTTACTCCACTCGCATCACACTATTGAACAGTCGCCTCATAGCTCAATACAACTAACGAGAACCGAAGAGAAATGTCTATATAGCTTTTGGCGGCCATTCTTATTAGCGACCAATGATGGAATTTCGAGTGGAAGTATACTGATGATAAAAAGAGAGTGGGTTTGGGTTTACGTGCTCTGAGTTTTTTTTTTTTTTTTTTGTAGAATTTGATAGCTTAACGAAAAATGCCTGCCTCCAACTAAATTATTTTGTGAGAGTTGTAAACCATTCATCAGATTGTAATGAAACTTTTTTTTTAGTTTTTCTGCATGCCCCACGAAGATTACTGCTTCAATTTGGTCAAAATTGGAGGGAGTAATGCTGCTTCCTCCATATAAGCGATAAACAAAATATCAGCGACAAAATTTGGTATAAATGATAATAGGATCGGGAGTAGTAATTGAAAACAATCAGAGTGGTGATGCAAGAGTGGCGTAAGGATTACTAATGCTAATATAATTTGAAATAACAGTTCTTTTGAAAAGTATATTTCATCCTTTCAACACTATAAAATATTAATACAGCTGTATAAATCATGACAAAAAAAAAATAATAAATATTTTCATTGAATTTTTATGCGATTTGCTAGAGTGCTTGCAATAAATTTCATTCCTTTGAAGTGTGTACATCTGCTTTACCATAATTCTAGCTAAAGCAATTGTTGTATGTCATCAGTAACATAAGTTAAAGAAATATTACGCATATGCTGGCTGCTACATTAATAAAATCGTTTGAATGCTGCATTTAAACTTTTGCAACATTACAGTTTTCCTTTTGAAGTAGCAAAGGACTTCATATGTGACAGCAAATAATATGTTTTAAACATTTGCTCTTCATATTTATCCACACTTGATGGAACTTTGTACAGGGACATCTTTGCATATTGCAAAAGTTAGAGAAATGTTGAAAGCTTTCATTATTTCTTTATGCATATTCCTATTTGTTCTTTTTTTTTTTTTTTGTTTTTGCAAGGCACGTGGTGCATTTTCTATGACAGTTTATAATTGAAAAACATTCTCAGAATTATTACATCATTGTGTTTAAAGTTTATAGTTGAATATTACCCACACACTATACAATGTACAAAGCATTTGCAAAAAAAAAAAATAATAATAATTTTGCTGATGTTGATGCCAACTAATGGACGTCAATTCAAATCGTATATGTTTGCATGTACATATAGATTGCTATGGATTGGTAAACTGCATGCGGTTTGTTTTGTTTGACCTTCCATCAATACAGAATCCGTACAACACATATGTGCATACTAACGATTGTTCGCCTACATGTTCTTGGGCTGTTTTTGCATCGATGTGGTGATGCTCTGCGCACTGTAGCACAGCTAACCAGTAGGAAACCTGTTTATGTTGCATTAAAATACCTGAACAGCTCAAATGCTATACTTCAGAAGCAGCAACCTGCTGTGCTGAAACTAGATGCAATATGTACATTTATACAGTGAACAGCGAGTTGCATAGAAACGCAGTATTTCTAGATATGTAGCAAGCATTTGACAGGTTATGACATCTTGGAATAGTATACAAAATGAAATTGGAAGTTTCCCGAAATCGAGCTCGTGAAATATCTGCTTCCTGACCGCTGATTTGTTTGGAATCTTCATAATAAAGCGAAAGTAAATCAGATAAATAAAAAAATGAAAAATAAAAGTTCTTAGAAAAAAATTCCAGCTTAATTTAAAGCCCGTTTGGACTTCCGCCATACAAATTTGGTATACGACGAGTATTTCAAACATCGAAACTTTTCAGCGCTTAGAACTATGGTCAACGCTTCTTGGTTTGATGCCAGTTACGGAGATCCTTCTTAAAATACTTTTTATAAAAGTTGAAATAGGCATCTTCAGCCTACTTGAACATAGTAACCAACTAACTTTAAGTTCAGCAGATAATAGTTTAGTTTCTAGCAGACTTAAACATTTTCAGAGAAAGAAAACAAAAGAAAATGTTTTAAAAAACAGGGAAAACAAGAAAATTTACCTTAGATACGGTCGAAATGACACTTTTTTGTTTCGTATTGAATTTAAAAAATTATAAAAACCAAAAAATGTTTGTGTCTCTGCTGAACTGTCCATGAGTTTAGTAGCCATTAAGTCTGTTTACTTTAGCCACAAGGACTGCTGTACGTTATGCTTGTGTTGTGTTGTACAAAATATAAAGTGGTAATTGGATTTGTCTACCACTAGCCCAGCTAGTAGCAAATATCTTAATACGTTCAAGCCTAACTACTCCACATACATATGTGCGTCATGTACTTTTAAAATGGTTTGCTACAAGGTAAACAGCTGTCCATCTCAGCCTCTATACAAATTTCTATTGATTCGAAAATTAAACGGCATTAAGTTAGCAAACTTTAGTAACTATTTATTTAATAAAGAAGGCTTTAAACTTTACAAACTGCACTTATTTCGCAGTACGCAAAATAAAATGAAAAGATCTCATTCTAGTTTGTTAGAAAGTAAGTAAGCTTGTAGCTTGAAATATTCGAGCTGTTTGCGTGTGAAGTGCACATTTATTTGGCTAGTAGCAAGTTTAGCACTTTGTTGCAAAAATATTTGAAGGTAAGCCAACAATTATGGAAAACGTTAGAACAACAAAAATAAAAGCAAGTACACAAGTACTTGTACAAACCAGTCTGTAATTGAAGGAAAATAGTGTTTGTATTAGTTACTTGGCTTTTAGTCTATATGTATATTAAATACAATTTGCCTCAAGGATCATTGATAACAATTTGCACGTTTTAACAGCTAAGGACATTGAACGTTCTTAGTTATTTGTTGGCCGTGTACTCAATTTACCTTGAAATGTTTATAAACAAGACAAAATGTGCAGAAGTATATTTCGACTTATTACAGAATTGCTAAGCTACGCATTCAACTAAATTTTCGTTTTATTTTCTATTTGTCACTGTTATTCAGTTACGGCTCACCACATCATAGTCGTTCACAATCGGTTAAAACACCCGGCAGTCGTGCCTCCGGTCGGCCAAATCAATTATGTCTACCGCAACAGCGTTCACGGTAAGTTTTGAAGCAACATAATTTACGATGTTTTGTTAGCAATGCGTCGAGCCATTGTGATGCAATTATGTTCCAGCAATGACATTAATTTGCTTCTTACAGCGTTGCGTCCATGCCCAATACAGGCGTCGAAGAGGAATACTATAGACTGAGACACTTTTCCATTACGGGCAAGGGCGTAGTCAATCGTGGTGACTCGCTTAAGAGTCGACGTAGTCGCTCCAACAACAGTGTAGCCAGCTCCAACTCAAGGTATGTAGCAGAGTTTGTTCTGTTTGCCTCCAAACTTTATTGTTGAATATTTGAGCTTTACATTTTTTTTTTTTTTTGTTGCTATTTTCCTCACGCAATTTACAGCACTGAACACTTGACCGCCACACAGATTCCTGCACCAAATTCAGCGCGCACATCCGCCACATGCAGTCTGGCTTCGAGTCGAGAAAGCAGCACATCGAATCCTGGTAGCGGCCCATTTAGGTGAGTGAAATGCTTTCAGCAATAATTTTTTTTTTTTTCTAAATCTATGTATATACAGCCTTACAACAAGAAAGCACAAAATTATATTAGACTGCACAAATTTTGAGTTGAAATTTAATTTTTTGTAGAATCCAGATGACATAGTAATTAGTTTATTCTAGTAAAATTGTTATAGTCCTCACAAAAAAAAAAAAAAAATTGAAGTAAACAAAATTGTTCAGAAGCAGCTGAGCAGCAAAGTAAAGTAAGACAAAAAACTGACCGAGTACGCTTTGGAAAAGGTACTGGAAAAATATATAAGCCACTGGAAAAATGTGAGTTGACATGACACTCATATAAGCGAAAAGGCTCAAGAAAGAACGCTATAGTCGAGTATACTGGACTTTAAGATACCCTATGTACCCTTTTGAAACATAGATTTTCATTCTGATACCATTTGCCATTCATTTTTATAAAATAAGAAAAGAAATAATAACAAGCTTGACTACCAGATACGCTGTTCCTAACAATTTGTATGTGAACTACCCCTTCTAGTACTTTAGATGTAGAAGACATTATCCAAACATACGTAATAGGCGGTTCTCAAAAACTGCAGCTCTCT
The DNA here is from genome assembly GCA_035044805.1 of Leucophenga maculata. NCBI lineage: Eukaryota > Metazoa > Arthropoda > Insecta > Diptera > Drosophilidae > Leucophenga > Leucophenga maculata. Next base: position 487,417 of record JAWNNP010001183.1, read on the forward strand.
GTTTGAAATATTTCATTTTTAATATGCGGTGAAAGCTTACAATGTTTAGGTGTGTAGCTTAAATAATTAATTGCTCAAATATTTAATTTTCAATGATATATTTTTTTAAATATTTACTCATGATGTGCACGCCTAAGCAAATGCTGCACACTTTTACGCATTCTAGAACAAATTTACATTCTAAATAATTTATTTAAACATTCTCATCATATATGTACGTTCTGTCTATTTTTCTAATTCATACAGAGTACTCATGCTGGGTGGACCAGCAGTTGGCAAAAGTTCACTCGTCTCACAGTTTATGACTTCGGAATATCTGCATGCATATGATACCAGCATCGGTAGGTGGAAATTGCTTTAATAAAATGAAATATTTAAATGTATCTTAAGAAAAAACAAATAATTTTTTTTAATTTGCATATGATTTGTTTTTATTTATTTTGTATAATGCTTTTGTACAATGCTTCGCTGGAAAATGTTTAATTTTATTTTTATTTCTCGATTAATTTTGTAGTCTTAAGTATGTAGACGTGACTGTTTGTGTAAAAAATTGTATTGTACGTGTTTCAAACAAACCAAGTCATACTGTCTTCAGCATTTTGCGTTGCATAAATAAATATCATAAAAAAAAAACAACACCATTGGCAACAAATTGGCATGGAAATTTTTCAAATCATTTTTGATTTAATATTGAAAAAAAAAAAAATTATTTAGGAAAAAACATGCTATTAAAAAAGTTTTTATTTTGCATTTAATTTACGAAAAACAAATTCAAAAAACATTAATCACTACGTTGCGCCGTTTTATTTTGTTTTTATTCTAATTTTATTACATCAATAAATTAAAAAAAAAAAGAAAACTTCGGTAAGTCCGATGGTTTTATACCCTTCATTAAAAATTGTTTCAATACAAAGTTCTCTGTCTTTTAACTAATTTGTAGTTAATTGATTCAATAAATAAAAGAAAAAAATAAAAAAAAAATTGTATATGGAATCACTAATTATACAAAAGAACATTATTCTTAGAGCTATTGTGTGTTCTGTAAACTATTAGACAAACTGTTAAAATTTTTTTTTTCTATTTTTCATGAAGTGTATAAAAATAAAACATTTAGATTATAATTACAAATGCATTTAAACTATTTTAATAAAATGTTGTATTAACTGTTTAATTTCTCTTCCATTTTTTTTTTTTTTTAATATTAACAAATAACAATCATAAAAATCATTTTCATAATAAATAATATTATAATAACTCATAACAATGCTTCGTATAAACATTTTCGAATAATTAAAATACAAAACACTAAAACAAAATAAATAATTAATTGGGATACTTATAGCGAACTGTGATATACGTATACATATTGAAAAAGCCCCTGACGGTAAAAAAAAACCTAATGAATATTTTAAACAATTTTCTATATAACTCAAATGCTATGCTTATCTCTACTTTAATGAAATTTAAAAATAATTTTACTTTATTATTATTAATAAATTATTTCAATTTTAATTGATACTTGTATCAAGCCGGATTAATGCTAAAGTAAAATCCATTATAAGCACACGAAACAAAGTAGACACGCACACAGCAGCAGTAATCCAAAATAAATTATAAACAGAAGAATGAGTTAAGTTCGGTACAACCGCAGCTTAAATACTTAAATACTCTTCACACAAAGTTTATTTAGATTCAGTATATATATTTTTTTTTTTTGTCTGGCATTCAATGCACCTTTTTGATGGCTGCGTATGAAGAGTTCTGATAAAATAATAGAATATTGTAATATATGACTTTTTTATGAACTTCTGAGTTAACCTGTTGAATCATCATAACTTTTAGTGACCACATATGACATATGGCTTTAAAGCTATAAAAAGTATTAATAGCAACTTTCAAACTAATATCTCAAAGGGAGCATTGTTCACAAATGTACATATAGCAAGCATACTCTGTGTAAAGTGTATAGAAAACACCATGTAGTCACATCAATAGACATTTTATTTGAATTTCGTATATGTTCCTAAGAAGTTTAATTCTAATTTGAAGTACACGTCCGCTAAACACTGAATTACACTAAGCTTCATTTCACATCTATGTATGTTGATGCATGCTTGATGTGCAAAGTATGAACAGTTTTTCTCAGTTATATTTGAAATTTTTTTTTTCCTTTTTAGCAGATCTGTTAAGCTTTTGAGACTACAATATAAAACAAACACAAACATGCCACTTCGAATTTTGTCATTCATAACAAAACAAGAATATTTCCAATAATCTAAAGCGATAAGCTTACAAATACATCAAACGAAAGACATACAAATCGCACATACATATATATTTTCACTAACATATTCATCTATGAATCATCATTTTTTTGTGTGTCACATTGCGTAGGATACATCAGATATTCCATAAGAAATATTTATATACATTTAGAAGTGGCTCTGAGCAGAGAAGACCTAGACAAACTAAACTCTGCCAGATTCTTATGTGTATGTAAATATGTATACCTTTTGAAGCAAGACTTGGGAAGGTTTTAGCTCTAAAATATAAATATTTATTTTATCTTGCATGAATATATCCTTATTGGTTGGCCCTGTACCGAAGGTACAATAGCCTATTGGTTTTGTGCAAATGTATGTTACAGGTAGAAACAATGGTCGGAGACCCACCAAAGTTGGCCCATTATGGTTAGGAGTGATAGAGGAGTCGATATAGCCATGTTCGACTTTCCGTCCGTAAGAATGAAAGGATTTTGGAAACGGTAATAGAAAAATAGAAAAATTTTAAAATTAACTTGTAAAATTCCGAAGAAGTCCTAGTCGAATGCAAAAAACACGAAGTCTCTATCTATTACCGTTTCCGAGATCCTTTCGTTCATACGGATGGCCAGACGGACAGACGGACATGGCTATATAGATTCCTCTATCATTTCTGACCATAATGGGGGTAACTTTGGGTGGTCTACGACCATTATTTCTACCTGTTACATCCTTTTGCACAAAACCAATAGGCTCTTGTACCTTCGGTAAAGGAACTAATAATACTAGAGGTTCTCGATTAAAACTTTCCAATAAAACCGGGGTTGGATACCGATACATAACTATTCTCAACATAAACAATATGGAACGAGAATGATGTTAAAGCGTTTATACGCAAACATTTTGTTTTTTCGACTTTTCGTATTACTTTTCATGTCAAAGACTATCGATAAATGAAATAGAAATATGGGTTATTTCAAATAAGAACTGATCAAGAATATTTATATGTATGGAATCTCCGATGCAAACGCAATGACAATCTTATTATAACACTATGTGTGCAGCATCTTACATTTCATATAATTTTAAGGATATATTTTTTTATGAATATTAAAAACCACAAACCATATGACAGTCGACAACATACTCTACAATTGCTCACTGCTGTAGTTTGTATATATATTATGTGTATGTATATAAATGCTTATGTAATGTAACATTGAAGTTTAATGAAATTCAATGCAAGCTAATTATTATTTACTCAAACCTCTCGCACGCACTTATGATTCTATACACCAAAAACCACCCACTACCGAACGTTTCTGGCGACTGTAGTTAATGAATGCATAACTTTTTAACTATATTACTTAAAGTTCTTATTCTGCGTATTAATTAAACTCATCAAATTGCAAACTTACTTATTCTTTGAATTTTATTCTTATGCAGATGACGAATCTGGCGAGAAAACCGTATCAGTATTACTTAGTGGCGAGGAATCCGAATTGATTTTCATAGATCATGCATACACGGAAATGTTGGTAAGTTAAACGAATAAAGAGAATTGAATAATGAATGAAGAAATTTTTGAAAAAGGAATATTGCAAAATATTAATATTCATGTGTTCACTTATGGTTGGTTAAGTTTAAGCTGCCTTTGACATGCTAAAAGAAGAACGAAAAAAAATACAACAGATGAAACAATTTTAAATTCAATTAAACTGAGGCTTTAATATCATTTACACGAAATGCTTTGTATGTAGCTGTGGTTGGTGGCTTGGTTTCGGTTCGAATATATAAAACAAGACAGAATGCTGCATTTGAGTTGCTAGCCAAATTGGAGTGTAACTGCTGAGTGAACTGCTAACGCTTAAAAAGTTGTTGACTACATTTTTTAATACTTAACTGAAGAAGGGTGTATATGATATTCTAAATATACAAAGTAGTAGTTGTTCATATGAACAGACAGATGCGCAGAGTCTAACAGACAAACATATGAACATGGTTAAACCAACTAGTCTCGATGAACTGTTCAAGAATATATTGTATAAACTTTTATTATTTCGTAGCAAAATATCATAATTTTCTTCACATTTTCATTATACTTACTTCTCGTTCTCTGCTTACAGCCGGATGACTGTCTGACCAGCTATGATCCTCATGGCTACTGTGTCATTTATTCTGCAGCAGACCGCACCAGTTTCAGTGTCGCCGAACATATACTTCAAGTCTTGTGGACCAATCAGAATATTGCACAAAAAGCAGTTATATTGGTGGCCAATAAGGCTGATTTAGCTAGAAGTCGCTTGGTTACATCTGATGGTATGTATACACCCACTTTTTCATATGCTTTTTTATTTACTTAAATCATAATCAACTAAAGCTCTTAATCATGTAAAGACAACTCAAGCATTTTTTGCAATGCACGATTGAGTTATTTTATTCTCACTTCATGTTTGATAATAATTCAATTGTTCATTGCAAAAATGCTTGAGTTGTTTTTAATTAATTAAGAGCTTATGTTGATTTTGATATGAGCTGCTAATCTGATTTGCATATTCATTTAAAAATTAAACTGGTTTATTTAAGTTGATTATAAAACTAAAAGCTGAACACAAAACCGTTGAATAGTAAAATTTCAAAATTTCTTTCTCGTATCGAATTTCGAATAAAATTGTTTTAAACAGTCAAGTCTTATGACTTCAGTACATACATAGGTAAAATAAATATTAGTTTTAATAAAAAAAAAAATGTGTTTCTGATTCAAACTTTAAGACGAAATATTCATTTTCTGCCTTTCCTACTACTCTTTCGATTTAAAGCAAAAAAAAACAATTACAAAAATTTTTTTCGCTCTTTTGAAATGTGAGCATTAAATGTCTAGCCTTCGACCGTGTTTTATTCAAAGTATGAGTAAAAATTATTTAAAGCATTTTCTGCTCAAAATATTAAACTCAAATTCTGCAGATATGAATGAGAGCGTAGCAACCGTCACAATTAATAAATAATTTCTTCAACGGAATTACGCCCAATAAGCTTAGCGCTGCCAATATTCACAAATCCTATTATTCAATGGCAATGTTGCGCGTTTTTATTAGCTACTTGTAACACGCTGCTACGCCAATTTATATATTAAATATGGCATTTTCTATTTATAGAATATTTTATACATAAGTCTACTACTGCAACAATTATGTACACTGCCAGCCCTACCACCTAAAGTTTTTTAATGTGTTTTTATTTTTCTTTATTTGAAGTATTCAAATAACGTGGCATATTGAAATGCAAAACCAAGTTGTAGTAAGCTATTCCACAATAGAAATATTTAATGCTCTTATTATATTGCACATAATAGGTAATGCTAAAAAGGTCTGCCGCACAATTAAGCTGCCCTCTTATAAAATATAATATTATTCTTATTTTGACTTTTGTCCCACATTCAATGGCACTTGCCAAATTGAAACACTTAACATTTACTGTGCGCAGAAGTAAAATATCTTGAGACAAAAAGGAAAGACTTTGAGCTTAGTAAAAGCATAGAATTTGTACCCTACACAAATGTTATGTACTACAAAAAATTGGAAACAATTTGTATATCAAATTTCCTAAGTGGCCAGAATATAATAAATTTGTATGACAGTTCTCACAAACTATTAAATCTAGAGACTTCCAATTTGCTATTTTTATTTTCTTTTCTACATATATGCACACTACACAGTTTGCCAAAAACTAATTATACCTTTGTATGTAGGGTGCTGCAGAAAATTAAAGAGTTCACAAAACTGAGGGCTTTTTATTTGAACGTCGGTGCTGTCGTTTGTGTAATTATTTTATACATATACCCTTACAAGTATTGTACTTTTGTTGTGTACTCACTTGTTTTTTTTTTTTTTTTTTTGTTAATGTTCTCCAGCCAATTTTTGTATAGTCTACACTCGGCTGACGGCAGCCAGTTGTGTTTACTTTTAATTAAAAGCTCATTTTAATAAGGTACAAACTTCTTGACTTCAGGCACTTTACCTTCTCCAATTTAAGTGTAGCACACTGTAAAAAGTTTGTGAAAATAAATAATGCCATATAATGAAAATATGTACATATATACGAAAATTGCAATGTTTCTTTTATTAAATATTTAATAAGTCGCTTTATTGAAAATAATACATAATAACCGAAGCAATGTCATTTTTTTTATGTGTTATTTCATGCGCATAAAACTTTATTATAATAAAATACACAACACGGCGTATGCGTAATATTGACTTTCTGCGCTCCTCTGTTCATTGTACACTTCATATTTAAGTAGTCTCTGTTTAGGCAACCAAAATGCTATCAAAAAGCAATAAAAGTCGCCAAGTAACTTTTTGTCACACTGTTGATAAAACTGGTCACGCCATAAAATAACTTAAGATTCTTTAATACTTTAGTTTTTACGAGCTAAACAAACCACCGAATATACATGGTGCAAATCAGAGTATGGGTCGTCCTTTTTATTAAGATTTTATTACGTTTGGTTTGTTTTGCTTTACTTTTCTTTTCTTTATTAATTTGACTGCGCTATTTTGATTTACTCACCTTTATAGAGCACGGCAGTCAACGAGACTAACAAGGTCTTTGGGCCAGTCAGCTTACATAACAAAATGACTTTTTATTAATTCAACCTTTTCATTGCTCTTTTTTCTCCTTTTTTTTCCATTTTAATTACAGAGGGTAAAGCAATGGCAACCGCTTATGATTGTAAATTCATTGAAACCTCAGTGGGAATAAATCACAATGTCGACGAGCTGCTGGTGGGACTACTATCACAAATACGTTTGAAATTAGAAAATCCAGAGAAATCAAGGTAAATACTATGGCGCTGTTGAAATTTCAGTTGGGTTCGGTTTGGTTTGGTTTTGATTGAATGGACGTATTGTCATGTTTAGACAAAAAAAAAAAGTTGCCATTTTAATTAGAAACAAATAAAAGTTCGTTTAACAAATGCTAAAAAAAAGGCAAAGTTAAATGTTGGAAAATAGTGAAACAAAGTGTAAATAAATGCAAAAAAAAACCAAACGTTTTCGAAGAAAAGTTTGCATTTCAAAGGTTTGTTTGTTTTTTTTTGGAAAAAAATCAAATGTTTAACTTTGGAAGAAATCTTTAAATTATTGTGCAAAATGAATTTCCGTTTGTGTCGCATTTGTATATATTAAAAGGACTTTCGTGTGTTAATAAAGCAAAATAATTCCCTTAAAATATTTTCTTGACACGCTCTCACGCTCTTACTTTAAAATATTCACCATTAAGATCGATACCGAACCATTTTGTCAAGCAGTTTTGCCACTCTAAAAGAGATATCTACAAAATATGCTTCGGGAGATGAAAACCGCTGTCCGCGCAGTTTATTTTTGATGTGAGTGCACAGGAAGAAGTCATTTGGTGCCAAGTCAGGGCTGTACGCCGGATGACCCGTCAATTCGATGTTTTGAGCGTCCAAAAACTCATTTTTTACGGCCGAAGTATGAGAACTCGCATTATCGTGATGAAGTATGATTCGTCTTCGTCGGTTGGTTTACAAATGGTTGTATACCATTCAGAATTGACCGTCTTTCTTTCCACAAGCGGCACGGATTTCGAGAAGAAACATGCGATCATTTGCTGCGCTGTGCTGCGCGAGCGAGTAACTTTTGTTGGATTTTGATCCTCTTGAAAGAGTTTCGGACTCATACGTCTATATCCACGTTTCTTCACCTGTCACAATTGAGTATACAGCTTTTGACGCACCTCGCATCAATTTCTTCTGCATTTGCTTGCACCAATCGACACAAGCTTTCTTTTGAATGATTGTCAAATTATGCGGTATCCAACGTGAACAAACCTTTCTGACGACCAAATGTTCATGTATGCTAGTCAAAATCGTAAGAAATTATCGCACGAAAATGTTTACGGTTTAATTCCATTTTTTGGATGAGACGAATTTTTCAGATGCCTGTAAAGAAACCAAATTGCACTCTTACGTTAAAGTGTTCACAGTAAGTTAGGCCTAAAAAATTTCAGACTTTACGATGGAGACGTCAGATTGCGTCTGGCAACATGTTTTTTTGCTCAGGCTAGAAAGTTCTCCTATAAAATCTATAACGATGTAAATTGTTTTACTATGCTAAATAGAAGGTAATAATTTCTATGGTTTGTGCTTAGCATATGAATAAATAGACGAAACAAGTCGATCTAGATATGTCTGTCAGCTTACTGTTGCATTTTATTTTACTTTTAAGGTATTCAGCTGAAATTCGATAGTTAAACTTATTCTTATTGCAGAAAAATAAATTATTTGAATTGTCCTGCCATGTTCAACCAGTACAAACAACCTGCTAACTTTCACCACATTGTATGAAAAAGATTTTTAATACAATCACATTTTCTATGGTGGCTTCTTATGGGCGGATGCTGCACATAAATATAAAGGGAAGTGTTCCGTTAATTTTTAGGGGTAGTACCTAAACTTTCTTTATAGAGTATTAAAGCTTCGGTTGGACCGATGTTAATATTCATTTTTTGAAAAGTTAATAGATTAGAGCGCACAGATTTAATTATTAGGAAACAATAAAATATGTCTTAGATGCGTTTCAGTTTCAACAAAAAAGCAGAAAATCTTTTCTTAAGCTAAATGTAAATTTTTGATTTATTTTATAAAAGAACTACAAAGTAATAATTCTCAAATTTGCATTTTATATTTGAGTAATGTCAACAAAGTAAAATTTTATATACCAAACAAAGCCAAGGATATTGAAATGGTTATTTATTTTTGCTTATATTAATATTACAACTCATATCCTTTCTTCTTTTTTTACAGAGATTTATTCCGCAAGCGTTCCATACGCAAATCGAAACGTCGCGCCTGCTCACCACTCAGCGGTAGTTGCCTAAATCCGAATACTCCACTTGGTACGGTTCACAGCGCCGGAGCACTTACGGACATTAGCACGCCACCGGGCAGTGCACAGAGCAGGTAAGCATGCACAAATATTTGTTTATAATAATAATAATTAACCGAACTATTTCTTTTTATTGTCCTTTTTCTTCTCCTTCCACTTAGCCCACGCAAATATCGCGGTTCACGCACATCGACCAGCCTCAAGGTTAAAGGTCTACTTGGGCGTGTTTGGCAACGCGATTCAAAATCGAAGAGCTGTGAGAATCTGCATGTCCTCTAAGGTGGCTAAAAGGAGCTAAGCAAAAAGCGAATTTATAAACAAACACATATATATACTATAAAATTATGTATGCAGAAGAACATATTTATGTACTTATAAATAGATATAAAAATATGAAGCTGTATGAATATTTTTTTTTTGTTTCTGAATGCGTGAATTTTTTTATCTGAGTTTTGAGTAAATGTACTAATTATCTTATATAGTTTTAGGCATAAAAAGAGCCAATAAGAAAACAGAACAAAACAAAACAAGAGTTCCCAAACACATTAAATGCTTTAATTTTAGACTTATTCAAATGTAAATATTAGTTTGTAAAATAACTGTAAATTATATTCAATATATGTATTCATAAAATAGGTTTCATATAATTGGTATTTAAAAGAAAAAATTAAGAATAAAAATTATACAACAAACATTTTGAATTATTAGTTTTATTTTTATTTAAAACATATAATTTTTTATCATTTTTTCAGCAGCTTCCAGACTTTATAAACATTTTTTAACGTTAAAGATTTAGAGAGGAACTGAAAATAAAAATTTCGAAAACGATTTCAAGTTTGCATTTAATAAATCAAAATGAAACTAAATAAGATTTGAATGCAGATTATATATGCAAAAAATTACACAATAAACAAGAAATAGTTTTTGATCCACTATTTCGGTTTACGAATACGAAAAAACAAATTTTTTTGATGTTGATGGCTTTAAAATAGTGGTGAATGACATCGTGATTCGAATTCATTTGCCACTTCCAAATACTTCGAAACAATTTTATCGAATTCGTAAACCGAAACACGAGAAAAATAACTAAAATTTCGGTCTCTTCCTAAAAACTAAAAAATCAAAACAACACCATGGCTTAAATGTCAAAGGAACAAAAAAGTTAACTCAAATCTTTCCAAACAAGCAACACAATTTACTTAATTAGCGCAAATATAGTCAAGCACACATTTTAATATAAATACATGGTACAAGTATAATCAAAAGCACATTTTCTTCAGTGTATTATTGGTGTATAGTATTCCACTTATCAATGTTGTAATGATTAACGTGGCCAAAAAATGCAGAAAATATTAGAGTCCACAAATTTTAAAATTTACCAGTTGAGTAATGCGAAATAAATTTATGGTTTTTTTATATATATTTAGATGCCTATAGTAATTATAAATTTATTTACAGGGTTTAGGTTAAGCGTTAAAAAAATTATACAAAAAAAAATATTTTTAACGTTGATTATAAAGTTTAGAAAAGCAATAATTTTAAATTAAAAATTTAAATAAAATTCGTACTGATTTTTAACATTTGGCATTTGTCACTTAAAAGCCAAAAAAAAAAAAATATAAATAACAAGAAAAAAAACATTAATTTAATTAATATAATATTTAACAGTATTGTTAAATATTATATTTAAAAAAATAAATTAATTAATTTATTGAAAACAAATAAAAAACAGAAAATAAATGTATTAACGTGAATATAACATTAATTTTTTACATTACCATATAATTATTAGCCTAAATTTAAAATAAAAAAAAAAAAAACAACAAAATTCGTAAGAAAATTGTATTGTCGCAGAAATTAAAAAATGCCTATAGGTGTTAGTTTCTTGTATTAGTCGGGACCATTACAGAAAGTTTATAAAAAAAATGCATCTTTAATTAAATACTTAACAAAAAATATTTCAATGTTTTTCTCATATAGCATATGTGTATGTAAATTATATTAACAACAGTCGTACGTCAATTTAATTCAAAGAAATGTAGAATGTCGAAACATAATTTCGAACAATTACAGAAGAACAGACCAACAGACATACGAATGTTTTTTTACAATTTCAGTGTTAATTCTTAATGTTAAACAATTATCTAAATGTAATTTTTGAGAACTTAAAAAAATATTAGGTCGCCTATAAGAACCATCTGAGAGAGAAGATAAATATATATGTATAAATAATATCAGACAAATTGCAGCACAATGGAATTTAAATATATAACTATTAATAATGCATTTCTCTCAGTGTAGCGCAATTGTACATTGTACGCAAGCTGAGTGCGAATATAATACATTGAATTACTTAAACATTTACAGTTATAAAACGATTAATTTAATAAGTATGTACTTAATTAATGTTAAATGTATTTGCAAATGAACTACAACATTTTTAATTAACTTACAAAATGTCTTAGTGTCATAAGAATATACCAAAAGTGAAACTAAAATCAAATTTATATATGTGTAAAAAATGTCATTTGTATTCAGTTGGAAAACAAACTAAAAAAAGGAAAACATGTTTACTTCGGTAGAACCGAAGCTTAAATACTCTTCACAATTGCGCTTTTCTTTAGAAAAGTTTGCATATACTTAACAGTTGTCAATGTAAAAAAAATACACACGAAATGTGTCTCTTTGGAGGCTATGATGGGGGATAAATAATTAGGCAAAACTACGTACATAACTATAATGACTTACTTTGTCGAACTAAGCAAGAATATATATTTCTGGGTTGTCCGATATTGCCTATAACTAAATTATAATAATATTACTCATATACTGCGTGAAGTGTATAACAAATTAGAGAAGTCATGTAGACAAGTTTTGGCATTCAATGGATTGGAATATGTTTCATATAAATGTAAATTTTTAAATGTGTCATTTATGAATATTATAAAACAAACAAAATACATGTATTATTAAAAAAAAAAAACAAACAGTCTATTATTTCTTTAACTATGAGATTATTTAAAACGCTGATACGAACATATCAACATTAATATGACTACATCAGAGTCTGTGATAGTGTAAATTCACCAAGACGGTGATTTATTGGATATAGCATTTCATTGTTGTATAGGAAGGTTGCAAATAAAAGATTTTCCAGATCTGTGTTCGCATCATTTTGCTGTCGTCATCTTTATAGACAATTCAATTCACATGAAATAATCTTAACGAAATTTGATCAACAAGAAAACTGACTTGGCATTATTCCGCCGCTGGTTAGATGGTGTGTCATCTATGTCTTGTGATACTTATGCCACTGTTGAATGGCTCAACAAATAAATCCATGAAGCTGCTGACATAGCTACACCGACTCGGAGTCAAAGAAGATATCCGTATTACACAAACTATTCTTTGTACACCAGAACAATAAGATATCTTACTTAGATGGCCTTCAACCGTCGTTCGGTCATGGCCGCATTTAGGAAGGCGCACCAGCAGATATGATATTATGCGATCTCTCTATGCCTGGTCATTTCAAAGCATGCCCGGTGGCATTATATTACTTCGTGCACTAATTAAGTTTGGGCTCCCATGTACACCATATGTGCTGGAACACTATCCTTCATTTGACTGAGTTCACCAGCTCAGTACAGCCGCTGGAATTTTATGCGCTTGACTATGTCAACCTCATCGAATAGCACATACAGCATGCGATTCAAACGGGATCTAAACTCATCGACGACTCTAAGAAAAATCTTTCTCAATCACGTTCCATGCTTCTGCGTCAGCAATACAGTAAGACTGCATTTAGCATATATTTGCAAGCGTGATTCGTAATTCGTTATATCGATATTGATATTATTAATTATAGTAAATTTTGCCATTAATGAACTATTCTTGAACTTTATTTAATGATTAGTTTTAGTTCGTTCGTTTCAAATAACAATTCACTGCGCAACCAACCAACAGTTTAATCTCTTTGCCAATCAGTTGCCGGTCGCACTCATCAGCTGTTTTACTGTTTTTATTCGCCATTCGACGACAACAAACCAAGAAACACGTCATATACGGAAATTAGTGTAATTTTAAGTTTGAATTAATATAAACAATTTGAATACAGTTTAAAAATAAACAACATTATAGTCTCATTGTAATTTCTCGGTTTTCCTTAAACACAGAATGCCACATACATATATCAATTGCGATAAGCTAAACAAACAGAAAGCAACTGCCGCCGGGCTTTTACATATTTTCGTATTTATTTTGTGCTATAACTATTAAATATGAATATATTTGGCTTGAACGAGGACTGCATTGAGCGCGTTCTCGATTTTTTGGACGACAAAAGTCAAATCAACTTCGCACTTGTTTGTGAACGATTTAGGCAATATTTTTTAAACAGAGCCCGGCACTATCACCTGTATGAATCAATAGATGAAGCCAATTATGACTCAAACGAACTCAATACTCTACTGCGAGTGGTTGGCGAAAATGTACGACGATTTCAATATTCTAAAGTTGATAAAAAATATCCCGACATCAGTAAATATTGTGAGCACATTGAGGAAGTTTGGCTTCCAGCTGAATTCAAAAAGAAGCATCTAAAAGAAATTGCGAAATTCAAATCACTACAAACTCTGCGCTGGCAACAGAATAATGCGCCCAAAGATGTTTCTAAGCTTATTGATGCCATTAAACATTTACCAAACTTAACAACGCTTCAAATGAATTGTGGCAAACATTTTAATGGTAAGCCGAAAAATAGTTAAATATTTTTTATAACCAATTGCTTTAACTGACTAATTCAATTTCAATTAGGTAAAAATCTTAATATGGTAAAGCAAATTGAAAGCCTCATCTTAACCAACTGTATGAACGTGTCGCTTAGAAATGTAATCCACTGCTGCATTGAGCTAAGAAATCTGCGTGTATTATGTATAATGGATTTTATGTTGTCAGAGGATATACTTAATGCAATGGTAAAATATTGCATTACCTTGGAGGAACTATCATTTTGTGAAAGACACAATGGTGCAGTGCAGCTATTGGCGGATTTACCTAAGCTCAAAAGACTTCGCATTGACGGTGACATGATACCGGAGGAGCTTTTTATACACTTGGCCGAAAAGAAAACTAATCAGTTGGAAAGTTTGAGTGTTGCGGAACGTGATTTAACGCCACAGGAAGCTGCTTGCATTGGTCGTATAAATTCGCTTAAGGAACTAATTTTTTATCCAAGCGACCCCGCTTGTTTTGATAAACTAACCGGACTGCTATGTTTAGAGTATCTAAGTGTAGTTGGTGCACAGCCGATTGCTGCAACAAGCTTCTTGCAACATATTGAATACCATAAAAATTTACGTTTTCTAAAATATCAATTTATGGCTTATGATCGTGCGTTTCCAGGTAAAATTATTCAAATGCTGGAAAAACAAAAAACGTCAAGAAAATACGATAAACTTGCTATTTACTTCTCTTCGATACCCTTTAATCCTGGTGATGTAAGTTATAATAAAATATATCGAGAGAAAAAAACAATTTATTATTGTAATTTTTTTATTTTATTTTAGCGAAATATGAAACAACTTATTTCGAAACCGGTAATCGAAGTAACTGAACAAAATTTTACTTTATTCGAAACATTTCAATAAGGGGAATGTTTAAAAAACAGTAAATGGAATGATAATCGAAAATGATTCTGGACGATGTAGAAGAATTAGTTCATATAACTCTTGTTAATTCCAATGGATGTATGTATATATATTAGGTCATGCAACATATCTGTTATTTAACGCTTTGTCATTTATGTTGTAATTAGACTTTATGAACTAAAGAGGTTAAGCTCTCCACCCCAGTGAAGGGACTGTGATTGTAACAAAATAAATTAGATGATTAAAAATAAACTTTAAATTACTATCTGCAATTTGTAAATAATTTCCAGCTTTCTTTCTGTCTATATTTGTACTTGTGTGTGTCTGAAATATTTATAAATTTTTAAATCTAGCGAAAATGTTTGTACTATGGTTTACCTGTTTGCATAGTCGAAATTTGTATGTATCCGTGTTGTTTTTTTTTTATTATATGCTAAGCGATAAGACTTGAATTCCTTTCATTAAATAATATAAAGTTAAAATAATGCAAATATATATATTATATACCAATTAACCTAAACAATGCCTTCGATTAATTCAATGATATACAATAATTATGTAAGAGTATAAAACTGTTTTTCAACTTTGTAAATGTAAACACAATAATAATGCATATCTACTTCACCATTTTTCTCAATTTTTTAAATGAAAATTTGTATTCATGAATTTTATTTAAAAAATGAATTAAATAATTGAATAGTTTCAATGAATGTTTTGATTTTAAATTTCGTGATTTCAAAATTTTTATTTTTGCCTAAATTTTGTGATTTCTCTAACAAGTTCAAGTTCAAAATGTAAAATTTTCAAAATTAAAATTAATTATGGCCCCACATAGTTAAATTTAAACACGTCGTTTTCATTTTTAAATTTTATAATTTTATATTATTTTATAATAATTACGCCCCTATAGCAATTCTACACCTTAGCGTAAACATATATGCTTTTCGGCAAATTCATTGAGCTAGAAATTTTGTCCCAACCATAGATACAAATCCGTACAATAAGTCTTAAGCCTGATTCATTGGTTGTATCAAAGCTATCCTCTTTAATACAAATTATTGGTAATCGCACTTCACAACCTCCAAAAAAGGGGTACAGAGTCCTTACCATAGGTACCCCGCATAATAAGATTAACATTCAGTCGCCCTTAAAAAACACCAAAAAAGGAGCTGAGATAATTATCGATACTTTCGGGGTGATCCACCGCTCAAGTAGGCAGCGCCGAGCATGGCTGACGATGGATCCGAACTCATCGTCAAACCCATGATGCTCGACAGTATTATTTGTTCATGGGATCGGATCCATCCTCGAACGCCGATAAGTGGCGCTGCCAGCTTGTCTAACTGTACAAATTATACTATTCAGATGTAACGCTGCTAAGGTTAGAAGCACCAACAGCTGTCTACGTACAAATTAAATTGTTCAGATGCGACGCTGCTAAAGTTAAAAGCACCGACAAAACCATACCCAGTAGCAGCAACTATTTTCCATCCGTCAGAAGAAGACGCCAACGTCAAATTTAAATTCGTCATTTAAATACTCGTGCCCTCGCAGGTTAATAAATATTTTTTTATAAATATACCCTACGCCATCGTTTTTTGAAAGGTAAAAACGTTACCAAAAGATTTATAATACTAACAATTACCATATTAACTAGTTTTGTGTAGCCATATTGTGTTAAATCGTGTCTATTTCTGTTTCTAAATGTTGGCCATTTCTTTCTTCGGCAACAGGGAGAAATACTGACTTCGCCCGGTTTTGCCGCCATTGCAACAGCGACCAATTACAGCGTTTGCTACCCACACTAGCGCATCTTTCGACGCAATAATATCGTAGTGTGCGTGCAAAGAGGGAGAACGCGAGTTATTTGCGTTTTGGGCTGCCATAAGTGTTTTTCCTTTGCGCGCCGTCGGACGGTCGAACGATTCCCATTTGAATCATCTCACTCGATAGAGATTTAAGAAGTAAGTTAAATAAAAATTGTACAGGATGAGTACGTATGCTGCAGACGCATTGAATTCAGCTCATTTGGAGCTACACGGTGGAGATGTGGAGCTGCGTAGGCCTTTCGACCCTACTGCACATGATTTGGAGTCATCGTTTCGTCTGACACGTTTTGCTGATCTGAAAGGACGGGGCTGCAAGGTACCACAGGAGGTATTAGGCAAATTGGTGGCGGCTTTACAGCAAGATTACTCACTACAAGATCAGGAGGCGCAATTTATGAACATGGCCATACCGCGCATCGGTATCGGTCTCGATTGCTCAGTAATTCCGTTGCGTCATGGAGGTCTCTGTCTTGTGCAGACAACTGATTTCTTTTATCCTATTGTCGACGATCCGTACATGATGGGAAAAATTGCATGCGCCAATGTGCTGAGTGATCTGTATGCCATGGGCGTCACCGACTGCGATAATATGCTGATGTTGCTTGCCGTTAGTACTAAGATGACCGAAAAGGAGCGTGATGTCGTTGTGCCGCTAATAATGCGTGGATTCAAGGACTCTGCACTGGAAGCTGGTACTACTGTAACCGGCGGCCAAAGCGTCGTTAATCCTTGGTGCACTATTGGAGGCGTAGCGTCAACCATTTGCCAGCCCAACGAATATATTGTGCCTGACAACGCTGTGGTCGGTGATGTGCTGGTGTTGACCAAGCCGCTGGGCACCCAAGTCGCTGTAAACGCACATCAATGGATCGACCAACCGGAGCGCTGGAATCGCATCAAGTTGGTAGTATCGGAGGAAGATGTACGTAAGGCCTATCACAGATCCATGAATTCGATGTCGCGTCTCAATCGCACCGCTGCACGTCTTATGCACAAGTACAACGCACATGGTGCTACAGACATCACCGGTTTCGGTTTACTCGGTCATGCACAAACACTGGCCGCACACCAAAAGAAGGATGTCTCCTTTGTCATACACAATCTGCCAGTCATCGCAAAGATGGCTGCCGTTGCCAAGGCATGCGGCAACATGTTTCAGCTGCTACAGGGTCACTCCGCCGAGACCTCCGGTGGCTTGCTGATCTGTTTGCCGCGTGAACAAGCTGCCGCCTACTGCAAGGATATCGAAAAGCAAGAGGGCTATCAGGCCTGGATCATTGGCATCGTCGAGAAAGGTAATAAGACAGCACGCATCATCGATAAGCCACGCGTAATCGAAGTACCGGCCAAGGAATAGATAACTGAGCTGCAAATCCCTAACAATTCCGAGCAACTATAAGTTAAACGTTCTTAAAATTAAAAATTTCAATAAAGCAACATCGAAAGGTGCAGATGGACTTCAGCACCTAACAGCCGCTTTGCGTATGCATTTGCACATTCAATCTCAATTTCCATTTTTGCTTTGTAATCGTACTTGACGTCGTATTGTTTAAAAACACACAAAAAACGATACAAACCTGGAGGAGTGAATTTTAATAAATTTATATATAAGAATTTTCAGTTTTCCATTTTATACTCTTCATACGTAGTGTGAATAGCACTCTAATTTGTAACGCATAAAAGAAAGTTTCTTTAATTCTATGAAGTATTTATATTCCTGACCAGCTCGTCAAGACGAATCGCAGTAGTTTGATGATATAGATCTGAAATTGAGTATAAAGTTTTAACATGTTCTAAAAATTAAAAATACTGAAAAAAAAATTATTTTTAAAGTGGTCTACTACATACAAATGTGAATCCAAATAGGTTTGACATTAAGTTTTAATAATTAAAATGATATTGGATTTAATTGTACAATATATATAAGTAGTTGAGGCCTAAGTAGCTAATGAAGCAATACTATATTCCAGCGCTGACAAGCTAAATGCGAGTGAAGAGTATCTAAACTTCGGTTCCAACGAAGTTAACATTTTCTTTTGTTTTTTTGTTTCGAAAATGCAATTTGAAACTTTTTTTAATAAAATTTTTATTGCAATATTACTTAAATCACACAGTACAAAAGTTCTTTCTGTCTTTATTTTCCTTTTTTAATTTTACATGGTTTTGTATAAACTATATAAACGTATACTTGATTAACTCAAAAAAAAAAATCAAATAAGGAAATTACAGTCGGGTGTAACCGGTTCAAATTTAATTGCTTATAAAATCGTCATTTATTATCCGATTTTGATGAAGTTTTGGGATTTTGGCTTAGAAAGACGTTATCTCTATGCTGGTATATTAAATTTTATATGTACCGAATAAAGTCGAATGCAAATAAAACGAAATCTCTATTACCGTTTCCGAGATCCTTTCGTTCATACGGACAGACATGGTTTATCTATCACTCCTGACCATAATGGGTGTAACTTTGTGGGGTCTACGACCATTATTTCTACCTGTTACATACATTTGCACAAAACCAATAGGCTCTTGTACCTTCGGTACAGGGCCTAAATATAGTTATCGATAATCGTGAATCGAGTGAATACGTAACTGGTTCCACAATTCCTTAAGAATACTCAAGCCGGTATGCCGCACATTTTGAGTGTAACCCCTATTGACAGGTGTATAAAATTACACGAATAAAACAAATTAAGAAATGTACAGTGAGAAATTTGTGAATGTGTATAGAAAGCTTTATAATTATAGTCGATATTAACTTAAAATGTAAAATGCAGGTTTTGTATGAACCTGAAGCTGCACATAATGAAGTAGCTCACCCAAAATATCTACATTAACAGTCTGTTTACCTTAATCCTACAAAATTGAATACATGAAATAGCAGAAACAAATTAATTTGCCAACCAAACGATTTGCCCACATTAATATTGTAGATCGTATCTCTCATCAAATGTTGGAAAAACATCGTACCAACATTCCGGTCAGTTCAAACAAATATCTGCTGTCGTTGCCGAAGAAGATAAAGAGCCACCAGTGCCGTATAAGCAACGTCAAAGCTTCGGTATAGATGCATTGTAATGAAGAAGGTTAATTTTATGATACCGTAACATAAGCGTTCTCTCGCGGGTAAAATACTTAGTTCAAATCAGTACACGAAAATATCTTTTGAATGTATTCCATATGAAGCCATGATTGAACAACGGTTGAAGGCAATATAAGTAAAATTGGAAAGGAATTCCAATTAGGTTTGACATTAAGTTTCATTGATTAAAGTTGACATTGGATAAATTGTAGTCTGGTTTTGATGCAATGAGTTGAAGTCTATGTAGCTCAATTGTCTAACATACTCGCTTACCTGAGAATACATGAGAACTTATATCATTGACTAACTTATATAAGATTGACTAACGATAATTCGTAGCAGAATTGAAAACAATTGTCACCATAGCTCAGAAGTCACAGTTTTACGAAGATCAACGTGCAGTGGCAAGTGATGGTACAGTTACCAAACATTTACTTAAATTAATCAATTTTTTATTTTGTTTTGTGTTGTAATACTTGTCTTGTAAACTATCACTCTATGTTGTGGATGGGTTTATCAGCGGATAGAAGCAAAATATTCAGCTACCTGAGCTTAACGTAGCAAACAGCTGTAGTAGAAGATGTGTGATTATTTGAGAACTCTGGTCGAAATACAAACCACAGATGAACACAGATGGGAAACTCTCTCTATTTCTCAGCCGCCCACGAGAGAGATCCAAATAAACACCACACAAACTGGCCTGGCCGACAAGTTTGGTTTTGTTTGCGGCATGTGCGAAATAAAAAGCCTCAGTATAGCACAAACTAGCAACGCGTCGTGTTCGAATAGATCGCAACGGAATAATTTAAAATTTACCACAAACGAAACACAGTGAAACGATCGTGCTCTCTTATTCTCTCGTTCCTCCACTTAAGACTTTGAAACTACCAGCGCCAGCTCCAATTGAATTTTGGAAAAGTGCAAAGTGAGTGAATGCAACTGACGAAGTGACTATCTCCGGCTCTGACACTGGCATGATCTACCTATCTGCCTGTCTGGCTGTCGGTCTATCTATTCGCGAAATGTTGACAACTGTCTAACTACATACAAACAAGTTTTTTTTCTATGCACATATTTAAATATACGCGTGTTTCTCTATTTGTATGTACATTTTTATGTATGTATGTGTTTGCGTGCGTATTCGGGCAAAGTGAAATTCAAATATTGCTTTCGTACAATAAATCCAATTGAAATGCAATTGCCATCGTATTTTTATTAGACAAAAAGAAGAAAATGGCGAAATGCAACTCAAAACGTACCCACGTAAAAAATTTATATGCGAGTGTTTCCGATTCATTATATTTTATGTACTATATACGTGGATGTGACTAGTCGCCAGCGCCGTCAATGTCTGTCCGAGGTCCCGTGTCCACTCTGCATGATTCATGTGTACTCGATGCTGAAGATTTTATTATTCTTGTACATAGTATATTCTATTTTTTTTTTTTTTGACCAAGGAGAACAAAAAAAAAAGCAAGATTGAGAGAGTTCCGAAACACACAGTGGCAGTGAATTATTTTTAGAATTATTTGTTTTCATATACCGAAAAAATTGCTTAGCAGACGAGCCAAGCCAAGCAGCGCCAACAAAAGCAACAACGAATTTGTACAATGAAACAGCAACAATTAATTTATAAAAGCGCAAAAGATCAAATACTGCCAAAGATGTTGTATACGAACAAGTACATAGATACATACATACACATGGTTGTAGAGGTGAAATAACACAGGAAGAGAGCAATCATACGGAGAATTTATCTCGTTGCAAACATGAGATACATTATTACAGTTATCAAACATGTCAAAATTAAAATTTGGTAATAAGTATGTACGCACAGACATACATACATGTGTCTAATGATTGCCAATCAAGTAGCCTTCAATCCTAGAACTATTTAGCTATAGCATATATGTATGTGTACTAGTATTGAGATATTTTGGCGTGTGGGTGTTAGAACAAGCATTGCAGAAGCGAAAAATGGCAAAACCACACGCGCACTCTCATCTACACAGACGAATACGCACAAAATCAACGTAAACACAGATACTCATACGGTTCAAACACATACGTTTTCCATTTATCCATATACAGAACTAAATAAAACCCGCGTCTTCGTCCGCCGGCAGCTTTATCTCATTTCGTTTTATTTTTGTATGTAAAATAAACGCGAGCGAAACTTTTTATTATACTCTACCCTGGAGGACCAAGGTTTTACTAAGTTTGTGTTAAAGTACGCGAAGAGCCGAACTAGGCATTGCAAACCCTTTAAAGTATGTATATACATTAGGGAGCATCGATTTTGTTCACAAAAAATGGTACCCAATTTTTAGAATCTACGGTCAATTCTAAGATGTTTTCACCAAGAAACCATAGTTCTAATATCAATTCCTGGTCCGCGCTTTGGTGTTTCTAGTCCGATCCTGACAAAATTGGTATTAAAACTCTTGTTATGACCATATGTTGTGCATAATAAAAAAGTGTTTTTAATTCCACTTCCATATTTTGAACATTTCTTAAAAAAATAAATGTTTCAAGGATAATAACAAAGTCCTCTGGGCAATAAATAGCGTTGATTTTAATGGTTTTTTTATCTTTCTTCTCAGAAGCGATTCATAAAATTGGTCTTGCAAGGACGAAAATCATATTTTAAGGGCAGTAAGTCCTTTGATTCTATAGTATTTTGTCAGGATCGGACTAAAAACATTAAAGATATTTTAATAAAATAAAATTTCAAAATAATAAATTTTCAACTCAAAAAGGAATTGATTTTAGAACTATGGTTTCTTGGTGAAAACATCTTAGAATTGACTATAGTTTATAAAAATGGGGTACCATTTTTCATTTTTTTGGGCCCATACAAATCGATGCTCCCTAATATACATATATTATTGATCATCATCGGAATTCGAATCGATGTAGATTTCGCGATACAGCGAAATCGTGGAAGCTATTAGAGCTAGAGATTGACATTGATTTTTGACACTCCTTTAGGAGTGCAACAGTAAACGGTTGAAACCTACTAATTGGGATCTTCCAAGATGATTTCATTTAGTTCGAACAGCTTCTTATGCGTAACAGCACACCAAATACAAAAAATTATCTTGGGTTAATGGATACGCTTTCTTACATTCCCACAAACTTATCATGTATAACCTTATCCCTCTCGGTACATGGTAAAAAATTAGGTATCTTCTTGAATTTGGTGCAATATTATGTGTAAATTTTACTATGAAAAATGTGAAAGAACAAGTTTATGTGCTGCGTGGTATGATCTGGCATAATATGGTACATATATACAGTTTTGTTGTCAGTCAAGTCGATCATTTGTATGTACATATATAAATTTCGCCTACGATCCCAATTTGATTTTTTGGAACTTTCAGTCGACAGCAGCAGCAACTGTGGCGTTTCAAAATTTAACAAAAACAACAAATCAACAACATCGACAAACAGATTGAAAACAAAATTGAACAAAAGCAAAGGAAGGAGCAAACAAAAGTAAAACGCAAACACCTTCGCTTTTTGCTGTTTTCGGTTATTTAAAACTTGTTTTTAATGTGTTCCCTCGCTTTATTCCATACGAATTGGCACCTACATACATGTATATGATATGTATATATATATATATATATACACATGTATATATCTATAAAATAAAAAACCTCTTGACGAAGTAAAAACAGAGTAACGAGAAACTATCTACAACGCATAAATATTCTAATTTTATTTTTTGCATTTAATTTTGTGTAACACTATTTGGAAGTAGAATGATTGAAATGACAAAAAAAAAAACGCAAGTTTTTGGGGTTCAGCACAAACAATCCGTTTGGAAAAACTATGTCCCATTTTATCGTAGAAAAAAAATTTAAATTTGCAGGGCAGTGTAAAACATCTCGATGAGACTCAGCAGTACACTGTCCACTGCGATGTCTGCGTTTAATACCCTCCACATTTTGATATTCTGTAACCAAATCAGCAGAAATTACCTTATTACCGTTCAATTATGGAAACAAATTGCAAACTATAGCTAGATCTCGGAAATAATGAGAGCTAGAGTTTGCGTGTGTAGATATCCCTTATCCATACACAGCTGGATTTTACGAAATGTTGTGAGTGTCATGCCTACCATGACTGTTTGACACCCATTTTTCAAAACATTTGTTTTCTGCTATTTTTTCTTTTATTTTTAAATTATTTGATAATTTGCAAATTAATTTAATTAAAAAACACAAGTGAAACCACTAATTTCGGTAGTACTGAAGCTTTAATATTCTTTACACACATCTATAAAATTACAATCGTTGAACGCTACAGTGACTTTTTGAAGTCTTCATATATTTCGTGTTTTCAAGTGGAGGTCAGTGAAAATTAAAACAAATGTTTACTTGCAAAAATTATAAGGTGGGCATTTTGTTAATGGTGCACAGTAACTAAGAGTTACATATGTTCAAAATATAACAAGTCTCCTTACTCAATATATTCTCTCTAAGGCCAGATCTGTTCACTAGATGAACATATTAAATTGAATCAGTTTCTATATGAAATCTTTTTGTTATTGAAAGAAGGCTTTCATTTTCATGGCTTACATGGATTTAAACCATTATCTCAACATGCTTGGCAATAATTTAAAATTTGCTTAAGGTCGTTGAAACTCTTTTGAAAGTTCGAAAGCAAACTTAGGCCAGTTGGGCTAAGATGCATTCGACTTTTACAAAGAATTGGTATCACTAACTTTTTTCATTTGTTTTGTAGAGTTACTAGTATTATATATACTAGTTTATTATATATTATGATACAAAAAAGTAGCCATTTATTATTTATTTATATATTTTTAATATTAATAGTAAATAGACAGCATTTACAAACTATAAATTGAATTTTTTCCTAGTTGATCAAGGTATAAATTTAATTAAAATATAGAAAGAGAATTTCAGATTCGGTCCTATGGAACCTTGTATTATGTCTGGTTGTTTTTACGTAGTGATTATTACTATAACAAAAATCCGTCCGTCCAACCGTCTATCTGTCACCTCCACCGCCATCCATGCAATGATCCACACTCGTGTTGATTATATGAGATCATTTTCAAAATTTATGCAAAAACAAAGATTCAACTGTTTGCTTTGTCGTCGACGCGACGTCGCTGCCGACATTCGTTCTCTCATGTATATCTCTCTCTCTTACTCTTTTGCACAAACTAAGCAGTTTCTCTAATAAAAAACGTGCTTTGCTCAGATCAGACATCAATTGCTGTTTTATTTATTTTATAATTTGGATGTTTTTTTTCATCTTATATGTTTATTTTGCTTACGTGATATCAGCTACATTAGAATCTCCGAACTGACCATATGTTAAGATCGCATCGTGAAGCAAATTAGCTCCGCTTCTGTCCAGTTGGGTGCTCGACTACAATGAACGCACTTTGTCCGTTCGTTTGATAGATTTCATTAAAATATACTTTTATATTGCGTCCATTAAAGCTGGCAGATTCATTGTAATCTCATTGATCGAATGTCGTATATTCATATATTTAAAAATAAATCATAACGTAAAATGTTTATATAAATTTATATGAATATTGCACAATTACGTGGCGCCGCCGTTGACGCTGTCTATGACATCATCAACAGTTGTAGTAAATCGAGATTTATACTCCTTGTGTATAAATTTAAATTTGTTTGTTTTTTTATGAATTAAAACTTGATTTATTTTTAATACCCCAAGTCAGAGTCACGCAACGAAATCGTCCTCAAGGTTATTGCGAAAAAAAAACAAACCATAAAAACATCGATGCCGCATACATATGTATGTATATTTGTATCTACATATAGAATGTATGAATCTGTTGCGATCTGTGGCCGAAATGATGCATACAAAAAGGAAGTAAGGACACACACACACTGGACGCCCGTTGAAAAAAACTTGTTCTCTACTTGCCTTCAAAATGCGTTCGATACAGTCGAAATTTTTCAAAAAACGCAACTTAATTGTCTGCTTTGTTTTGATGAGTAAATAAGATACATACAAACATACGTATTCGTTTTCGGGAATGTGCTGAGTTCAAGGACAAAGCTATATATTGTACATATTTATACACAATGACTAAAATTCACTTGAATTTTAAAATTACAGTGAAGGCAATATATGAGTAACTCAGAAATTTGTCGAAATGCAATGCGAATAGCATTTAACTTTTTTAAAACCAACATATACACACATAGAAGTTGTACCTATTTTGGAGCTATATTTTTATTTATTTTCATTTGTGTATCAGCGGTGCAAACCAAACAACGGTTGAAATTATAGACAAAGTTGATGAACATTATATTGATAAAGAGCGTAAACATTAGACTTTGAGATACATAAAATTTTTGCTCCATCGAGATACACATATCTTCGGTAACTGCTTGATATTGACCCGATTTTTATTCCATCATAACGAAAAAGCGTCATCTCAACAGTTACAGAAAAACAGAAAAGCGATATGAATTGTTTAGTCCAACGCACAGAACACACAATAATTAGGCAGTTACTTCATCTATAAGAGTTGACACGCGGGTGTCGAAGTCTTGATGTTCACTTTTGAACCATTAATTTAAAGCAAAGTCTAAAATAAAGCCTCAGTGAAACATGAAAAGTATTTTTGGTAGTCCTTTCTAAAGAAAACTTTCATAATTTTTATAAAGTATTAAATTCACAATCTTTATCGCATAAACCTTTCAAGTAAAATAAAATCCCAATTCCCAAAGCTTTTTCACAATTGCCTATTTACATCTAACGTTCATTCAAAAATATTTAAATATTTTCGTAGTTTCCAGTTATGGAACTTCTTATGTTTCTCTTAACACTATGCCAACCTCCATTTCAGTTTTAGAAATCTTTTCATTACATACCCACATCTGTAGGTATGTAAGTCTAATGCCAGTTTAAGCCGCGCTATTTTATGTTCTGTATCACCTGTTTGCAAGAATTCTGCGGTCGTTTACCAAAAACTATTTCTGAATTTCTGAATGGGAATACATACTCGTATGAGCAACTTTACGATATTTTTTCCTTATTTGTGCAACACCTGAAAATGTGGCGCGTGGGCGTCGAATGGAGAACGCGAGTGCAAAATTAAAACGAATCGCATGAGTCGTTAGACGATTACGTTATAGCATCCGCCCACGGCAAACATATCACATTGAACTGAGGTGAACTAATCGAATGGAATGTTTGTTTTTATTTGCAGCAAAAGCGATTAGTTAGTTGGAAATGCAGTACTCAAGCAACACGGAGAGCAACTCATACTCAAGGCGGGACTCGCCCTCGCGCTGGGGTAATAAAGTGAGTAACGCTTACAAATGTTTAGTAATGCATTTGATTAAGTTAGTTTTGCTTTGTTCTTAACGCAGGATGACAAGGGCTACAGCTACAAGAAGTCCTCGTACCAATACTCAAGCAACGGTAACAATAGTGCCTCGTATAACAACAAAAAACCCGATCAAAATATAGATCAACTAGATGCACTGCTAGAGGATCTGAAGCATGAGCGTCAAATTTCAACGCGGGAGCGTGAGCTGCTGCCAAATGCAAGCTATAGAACCATGTGAGTACATTTTAGCTTTACTGAAAAATATCTATCTAAATTATTATATATATTTTTTTGTTGTTTTTTAGTGAGCGTGATCCCTCGGGCACAGTGACAACAACGCGTGTTATAAAAACAACTAAGCAAGCGGGTGCTCCAAATCAATTGTCTGATGATATTGAGACCTTTTCGACTTCGGACTACAGCACACTGCGCTCTGCAGCGAATTATTCTAGCTTTCAGGATAGCTTGAAGCGTGAGGAATACAAGCCCAAGGATAGATCGTATGGCGTTGGTGCGTAAATTTTAATTGAAATTATATAAAGCTTTCTTTAGTTACACTAAGCTTTCCTTAGTTACAGCCCACTCACCCAGTGGCGGACACTATGAAAGCAAGTCTAAAATCTATGAGAGTAATCGCACGCTGAATAGCACGGAACCATTACCGTTGGCGACCACCAACACGGTAAAAACCACATCGAGTACTAACATTGAAAAGGAGCTACAGGACATCGCTCTAGGCGATGACATCCTGCCAGCACCTGGCACTAAAGTGACTACCACTGTCCGAACCTACACGTACGAGATACCGGCCGGCAGCACCACTACAAACACTCTAAACCGTAGTCAGCGCCTTAACCATAGCAGTTATAACAGTTTGCAGCAACACGACTCGAATATCAACACCACTAGCAATTATTCACAACCGCGGCCAACAGTGCCACAGACTATAACCTATAACACGGAGAGCTACTCCACACTTAATCGCAATCAAACTGAACGTCCCATTGTATCAAATCAGACGTACGAGATACGGGAGCACAAAGAAACTAATACTTTGCATAACACTTCTACTGGGGTGCCACGTGAAGTGCCTGTGCCCGTCGGACCGGAATCACCCGGTACCAATGGTACTGGACCGAATAGAACTATCGTATATAATATACATAAAACCAATAATATTCATACAACGAGCGATGAGCCACCACACTCACGGTATCCACCACCACACAGCCCACAGTCACCACATAGTCCTTCCAACCTACCTCCAGGTGGCACGACAAACAGATACTTCTACAAGGAAACTTCAAATGTGGTCAACACCATTCATGGGCCTCCTGGCACAAATGAGCCGTTGACTGCAACACGTCAGCCGCCAATAGCTAACTATCCGCCAGCATCGCCACCGCACGGCTACCCACCACACGGCGATGGCGGCTACCCACCGAACACGTCTTACACTTACAACTACTCGTCCACATCGACGACCAACAACCGTACTCGTGGTCCAGATTACGGTACACCTTCGCCGTTCCCAGTTGATGGAATTGAGTACCCAGCAACGAACGGCAATCCACCTCAGCGTGTCGAAGAGCTTATGCAATCTTTTAGTAATGTGAGTTGTAAGACATTTTAATAATACTCGTATAAAATGCATATTTTACAGAACGATGCCGTCGATCGCGGAGACATCGAAAGCCCGCACCGCAAGCGCGAAATTGAAACCGCTGTGGCCTCGCCCAATCAACAGCACGTGCCCTCTGTGAACAAGGTCGGTAAAGAGGTATACTATCCGCCCGGACACGAAACGATGATGATGAAACGTGAAGAAATGGCGGCTGGTTCTGCAGCAGGTGTAAGTTTTTTCACCGAGGTGATTAGCCAGTCAAGTTTAATTGTATCAAATTTGCTTCTTTTTCATAGGGTCGTTGGGCGAAAGGTTCAGGCATGTACGAATACGAATCCGGTTACAAATCGAAGACAAAAACCAAGTCAGGCGGCGCCATGGTACCCGTTTGTCTGCCACTTTGCTGTGCTATGCCGTGCTCGATTATGTGAAACGTCTAATAACGATATGAAATTGTACATAAAATTCTAGCATCGATATGTGACGTCTATTTTAATGCTTATGCTAATGCTTTAACTACCACTAGATCAACTAGACCCGAGCAACTATCCCAAAAAGCTGATTGTCGTTGTTATCTTTTTTTCGACTAATATTGTTAGAGGTTTTAATGTTTTTAATGTATCTATTTGTTGCCTTAAATGTTTACAGAAAAAAAAATATAACTAAATTCTAGAAATGAGAACGCACGAAAGAATTTGTATATTTTCAATGCCCTACAAATACAAATATTTTAAAAACACCGCTCAATTGCATTTACCGCAACTTATTTGTGCCAAAACCCCACAATCGAAAAATTTAAAAGTCTCGAAACGCGTTTTTATTATGTATATTTTAAGTGTTACCTGGCCCTTTTACGCCATATGATGCATTCAGATGCAGAACTATTATTTTGCTCAATATAAAGTACCATATGCGCATCCTTTTAAAAAGTGTTAACGAGATTTTATACTCCGTTAGATATTTATATACATATGTAAACAAAACCCTTGTTATAAACTAATAAACTGACAGTAATGTAATATTCTTATACTACAGATGTAACCGAAACGAATAATACTAATGAACTACTACGATATAATCCATTGAGCTCTTAAGCTACAATTTTATAGTCGTGTCGTTGTAATGCAATTTTTATTTAATGTTAAAAGAAAAGAATGATTAACAAGTGTAATAAACAAAGTTAATAAATAATGCAAATTGCATTTCTAACAGCGAACTTGTTTACTTTCACTATCAACCTGAAGATGTATTTATTTGTTAAACATTGGTGTTGAAAAAATTTTAGTGTGAGCGATGAGAAACACTCCAATCTTACTCGACTTTGAAATTCCCTGGCGGTCTATCTGGATAGGCAGGCCGGCCATATCCTCTCAGCGCCAGGTAACATAAACTGGGTTTGTTGCTCAACAGCCGAAACCAGTCGCTGTGGAATAAGGTAACCGTGTACAAGGCCATTTTTGCATTAGCCTGGCGCTACGGGATGGATATCTATGGCATTGGTGCTAGCGCGCACCTTTCTAAGATCGGGGTCAAGCGAAGGTCCTCCGCCACTTCTCTGGTATATGTCAACGGTGATCATCTAAAGGGACTTAAATGTTCCCGAAGTTGAAGATATTATCCACCAGTAAGCAGCGGCTTACTTAGAGCGACTTAAACAACACCCTAATCAACTAGCTAGAGAACCTGGCCGATATAAACATACATCTATAAATAAGAAACTTTATGAGCATACTTAATACTTATCAGCTTCTTGCGGTACCGACTATCTGGCCGAAACTAAATGAGATGTACTTAGATATAAACACACTGGGAATAGATTAAACACTGCAGTTGGATTTGGTATAGATAAAAGTTGTATGATATATTTATTGTACGAGTATACGAAAGTACGTTTAGTTAGAGATAGGTTATCTTACAATATTTCTTTTTCGAATATTCTTGTATGTATCACAAAATCGATCTATGTATGTCTTGACTTCTAAGGAATACAAACTAATAGCTACCGGAAGATACGTTTAAGATCTATCGAGAATTTCATGAGTTCTGCTAAAAATCTAGTTAAAGAGAAAAAAAAAATTGTCTGAAAAAAATTTGTTCGATTACTCTACAGAATTAATATAAGTAATAATATTAATGCTAAGGGGGCAGAGTATTGTATGGTATTTTGCTGGGGATAGTTTTGCATATTTAAAAGGTGTTCATGCGGCTTACACACACGCATTCTGTATATGTATGTATATCTGTATTGTGTTGTTTGTAATATCTAATATCTAATGCTCCAAAAAGTAAATGTCTTTTGTACATAAAATCCATCAAAAAGCTTTGCTTATCAACGCCTCGTCATTGAATTGGTTCATATCAAATGCAAAGCTACTTTGTTGGGTTGTTTTTTAGATCGGCCAAGTACCATGTAAAAGCTGGAAAATCCTTAATGCTATAAACATCGTATTTGATCGAATTGAGGCCATCCGATTCGATTTTAGCCATACCATTGACTAAGTTTTCATAGCTGCAACCAAATATATTTTTGTGAATAAAATCAAATTTATAAATTCGTTTAAACGCACCGCTTAGGATTGGCTTTCTCCTTTTGGTGCTTGAGCATCATGTAGCGAGCAATGTTAATCGGATAGCGCGATATAAAAAGATTTGCATGCTTCAATCTGTTGGACATGTCATCGTCCTCGCCGCCCCAGCCGAAGAACGAATTGGAAAAGCCATTGACAGCACGAAAATGCTGTCGCGTCATGGCCGAGACGCCGCCGAATATTGTGCGGTAAGGCAATCTATACGAGATTAGTTAATATATTATTATCCACAGTGTTTTATGTGGGCACGGCACTCACTTGAAGTCCAGCGTATCAATCGCAACAGACATATGTCGCGGTTGACGTGGACAGTTGTATATATTACGATCATCTAGCGGCAAAAGATCAACATCGTGAAATATAAAACAATCCCACTGATAGAGTTTTAAGGCCTCCAAGTATCCAATATTCATCATAGCAGCACGATTGAACATCTTGCCATTCGTCTGCTCTACAACAAAAACGCGATACGCGATGTGCTGTTTCATTAAAAAGGGATGTATGTTACGCAGGAAGACGGAGAGATGTGCATAGCGATCCCGGAACGGCACAATAATTGCGACATGATACTTCGCTTTGCAATTCTCTGGCGCAAAGGCGCCTCCCGGCCGCAATAGAGGACCTAGCATAGCCTCAACTGCATCTAAAGATTCAATAGTTGTATTGGGCGTAACGGGACCACCTTTAAGAACAGTATGACAGTAATTATGCGTTCCGATTTATTCAAGAAGCTTACCTTCTTTGAGATCTGGTTCATCGCACTCGAACAGAGCTGAATTATCTAACGAATGCATTTGCGTTGCATTTCTATTAGAGTAGCCGACATCGCCGCTCGATGACGCACGCGGAAAGTCCCACGGGTGCGTTTGGTTCAAGTCTTTTGGAATGGAAGTAAAGTTTTCGGTGATCACAGTTAGATTACGTTCAACGCCAGATTTAGACATTGCCAGCGGTGCACTTGGCAGACTGCTGGTAACGCCGCTGCTGTTGCTGCTTTTGTTGTACACTCGTGCATATTTGTGCACCCGGCGTAGGCTGGAATGATACGAAAGTTGTGCAAATTGTTTTGCATAGGACAGACCACAACCCACCTCAGCTTGCTGAATGATGTCGATCCGACTATATCCGACTTAAAGCCAATATAGTTTATGACGATCAAAATTAGAAGTAAGCCGGCTAGAAAGCGCAAAATATTAGCTTTCGTTAGCAGCGATGCCATGACAGTAACCCCAATATTCCGTTAGACATCGCCCAAGCAAATTGACGACGGCGAAGTAAGATGCATAGCACTTCAACGTTCTGAATTACCAGTTGTCTTCGCTCAAGCGATATCCAAACTTTTTTCTCCAATTTTGATTTGTCTGAGCACAAATGTGGTGTGCTGCATCAGCTGGTTAATCAGCTGATTAAAATGATTACATTCACAATATAGAAGAACTGGTCATCAGTGGTCATCAGTACATGAATTGGTACCGGGTTTACCTGCTTGTAGACCTGTCTAAAATCGGATAAAACGACCGATATCACATTTCGATAGCAATACCTTAATGAGCCGCGCCACCAAACTTTTTGAAAAATAGCAACATTATACATTGCATCGCAACGACAAGTCCGTGCCGGGAAGTGTCCAGCCACCGCCATCCACAGCTGCATATTGCTAAATAGCTGTGTTTTTTGAAAAAAAATTATTATTATAAATTTGCGCCGGGAATTGCGCGCGTGCTGCGATAAATAAATATTCGCGCCGAGGTGACCTACTCCAGCTACCACTATGATGTCAACAAGTCATCACGCACAGGAAGTTTGCTGTTGGTCCAACCGCATGTCTGCCTCCATATTTTAATTTCTCAAATTTTTAAAGACATTTTATAACTGCAGACTGCAGACATCCAATTTCTCAAAAATCAGATGATTGAATTATTTTTATAGGTATAGCTAATTTCGGTGCCTTCATTTTGCTTACTAAATAGAAAGTCTCCAATTTTATTTTTTTCATTCCGATTTCGAGGTATGAGCAATTGCAAATAGAGTGTACAACGTGTCAAGGCAAGTTTGTTCCAGAAGCAACATGACCGCGATGTGATTATTAGAGTATATCCCGTACAAAAACATTTTGTAATATTTTGTATTTCAGTAAAAGTGTATTAATTTATGCAGTTATTAAAAAAAAAAAAATAGTTCTTTTGAAATTCACATTTATGTCATTAATAATTTGAGGTCTCCATAGTTCGACCATCCAGCGTTCTTGCAAATTAAGCAATGCAAACATCTTAGTGGTCTACGATTCAAATCGCAAAAAAAAAAAACATAGGTTCGTGATTTCTGTAGATTTGGCCTTGAATAAACTTTTGTACTCATGGTTGTACAAGTTTGTGGAGAAACTACAATATATCAGAATCTTTTTGTTTCTTTGGCCTTATAAATGCTATCATTTGGTGCCTTTGACCCAGAAGAATAAAATATTTTTTTAACATTTCTTTATAAAGGCCAATCATATAGATATGATCTATATGATATGTGATATAATATTCTAGATCTACAATATTATATCACAACACAACTGTTTTTACAACCAAAAGTATGAATCAGTTTTTTAGCTATCTATCTCAAATTGTATGTTATACATAGTTGAAGTCTAGCTAGTTCCATTGTCTAGCATACTGGATAAGTCAGCAGCGTGGACCAGCGAAGTGCAACTGTGAAAATAACAATTGATTCTTATATAATTTTCAGCCAACCAGCCAACCCAGAAAATAGCATTAAAAATAGATTTTTGATAGCCATCATATGTTTTTTCAAATATTTTCTCAGAGTCAACCGGAAATTTTAAAAAGTTTCTATTAGTTTCATTTTTTTGAGAGCATTAGAAAATTAAAGCAGGAAGATCAATTTGCCACATTGTTCTTTCCCGGATGCATTAACAGACCGTAATTACTTCTGCTGGTGGCTCTGTAATATCACTCGCCTTCTATAAAGGACATTTAAAGCTTAACGGAGAAAGACTATTATATAATCGATCTCGATAAGGTTTTCTTGTTGTTTAAGAGAAGTAATTACCAGCCTTCGATAATTATCAAAGACTTCGTTTTTGTTGTTCATATGGGTGGATACGTTTAATTTATGTTTATTTATTTTAATCCAAATTTTGGTTTGTTTTAAATTTAGAGCTGCATACATCTACATAAACAAGCTGCAGGATATTGCTGCGAATATATAAAAATATTCCATTCGAGCATAAACATTTTGAATTAAATTTCATGTGTGAACAAATTATTAGTTCTTATTACCGAACTAAATTGTTTTGCTTTAAAGTTCAAGTTTAGTTGTAATCTATGGTGTATCTGCTGTTCGCAACGTCACTTAAATGGCTGAAATTAAAATGAGTACACACTTGCAACACCCAAACACACACATATAATATTAAAGCAAAAGATACACGAAGCGCTCATACCTACCGCAGTCTCATAAAGATGTCCAAACGCTTGCCGCACACCTCAGAGCGGGTATTGCACATAAAAGCTTACATAACAAATGCCAGCAAGCGAGCCAGCTATCCAAAGTCAAACGTTAAACTTAAGCTCACTCAGGTCTTCAGAACCGGCAAAAGAAGGACCAGACAGTCAGGCCAGGCCAGGCCTAG
This sequence comes from Leucophenga maculata, assembly GCA_035044805.1. Lineage (NCBI taxonomy): Eukaryota > Metazoa > Arthropoda > Insecta > Diptera > Drosophilidae > Leucophenga > Leucophenga maculata. The sequence continues at coordinate 522,354 of JAWNNP010001183.1, forward strand.
TCTCACTATGCCACGCCATCTCTGATAAGCGCCACTGCACCTATGTACATACCTACAACAAATACACTGAGCTCATTCCTGATTAGCGCCAAGATGAGAAACCTCAACTTGGCTGCATTTAAGCGTTTCAGAGTTTTCGCACAGTGCATGATTGTCTTATCAATAATTTGTTTTTCTGCTCTCTGCGCGTTTAGGTAAGATCTGCCTGCGATACGAAACGAAGCGGAGTGTCACACGCCCACATTTTTGGAGCACTCGTTCCATGTTCAAAGATGAGCATTGCAGCCAAAGTTAAAGCCTAACCGTACCAACGCAAGATCTGCTCGCTCTTAAATACCATCAACATGCGGGCTAAAAAGCTGAAGAAGAACAACGCGGACGGACAAATGCTTTAATCCTCCGCTGCGGTGGCGCGTGCATCTTTCCGAATGAGTGAGTGTGTATAAATCCACTGTTTGGATTGCCCCAGGCCAGTGCAATCTGAATGCGATAAACAAATATTTTGCATCTAACCCAAGGCCTTCTGCATTGACTCATTCGCAAAAAGATTCTGCGATCAACGACCACCGCTTAATTATGAAATGCACTTTTTGGCCGACGGACCGACCGACCGACCGACCGACCGACCGACCGACGGACCGACAAGATTTCTTTAGCCATATGTACTTAAAGTTGTGTGTAGGGGCTGGGCTTGGTCAGCCTGGCAGTCGTAGCAAGAGGTACGCGGCATGTAAATTTTTAGTTGCAGTTGGTACATGTGAAGCCAGTCGATTTGTGTTGCAGATATGTGCTATACTAATAACAGCTTACGGAGTTATATAACTTTTTCTATTAAGCGCCAAATGAAAAAATATCATTTTAAAGGTAATCCTATTACATTTTCATCTGCCTTAGATTTTAAGATACATATATACAAGTGGAATAATCTAGATGAGCTGATCAAGAATATACTATTGCAATATAAGTTATACGAGTTGGAAACTTTGAATGTCTTAATTTATTGTGAACACCGAGAGGAATCGTATCAATGCAATATTTTTACACGTAGTGTTATATGAAATATTAGTTTCAGGTGGCTTTTGACTCCCCTAATATTTGTAAAGTTCGTCCAAAAATGTATTTTACTACAAACTATCGTATTTTCATATAATTCTCTTTAGTTTATTGAAATTTTTTGATATTCTGATTAGTGGCTATTATTAAAAGATAGTAAGTAGTCCTAAGGAACCTACTAAGAAAAAGTCAGCTCCCTTTTCGAAGAGAGCTGGCTACGCTCTTGAGAGGCCCTATAAAATGTATTCTTGATTAGCAAAACAAGACGAGTCAATCGAGCCATGTCCATTTGCCTGTCAGTGTGAGTGAGTATCCCTCAGTTTTAATTCCATCTTACTAGTTTACTCAAGTCGGTATGCTAAACCCACTATTAAGGGTAGGCCTACTTCAAACTCAACCTCCAGTGAAATAAATTATCTAATCTCAACGTTATGCGCTTGTCTAGTATTTCGCCTAAATACTTTGCCTCCTCTTCAACCTGTAGAATTACATTGTTTAGCTGGACAGCTGGTACCTGATCCCTGCGCAGTGTGTAAAAAACGTTTTTATATTTGCTAGGGTTTAGTTTCATATTCCACCTGCGATCCCAGCTCTCAAGCCGGTGGAGGTACGCCTGAAAACAAATATCAAATATGGAGATGACTGGAGTGATTGGTACATCTGCGATGGAACACCAGCTGCCATCGTATGGGGAAGGGATATTGAAGCTCTAACTTTTATCTGGAATTTGCGGTTTTGCAGAAACGATCTGAATAGGAGATAAAAGGGTGCTGAGACTTGTCTCTTCATTTTTGGGAGTAGTCTTATGTGCCATACACAATAAAACGCCACGTCAACAAAGACCCCATTACAGTATTCTTTGTTATCAAATGCCTTAAGAATATGATTCACCACCCTGTTAATCTGCTCAATAGCGCCGTGTCCTTCCCTGAAACCAAATTGATTTTTAATGTTTTTGTATTAAAACAAGTAAGCAAATTACAGTCGGGCGTAACCGACTGTAAGAGACCCTGTACCAGCAGAGGTCGCCTAACAAACACATTAAATGTTTCCCAAGCTTATGAGCAAGCAGTGCAAACCAAAAAGTTAGGAAATTAATAAGAAAAAATGATAATAACGAAAAGTATTTCGCTCCTCCCACTTCTTACTCCACGAATAAGTGCCTTATAAAACATTTTTTATGTATGCAAAAAAAAAAGGGAGGACGGAAGTATCATAGGTCGTTCAAATTCAATTGCTTATAAAATCGTCATTTATTATCCGATATTGATGAAGGGATTTTGGCTTAGAAAGACGTTATCTCTATACCTGCATACTTAATCTATTACCGTTTCCGAGATCCTTTCGTTCATACGGACGGCCAGGTGGACATACGGACATCACTATATTGACTTTATCACTCCTGAACATAAACGGGGGTAACTTTGTGGGTCTCCGACCATTTTTTTTACATGTTACATACATTTGCACAAAACCAACAGGCTCTTGTACATTCAGTACAGGGCCTAAAAAAATAAAATAGTCATTATTTCATTATTTGTGTAGGCGTGAAGTGTTTGTCTTCAAAATACTCGTTTCCCAACCGAAATTAATATTTGGCACCAAGAAATTTCTTCGTGTTTGTAAAAAAATTCAAATCATACTATCCGGCAAATGAACAGTCACTGCATGACCAGCGTCACTTTCAAAAAAGTATGGTCCAATGATATCTTTAGCCCAAAATCCGCACCAAAAATTGACACATTGTGGATGCAATTGTTTTTCGACAAACAAATTACGGTTCTTCCAACCCCAAAGATTGTTTCATCGCTTAGAAAGATTTTGTTCGACATTCGCTGTGCCTGGACAGGCTTTAGTTCTTGTTTTTTTTTTTTGACTTTTGTAAGTATGGATACACAGACCTTTTGCAAGTATACACTGTAGAGAGCTTCTTAAAATTAACAATTCTTCTCCACAACGCCGAATTGATGTTCTGTGATTTTTACCAACAGACTCATGCACTGCATCGATATTAACATTTAAATGGCTTGTTTTTGGACGACCAATTTGTTTAGCGCCTCCAACTGATTTAGTCTCACTGAATTTTTCAATTAATCTCTTCGTATGAAAACTGAGAATATTAAATACTTTTCATCTCAAGATAGGAAATATTCTCCTATAGTCTGATCCTGGGTTATATCCAGTCTCTACTCATGTGCCAAGTGTGACTGCTTTGAGATTGACGAAACACCCTATACATTTAATCATTTCAATCTATTCATTCAAATATTATGTTAAATTTCAGTTACCAAAAAAAAAAACCTTTCAATGAAGTAAAAATAAAGTGATTAAAGCCCACCTACAACTCACAGAACTTCTATATGATACGATATGTTTGGGATTCAATGTAATATTTATGTACATACAGATAGAGAGATGGACTTATTTTGGTGAGCTAAAAACTTTTTGGTTGTTACAAATTTTGAGTCATATTTCAAATACAATTCCCACTGTGTACGAATCTTTTAAACACACAACCCAAACTCTAATACTATTCATACGAAATATCAAATAGAACACAACTATATAGACTTACTAAAACTAATATGGATATTTTTTTTTGCAAGACAATCTTTGGTGATGTATGTTTAAGAGGACTGGCCCAATACAAATAGCCATATCCATAAGACTAGGCTCTATGGAATACATCATTCTAAGATGTCTTAAAAATTAAAAAAAAATTATATAATTGCAAGGACAAAAGCTAAGGGAAAGAGTATTAATAATCAGTATCTAAATACGAATATACATACTATGTATTTTTCCATATATATCTTATATGCATATGTAGATCTGGCTAAGTACCGATCATATGTAAAAGTACTTGTTTGAATATTCAATAATTTTAACGCTCTTCGCTGTTCTTGTCTACTTTGCATATGATGGAGGAAATGGAGCTGGCACCAAGAGCGAGAGCGCTCGTGACATCTCCGATTTGGATATATGTATATATGTATATATATGTGCTATACAAAAGCACACATACATAAGACACGTTCACCTCGCATCGCAATGAAACATGTGCGTCTTAACTAGCTTAGCTTAGCTCCACCAATAGCAACTATCCAATGCGAAGCTCCCACAACAAATGAGAACTGGTTTCGCTGTTGGAGCTCGAACTGAAATCGCACCCCGGACCGCACATTTAGCTGGAGATACTATTTAAAAATGTAAATAGCGAGTACGAATATTAATCATTAGCAGCAGCAAAATAAGCGTCAGATTGCACTCAAAAGAACTCGGTCAGGCTAACAAAAGTGCAGAGCTGAAAGCGCTCTCTGTGACACGCTCCACAGAATGCTCGGGTCGCTTTGGTTTCTAGTTCGGGTTTTCGAATCGGTGTTTCTCTCCGGCTTACTTTCAAAACTGTTGTTGTATTTGGCGCTCTGCGTATCTAACTATCGGCCTGCTGTTTATTTTCCCGCGATCGGCCAACTTATAGAAATAAAACAAATAAAGGGCACTTCAAGTAAATCAGTAAATGTTTTTGATTTTCAATAATTTAATATCATATTTCAAATTGATGACTTTCAATTTGGTGATATAGTAAAAATTTATTCGCATTCATAATTTCATTTCTCTTGTTCCGATCAATGACAAAAGATTTTAGTTTTTAATTTTATTTTTTTCAAATCGGGATTAACAATAAATAATGTGTCATTGAATTCACGCATGGGAGTGTATGAACACTTTATGGACCGTAGGAGTTATTGGCAACCAGCAATAGAGTTCCGGAAAACGTTTTGCTGTTACAAAGCAATATATGTAGTTCAAATTGACTTGGATTGATTTTTAACCGGCAGGATAAACAAATCAAAATGATTTTGAATCGAAATATAAGATATTTGTCAACATCATTTATTTCAGAATAAATAGCATGTTCAGTGAAAGCTCGGCGAGCAGTATTTCCGTTATTTGTAGAACCGAACTCACCTACTCTGGGCATATTCACGCAAAGTCCGAGCTTTATCCAAAAATCGTTTTGTATTTCTTTTTTTTTCCTTTTTAAGATAGTGATCTTATCTTCACCTCGTATCTGCCACTTTTGAATTTTGCATTTATAGCCTAAATGTAGTACAAATTCAAAGAAAATATTCTCCTCCAGCAGGGGGTTAATTCCAAACTTTAAGTTTTCCTTTTTTTGCACAGAATATTTCACTTTCATAGTTAAATGTGTTCATAAAGTCCTTAGCAGCACGAATGGGACAAGCTTGGTTTGATTTTGTTCCAGTTATCACATTTAAAAATTTTCTATCAATAAGTGTTAAAAATAATTTAAAATATACTTCAACAGATTTTTCTTCCCCAACAGATATTAGTATTTTTTTCAAAGATGCAGGTCTTACTTTAAAACCACTTCTTTTGTCTCCTTTATGTACTCCAGTTTAATCGGTCGACAAAATCTTACAGATTGAGGTGTGCGGTTGCTCCAAATTGGCATTTCTGATAAAAGAGAACTAGGCTCATCAAATATTTGTTTAAAATGAGCTTGAACAGTGCTGCTATCAAATCCATCGCTTAATATTAATTCGGATCCTAAAAAATTCGTGTTCTCCTCTTCCATTACAGCTTGAAAAACTGCTCTTTGCATATCAACAATTCTTTAACTAAATTAAATTATTAAAGTTGATCAACTAACACACACTGACCTCGCAAACACATTTGTAGAGAAACTTGCATCGATTGACTTTGACACACAGTAATGTAACGGTACTCTATTTTTAGAACAAACAAACATCACGCGTCTTTGTTTTGAAGCATTTTCTACTAAAAAACAAGTAAGGAAATTAAAGTCGGGCGTAACCGACTGTAAGAGGCCCTGTACCAGTTCAGATCGCCTAACAAACACATTAAATGTTTCCCGAGCATATGACCAAACACATGACCACTTCTCACTGCGCGAATATGAATGAAAAGAAAAGGGGGGTCGTTCAAATTCAATTGCTTATAAAATCGTCATTTATTATCCGATTTTGATGAACTTTTTGGATTTTGACTTAGAGGAACATTATCTTTATACTAGCATACTTACTTTTTTTTGTGCCGAAGAAATTTTTTGCCTTGGGGGTGATTTTATGGGGAAGGGGCAAAATTTTAAAATAAACTTGTAAAATTCCGGATCATTCCTAGTCGAATGCAAAAAACACGAAGTCTCTATCTATTAACGTTTCTGAGATCCTTTCGTTCATACAGACGGACGGACGGACAGACGGACATGCCTATATCGACTCCTCTATCACTCCTGACCATAATGGGGGTAACTTTAGGGGGTTTCCGACCATTATTTCTACCTGTTACATACATTTGCACAAAACCAATAGGCTCTTGTACCTTCGGTACAGGGCCTAACAACAACAACAAAAGTAAAACGGCACTTTGATTTTTATCACTTTCGCACAGAAAAAGTGGTCATTTGACCTATGTATATAGCTGGGTTTTAAAACATATTAGTATTGCATATTAGTAAAAACAATTTTTCAATTCGAAAAAAAAATAATTTCTTTTTAAATATGTATTTAAAAAAACTTAAATTTATTTGGAACTTTAATGCTTAAATTCAATTATTAAGATGCGTAGCATACTTTCATTAAAAATGTAGTTTTCTACAAAGTGAGAACCTTTATTGTAAGACCCTATTTAGTATGTTTTAGTATCAATGAGATTTAATACCCAACTTAAAAGTCAAACTTTTACTCTTCTGCTCTCTTTGAGAGAGAGAGAGAGAGAGCGTCAGCAGCCAAGCTCACCTATACATAAAAGTGCTTATATACGATTATCATTTTAGTATGTAAAACTTTAGAGCCCTTGATTTTCAGCAGCAGCAACAGCAAGCCGCATTCATTAGTCGCTAGACTGTTCAAGATCGTTAACGCGTTTCTCTCAGCCTGACGACTTTTCGTGGGAGTGTAGTGTAGTGTAGAGTGGCCAAAGCGTCGGTTCGAGTGCCCGTTTGCGATCGTTTCGTTCGACTTTAAAGTTTTTCATTTTTCGTTACGATTCGGAGTGATTTTTTGCAGTTTTCGGTTTACGGATTATTTATTCACTACATAGTGTTAAAGTTAAATGTCATGAAATATATTATATGTACAGTTGTTTGTCCAAAACGAATTTTTATATAATGAAAATTGTAAAACTTAGAAAAATATCTCAAAGTCCTTTAGAAAATTCTGTGTTGTGTATGTATGTAAATAAAAACAAATCCATAATGCATTACATGTGAGATCACTTGTTTCGAATTGAATATATACTTAGTATGTACTTATAAATAGCTGCAACAATACTTAAAAGTGATTGGAAAGGCAATGAAGTTGAAAAATTGTTTACTGCAAAGTGTTATACTATTTGCCTTGAGTGTGTCAAAGTGTTTTTCAAAGAAAAAATTTACTTATTAATTAAAGAGAAATTAAATTCATGTGCATGCATTTCTTCGACTGCATAAAAAAAGAGCATTTAATCAAGAAATAATTATTTCAAAATATTTCCTAACTGGGTTAGCATAAAACTGCTTAGTGGCTTAGAGGCTGCTTGCCCAACGACGACAGTATACGTGTTTGTATATACATACATAGTCGTGTGTATGTTCCATGTTAAGATTTATATAAAAATATACTTTTGTATCTCTGTGTGTATGTAAATGTGTGAACGCAAAATTTATTTCAAGTTGGCAATAAGAAAAATGGTACCACGGCTAACAGCAGCAGAGGCAGCAGCCGCAATCGCCGCCGTCGCCGTCGTCGCCCTCATCATCACCGCTAAGCTAAGGGAAAAACTAACGGAATAATGCAACATTAAGCAAAATACTTTTGGCCCTGCTAAAACGCAAGCAGCAACGTCTAACACTACCAAGAAACAAGATACAAAAAAAATAAAAAAAAAAAAAAAAACAACCGCTTTAACTGCCACCGTCCCAAGAAACAGCAGCAGCAGCAGGCATCGGTATCTCCGCACAGTTCGTCGCCGCCCTCTACTCTGTATCGACACAAACCGATCCGACCCGACCGCCCGTCACTGGACTGAAGTGGCGTGAAGTGAAGTAGTTTCTACCGCAGGGCAGGCATATTCGTCCCCCTGCCGCTCGCCATAAAATGGAACCCTCATATGATCACGAACATCCACATCATATACTAACAAATTACAAGTAATATTTACATTTTTCCCATGCTTGATTTTTTACATCTATTTTTTTCTTTCTGTAGTTATTTGATGTTGTTGTTGTTGTTGTTATTCTCTGCTGCTTTTCGCTGTTTAATTATATCCAAGCGAAGCTAAGATACATATCTTCAAGATAATAACCATAATGAAAAATCAAAATATGCAAGTAGTAGTGAAGAAATGTCATGTATATAAGCACTAATACACAAACATATACATGCATTTGTATATACACAGATACTCGAACATTGTTTAGTAGTACGAGTAGTTAAGATGGGGATTTCAGACCGAACTGAGTCATACAATTACAACAAAAGATACAAACATACACACACACACACACACACACACGTACAAGTGTATATAGGTACATACAAGTGCAGCACATAGGTATAATAATCGTAAATAAAATCGAGTAAGAGGGCAGCATTTGCTAAAAATGTGAGTAGCCCCAGTTTTTGTCTTTTGGCTTCTTTTACCGTGTTTTTTTTTTCTCTAGGTCCCCCATGCCAAAGTTGGTTCGTCCCTCTCCCTTTCACACTTATAAAGCTTTAATGTTAGTTGTATGTGTGTCTGTATATGAATGTATTTTTCTCGAAGTAAAAATATGTAAATACACCCGCGAATTATTCAGAACTGTCTTGCTGTGGGTAAAAATTCGTCTACATTCAGCTGTTGAGTTGGTCAAGTGGAAAGTAAACCGCTCGAGTCTTAGATCATCTAGCTCGAAAATCAAAGGAAAACATGCTAAAAGAAAGAAGATAATATTGTTGCCCTCTTTCTTGAGGTCACCAAGTGTGAATTTTGTATATCGTTTAGTTTTTCTAGTAAAAACCCGCGTCTTTGTCCGCAGTCAGTTATAATGCATATTCGTGCAGATAGATTTAAAGAAGTTAACACAGAAATACATAGTCAAATCGATGAGAAAAGTCTAAATACAATTATTCGTGCGATGCCTCATGAAGCACTGAAACTTGCTACGAATGCCGCTATAATATTTTATTTCCTAATTTAATCATTTTTAAAATAATTATTAACAAATCATTTTCCGTCTGTTTTTAAAAGCTTGAGATTCAGAATTTAGTGCATATATTGTCATATATTGAATTTAGATATAATAATTTCATTGTTAAGTCCTTTTATTGAACTAAATTTTCATTTATTGAAATGTAAAAAATACAAAATTACATCACATATGATTTGTACAAATGTATGTAACAGTCAGAAGAAGGTGAGATAGAACCCATAAAGTGTATATATTCTGGATCAGCACCAAGAGTCGATACAGACATGTCCTTCCGAGATCTTGGAGACTATAAGAGATACAGTTTTCAAATTCATTCCCATCATTAAGGGTGGTTGCCACTTATCATGTAAATCTATCGTTTTTTGTTTTGATAATAACATCAAATTTTGGTTACCTTAATCCTCATCAAATATATGTACCATTTATGTTCAAATACGACCACTAAAAGGGGTAGCCCCATAAATATCTGCCCAACTATGCTTAGTTTTTGTATGAAAAATGTCTTTTTGTTTTTTTTTATTTAGCTACAAACGTATCCTGCATGATTCCTAAGCAAATGGACTAATTGTTAGGGCAAGATTGGACCACTTGAAGGAGTAACCTTTATACAAATCGTTAGAAACTGTGTATCTCGTAATCGAGTCCATTTAATGCGGTGATCTTTCTTATTTTAAACTTGTAGTCATATGGCATTGGTTTGTTTTGGTTTATTGTGGTTGTACATATTATTGTATTACCGACAATAAAATATTTAAAATATTCTTAAAATATAAATTCAGAGTTTGTAATATTCATTCAAGCCTACTATTAGATTTTTGTACTTATAGCTGATTATATACGAACGTTGCACATAGAATAATTAGGGGTTTAGTCTTCATACAATTTCACCGCTCATTTTGAATGTCTTAGGATTAAATTTTTCAATTCTAATACTTTTATACATTTTCAATTGTTTTCAACGAAAAGTAATAAAAGTCATATGTATGACCGTTTGAACCGGGCCTCATATATCAATTTCTGTGTAATAAAAACCAATATTTAGTCCGTTCGGCTGACTGATAGTGCCAAATAACATATCTCCGAGAATGTGTGTTCAAGAAAAATAAGCCACCCGCCGTTCAAAAGTTTTAATATTTTGAAGCTTAAACAAAGTTAATGTGTTTTATTTATAATTGTTTTACAACTTATTTCAAAATGGAGGAGCTTCATGGGAAGAGCTTATAACTTTAGACTTCAATAAACTACTCTGGCCATACGGTCCAATATTTTTTTGGCTGAGAGATAGCAACACAAATAGCACACTCCGAAATATATCGTTAACAGCTGCTATATGGCTGACAAATGTCGTGCTGTTGTCTGTTAAAGCTAGACTTCTGTTATACAAATATGCCTTCTGTTACTGTAACTACTTTAGTGACGATAGATAGTTATTGTGTTTGACATTTATTCTTATGTAGTCATAGACATGGACGAAAATGTATGCATGATATATCAAATATTTCAATTTATTAATGGTATTATGAGATCCATTGTAATATACACTCGGAGCAGTGCGGGAATTGAGAATCAAACCGCCCTCAATATATGTTTTATTTTTTATATTTCTTATCCTTTTGGTTTTAAAAATATTTTGATGAAATTTTGAAGTTCTCTAACAAAACTCACATGAAAATGACTACATGAATACATATTAATTTACATATACACTCCTCGCCACTTGAATAGGACACCCTTTAAATGTGTTTTCTATCGCCCACTACTTCCCAACTAAGCTTGCTAAAGACTTAATTTTTTTTAAGTTTACAATTAAATTGTTTAAATATAAACAGAAGTAAGAAAGTATTTAAAAAAAATTATTAATCAAAAAACCGTTAAAATGCGGGGTCCTAATATGGCGCATGGCGCCACTTGATAAGCATAACACAGGCCGACAAAATTTAACTAGACCCAGAGACCAGACATGACATACCCAAAGGATTTTGATGCGCTCAATCCGTATCCGAAACGCATTCTTTTCACTTTAAGGTTAGGATATCTCGAAAACCAGACGTATAGGAGCAATTTCGAGCACGGATTCGGATTCGGCGCATCAAAATCCTTTGAGTACTATAGGTCTAGTTTCTGGGTTAAAAATTTGATCCTAACGGTCCTCATCACTGTAGACTATTAAAGAAAAAAAAAAATTGGCTCCCCCTCCATGGACTGCTCTCAACGTCCTTGTATATAGATATGTATTTTATTTATATTAAAAATTGTTTTGTTATATTTTCTTAAACGATTTTGTAACATAATTGGAGAATAATCTTCTTCTCTTAAGGAAGGTTGACACTTTGCCAGATATCTTGGTTGAGTTCGCTGTCATAGTTGAATTTTTTATATTTTTTAAAGTATTTTCAATGCAATATGATAAATATGTCAGATATCTGGCACTGTCTGAACCTTCGCTTTCTTGTTTTTATTCCTTGTTTGGAAAATATTTAAGGGCTTGAAGCATTCGATACACCGAATTATCACGAGACTTTTATAAATTAAAGTAGAGAAACCAACTTTGCCTATTGGCTTGAAACGCAGTCGAGTGGGCTCGACTACGAGTTACCCTGTTCCTAACGATTTACTTAAGGAAAACCATATTTGGTGTTTCTAGCAAAACTAAGAACATCAATAAAATTTTTTATAGAAAAACCTAGAATGAGATTAGCTTTGCATAGTAAGTTGCAACACCCTCGTTAGGGGTTTAGGTTTAGCGTGTTCATTGAATATAAGTTTCTGAAGAATGAATAATAATAGTCTCTAAGATCTCGATTTTTCAGACGATCTTGTCTACTCGAATTCGGATGCTGATCAAGAATATACTATATATACTATATATATATATATATATATATATATAATATATAATTTCAGTTCTCACTGGACATCTACTCAGTGCGGTCGCATTTTGTTAAGCTCTATACATTAAGCATTTTCGTTTGTTTTAATGCAATTTTCATTCAAATATTGTATTTATTTTACTTAATTCAAATATAATTCTGTTAATTACATTAATTATCTTTTTTATCGATTTTATTATAATTTAAAAACATTTTTAATAAGTGCGCGCCTTATTGGTTTGATTACTCTCTCACTTTTTTCATTTCTTTTTACCTTAATATCTGATCTGAGTTTCTGTTAAGCGTTTATTTGTTGCTGCTTTTCTTTTTCAAAGTTTCCAACTCATAAATTGCTGTTGTTATTATTTAACGATATTGTTTTGTTGTTGCTTGGTGTTTCAAAGCATTTTATTTTTTGTCTATTGGACAAATTTACTGTTTAGTTGCATTGCGCATTACAGTGCTAACTAAAACTAGGCTCCTTTTTTTTATTTTTGTTTAACGTATTTTACGATATTAAAATCAATTATGAATTGCTATGCTACGCGTTGCCAACTCAAGAACAAGATCTGCAATGAGGAATTGTTGTTGTGTTGGCTTTGCGATAGTGTTTAGTAATATGAAATATCTGAATTCCTCACCTAAGCTAAGCGTAAGAAGAGGAATTCACCAAAGGCAAAGCCGGCCTTAACCTTAACTAACTCCCACCTGTTGAGCCGGTAACTCCGACTGTTCCGATAGTGACACCGATTTTTGCTACTCCATTAGCAAATTTGGAGGAAAACTCTAAGGGGTCTACAGCTGAAATGATGTCAGAACTCTCTAAGGAAAGTCAATTTATAACCGGTGACATTGCAAATATCGTTGTCAATCCAACGACTACGCCGATTTCTTCGCCATCTGTTGTTGCCATGAATATTGATGGGGCAACAGTAACTGCTGACCCTTCTATTGTTCCGCCTACTCCGATTGTACCGAATCCCACTGGTCTTACTGTGGTTGCTCCGCGTAAGTCAATATTCATCTCTCATCTTACAGCAACCACCACTGAAGCTGATAATAAGAATCACATTAATTCGCAGCTTGATTTCGTTTCGGTTTCGAAATTTAATTTCAATTACACTCGCTCGATTTCGTCCTTTAAGGTGATTGTTCCGTTATCGCTTTTCGATACTCTCCTGTCCGCTAGTTTTTGGCCGAAAGGCATTGTTGTGCATGAATACCTTTATAAAAATAAACGTGCTTCTGAGCAAAACGCTGTTGAATTGCCCAGTACTTCTAAAATATCAAAAAACTAAGTTCACTTTCTTTCCTTATTCACTATAAAAATCTGAGAGGGCTAAGAACTAAACTTAGAGATCTGTACCTTAAAAGTTTATCTGAGAGTGCTGACGTCATTGTTTTTATTGAAACATGGCTTCAATCTCATATCTTAAATTCTGAAATATTCTCTGACAACTTTGTTACATTTCGGAAAGATCGTCCTAATCGAAATGGTGGAGGTGTAAAATCATCTCTGACGGCTGAAGAAATTTGCATTTCCAATATAGCTATCGAGTTTATTTGTGTTAATATATTCCTCCTTCTTCAGATATGAGTATTTACTTGCTTCACGCTACAGCTATTCCGTATATAGCTACATGTTTACATCTCACCTCTTTCTGCTTGTTGCATACATTTATACTAAATATACAGTTTTTCTTTATGGGAACAGGATATAAACACTGTTTCCCGTAAAGTTCTATTTTTTGAAGCATTCTTTATTAAGATGTTTTATTCCTACGGAAATATTTAAAAGGTATTCTTTCGATTTAAATGAGCTTCTTCAATTTTATATTGTTATGCGATCTTCTATCCCTCTATTTTGCATTCACCATATAACTCTATCAAATCAGAAATGTAACTTGGGAAATGATAAAGAAAATCACAATCAAATAAATTATATTTATGAGATAAAAACCAAGTGGCGAAAGTCTATCTACAATTCACAAAACTTCTGACACCAATTTTCTGTTTAATGAATGCAACATACATTTGCTTTGGAAATCTTGTCAATAAGAAGAATTTGTAAGCATCGAAATAGTTTCACTAAATGGATCTTTAAGAAGGTCTGTTAAGTTTGATTTTGAATAAATTTTATCTTTCGTCAAAATTTCTATTTTAAATATGATCATGTAAAGATAAGTGCATTACACATGACCCTGTCATATATTACGTTTATACGACACATTTCATGAAATTGTCCATTTTACGAATAAGAAAAATTGCTGTTTATACGATATTTACAATTAAATGAAAAGGATTCAAAGTTGCCAGTCTTAAACGAGTTGCCAAGAAAAAAAAAAAAATCTCAACTCACCGCAATTGTGTTGTTTCCATTCTTGGAAACTGAAAACAAATCAATGTCAGCTCCAATTTAAATTTGGCGCCCACAGAATATCATACAATTAATATTTGCCATACAAGACATCTTTAAGGTGGCAACGACGGAGCATATACATGAAATAGGAAAATATTCACGAAATGTTTTCATGATGACCAGCATTTCATGGAAAAGCGTTTATACGCACAATTTTTTGACTTTTCATGAAATGATTTCATGAATAACTCTATCGTATAAACGTAGTATTTATCTCATCAAGATATTTAGAAAATAATATTGCAGAAAAAATTTGTATATGTATCTATGTTCCTTATAGACAGCCAAACCGTCCACACCTTTCCAATGGATCTTACGAACGTATTAACATGAACACCACATTTTGTCCCTAAATTTGGAACTACGGTTTTCGTTTATTGGCTATATCTGCCCACTACATATAGGCAATATACATGTTAATGGGATCGGAAAATGTAATGCTGTTAAGCATTATAAGCCCCCCATATAAGCGATCAACAAAATTCGTCATAACTTTACATTCATTAAAAGTTGATTATTACTATTAATCTATTGGTACAGAGTATAAAAACCGGTTGGATCTAGATAAAAAATGTAGTACTTTGGGATTGGCGTAATTGGGATTGAGTAGTTAATTTTGCACCCATCTCTCTAGAAATAATCAAGAATACTTAAGATAACTTTTTTAATGCGTTACAAACATTAAGATAAACTGATAATAGCATTTCACACTATGTTTGAATTTTTTTAATACTCGGTTCTAACAGGCATATTCTGCAGATAACGTGCATTGAATAAACACTCTAACCCCTCTCCCTAAGGAGGATTGGCACTTATCATGCAAATCTACTACTCATTCTGAGTTTTTGTATGAAAAAATATTAATGCTGTAGTTAGTTTTGCTAAGTTAGGTATCATTGGATGGCTATTTGATAATCAGATTTAGGTTTCACTTATCGTTTTTAAATTTTGAATGACCCTGAATGATCTACATATAAAGATTTAAATTTGGGTAGCTACCATTCATACGTTCTCTGTGTCGCTTTTTCATTCATTTGCATGTTATAATTCTCATTTTGTTCTTGCCCGTAGTTCTTTGATGTGATATTTGTCTCGTTTACTTATAACAACAAAAATTCGGTAGTATTTCAATTTGTTGACAAGTTTTCAAAGCTTAGTTAAAATTTAACGATCATTTGCATATTTAAAATCTAACCAGACATTGCCCCATACATTTTTTTTCTTAGCTATCTATTTGTTCTCTCTATTTGTGTTCTCTTATATGAGACCATGTCACAACATACCATCACACACCGAACTTAGCACATAAATATTATTCAGAAGACTGATATGATATTCATATGAAATATATTAAAACTATTTGAGAATTAAAGTGCCATAAAAATGTTAAACATTCTGGATCGCGTTATACACCATATGGTATTAAAGATATACTACCTACCTACACTATGCGCGAGAGTTTCTTGAATATCTTCCCAAAGTTTCATGGATGGTGTAGTAATCCATAAAGGACAGACATACAAACATACAGACATTCACTTATATATAATAAATATATAGATACTAATGGTACCCGGCACGCTTTGCTGTGCCCAGTAAAAATTTGTTATTATTATTATATACACCGATATCTTAGATTAATCTAGAAATCTAGCTTAAAGAAATAACATTGGCTACTGAAACCTTCAGCTAGAAAAAATAATGATATACATATTGGCTACATATATACAGTAAAATCGCGGAAAAGTTAACCAAAATGTCCCAAGGGTAGTTAACTTTTTCGAAATGTTAACTTTTCTAAACGGTTTTTAAAATTGACCAGACATTGCACAATTACGCTGTCGTTGGTTTAAGAACCATTTATATAATCTTGCCTCAAGATCAGCATATTCCGGTTTATGGAGTGTTTTCTTATGGGCTTTTTCACATGTGTTCGCCACTGCCTCAAAAATTTCTTTACGTTTTTTCTTCGTTTTTCCAAATCGAAACAGAAAAGAAATTCGGGGAATACCCGAATTAGAGCACTTGCTTGTGTTGCTAAACAAACGTTTGCTTTGAATAATTCGTACGCTCCGAATAGTTTACTTTTTAGAGCGCTACGTGGAAATTCGGTGCACTTAAATCCGGTTAACTTAACCGCGAGATTAACTTTTGCATATTCTTCAAAGACACCTAAACGCTCCCCATATACCAAATTTCATGCCTCTACTTTAAATTGAGCTCCTAAAAGGTTTGTAACATCGAAAAGTAAGTATAACATGAAGTGGTAACAATAAAAAACCAGGAGAATGCAGTTTCAAAATAATTTAAATTTGATCCAATATCAATTTGCAGCGTGGAGACATCTTAACAACTTTACTACACTTTCGTGTCTATTGAATGAATTTGCAGTACATTTCGATGTATATGTGAAGTGTATTAAAGATGCGGTTTTACCGAAAATTATTATTATTTTTTATTTCGTTGTTGCTCGCTTTAGACCTGCTAATGCGTGAGAATTAGGTCGGTCTTCACAATATACATACAAATGCAAAATAATAAAGCGAATGAGAGAGAAACGAGTGGTAAAAATAAGCTAAGTATTATGTATGGTAAACATATGTGTATGAGAAAACCAAAACTGCAGTCAAACCAAAAATTAAGAACGAAATTAAGAAAATTAATTAATGTATTATAGACGCTTTAAAGAGGACGATCCATGTTCCTTCTGACACATTTTATGGATGCACTAATAGCTAAATAAATTAATAGATTGTCACAGATTCTCGATTTCCATTGGTTTCGGTTGTCCACTTTAGCTCTGAACTGCTAAAACTGCTATCTTTCTGCTACGGAGCTAAATCATATATAGAACTTCTTACTTCAAAACAGAAATTTTCAAAACGATTTGAATAAATTGTGTCTCAATGTTAAATTAGACAATTTTTACTCCTTCGTAATAGAAAAACTAGTTTAAATTGCATAAACGAAACCGAGCAATGCCGGGTATTTCACTGGTGACCATATAAATATTCATTCAAACTCTTTTTCACATATTTTACGTTTGCGCTTCTATATTATTTACTATTTGTGTAATTTTCGATCGAGTTTCGTACGCAGTTTTTTCGTTCTCTTTTCATCATCTCTCTTTTGCTTTGCTTTAATAAGATGGCGGGCGGATGCTGCGCTGTTTATGCTTATTGGTCAACTTATTATACAATCATACATAATATATATAGACATACACATACGCACACACATACACAAGCTGAACTCTTGTATTTAACCGTGGACCGCTGTGCTGCGTTAAGTTATTCAAGTACATCACACCTGGGTATAAGAGCAGCTCAGTTCTGTGCTGCATTAGCACTCCACTCGTTCAGTTCATTCAGTTCGTGCTTGATACAGCCAGCCTAGCCTCATCCGCTACCGCCATCGTCGATCCGACAAGAAGACTGGTTTTTGTAAACAAAAAATAAAAATAAATATTGAGAAAGAAGTGCACAGTAAAATATTCAAGATTGGGCGCCTGCAAAGCAACTAAAGTGCCGTGCCATGCCGTGCCGCACAGCCAATGAATCGAAGTTGCATTTTGAAGATGCTGCGTTGTGCAGTTTTGTGCTCTGCTAGCCACACCTACTCCAAAATTCAAAATGGCTCTTTACAACAGCCACCAACGCTGTACTGACCAACAAATTGCATTCATATAGAAATATATTAATTAATTATGGAACTGTTTTTGAGCAGTTTAAAATGCTGGTTTTGAGTCTATAAAAGAGGTGTCAACTCGATGATTGGCTAATTGAATATATACAGAATAGCGTAAATATTGAACACAATAAATTCTTGATGGGCAAGTCAAATCTATAGTCTATCTAATCATGTTTGCCTGTACGTCTAAACAGCTATTCGCGAGTGTGAATACTGACACTGGTCTCTTACTGTATCTCTATCGAAATTATTTTAGTGTTCTAAGACGCCCTCATACAAACCCAAATCCTTCTTTTAAAGTTTTTTATTAAAAAATTTTATTTTACTGTCCATATT
Source organism: Leucophenga maculata (assembly GCA_035044805.1). Classification (NCBI taxonomy): domain Eukaryota; kingdom Metazoa; phylum Arthropoda; class Insecta; order Diptera; family Drosophilidae; genus Leucophenga; species Leucophenga maculata. Next base: position 540,940 of record JAWNNP010001183.1, read on the forward strand.
AACAGATAATAATCAAAAATAATTAAGGCTTATCTGATTATTGGAACGAATGGACTTAGACTTGTGAAAAGTATTAACATTTTCTTCCGATCTTAAAGTTTTCTAATTTTGTACCTCATTAAAGGAGGCCTTATAGACCCCTCAAAGTATATATAGTATTCACCATGACTTGAGTTCATCTACACATGTGTGCCTTCCTGATGGATATTGTTTCGAATTTTTTAGATATCCATTTGAAGATATCTCATCAAAATCCCTGCCGTCGAAGAGAATATCCATATCCGGTATGCCCATACAAAACCACATTCCACTTATAGGTTTTGTATAAAAGTCAACATCAAATTTAAATTCAGTACGTTGACTTTTTGAGGACAGCCATCTTACATAGATTAACTAGTGGGTATGTCCCCCACTTTAAAGGTAGTTTCCATACAAACCTATTGCCTATGAAAAACTTTAAAGAAAAAAAAAATTTATTCAATTTCTTTATTCAATATCGGATTAAAAGTAGATGCAGTGACTTTATAGGGATGATCACTGGAAGTTTTCCGTTTAATTTTGTGAATGCTATGACAGCTGCGATTTAGCCAAAGTTAAGAAGTTTTTTTTTTATCTTAATTTCATGTTAAAATATTTTTTTTTTACTTCTTACAATGGTCATAAGTCTACATACCTACTTTCAATCCAATATCTAAAAAAATCTGGAATTTACGCAGATACTAACAGATATACGGACATAGCTGGAACGCTTGATCAGCGTCGGAAGCTGAGCCGATATAATCTTGTCTGTCAGTCTATTTTGCCTGGCAGTAGAAAATAGCAGATCTCAGAGACTAAACTAACTTGAATTTCCAAATTCGAATATTTAAAATCTTCTTATAGATGCGCCGAAAGACTATGAATTCATAGTTGCATACAATATTGCCTCGATGTGACTCATTTATCGGTGGTTTATTTCGTAGTCCATTTAGTAGTAGCCTTTTCGGTGGCGGTTTATTTTGTGGTGTCAAATTTTTTGTTTGTAAAATGCCGTTTATGATTATTAAATTTTTGCAAATGCTTTGTTGAGGCATCGTCGATCTAAATAATTATAGTATATATGATATAAGTATATAGAAAATTTTCTACAATTTATGTAATAACATTTTTTTGTTAAGTCATTAGCTTTGGCGCGTTTTTTTATCGTGATGGCCCCAATAGGCCTAATCCACATGCAACGCACAATTACAAGGTTTAGCGCAATCTTCTTCGCTTTGCTGTTCTTGATGGGCAGGTTTGGAGAGTTCATCTTATTCAGTTTCGATGCAGATGTCACAGACCGAAATTTCTTCCGCATCATCTTCGATGGAATTATCAGTTTCATCGTTATCTTCTTCATTTTCGATCCCATCATACAATTGCTCAAAAACTGTCTCCGTTTCTTCCTCTTCATCGCTATCATTAGCAGAAATACCTATCCTTAAGTCCACTTGGTAAGCACGCTTTCCTTGACTCCTCGTCCATGAGTTATGCCAACAAGGCCTTTTTTCATCGTCCTGAAAATCTATTGAATACTGTACAATTTTTGCAATTGAAAAATTACTCAACATACAAGTATGTATCTCCTTTTACCGCACGGGAAGACGCATGCCCAGCCATAATTTTTTTAATGAAATTTAATGCTTAAATGGTTAAAAAGCTCTTAGAATTCACATCCAGTCATTATCCCAGTCCAGTCATTATCCCATTGCCCCTGGAACGACATTCACAAATGGAATCCACCGAGTCTTACGAAAATATTACTTAATTTGGGTTCTTTACCATACGAGGAAATGATTTCTCGCGCGTTTGAATACAGGGATTGGTCAATTGTTACGAAACAAGTATTCAAATTTTCCAGTAACAGTTAACAGAGCAGTCAAAATTATAATCACTCGGCAGAGCATCAATGAATAGTGGTTTTTGGTAAGGTACATCCGCTGTGGCAGATGTTTCGCATAAGAAAGAGACGGAGTCCACCCTAAATTTTAATGGAAATGTTTACTATTATGTGTGGCATGGAATCAATTAAATTCTGACAAATCAGTCTTGGTATTTTGTGCCATTCATCTTATATTTTTTTTCCAGAAATCCCGTTTTTTATATACAAACGTCTCTTTAACTCGTCTAATAAGTTATCGATAGGATTTAAGCCCGGTGATTGCCTTGCTCACTCAAGTAGGGTCATTTTTTTTTCTCATTTAATCAATCTTTGTGTGTTCAGGGTCATTGTCTTGCTGAAAAACTAATTTTAATGGCTTATATTCCTCTGCATTATTTTCTTCTGCTTTAAGTCTTAACGACATCTTATTGTCTATGAGAAAAATCGAACCTACTCCTTTATATCAGAAACTATTCCAGCTTATTTTGCTTTCACCTTCATTGTTAACAGTTATTATTATCTGTTCGCATAGGGAAAAAAGGTATACTAAGGTTGTGCAAATATCTACATATATGTATTGGTCGAGTCGTTATAGACGAGTCAAACATCATTTCCAAAATCATTAATTTTTGACAGCTTCTGATTAATTTAAAATAATTTTTGTAAGATTTAGTCTTATTTTAATGTCGAACTGTTGGAGCATTCCTAACAGTTCTTGCACTAGTTTTTGGTCGTCTGTCACGAGATTCAACCAATACTCTTTGTTTTAGAACGCTTTGAACCAAATTCAACGATCTTCCCATATTTCTATAATTCTTATGTTACTGAAGCAAGTAAACCTCATTAAAGAATGCAAATTATTTGATTTATATCCAAGTGAATTGAGAAAATCATCAACTGTTTTTATTATTTTAAGCAAAATTTTGTTTTCCAGGGAAACACAAATTTCACAACCAATAAAACGGTATTGTCAGATCAGCTACACATATCTACACATGCATATTTTTATTATCAAAATATAAATATTTTTATTATAATTATATTACATTGTTTTTACTTCGCACCTCTATAGAAATATTGAGGCATATTCAGACTATCTTGCGCAAACCTATCAAAATTTATGCATATTTTGTTTGAACCTTCAAAGTAAAAAACTTTCTACTGAAAGTAAACTAAAAAAACGCATCTGATATTCAATAATCAGTGTAAATAGGTATTAAAGATAATTATCTTTATATAGCGGTACTTATTGTAGTCTCATATCTGTAGACCGGGTTGTAGGTCGATCTTTTGAAAACTAAAGCCATTTACCTTTTTTATTGCTCCAGCATACTTTTTTATGGTTCCAAGCAAAAATCGTATACGTCTATTTTACTTTTACTTTTAATTTCGACTTCGTCGGCATATTTCAATATCAATTCAAATTCAATTCGCTTTGCGATTTAACTTCCTCGATAGTAGGTATAGCCAGTACGCTTCAAAGTATCGCATCGACGGAGGTAGAAATAAAAGGCTGCAAGAACAAAACGAAAGGCGCAACCACGTCTCATGAATCACAATATGCTAAAACCGTGAAAGCAATGCGCGGCTCCTGTTCTGAATGAGGCTAGCTGGCTCAGCTGAGGAGCTTGTTAAATGCAGTGCTTCGAAAGTGGGCAAAAATTTAAAAGAACAATAAACAAAAATTTATTTGTGAACTTTTGTCATCGATACTAAAATGGGTGTGGTTCGGCCCACATGAGAACATTGTACATTGAAGAAATTAAGAGAAAGAGTATACGAAGTAATTTTTTGGAAAGGAGCTAACGGAATATATTATGAAAGTGCGAAAACATGGCCAATATATGCGCTCATTTGTGAAAAATACTTTGTTGTAATTACCATCCTTAGTTAAAATATTTAGAAAAAATATGGTTTGTACGATTTTTAGATTATCAGCTGCAGTATTACAAAACAAATTTTAAGAATAGAAATGTAAATAATAAAAATATAATCAATATTATGTAAAGTATTAGGAAGTAAGAAGTCTTGAAATGCTTGATAAACTTGAAACTTGAAAACTTTTGCCTTACTTTAAAAAGGCTTAGAAATGAAGTAAGATACACCAAATTTAACGTTTTTAGCTAAAATAATTCTTTTATACTCAGAATGGAGGCTTATGTTTTTATGGATACTAGCCCTTAAGGAGCGGTTTACACGTTTATTGAATACTAGTTATCTAAAGAGGAAATAAGAAAGCCTAAGTTCCAAATATCTATCTTTATAGTCAATCTTTTATCGTCTCCAAGTTTCACAAACATGTCTATATTGACTCAACTTTTCACAGTTAGGCTACGATGTTTCATAGTCCGATTTGGATCTTTATCAAATATTTCATTAGAAATGATGAAAAATACATTTTCTTGCTGAATTAACAACAACAACAAAAAGTTTTTGCTCCCACAAAGACCCAGGGCTAGATTTCTTTTGGGACTACTAGTTCTAGTGGTCTGATGTGAACACATATGGACTATTTTATCAACATTAAGTTAATAGTAAATAAGTAGCAATAAAATTTTGTTTATACAAATACTCAGAAGAAGGAGATGGTTTGTATGGTACGGCTCCCTTTTGTTATAATCCTTAGTAGAGAGATCGACAAAACTAAATTTGATCTGTGCATTGGTGGTGCTGACTAAGATTAAAACGATTGAAAAAAAGGGTATATATTAAAAACTATCTAAAGCGCACAGTTACATAAAAACGAGATGATCTCTTCATATGTATATGGTAACTGCAGAAGAATTCCTAAGCGTATTACAAAATCACTTTGGTCCTTTATTGGAGTATGCCACATTCAGCAAACTCAACCAACATTTTTTTTCTAGAAAGAACTATAAGCGGATTTAGAGACAAAACACAATACAACATTTTGGACTCTGTAGTTCGTTAAGAGTCTATAAATTGAATAAATACAACGCAGCGTTTTTAATTTTAATAATAAAGGTTCCCCTGTAGAAATTAAAAGAGTTCAAGCTTGGGACTTGCCAAAATTTTCTAACACGTTTTATTTTCAACAAATTGACAATTGATAGGAAAACGCAAATCGCTCTATAGAAACAAGGAACATCCATGTTTGTTTTAAGTTTTTGTTTTTCTATTTTTTAGTGCATAATCAAAAAAAAAAAAAACGAACCTTTAGATTGGTTCTTTAATATTACAAAAGTAATGTCAAACGTGTATCAATTCAGTTCAATTTAGTTAGAAGACAATTTGTACTTTTCACCATGCAACACATGGAACCGAACCACTGTGCGGCACAACATGCAGTCAGCTAGCCAAGCCTGCCAAGTGAACCACTAGTCGTAAACAAAACGACAACGAACGAACGAACGAACAGTAAACGGACATTCGAATGAACCATGATATGGACGGTCGGTCGGTTGGTCGGACAGGCGGTTGGACGGACTGAAGAACGGACAAATGTTGGAAGCGTTCGGCGGCGATCGGCCGCAATGCAGAATATGTGGCATTTTCCAAACATGTTGACATTTTGCGCGCATAAAAATGCCAACTTACCGGCCACTGTATATTGGCTGTGTCCTATTTTAAAATCAGAATTGAGGCTGCCAATGCTGCAGCGGCGGCGGCTGCTTCTGCTGTCCTCGCTCTTGCATCGTGAGTAGAGCTGAGTTGCGCAAAGGATAAATCGAACCGACCGACCGACCGACCGACCGATGGAGATGGTGTAGTGGTATAGTATAGTATGGTATAATTTTGTGTATTGTAGCGTAGCGACATGTATTGAGAGTATTTAGCGGCTGCCGTAGCCGAATATCAAAAGCATAAGACGTCACATGGACCCGCCATAAATTATCGAGCAGCAGCCGCAATAGCAGCGGCAGCCGAGCGATGCTACCAACTAGCTATGTAGTAGCTAAGCAGATAGCGAAACTTTTTGGTGAACTTAAATTTGCAACTATGTACCTTTTGGTGGACTATTAGAGACATATATGTATGTATGTAGAGACATACATATGTATGTATTAAGGTACTTAGAAGAGAAGCTGGCGCTCGCAAGCGGTAGCATATATACGTATGTAGATCGTGATGCGATCGCGTTCTAAGCCAGTTTGAAGCAATTAGGTCGGCCGCTTGTATTGAATCAGCTCAGCGTCGGCCTGGGTCGAACCAAACAATAGAAAATGGTGCAGTGGGCTGCAATAAATTCAAACGGCCGAACCAATCGAGCGTCCAACGAGCCACAGAAGGCAACAGATTCAGCTCGTTCGTTCTGCATGTATGAACGCGGCATAAAATGAACCTACCCTACCGGTTGCTTCCGATCCGTTGCGATCCTCGATGACGCTTGCTCGATGTACTCTATGTTTGCCTGTCTGGTCTTCGTTGAATTCTCAGAAAGCGAATTACTTTGAAATGTGTCGATATGTCGCGCAACTTTAAAAAGTTATGCATAAAGCTTTCCGTCGCAGACTGCTTCTTTGCCTTCTCCTTGGTTGATCCTTGGTGTTCAGTCGCAGCATTCAGCTCCTGCTTATGCTTATGCGCGACATTGTCAGCGGCTTCGGTGCGGCCTTCTTTGATAGTGCAAAAGCTGCACGCGCCCAATTTACATTTATGTCTGCCGAGATATTAAGCAGCTCACCGCATTCAGCCAAAGGAGTTTCAGCTCAGAAAGTTACCGCGCAGCAGCGTGTAAATGCGTTTTATGCCAGACTATTTAGGCAGATACTGTCAAAGCATTGCAAGCGCATATACAAAAATAAGAATGTATTTAGCTAACTTATAAATATCTCATGGCGGCATCCAATCGAAGGATGCATACAGACTTAAGAGCAGTGGATAAGCGAAGAAAATTGTGCTTTGAAGGAATACGGAAAAATAAATATACATACTTGAAATGATTTTCATAATGGAAACACTTAATTTTCATTCAATGCACAAAATGTTTCCAGGAATGTGGGGCCCAAGAAAAAAATTTGATTATTAAGGCATGTTCAAATGGTAACAGATAACTGACATATATCATTTTGCATTGAAAATAGTTTAAAATTTCAATTAAAAGTCACCGAAATCCCAGCGAAAATTGTTGATAAATCATTTTGTACGAAAAAAATGTATTGTTGTTGTTAATTCACATAGAAACGCTGTTTATGGTTCACTTTGCATCAATCCCAAGGGTCTAAAACGGGCCTCTAAAAACGGTGGTCATCCTTCAAAAAGACAAGTCGATAGAGAATCGTCTGTCTGTCTAGTTATGAACAACAAGAACTTGGAGACTATAAAAGTTAGAGATTTCCAGTTCCTTTTTAGACAGATATTCTTTAATGAATGTGCCCTCCCTTCTAAATTTTGAATGAACAATTATTTATTAAAATTGCTAAAATAACAAATTTGGAGTATCTTCCAACGAAATATTTTATTTGGAGTATCTTATGCCAACACCAATAAAATGTTTCGCACGGTTCAAGATACGTACGGCCTATTACACACTCTACTGTCGCGTTCTTCATTCTTAATATTATTTTTTTCACATTTTTCTCATTTTAGACCTTCTTATTTTATAAACTATGTTTCTTAGTTTATCATTTAAATTTGAACCATAAATAAATCGTCCTTACGTTTCCATTTTTCATTTTCATTTTACTTACAGTGCTAAGAAGTACGCTCACTTATCGCAGAATGCCGAGTTCAATCAGTCCCCAGTCGACTATCAAGAGCATATCGGCGTATATCTCACAGACAGTCGCATGTCCCAGGGACATGAGTGTGCCACCAGTTCGAATGAAGTCTACCATATGCGCCAGGGTAGCGAGCATTCCTCGTCAAGTTTGCATTCGCCAGCCATACAATCATCGGTCACCTATGAAACGGATCATTTAACGGGCGACGGCACTCAACTGACAGCGCATGGGCACGGGTCTCCCATGATCTCCAGCGTTTATGTTGGCGCATCCTCTCCACTTATGACTTCAAATGTACCGCTGTTGACAAACAATCCCTCGGTATTGAATAAGTTTCTTTCACATCCCAGCATGGTTTCTGTTGCCTTATCGCCAGGCATAGAAAGTTGTGCCTCGCCTATCGATGCAACTATGTGGGGCTATGATTTTAAGGCGGGCGATATATGCGCAGCAAATTGCTCGTATCTGGAACGACATAAGTTACCAAATGAGATGAAGTATCGCGCCGGTGGTAATGGCGTCGGAAATGGAGGTAGTCATTCAAAAAGTGCCAAAGAGTCGCGCATTCGACGACCAATGAACGCATTTATGGTGTGGGCGAAGATTGAACGCAAGAAGTTGGCCGATGAGAATCCTGATTTGCACAATGCTGACCTAAGCAAGATGTTAGGTAAGTTATATTACTATGTGTAGTGAACAATGATTCCAAGACTCCATTGAATTGTTCATAATATAAATATTGCCGAAGCACAGAAAATATAGAGCAAGTGGCTGTTCTTCCAATTTGTGTTTAAATATTTTAAGGATCTAACTTGTAATCGAGTACAAAATTGATCAAAATATTTGCCACTAGATATAACAAAAATTTTGCAAGATTAACGACAACACGCATAAATCAGTTCAACAGCAATTCTGATATTGGAATCGAATTGAAATTTTGAATGCATTAATGCTATCAGAGACCTCATATGACATATTTTTTTATACTTGAACAGCTCGACGATTAGAGTCATGAGCCATGACAATCCGTCTGTCTCTGTCTATGGTTTGTTTCAAAATTTTTGTTTTATATTTCGCCTCAATTAATCTATTGGGTATGTTCCGCAGATTTTTAGGATTTTCCAACACCCCATACAAGCTCATTACCCTCCTCTTTGTTTTTAGGTTTTATAATTAATTCTTTTGCTACAGGGATATACTTTAATATTTGTAACTACTATAAGATTTTCTTATCGGTTTTGTATTATATTAATTTTGATTACGTTTCAGGTAAGAAGTGGCGTTCACTAACTCCGCAGGATAGACGTCCATATGTCGAGGAGGCTGAGCGGCTTCGAGTCATACATATGACAGAGCACCCCAATTACAAGTATCGTCCAAGACGCCGAAAACAATCCAAGCTACGTACTGTACCACCGTCACAGGCCAAAGAGCAGAACACGGATATGCACTCGACTAATGTTGCCGGTGTGAATGCGGCAAAGAGCACGCAAAATAGAGCTTCTCCAGCAGCGAATAGCTATCATATACCGACGGACGATAGCGCTTCCCCACATCGACCAACAAGCGGCGGTGCAGCACAGCATAATGCGGGTATCTACGAACAACCACTGAGACCCACTTACTCGCCCAGCTCAGTGGATTGTTTCAGCAATCCGGATACATCAGCAGAGCAACTCGAGGTCATGAATCAGGCGGCTTCAGTAGCAGCGAATGAGGCAAGTGGCAGCTACGATAATTCGCTACTTCTGAAAAAACTCACAAAACCGATTGCCAATTCTCCTAATCGAGCCACAAAATCACGCAACCAAACCACTCACAATAATGTGAAAGCAGAAAAAGATTCTAAATCTGATGAAAAATGTAAAACTTCACAGGCGAATCAATATCAGTCATATCCATTGGCGCCCTCAACCGTTGCAGTGGTTTCGGCACGCGGTATGTATGTGACATGCAGCAATCGCGGACTACTCGATCATGGGCATTCGGTGAAGGGTACATTCTATCCCCCGGTATCAACGCTAGACGACAATGACTCTATGCGCAGTAACTGCACTGGAGTTTCGAGAAACGAGCTGCTGCACTACTCAACCAGTTCTATAGCCCATACACATGAAAGCAATCCGCCCGATAACTTTTCCTCCTCAGCGATCACAAGCCTACGAATGGGCTTGGGTGAGATGGGTGGCAGTGAATATATCACCACCAACAGCCCATACGCAACTAATTTGCAATATGAAGATTTTCTACGTTATCAAACAAACGAAAACGATTTCGCGTGTGAAACTCTGCCGGACTCAAACAAGCACGATGCCAACAGCAGCGGCAGCAATCCGAAAGGCACAAAATATCCCGACACAAATCAGAATTATGACAACTATGAGGCATACAACAATGCCATGGTAGTCTCAACGCCCAACACCGCGAGTTACTACACCCAGTTGCCCTATACAATTGCCGGAAATTCATGCACTCCCTCGGCGCTTGCGGCTTTTTCACTGGCCGTGCCCTTTCAGCAATCACACACGACAACGGCGACTGTCTATGCACCACATCCTTCGCCGCATCAACATCAACTGCCGAGTGGCACCGGTGGCTATATACACTACAACAACTATTCGGGTTCATACAGCGCCAGCAGCTCGCCTAGTCATTTCCCACAGCAACTAATTACCGCAGTTCCCCCAACAGCCGCAACAGTAGTTCAAAGCCAGCATTTGCCGGCTATGAATTATGCTGCATCAGCTGCGGCAGCAAATGGTGCTCCATCGGCCATTGGAATGCCCATCGGTGAAATCTTTGAGCCGCGCAAAGATGACGAGATTAGCAATATTTTGGCGGGTGTTCGAAAGACGTGCTATAGTAATTGATAGACCTAGAAATTCTTCATAGTCTCAATTTAAATTTTGCTTGGAACGCATTCTATTTACACATTGAATTGCATTTTTGAATTGTCATTCGAATTAGTTCTAAATTATTTAAAGTCTCCAACGAATTGAATGCATGTACATATGTACGATATTTAAATAAATGTGCAGCATGAAGTACAATAAAATTGAACAAATAATATTAATAATAATATAAAGTATTTTCAAAAATGAGTAAATAAACAATAAATAAGCGAACAAATGTTATTTTTTTATTGAATAATCAACACATCTGATGATCTAGTGTTGTGTTGAGACTTGGTATGAATGTATGTATGTACTCATAGCACTTCGAAAAGCAACGATATTTTTATTAGGCCCTGTACCGAAGGTACATTGGGTATTGGTTTTGTGCAAATGTATGTAACAGGTAAAAATAATGGTCGGAGACCCCCCGAAGTTGCCCCCATTATGGTCAGGAGTGATAGAGGAGTCGCTATAGCCATGTCCGTCTGTCCGTCCGTCCCTCGGTATGAACGAAAGGATCTCGGAAACGGTAATAGATAGAGACTTCGTGTTTTTTGCATTCGACTAGGACTGCTCCGGAATTTTTCAAGTTTATTTTAAAATTTTGCCCCTCCCTCCCCCTTCCCCATAAAATCACCCCAAGGCAAAATATTTCTTCGGCCCAGAAAAAATTGAGTGTGCCAGTATAGACGTCCCTCTTAGCCAAAATCCATCAAAATCGGATAATAAATGACGATTTTATAAGCAATTGAATTTGAACGACCCCCCTTTTCTCATCATACATAAAAAAATGTTTTATAAGGCACTTATTCGTGCAGTAGGAAGTGGTCATAAGTTTGGCCATAAGCTCGGGAAACATTTAATGTGTTTGTTAGGAGACCTGAACTGGTACAGGGCCTCTTACAGTCGGTTACGCCTGACTTTATTTTCTTACTTGTTTTTTTTTTATTAGGCCCTGTACCGAAGGTACAAGAGCCTATTGGGTTTGTGCAAATGTATGTAACAGGTAGAAATAATGGTCGGAGACCCCCCAAAGTTACCACCATTATGGTCAGGAATGAAAGAGGAGTCGATATATCCATGTCCGTCTGTCCGTCCGTCCGTCCGTCTGTATGAACGAAAGGATCTCGGAAACGGTAATAGATAGAGACTTCGTGTTTTTTGCATTCGACTAGGATTGCTCCGGAATTTCACAATTTTTTTTTGAAATTTTGCCTCTGGTACAGGGCCTCTTACAGTCGGTTACGCCCGACTGTATTTCCTTACTTGTTTTAATAGAAGATACTCTCGTAAAAGTGCGGCAAATCTGGAACTGTATTCCAAGGCTTTAGTTTCTTCTGATTTGTTTTTGTTACTCAAAGAAGCTTTTAAGAAACCTCAAAAATTATATCATAATATCTAACACCTATTCCCAAAGAGACAATAGTATAATAAGTGCGCATGTATGTAAAGACAGAAGTAGGCGTGGTAGACCCTATATATACATTCTTGATTAGTATAGAAACTTGAATCGAAGAAAGAAGGCGATGAGTATAAATTTTTTCGATCAGCATCAAATTCGATATAAATCTTACCTCCTTCCCAGGCTTTGAAAAAACATTTTTTTTTATATTACACTTATTCCAATAAAATATCTGACATGGATCCAGATAGCAATAATTCCCCCAATACAATATAGAACATTATTTTTTTTGTATGAAAAGAAAAGGGAGGACGGAAATATTATAGGTCGTTCAAGCTCAATTGCTTATAAACCGATTTCGATAAAGTTTTGGGATTTTGGCTGAGACGTTATCTCTATACTGGTATACCTTTTTTTGTGCCGAAGAAATTTTTACCCTTGATGGGGATTTTATGAGGAAGGAGGGTTGGGGAAAAATTTTAAAATAAACTCATAAAATTCCGGCGAAGTCCTAGTCGATTGTAAAAAGAACGAAGTCTCTCGAAGTATACATAGCGTGTTTAGATCTATATAAGACAGGTGACAGAGCATTTCGATGTCGTGAAAAAGAGAACAAATAATTGTCATAAAAATTGTTTTATTGATTTTTAATATTTGTACTTGGTTACCTCAAGTATTACTCCAAGTTTTTTAAAATTGTTTTGATATTCATAGATTTGGTCACCGAATTGTAGCCATCACTTGTTGCATTGCATACATGCGTTGCTATGAAAACATTAAAGTCAGAGTACCTGACAACTCCTACAACAAACCACAGAGTTAATCAAGGTATGTAATCTATTACGTAACTATCAGTGAGTCCTGGTGTTGAATTAATTCTGACGCATTTTCACTATAAAAGGATAGAACTGTCCAGAATCAGTCAAGTGTTTTTATATATTACTGTTTGAACAGTGTGACACAAAGAGAGTCTTATTCCGTGAATTGGTGAATTGAGTTTCTCTACTTTCATCTATCCATTGAAAACAAATTAATGAGAATTCCTAAATGTAAGTGAAATGTGTTCGTCTGTAACCAACAACTGCCGACGATTGCAAAAACAAATAAAGAAAACTTAAATAAAATCATAAAATATTTCAAAATGGCGCGCAAATTTTTTTGTAATTTTCTTTACTAGGGCTGCAATCGAACAGCATCCACTCAGTTGTCATTATCACGTACGTACTTAGGTATATACGTGTAAGTGTGTGCGGGACTAGCACAGCATCCATGTATCCATTCATACATCACGAACCATATGATATGATTTCTTCGCACACTCAATACACAACCTTCACAGACACATGCGCACTGTCCCAAGCCTTAGCGAAAATTTTCATTTAGTTTCGAACGCTAGCTGAGCGTACTATAAATTCGTTACATAAATTTAGCGTAATTTCGTTTTCCACAATTATTATTTTCTAAATTCATGGATTAAAAAGCAGTGTTGGCCCACAAAGTAAGGTATCAATCGATTTTATTTACACCATTTGCACCGATATGAAAAACTTCGCTACAGCTCATGACTACTGAAAATCGAGTCACATTTTTCAACCTGATTCATGATGAAGACGATTAAAAGCGATTCTAATTTGGTAAAGGATATTAAATTTGTCTTTAAAAATAATGTATATATTCATTCGAAGTGACTATTTGTCTGTGTGAATTTTGTTTTTTTTTTGTTCCAAATTGTTGCAGTAAAAAAAAACCCAAGCAAAATTTTACATTAGTGCGCCTGACATTCCAACAATAGGCCATAGTCGTAGTAGTAAAATCAATAAACTTCAGCACATAAAGCGTCTGCCTTGACATAAACCACCACCCACCGCCACATTCGCCTGTAACGTCGACATCTGAAACATCGGCGTCAGCCGCAGCAAGTGCATCTGGTTCAGTCACTTTGTTTTTGTTGTCACTCGCAATTCACTGCCAACGCCTCAGTCATAATGTCATTCGTAGCCAAGTTAAAGTCAGCACCATTGCCACCGTTCAAGAATATACTAAATGTCGCAGCTCAAGCAGCACGACAGGTCATGCCGGACCGCAAGGACTACGATCAGCCAGCAGGCAGTAGCAATCCACAACAGAATTTTGATAATAACCAGGCGGCCACATTCAATGCAGAGTCGGAAGGTTATTCAAATGGTAATTTTTTATATGCCTTTACTGATATATGTACAAATATTTATTTAAAATAATTATAACAAATTTAACTCTTTAAAAATTTGTATTTTTTTTTTTTAAAAGCCAACAATGCTGAACGTCCTACAGAGCTGAATCCCTTTCGTAACCCAAACAATTGGACGAATGAGGAACCTGGTGACTATAAATCGGAATACCAGAGCACTTCGTTTGGAAATGAGTACGACGGCAGATATCAGCAGACAGATGGCTTCAGGTGAACTTAATTTATACTTAAATATTAAAGAGGGTAGATCATAAAGTCCTTACGAAAAATGAAAATTATTCGGTCTTAGTATCGAAATTGATAGTCAATATTTAAAAACTTTTTTTTTGGTTGGTACAGAAATAATAGTTCTACAAAAAAAAAAAAAAGAAAAAGTGGGCTTGACTTTCATATACCGTGTGCATAGTCCAGTAGCCTTAATCTGTGCCATGGTTTTTTGTGTTGTTTATGGCTTGGATCCAAGTGGTATTTTTTATTAATGTTGCTGTAAGATGCACCATTAAATAATAAGAGTATGATCGACTTCAAGATACTCTGCACACCCTGGAAGCATAGATTTTTGTGGGTTTCATTTTCCGATCTGGATTCATGTGGGACATACGAAAAGTTAAAACTGTATCGACTTATGTATGCCTATAAAAAGGAAAACTTTCCTAAGTCAAGATCATCCAAATTAAACATAAATTTATTTAGTAAAAAACATTATTATGTATTGTCTTACATCACACAAAGCTTTGAATGAACTGTGGGTGTTCTGAAACTGCTTCACTTATAAGAAGCAAAGAGGACAACAAAAACACCATCGGACAGCGAATCATGATGCTACAGCTATATTATAGATATATATTCCGACCGATATGTAGCGCAGATAGCATTACAATGTTCAGAAGTAAAGCAAGAAAAAGACTACACAATGTTTTGGAATAGATTGAACATTAGAAGAACTATCCATTAAGAGACACCTCCATGCTCCGCACACTTTTTAGATGCTTTTATTTGTCTCATTGCCCAATGCATAAGTACCGTTACTCAAGCTGAGTGTGAAACCATTCTTTCTATGTACAATATTACCCATGTGTACCCACCAAAAATTTAAGTAAAATGTGAAAATTCAAAAACGTGATTTTTATATTTTCAGTTTCTTTATTATTTCAAAAATATGGTCGACCACATTTTAGACATTTGTGTCCTCCACCTCTAGGTGTTTCAAAAACTCATATACTTCCACCCATCTAATGTTGTTCTTCAAAATGTAGCTTGTCATATGATCTACCAGGACCCTGTTACAGTTGAAAGGGTTTGTAATTTCACCCGTATATGGTGCCCATTCATATCAGCTATTTCAAATTATATTGGGTACCTTACCTGATATAATCGCGAAGATATGACTCACAAAGTCAAGAGTTTCGATATAGTGGTATAAACAGGCCAATAAAAATCTGGGACTCACAAAAGCATCAAGTAAAAAATTTAAGTCAGCCTAACAATAGCTGTTTTATATGGCGATTAACAGCTCCAACTATAAGGGACGTCATTAAACTTATTTTATGTGTTATGAATGACCTAAGTATAATAGAAAGGATCCATCAAATATGCGATTGTCTTTGAAGATATCAACAATATTTGGACCAAAGCTTCGATTCCAATTGTAACTGAGGGACGAGTTATTCAATTACTGCAATCTTATTTCGGAACGTAACTCCATTTGAAAAGAAATCCTAAAAGCAAACGCAATAATAGTTTTTTAGAGTCATCTGAGAAGCTTTTTGCTAGCAAATGCACTTCATTTGAATCTTGTTCGTGTATAAAACCTAACAAAGTTCCCATCAATGAATTTTTTTTTTATTTTTGGAAAGTAGAAAGTAGAGGCAAAATAAAGAGTCATTATGGGCAGCAAAAATTTCATGTTCTTCACAAGCAACCGATTCTGTCCCAGTAAATTGCGATGAAAATCCAGAGTGTGAATCTTCCTTAGAAACTTATCCCACAACAAAGACAACCCCGACAATCGGAATACAATGCCGTTGCCAACAGTAGCTAAAGTCTGTGATAGATACGGTTTTTAGACGTGATCTGCTGCTGCTGTTGCCTCTGCTGTTTTGGTTGATGTCGGATTGATTTCAACCGGAAATTCAACTCTTGTTATAGATAAAAACAAAATCCACAGAGCTGCCGGTAGAGAAATTTTAAAAGATATTGGAGATATTGTTATAAAAAACATTTACTTTGATGGAAGAAAAAACAAGACTCTGATAAATGAGAAAATAGGAGCTCGTTACCATCGTAAAGAAGTTTCAGAAGAGCACATCTTTATCTTAACAGATCCTGGAGCAATTTATTTGGGACACACAGCGAAAATTGTGACACTGCAATGGAAATTCTAACGTCGATCACAACTTTATTAGAGTGTCAAGGTTGTAATTTATTTGGATGTGACGGAACTACTTACAACTAACACCGGTTGTAAAGGTGGCATCATTCAATATTTAGAGAAATATTTAAAGAGACCGTTACAAAGGTGTGTTTGCTAATGAGCTACCACTTCGTCATTTATTCTTGACTTTAGATGGTCGCAATTCGGGGCCTAAATAATATTCCGAAACTATTGGGAAACAATTAGCTGCTTGCGAAAATAAAGCCCCTTTGTCTTTTTGTGTAGTGGATGGTAATTCCCCAGACTTGCGAAAAATGTGGTTGATGAACTAAGTACGGATCAAAAATTTCTTTATGAGATATGTCAAGCTGTATCAACTGGTTTCCGTAGTCTTTAGTTAGCAAAACGCAAGACTGAAAAAATTGTGCTCTCGAGATGGCTTCTACGTGGTATCGCCCCGATTTGGTTTTTAAGCAAGCAAAAGACGTCTTTAATGAAGGCGCCAAAGATATTTTTCAATTGATTTTGTACTCTCGTTATTTACGGCATCGGAAGCAATATTAATTAAAAATATTCCTGATAAGCTCATCAAGACAAGTCGGCCAGCTAATTCTTTGAAACCATAACAAAACCACTTTCATGATTCCTGGAAAATACTTTATGAAGAGCTTAGCATTTAAACAAATTTTAAATTGAAGTTTTTACACTAATCACCAGAGTAAACAGCCTTCTTGTAGGTCAAAACTGGAGAAAAGCCAAATTTGTTTAACAAAGATTGTTGAAAAGCAAATTAAATTGAATCGGTTCAAAGGACTTTTTCATTTACTCTCCCATTCACATAATGCCAATCTGCATATACAAAAAATACTTATATACAAATTTTTAAATTTTTACAGACAAGCTAGCGTTGCATCGGATGGAAGCTCATTTGTTTGCGAAGGCGAAGGTGGCGGTGGTTCGAAAATCGACGAATTCCAAGCGGGATGGAACGTGACAAACGCTATTCAGGGCATGTTCATCGTTTCGCTACCATTTGCAGTGCTCCATGGTGGCTACTGGGCTATCATTGCAATGGTGGGCATTGCACATATTTGCTGCTACACGGGCAAAGTTCTGGTACAGTGTTTGTACGAACCGGATCCTAACACCGGACAGATGGTGCGTGTACGCGATAGCTACGTGGCCATTGCCAAAGTGTGCTTCGGTCCGAAATTGGGCGCCCGTGCTGTTAGTATTGCGCAGCTTATTGAACTTTTAATGACTTGTATTCTATATGTGGTGGTTTGCGGAGATCTTTTGGCTGGTACCTATCCGCAGGGCTCGTTCGACTCGCGCTCCTGGATGTTGTTCGTCGGTATATTTCTTCTACCTATGGGATTTCTCAAGTCGCTAAAGATGGTGTCCACGTTATCCTTTTGGTGCACTATGTCACATATTGTCATCAATGCCGTCATTTTGGGATATTGCATTCTACAAATTGGCGACTGGGGCTGGTCTAAAGTGCGATGGAGTATTGACATGGAAAATTTTCCAATTTCGCTTGGCGTCATCGTTTTCTCATATACATCACAGATATTTCTGCCCACGCTCGAGGGCAACATGATCGATCGCACCAAATTCAATTGGATGTTGGATTGGTCGCACATTGCGGCTGCCATTTTTAAGGCTGTATTCGGTTATCTATGTTTTCTGACATTCCAAAACGATACCCAACAGGTGATCACGAACAATCTGCACTCACAGGGCTTTAAGGGAATGGTAAACTTTTTCCTTGTCATCAAAGCCGTGCTAAGCTATCCGCTGCCCTTTTACGCCGCCTGCGAACTACTCGAACGAAACTTCTTTCGTGGCCCACCGAAGACCCGATTTCCTACTATTTGGAACCTGGATGGCGAACTCAAGGTTTGGGGATTGGGCTTCCGGGTTGGTGTTATTGTATCAACCGTACTAATGGCCATTTTTATACCGCACTTTTCGATACTAATGGGCTTCATTGGCAGCTTTACGGGTACGATGCTTAGCTTCATATGGCCATGTTATTTCCATATAAAGATCAAGGGTCATCTGTTAGATCAAAAGGAAATCGCAAAAGACTACCTCATAATTGGCTTGGGCGTACTGTTTGGAGTTATTGGCATCTACGATTCAGGTAATGCGCTCATCAATGCGTTCGAAATCGGTCTTCCATTCTAGACGATCTATATTTCCATGCATTTTCTTTTAGTGACTAGCCTCTTTACTTTTATATACATGTATTGAATCTAACTTTTCTTCATTTATTATTTTAACGAAACCGTTCCTAGTCACATTTAAAAATTTATTTATTTTTAAATAGTTAATATAAGTAAATAACTAGAAAATACGAATAATGTGCAAAAATATTGCACGGCATTGTCTTCCAAACGAAACGATATAAAAAAATGTCTTCCAAAACGAACAAACTTTTTGAATAGTTGTTAAGAAAAACGAATACGAAAACTAAAAAAAAAAAAAAATTAAAACAAACTAATAATGATTCAAACGAAGTCTTCCATAAATAATAAAATTTTTAATAATGTTACATATATAATGTACTATATATTAATACAAATATATATAATAGATAGAACTTATTTATATCCAAATCGATTTTTTAAATGTTCAAATATAATATAAAGTTTCTATTAGCCTTGACAAACACTGCAATAATCTTCTACAATACTTGTATATCGAACGGAAAACTAGAAATGTTATGGAAATTCTTACCAACTTCCATGATTTAGATGTTATTCTGTACAGGCGGAATTTGAAGAGGTGGTGTCGTATTATGCGGAGTTTAAAAAAAAATTACTTCGATAGCAATTTATTATGTTGGTAAAAAAAGAATACCATCGCTTTCTACGCGACTGTACGATGCAAAGAAGGGTGTTTCGGTGTCAATACAACATTCCAGCGTAGGTATTTTTAGGCCCTGTACCGAAGGTACAAGAGCCTATTGGGTTTGTGCAAAGATGCAGGTAGAAATAATGGTCGGAGACCCCCCAAAGTTACCACCATTATGGTCAGGAATGAAAGAGGAGTCGATATAGCCATGTCCGTCTGTCCGTCTGTCCGTCCGTCCGTCTGTATGAACGAAAGGATCTCGGAAACGGTAATAGATAGAGACTTCGTGTTTTTTGCATTCGACTAGGATTGCTCCGGAATTTCACAAGTTTATTTTGAAATTTTGCCCCTCCCCCCCCTTCCCCATAAAATCACCCCTTAGGGTGAAAATTTCTTCGGCACAAAAAAAATTGAGTGTAGTAATATAGAGATAACGTCTCTCTAAGCAAAAATCCAAAAAGTTCATCAAAATCGGATAATAAATCGCGATTTTATAACCAATTGAATTTGAACAACCCCCCTTTTCTTTTCATTCATATTCGCGCAGTGAGAAGTGGTCATGTGTTTGGTCATAAGCTCGGGAAACATTTAATATGATTGTTAGGCGACCTGAACTGGTACAGGGCCTCTTACAGTCGGTTACGCCCGACTGTATTTCCTTACTTGTTTCAGGTTGTGCATACCCAAATATTATATATGTATTAACAAACAGAATGTTTTTCTTGATATTAGTTTTATTTAGCGGTTTGTATAAATTGGCATCTTATGTGAATATTGTCTTTCTTCGAGAATTCTTACGTGTTACGTGTATAAACGATTATGTACTCATGTACTTAGAAAAAAATGTCATTTAAAATTGTTACCGTATACGAGCTTAAATTCTAGTGATTAGTTTGAGGTCTTAAAGAACTTGTGTTCTTGAGTACTTCTAGTATGTTGGAATGCACCTTGTTTAATCTTATGCACAGCACATGTTGTGGCTGGAGCCGTAATGTACTCGCTCTTGTATAGACTGGACGAGGTGGATCTATCATTGCCCAGCGAGATGGAAGACTGGTTGCCCCGATTCCGACTTATAACGCGATCGGCATGTGTGTGAGTGTGGCTGTAGGAGGGAAAATCAATTCCACTTGAAGTGACGCGTGATCGTTCAGTGTAGCCATGTCCATGCCCGTGCCCACGCTCGTAGCCCCCCGATATAGTGCGCGAAGTTGAAGATTTTGTGGCAGAAGAGTTAACGTTTTGTTCGCGTGATTCCTTGTGCGTATTGCTACTATAATGGCGATCGCTACTCAAAGTTGAACTCATGTCAGACTCCCTGTTTTGGCGATGCATGCTACTGAGTGAGCTCTGACGTTCATTCTGGAAACTTGTGCTTGAAGGTTGCTCATGCAAATTGAGTATACTTTTCCGCTGCATTTTACCATTGGAAGTTAGACTTCCCATGTTGTTCGACTCAGTTGTAATGTTTCTTCTGTGGAATATAGCATTCGAGACATCCGCTTCGGAAGAGAACTCACTCTTTCTATGATGAAAATGTTTAGATGTCGTCGTGGTGTTGGATCCCTGAATAACGCTACTGCTAGCATTGTCACGATTTGTTGAAGATGATCCTTGAATAACGCTACTGCTAACATTGTCACGATTTGCTGAAGATGATCCCTGAATAACGCTATTGCTAATATTGTCACGATTTACTGAAGATGATCCTTGAATAACGCTACTGCTAACATTGTTACGATTTGTTGACGATGATGTGCTTTGAAGCGTCTTCGTGGCGTTGGATCCATGAGTAACGCTACTGCTAACATTGTCACGATTGGTTGACGAGGATGTGCTTTCAAGCGTCTTCGTGGCGTTGGATCCATGAATAACGCTACTGCTAACTTTGCCACGATTCGTTGACGACGATGTGCTATCAAGAGCTGTTCCGTCGAATTTCGTTTGTGAAGAGCTGCCAGTCAGCTGTTTATTAATCAAATTAACATTTCTGGTTAGCGAAGTGCGCTCATCGTGTACATTCTCTGATTTTTCAATGTTCGTTGTTGTGGTGCTCTTTGCAACATTCTCGATAACATTGACTTTTGCTTGACGTTTAACATATTCTGTTTCGGGTGCTTTTTTGCCACGTCCTCCCACAACTGTAGTGACCTTCTTCGTGGATACGACAATGAGACCATCTGTTGGATTTTGTGAGTTTCCGTCTATCTGCTTAGCTGCGTCTTTTCCTGAAACAAAACTCATCTGGTTAGTTGTTTTCAGAATTGCGCTATCGTTGCCCAGACTTATGGACGAGCTATTGTGCTTGTATTTTTGTGCCTTCTGAACCACTGTAGTTTTCTCTTCAACGGTTTTGTAGTCATTTCGTCTCGTAAACGTCATTGATCCTTCTTGTTTAAGATTGTCAACTGGCCGCTTTGGAGTCTCTCTTCGCACCGTTTCAGTCACAGATTTGCTGTCTGTCTCTCTCGATCTGTAAAATTCACCTTCAGGTTTCAGATTGTCTTTAGGTTTCTTCTGAGCTGGTCGTTCGACTGTTTTAAACTTTGAATCTTTCTGTGTAAATGTCATTTCACCTTCCATCTTCAAATTATCTTTTTGAATGATTTTTGTCACCTTCTCAGATGGTTTATATGAACCCTTTTCCGGTATGAGTATGGTACCTTCGGGTTTCAGATTATCATTGTATTTCTTCTGCACTGGTCTTTCCCCCGGTTGATATGGCATCTTTTCTGGTGCATACCTATCACCTTCTAACTTCAAGTTATCATGCGGTTTAATGGGTTTAGGTCTATCACCATTTACCAAGTTTGGTTTTTCGGGAACGTAGAATTTCCCTGTAGTTTTCAGATTGTCTTCAGGCTTGATGGGCGTCGGTCGTACAACATGTTGATATTCATTCTTTGTAGTAAATGTCATTTCACCTTCACTATGGAGATTGTCTTTATGAATAATTTTCGTTACCTTTTCTGCAGGCTTGAAATATGTTCTTTCTGGAATTGAAATTTGTCCTTCCGGTTTTAAATTATCCTGAGGCTTCTTTTGAGTTGGCCGTTCAGCAGGTACAAAATCTACTTTGTCTGGGGTGAAAAATTCTCCCTCCACTTTTAAATTATCGCCATGTTTGATAACATTAACTCGCTCCCCTGGTATATATTTAGATTTTTCTGGACTGCAGAAATAACCTTCAGGTTTAAGGTTGTCGACAGGTTTTATTTGCTCAGGACGAAGAACGTATTTGTACTCATCCTTTTTAAAGAAAGTCATCTCCCCTTCAGTAGTCAAATTGTCTTTTCTAACAATCTGTTTGACTTTTTCAGCGGGTCGGAAAACATCTTTATCTGGAATAATTATTTCTCCTTCCGATCTTAAATTGTCTTTAGGTTTCTTTTGAACTGGTCGCTCTGCTGGTCTAAATACAGGCTTCTCGACAGTGAAGAAATCTCCCTCCGTTTTTAAGTTATCTTCGGGTCTCACTTGGGTCGGTCGTTCACCAGGCAAATATTTCAATTTTTCTGGACTGTAAAACTCTCCTTCTGGTTTCAGATTGTCTAGTGGTTTAACTTGATCGGGCCGTACAACATATTGGTATTCCTTCTTTTCAACAAATGTCATTTCACCCTCAGTGCGAAGATTGTCCTTACGAACGATTTTGTCAGTACGCTCAGCGGCTTTGAATAAATGCTTTTCGGGAACAGTAAACTCTCCCTCAGGCTTGAGATTATCTTCAGGTTTCTTTTGCACTGGGCGTTCCGCTGGTCTGAATCCTGGTTTCTCGGGAGTGTAGAAATCGCCTTCTGGTTTTAAATTATCCTCAGGTCTAACCTGTGATGGTCTCTCGCCAGGGCGATATTTTTGCTTTTCAGGACTATAGAATTCACCCTCAGGCTTAAGGTTATCCTTTGGTTTCTTTTGCACTGGACGTTCAGCTGGTCTAAATCCTGGTTTATCGGGAGTATAGAAATCACCCTCGGGTTTCAAATTATCATCTGGGCGAATCTGAGTTGGTCTCTCACCTGGACGATATTTCGGTTTTTCTGGACTATAGAATTCACCTTCAGGTTTGAGGTTGTCTTCTGGTTTCTTTTGCATAGGACGTTCAGCTGGTCTAAAACCTGGTTTTTCCGGTGCATAGAATTCACCCTCCGGCCTCAAATTATCTTCTGGTCTCACCTGACTCGGACGCTCTCCAGGTAAGTACTTCAACTTCTCTGGACTGTAAAACTTTCCTTCAGGTTTCAGATTATCAAGTGGTTTAACTTGATCGGGTCGTACAACATATTGGTATTCCTCCTTTTCAACAAACGTCATTTCACCCTCAGTACGTAGATTGTCCTTTCGAATGATTTTTTCTGTCCGCTCAGCAGGTCTGAATATATGTTTATCGGGAACAGTAAACTCTCCTTCCGGTTTCAGATTATCTTCAGGCTTCTTTTGCACTGGGCGTTCAGCTGGTTTGAATCCTGGCTTCTCGGGAGTGTAAAAATCGCCTTCTGGTTTTAAATTATCCTCATGTCTAACCTGCGATGGTCTCTCGCCAGGACGATATTTAGGCTTTTCAGGACTATAGAATTCACCCTCGGGCTTGAGATTATCTTCAGGTTTCTTTTGCACTGGGCGTTCAGCTGGTCTGAATCCTGGTTTCTCGGGAGTATAAAAATCGCCTTCTGGTTTTAAATTATCCTCAGGTCTAACCTGCGATGGTCTCTCGCCAGGACGATATTTCGGCTTTTCGGGACTGTAGAATTCACCCTCGGGCTTGAGGTTATCTTCAGGTTTCTTTTGCACTGGGCGCTCAGCTGGTGTGAATCCTGGCTTTCTCGGGGGTGTAGAAATCGCCTTCTGGTTTTAAATTATCCTCTGGTCTAACCTGCGATGGTCTCTCGCCAGGACGATATTTAGGCTTTTCAGGACTATAGAATTCACCCTCGGGCTTGAGGTTGTCTTCCGGTTTCTTTTGCAGTGGGCGCTCAGCTGGTCTAAAGCCTGGTTTCTCTGGTGCATAGAATTCACCCTCCGGCTTCAAATTATCTTCTGGTCTCACCTGAGCTCGGACGCTCTCCAGGTAAATATTTCAACTTTTCTGGACTGTAAAACTTTCCTTCAGGTTTCAGATTATCAAGTGGTTTAACTTGATCGGGTCGTACAACATATTGGTATTCCTCCTTTTCAACAAACGTCATTTCACCCTCAGTACGTAGATTGTCCTTTCGAATGATTTTTTCTGTCCGCTCAGCAGGTCTGAATATATGTTTATCGGGAACAGTAAACTCTCCTTCCGGTTTGAGGTTGTCCTCCGGCTTCTTTTGTACTGGACGTTCAGCTGGCCTATAACCTGGCTTCTCGGGAGTGTAGAAATCACCTTCAGGTTTTAAATTATCCTCTGGTCTAACCTGTGATGGTCTCTCACCCGGACGATATTTCGGTTTTTCGGGACTGTAGAATTCACCCTCGGGCTTGAGGTTATCTTCAGGTTTCTTTTGCACTGGGCGCTCAGCTGGTGTAAATCCTGGCTTTTCGGGGGTGTAGAAATCGCCCTCTGGTTTTAAATTATCCTCTGGTCTAACCTGTGATGGTCTCTCGCCAGGACGATATTTCGGTTTTTCTGGACTATAGAATTCACCTTCAGGTTTGAGGTTGTCTTCTGGTTTCTTTTGCAGTGGACGTTCAGTTGGTCTAAAGCCTGGTTTCTCTGGTGCATAGAATTCACCCTCCGGTTTTAAATTATCTTCTGGTCTCACCTGACTCGGACGCTCTCCAGGTAAGTACTTCAACTTCTCTGGACTGTAAAACTTTCCTTCTGGTTTCAGATTATCAAGTGGTTTAACTTGATCGGGTCGTACAACATATTGGTATTCCTCCTTTTCAACAAACGTCATTTCACCCTCAGTTCGTAGATTGTCCTTTCGAATGATTTTTTCTGTCCGCTCAGCCGGTCTGAATATATGTTTATCGGGAACAGTAAACTCTCCTTCCGGTTTGAGGTTGTCCTCCGGCTTCTTTTGTACTGGACGTTCAGCTGGCCTATAACCTGGCTTCTCGGGAGTGTAGAAATCACCTTCAGGTTTTAAATTATCCTCTGGTCTAACCTGTGATGGTCTCTCACCCGGACGATATTTCGGTTTTTCGGGACTGTAGAATTCACCCTCGGGCTTGAGGTTATCTTCAGGTTTCTTTTGCACTGGGCGCTCAGCTGGTGTAAATCCTGGCTTTTCGGGGGTGTAGAAATCGCCCTCTGGTTTTAAATTATCCTCTGGTCTAACCTGTGATGGTCTCTCGCCAGGACGATATTTCGGTTTTTCTGGACTATAGAATTCACCTTCAGGTTTGAGGTTGTCTTCTGGTTTCTTTTGCAGTGGACGTTCAGCTGGTCTAAAGCCTGGTTTCTCTGGTGCATAGAATTCACCCTCCGGTTTTAAATTATCTTCTGGTCTCACCTGACTCGGA
This sequence comes from Leucophenga maculata, assembly GCA_035044805.1. NCBI lineage: Eukaryota > Metazoa > Arthropoda > Insecta > Diptera > Drosophilidae > Leucophenga > Leucophenga maculata. Next base: position 566,730 of record JAWNNP010001183.1, read on the forward strand.
CGCTCTCCAGGTAAGTACTTCAACTTCTCTGGACTGTAAAACTTTCCTTCTGGTTTCAGATTATCAAGTGGTTTAACTTGATCGGGTCGTACAACATATTGGTATTCCTCCTTTTCAACAAACGTCATTTCACCCTCAGTACGTAGATTGTCCTTACGAATGATTTTTTCTGTCCGCTCAGCAGGTCTGAACAAAGGTTTTTCGGGAACAGAGAATTCTCCTTCCGGTCTGAGGTTGTCCTCCGGCTTCTTTTGTACTGGACGTTCAGCTGGCCTATAACCTGGCTTATCGGGAGTGTAGAAATCACCTTCAGGTTTTAAATTATCCTCTGGTCTAACCTGCGATGGTCTCTCACCCGGACGATATTTGGGCTTTTCAGGACTATAAAATTCACCCTCGGGCTTTAGGTTGTCTTCTGGTTTCTTTTGTACTGGACGTTCAGCTGGTGTAAATCCTGGCTTCTCAGGAGTATAGAAATCGCCTTCAGGTTTCAAATTGTCCTCTGGCCTAACTTGAGTTGGTCTCTCGCCGGGACGATATTTCGTTTTTTCAGGACTATAAAATTCACCCTCGGGCTTAAGGTTGTCCTCCGGTTTTTTTTGTACTGGACGTTCAGCTGGTCTGAATCCTGGCTTTTCGGGAGTATAGAAATCGCCTTCAGGTTTTAAATTATCCTCTGGTCTAACCTGCGATGGTCTCTCACCCGGACGATATTTTGGCTTTTCAGGACTATAAAATTCACCCTCGGGCTTAAGGTTGTCCTCTGGTTTCTTTTGCACTGGACGTTCAGCTGGTCTAAATCCTGGCTTCTCGGGAGTATAGAAATCACCTTCAGGTTTTAAATTATCCTCAGGTCTAACCTGCGATGGTCTCTCGCCTGGACGATATTTTGTTTTTTCAGGACTATAAAATTCACCCTCGGGCTTAAGGTTGTCCTCCGGTTTCTTTTGTACTGGACGTTCAGCTGGTCTGAATCCTGGCTTTTCGGGAGTATAGAAATCGCCTTCAGGTTTCAAATTATCCTCTGGCCTAACTTGCGATGGTCTCTCACCCGGACGATATTTTGGCTTTTCAGGACTATAAAATTCACCCTCGGGCTTAAGGTTATCCTCTGGTTTCTTTTGCACTGGTCGTTCAGCTGGTCTAAATCCTGGCTTCTCGGGAGTATAGAAATCACCTTCAGGTTTCAAATTATCCTCTGGCCTAACCTGAGTTGGTCTCTCGCCTGGGCGATATTTTGTTTTTTCAGGACTATAAAATTCACCCTCGGGCTTTAGGTTGTCTTCTGGTTTCTTTTGTACTGGACGTTCAGCTGGTCTGAATCCTGGCTTCTCAGGAGTATAAAAATCGCCCTCTGGTCTAAGGTTGTCCTCTGGCCTAACCTGCGTCGGTCTCTCACCCGGGCTATATTTCGTTTTTTCAGGACTATAAAATTCACCTTCAGGTTTGAGGTTGTCTTCTGGTTTCTTTTGCAGAGGACGTTCAGCTGGTCTAAAGCCTGGTTTTTCTGGTGCATAGAATTCACCCTCCGGCTTCAAATTATCTTCTGGTCTCACCTGAGATGGGCGTTCTCCAGGTAAATATTTCAATTTTTCTGGACTGTAAAATTCCCCTTCAGGTTTCAGATTATCAAGTGGCTTAACTTGATCAGGCCTTACTACATATCGGTATTCCTCCTTTTCAACAAACGTCATTTCACCTTCTGTTCGTAGATTGTCTTTGCGAATGATCTTTTCATTTCGCTCAGCGGGTTTAAATAAATGTTTCTCGGGAACAACGAATTCTCCTTCAGGTTTGAGATTATCTTCGGGTTTCTTTTGTACGGGCCGATCAGCTGGCTTGTAACCTGGCTTATCTGGAGTGTAAAATTCACCTTCAGGTTTCAAATTATCTTGATATTTGACTGGCGAGGGTCTGTGCCCTGGTGTATAAACTAATTTTTCTGGGCCATAAAACTCTCCCTCTGACTTCAGATTATCTACTGGCTTGATGGGTGCTGTACGGTTAACATACATATACTCTTCCTTCGATGTAAATGTCATTTCACCCTCAGTGTGAATATTATCCTTTTGAACGATTTTTTCCCTTCGTTCTACGGGCGTGAATGGTTCCTTGTTGGGCATATAAAATTCACCTTCCGGTTTTAAATTGTCTACCGGCTTTTTAATGACGACATAATCGACTAGAATTTCTTCGTTTGGTTTTGGAATGTTTGTGTCCATTTTATTCACTTTCCGATTTTCAATATCTTCTTTGGACCACGTATTAGTACGAATTCTAGTATAGCTTTCATCGACTGAATCTATTGCGTAAATTTTTTTTGGAAAACAATGAAGAAACAAAAAATTTTAATAAATTGGTCAGTTATAAAAAGTTTCAGCATCTACTCACCCTCCGTGTTCGTGATTAATGTATTCGTATTCTGGGTAGCTTTTGTTGTGCTAGTTGAACAATGATGACGGCTAAAGGAATTTTAATAGGAATACAATTAATTAGAGGTGGCTGTTTAAATTTTATCAAGTCCTCCCTTACCCGCATGTGCAAATTTCGCAAATACATTTTTCACTGTGAATCGACTGTACAGACTTTTTATCGTTCACCTTAACGACTCCCTTCTGCAATGTAAATAGGATTTTAGCATAGGAAAATAATTATGATTAACAAATAGTATCAGGTAGCTGGTATCTTACACTTTTTGAGTCGTCTGAACGTTGCTTTTTTTTCTGCACATTATCGATTTCATCGTAAATATTTTCGGTTACATTCTTATGCTTTGATGTTTTGTTTAGATTGAACTTCATATTCTCATTATTCTCCAAAATGGTGGTATTCTTCTCAATTTCAACAAATTCATCGACATAGATAGTTTTCTTTGGCGTTTCGACGATTTTCTCTATCACATCGGTATGCACTTTTTCATCAAGCACGCGCCAATCGTTTATACTTGCATCAAAAATCTGAAAATTAATTTTAAATTTTATAAGTGAATACAAATATGTAATTATAAAATATGTGTTTATATTTAAAAAAACAATGGTGTCATCAAAATACCCAGTATTCCCTTGAAATAATGTTTTTTTTTATGACTATAGTAGATATATGTGGCCTATTGATATAAGATACATTAAATTTGGCGTTTCAAGTTAAATTAAAAACAAAACCCTAAAGCAAAACCTCAAAAATTAAATACAGACAGGCGACTTTTGACTTTAATAAATATTATGTATACTTTATGGGTCTGGAGAAAAGGGCAATCTTCTGCCAGTTACATTTTGCTTCAAACCATTAATTCATAAACAATTCTTAAAAATATATAACATATATTTCTTTATTTTTGTACATTTAGAAAGGAGCCTATTCGAAGACAAATCTTAAGTAGTGTGCAGCATTGTTGAGAAAAGTATTTTAAATCGAATAAATCTGGTTTTCATATGAAGTTTTCCTCAACTTGCGAACTTCTTAATATGTCAATACTCCGCTTCAATCACAGAGTCTTAAAGAAAAACTGCCAGTAAATACTAACCAAAAACTTTTATAGCTTGTAAACCAAATTCTAATGCCAGAAGGTCAGGCAGGTATACGAGCCGCCAAATTTCTAACCCTCCTGCAATGCGCCCATTAGTATTACATGTTATATGCTTGTTCAAGTATCGAGTATAATCGACGCCAGAAAAGCTAATTATTTACACATTTTGAGAACGGAAGCATATTTTTATATGTAAATATTTAAACGAGTATGTTCAAAATATAATTACCTTTGTTACTTCAGTGGTTGTGGTAATGTTTGCGACGTCGGTGTTATCTTTCTCGATTTCACGAGCAATGTCATTCGGCACAAAAGCTTTTGAATCGGTAAACGATTTTTCATCAACAACCGTCCACCTGCCCAATTTCGTATCGTACACCTTTGTTGTGTACGTTGTCGTTGTGGTGTTTATGACGTCATCGATGATATCGGGATAGTCGGAGTCATGGCCAACCGTGCGTTCGTCAATAACGCGCCATTTGTTATTATTTCGGTCGAATATTTTCTTTTTGTACGTAACTTTACTGGTGCCATCGGAGTCCTTGCTAACGTAACGCTCAATGGTCGGATGTCGTTTGTTCGCGTTGGCTTCGCTTTTCTCACTGAACTCACTCCAGGTCTTTGTCTTGACATCGTAAACCTCCTTTTTGGAGCTAGACACCGATTGCTTCGAGGAACTTTGCTGTGTATTATGTTCGCTTACTTCCTTTTGGCTAATACGATTACGATTGCTGACTCGGCTCGTATCCGAATGTTGCACTACGTCAGTATCTGAGGTCGTGTTTGTGCTGCTTGCGTCGAGTTTTTGTTTGCGCTGCGATGACGTATTGGTGGATGTGTCCGTTTGTGGCGATTCGACTGGTTTGCTTGTTGCAGTACGACCAGTAAGCTTTGGCACGTTCGTTTGAGATTCGTAGCTTGAACTAATTGCTTTGTCGCTGCTTTTGCTGGTAACGACATTGCTGCTCTTGCCAACTTGTTCAGCGACATATTTGCTGCTGCTACTGTTGCTGCTTGTGCTCTTCGATGATGTCATGCCGGTGCTGGCCGATCGCTGTTCGTTCTCGACAAACGTTGTGCTCTGCATGGATTTTTGCTGCTCGTAATAACTTGAGCTGGCTTGAGCCTGATGCATTTGCGTTTGCGATTGTCTCATACTGTCTGCAATGCCGCCTCCGCTGTAGGAATGCGAGATCTCGACCACCTCAATGGGCACAGAGAATACCGGTTCCTTTTTCTCGCTCTCGAGGAGATCAATTGACGAGATGATTTTCTCATTGGCAAAATCATTCGAGATCTTTGCGCTACTATATTGAGATTGTGATTTCGTTGAGTACGATTTACTCATGGTCGAGCTAGATGCATGCATTGAGGAGGTGCCGGAGGAAATTTCCGCTGCCGCCCCCTTACTCCTAAGTATCTTTTCGCTCGACGACGCCTCCGCCAGTTTGTTTGTTGTCTGCGCCGGCGTACCTGTTACGCTGTAGCTCGTGGAGGCGGCTTCAACCGGCGGCAGCTCGACAAACTTGCTTTGACTTGTTATGGTCTTCGTCTCAGTGGTGTCAGCAGTTGTCGTGATGGAATCGGGTCGCAGACTTTTTATTGATTTTGTCGACGTAGACGTAGCTGATGATGATGTTGCTGCTTCTGCTGTTGAAGTTTCTGTTGTCGACGATGTTTTTGTTTTTGTTGTTGTCGATGATGATGATGATGTTGCGGCAACATTTTGGGACGTCTGTTTCTTTTTATTGTTCTTTGATACCATTTTGCTTGTTTCTCGCCTTAAACGATGAGGTAATCACTTAGTATAGATTAAAAATAAGGCACAGCTTTCGTTCGAAAAAGTGGAAAGACTAAAAGTCTTTGCAGTATTAAAACAAATACTTGATAACAATTTGTTTAATTGTTTGTTTCAGATTATCATGTGAAATAAAACGCCGTTTGATATGACTTATTGGAATGTCGAAATGCTTATTTTTAAATATTATGCACGCACCGCTGACAAATACTAAAGTTCAAGTAAAAATTTTTTATAATTATAATAAAGAAAAAAAAAAACAACACGCAACAAATACAGCGACAGTCTAATAATCGAGCTGACGAGCGTTTGAGAGAGAGCGTTTTTGGCGTGTTGTAGTCGACTAGCGTTTAGCAAAATTTATACAGCACACGGTGGAGTAAAGACAACAAATATTATAACACAGATAGAAAAAAGAGACACATACGCACGCAGATACACAGATACTTTCTAGGTTTTTTGTTTTTTTATTAACTTTTTCGTTCGTTCGTTTAATTGTTTTCGTTGTCTCGTTTGGAATACTTTTAGCTTAATTTATTTCAACTTTTCAAAGATCACCACAACCGTCGCGTAGCGCTGTTCGACACGTACTGATCGTTGAATGCCAAAGTATCTGGAACTGAACTGAACTGGGCTGGAGCTGCTCTGCTGCTGATGTTGTCGAGCAAGTGTGTTTCGTTGGCGTTTTTAGTTTTAATTTTTTTTTCATTTTTGCTGCTGACGATTTATAAGCTTCGTCGATAGTGCATGGGCGACGTACGAATTTTCGGTTTCAGCTTGGCTGATCTCTCTTACTCACTCGCTTGGCAGTGCGCGGCCCGCGCAAAAGGTAAAAACGCTAAAACCGTGTGGGCTGTTTGGAGATAGCTTTTACATACGTACATACATACATATGTAAATGCGTAGGCTTTGCAGCGTTGCGTGGAAAACTGCAGCTTAAGATACTTTTTTTTTTTTTGAAAATATTTTTTCTTTGACTATTTGTACGTGCATTGCCCTTCTTTATTAACTGAACTATGTATAATACTAAGGTGATAAAGCATTGCTATGGACCGCAACGTACATCATTAATGTGCAGCTAACATAATAGAAGTCATAAGTTACAGATACTTTGCTGCAACGCTGCAACAGACACGCATGCGCAAAGCCAAAACAAACTCCGTTTAAGTCATGCTAATTCAGCAGCAAGAACAGTTGGAATAGCTAAAAATGGTGCGCTGTCTGAGATATGTACATTGCCTTCTCGTTTCAAATACTCATTCTCACGTACAAAGCTTCAGTCACATTAAATGTATAAATTAGTATTATTTATAAGCAATATGACGTTATGCTGATTAGTCATATTTGTTTCGTTGAATAATTTAATTTTAAAAAATTAAAAACTGTCTACTTTTCGCTATGTGGGCGCCAGTGTGCGACAGAGATAGACAAAGCCAGTGGCAGGTGGGGGTCTAAGCGAAGTTTGTCTACGGCTAAAAGTATGGCAATGACTGCGTTTGTTTACAAATGCAAAATTCCATGAAATCATATCAAAAGAACATTCCAAATTGCCTTAAAAGTTTACTGATTAGTGTAAAATATACTTTTTTTAGATACAAAATTTAAGCGCCGCAAGTATAAATAATTTGACCTTGCCGTGCCAGACAAACAAGCTAGAGAAAATCTTTGTCAATTTTAATGGCTATTGTGCCGTAATTGTATTTAGTTGAAGTCAGTCAATAAGTAAATGCCATGTATGTAAGAATTATCCAATTTTATGATACCCTACACAGTTTCTTAAATACAAAAGTTTTGATAATATTTAAAATTTAAATTAAACTTTTTGAAAACATAATTATGCACCTATCACACATTGCAAAAATCGAAGTTTAACTTGAATTTCATTTGTTTTGATTTGCTTTGCCGCAGCATTAACCGAAGTGCACCGAAGTGACAGCAAAGCAAAAGAAACACATAAAAAGCTTAGAAGTGTATGTATTTGTGCCAACGTCGCGGAAACTTCTTTTTTAGCAACTATACGCGTTGGGTTAATCAAAAAGTACAATTGAATTGCTTCAAATTAAGTACATATTTGTTTGTAGAGATTTATGTATAATACATATCAATCATGACCGGTGAAGCAAATTTTATAAGTTAACCAAAAAAATTCTGGCTTGTCCGGTGTATGCTCGCAGCGAGTCACTGGGCAGTACTTTTTTTAAAGAAAACAGCAATGGTTAACGGAGTGCGATATTGGGCAAAAAAATGCGTATATGTGGATGTTCCATATTTGATTCATTTCGAAAATTTGTGAATCCGACTGATCAGCTCGTTCACCACATTTCAAACCGCCTGACTTTTTCATGCAACGAAACTGATTTTCCAAAGACAAAATACTCCTAGAAATTACAGGAACTTCACCAGAAGAAAGTATAAAAACGTTAATGCCATCCCGGTGGTTTCTTGATATGAATATGTACATATATACTATTCTAAGGAAAACCTAGTATATATATATATACATAAAATAGTGAGTAACTTAATAAAAAAGTACCCCTTAATTTAATAAACCCGTTTATCTTTATTTACATATATAAATAAAAGCTTAGAAAAATATTAATATCTACGTCTGCAAAATCTCGACGTACATACTTCTGTTCGATGATCCGGGCATGGCTTTATCGATTTCCATTTTAATGCTGATCGAGTATTTCATATATTGACTGTAGTATTGGGTTAACTTATTGTATTTAATTCTTTCGCCACATAGGTATAGGGTATAAATCAAAATTTAGAATCTATAAATAACACAGAGAGAAGAGTAATGTTTGAGTGTAAATGTTATTAGACTTCATCGCCTATAGTACTCAAACTTGTTTCACATTTGAAAGGTATACTTAAATAAATTCTTCGGACTTCATTACCAAATGTCTGTAAATTATATGCAAAACTTAAAGGATTTCAAACAAATGGAAATTATAGATTCGCCACGTTTCACATGTCTGGATTAATTAGCGGCGCATCTGTAGTCTTCCTTTGGATATTATAAACATGTTATCAAAATTATTATGCTACTTCCACTAAAGAAAACGAAGAGTACATATTTATTTATAATGACGTAAGCGCAGTACATTTATACTTGAGATACAAGCGAACGAAATGAATCTAAATAAATCAAGCTCTGCTGCTATGAGTTGCGTTTTCTGTCTTTCGTTTTTATATTCATTTTCATGTTTGTCTCGCCACAATAAAATCAAAACTCGTTTTAAAATGCAAAAAGCAAAAATAAAAAAATTAAAAAAAAAAAAATTACAATGACCAAAAGATACAAAAGTTTGTGTAGAAACTCGGTACATTGTCTCTCGCTTGCTTGTTCGCTGTGCTAGTTAGATACATTTTTCTATGCTACAACTAAAACCGATATTCCTATTCAAACATAGTAATTAGAAAATAAAATTGGAACAAGTTTTAATTTAAACATACGAGTATCTCTTTATTGTTTATTTTAAGCTGCTATATATTCATTTTGTATTTAAAAGCTTAAAACATTCGCGTATAGAAATATATATCAATGTAATATTATATTATTATCATTATTATATTATTATCATTTTGTCCATCAAAATAAACAAAAATATAGTTTAGGTTCGAATCGTCATTGAGAAGTACATAATATAAAAACAATCTACGAGATACATTCAAATACAGACGCTGTCTTAGAGCGGTCATTTGATTAAGCTCAATTAATTTTATTATTAACAATCAGAACGACATAGAGGAAAAGCAAAAATGGCACAAGCTTCCCGCAGCTCAAGGTGAAATATTTGTACAATTTATGTTTTAAAGCACGGTTGACTTATAGGCAGAGATACTTCGACCATCTGTTGTTATTTTGCAGCGCATGTCAATGCTGAACATAAATTGTTTTTATTTGCGTGCATCTTATATAAACTAAAGGCATTTGCATGACTAATTGCACAATGCGGTCAGCAGCATCGGAGCAGCTCTGCCTCTTGGTTTTCCAAGAAACAAACGACAATACTTATGGAAGATATGTCACGTCTATAAATATTTAATTTATTTGCAATTAAAATGAAACGTCCTGAAAGCAAGTAAACAACGCATTACGTCAGCCTTTATCCAAAAAAGGAGTTTTCTTAAGGTCGAAGTTTTTAAACTTGTTGTGTTTTTTTTTAACTGCAAAATTATATCCGAATGTCAGGTCAGTATCAGTGGCGATGTATGTAAGCTACTGTCAAATAAATGATTGTATTTTTTCCCCCCAGTAAGCTAAAATGGAAAATATAAATCTTTAAATTGGATAGCTTTATGCTATCGAGATGCAAAAAAAAAAAACTTCCAAAACAATCATGGGAGGTGGTGTTGATCCACTTGCTGCACCCTCGAAGCTACGCCATTACCACATATAAAATATTTGAAAAATTTTTGCGATAGCGATTATTATCAAATACGTATTTATATTTCTTATCATTAAAAAAAAAGCGCACAAGCTTTTATATTTAGGTAGGAGATACTTTCTAACATGTCTATAAGGGCTACAACCCATAAAAATCTGTCCTAATAAAATACTTTATAAACTTCTCTCTTAATCCAAGCCACTAAAAGTGGTAGCATCCATTTAAGAAGTATAGTCGATATAGACATGATCCAATTCATATCAGTCTGATTTTCTGAATTTTTGTGTAAAAAATATTTTAGCAATAGAATATTCCATATCGGTCCAGAAAGGAATAAATCCGCCATACAAAAAAATCTTCAGAGTAGTTAAAAAAAAAAAATCGGGAAACTTCAAGTAAGATAAACTTGTGAAATTCCGGAGCAGTCCTAGTCGAATGCAAAAAACACGAAGTCTCTATCTATTACCGTTTCCGAGATCATTTCGTTCATACGGACGGCCAGACGGACGGACGGACATGTCTATATCGACTCCTCTATCATTCCTGACCATAATGGGGGTAACTTTGGGGTCTCCGATTATTATTTCTACCTGTTACATACATTTGCACAAAACCAATAGGCTCTTGTACCTTCGGTACAGGGCCTAAAAATGTGGTTGCTGGTGTTTATTTAGCTATACCGAATTTTGTGTACCTAAGCTTCAATCCTAATTAAATTCAATTCAATTCCAATCTTTTTCTTGGTTTTTGTGTGTAATAAAATGTGTAGCTTAGGTAGAAACGCAAATTGCAGATAAAAAAAAATACGGGGTATTTTGTAATAGAGCGCACTCGACCATAATGGTGGTAACTTTGGGGGGTCTCCGACCATTATTTCTACCTGTTACATACATTTGCACAAAACCAATAGGCTCTTGTACCTTCGGTACAGGGCCTAAAAAATGTTTTAAAAGGCACTTAGTCGTGCAGTGAGAAGTGGTCATGTGTTTGGTCATAAGCTAGGGGAACATTTAATGTGTTTGTTAGGCGACCTGCACTGGTACAGGGCCTCTTACAGTCGGTTACGCCCGACTGTGATTTTCTTACTTGTATTTTAGAAAGTGTATGGAACTAAACCATCTAGTGATCCGATTTAGAGATCGTTTGTAGCTAATTTAAAAAACAATCTAGTAAGCAGGGGTAAGTATAAATGAGGTCTATTCCTCAGAGAGAGGTTGACACGTTTTTGAATACTAGTTATCTGAAGAGGGAATTCTCTTTGAACTGCAACAAGTTTTAAGACTAGTTTTATTTTTAAAGTTTAAGCATTTAAAATGGACCACTGTGCGCTGTAAAAATTATATAAAAATGCACAATATTATGAATAAAAATAAAAGATTTGTTTTGTTTGCGTACACTCAAATATAAAAAAAGAAATTTCACGTGTCATCTTATCATCTTTTTGAGCGCAGTAAAATCGGCTGGGAATCCAACTATAGACACCATCATTCATGTTTGCCTCAAATGAAGCAGCCTAGGTTTTTTCTTAATTTACAATGGTCAACTTCAACGAAAGCATTAACATTGAATAGTTAGCTCAAATCACCCAAATGATGCATCCTCACACTTTGCAAATTAGTATATGAGAAAATATCACACAAACTTCTTCGACACTTGAGCTTACCTTTAAAACTTTCAACTTATGGTCTTTAAGACATTATGTACAATGTTAAATTCTGTTGTAAGATTTCTCCAGTATTCGAACGCGCTCCATGACATTAGCCTATCATCGTTCAAAAATATCGGCGTAAATTCCGTTCAATTGCTAAAATCTGCAAAAACTTGTAAAAAAAAAATTTCAGATACCAATTTGGTAATTCTTTTCCAATTTTCGCTCCAAACTTCCTCGTGTGACAACTCATAACATATAGTACACAGTTTTATTTTATAGTTATACATGTCTTTATTACATTTTATTATATTAAGGCTTATACGTATTTATTAAAATATATGCTTAATATTTATAATCGGATATACTTATTTTTGCTCTTTTTTTCTCGCGTTTTGTCGTTTAACATATACTTAATGTATAAGTAGTATTATCGATTTTTACAAGTTTAAATTTGTTTAAAATGTTTGTCTGAAATTTTGCTTGCACTCACTTATTTTTTTTTCTTTCTATAGTGTTTATAGAACTGTGTGTAAGGTGTGGGATTTTGAATGTTTGGTGTTGTGTTAAATATTATTATTTTCGCTTTATACAAATTATAAGTAATTTTAAAATACTCTTCACGCATCGTATGTACAACGCTTTAATACAACGGAAATGCAACGGACACTGTATAAAATATAAAAATAATATATTCTACTAGCCTTGTACGTCTGTCAGTTAGCGCAGTTTATCCATGCTGAGAGAACCTGATATTTTTAATATGATAAATGATATCACTGAACTATATTACTATCAAATACTTGTATCATTAGGTGCTTTAAATCACATTTGATAGAGCATAGAAGTTTATTATTTTCGAGTTTTTTAAAGAATTTTATTTAACTGAAAAGTTTGTCTTTGTGTCAGTGGAAGAAAAAAAGTTATAACGATGAAATTTCTAAAATATTTTGACATAGACAAATGAAAATGTTTTGTCATCAAAAATGGTAGCAGGTTGAGACAAGGTGTTACCTGCACAGACTTCAGAAGGGGTTTGCTTGTCAAAATAATCAGGAACAGTTCCATTGAATGCTGCAAGTCCCAATGATTATTCCATTTGATTTCAGCCTCATTCGGCCGAAAATTTAATTTTGTAACCTTCACTCATGAGGTAAAAGGGTATATTTATTGTATGCAGAAAGAGGCAAGGCAGACTCTAAAGTGTGTACATATATGCTTGAACAGCTTAAAAGTAGAGTCCGTTCGTTTGAATAACAAAAACTTGGTGATTATTAAAGATAGAGGCTTTAAGTTTAAAAATACTATATTTTAAAAAGCATGTCAAAAATTTGTCATAATGCTAAATTTGTGTATATCTTATCTGCATTAATTGTTTAGATATCGCTTTGAAACTTGAACATGGACATTTCGACAAGCAAACTTTTGTTATAGTACACATGTGTGAAGAGTATTTAAGATTTGGTGCCACCAAATTTAAAATCTTTCTCAAATATTTATTATTGTAAACAACTAACACATTAGAAGACATCTTTTTCAGCGAATTTTGCGTTCTAATTGTTCTTACTACTTCATTGACTCGCGCGCGCATAGATTCCATTCACTAAACTCTTAAAAATACAATAATGCAATTTTTTATTTTTACTTTATACAGAAAACTTTAAGAACCAAAGCATGAAAATTTAACTTAAATTGAAATTTGTTTAATGCATCACATACACACAAAAGTTTAGCAGCGAATTGCCTAGGCACTTGTATGTGCATCCTTTGCATTTAATAATTACATTAATTGTTTTACGCATACAGTTATATTTCTACATAAGTATTTCATTGTGTATATTCAATTAAAAGCATTTTTTTTTTTGTTTTGTAAATATAAAACGAAAATCAAATGTCTTTAAAATAAAACTTTAGGTTTTAGTTTTAGATGCGACCAACACATCAGCATTTATAAAGAAAATTACAGTGTCGTATTAACACAGTGAATGCGGAAAGCTGTGTCTGTGTGTGTCCTTTAATTTAAATGTTAACTTAAGAGATAGTTTATCAGCTTGGCGCTATGTTCTATTATATAGATATTGCGCGCTCTTAGGGTGGATGTGTTGGTATCTGTAACTTGTAAATAATTTTAATTAAAGCGCTGCACAGAACTACAAACGTATTTACAAGCTTAAACGCAAAATAATACATACAAAATATAAAATATAATTGAATATTAGTACATAATAATAAAAACATAAAAAATATATATTTGTATAACTCAATTATTACAAACAATCAATAATTGCCGCTTTTCAAAGAATACCCTATACTATTGTACATGCAATATGTGTTAACGCCATTAAATTCATTTGCCTTACTCCGTTTGCATGTTTTGTTGTCGGTCCTGAGGCATATTAATCTCGTACTTGATGACTTGGGCCTGGTTTGATGCTGGCAGAACTTGAACGTGCACAGACTGATTTCCAATGATGACTTCGCGTGTATTTAACTGCTGCTGTTGATGCTGTTGTTGAGTGTCATCCTTAAGAGAAGAAAGCGCCAAAAAATTATTAAAACAATTAAATTGTGCAGGATTTCTTATATAAAATAATTTTTTTTTAAGTACATTTCTATATATTTTTAATGTAAAACCAAACAGTGAAATAAATGAAACACCAAACTACGATTGGCCTTATAAAAATTGAAATACTAATAAAATAAAATAAAAAATCAGTAATATCATAAATGTGGGTGCGGTTCGAGATACTCAATGAATAGGAAAACTGAATAAAATAGTTTTACTACAATGCAGTGATTTCATACACACCTATGGTCTATTATTTTGCAGTCAATTGCAATGTAGAAATAAGCTAGTTTGATTTCATTACTTTGCGCTAAACGCACTAAACACAGCCAGCAATGAACATCCACGCGCGTGATCCAGCTATGCCCACGCAGCAGCCGATTGACGACGAGTATGGCATCGCGTAAGATTAGCAAAGGCAGGCAAATTGCAACTTACAAACTAGTTAGTTACAGTGAATGTTTCTGTCTACATAGGCGGTGGCGTCGGCAGCACACAACATACTAATTTTTTTTACAGATAGTTTAGCGGCTTATGTCTCGAAAATGAAGGGCGTATTTTGATTTGCGATATTAGTAAGAAGTTGTTGGGACAACAACCTGCAATTACAAGTATGAAGACTCATTTTAAAATTTAAATTAAGTTAACAAACAAATAAACAATTTTACATTTTTCGACTAGCTAAAAACTGCACAATTTTCGCATTTCGAGCACAGTTGAACTTAGCTGAAGATCTAATACATCATCTTCAGCTTTTGATGTGCGGCAATTGCATGCCTGTAGTGTATTGGTTTTTTTTTTTTTTCAGATAAACTGCGTTCTCTGTGTGCGTGCAGTTATTTCTGTTAAAATCACTGTTAATTCTATTGATATTTATTATTACTATGCATCATTGTCGAAAAAAAATCCTCAGACTGTTTATACATAAATTCAAGGAAAAAACCGAACGATCGTAATAGCAGGCGTAAACTTGAAGTCAATTATTTTGCCTGAGCCAAGTCGCTTTATGCACAGGATATAAAAACTAGCCGAATATTTTGTCATAATTAATAATTTTTAATTATTAATAAATAATATTATCTTCGCCTATGTGACACTGCTTGTATTAAAAGAAATAATTGTTATTTTAACAGGAATTGCAGTGATTTTAAAAGAAAATTCGACTTTATATCTGTGATTGAAATATAACAAATTGTAATTGAAATGTTACATTATGCATGAAATGAGGCTCGACTTCCTTTATATATATCATTTTTATATCTAACAATAAAAATTTTACATTAGTTTACATGTGATTACTTCGACTGCAAACAAAATTCATTTACAATTTTAATACTGTATATTATGGTTTTAGCAATGTGCTGGACGTTATGAGTACAATGACAAACCAAACTAAACAGAAAATTCAAATTATCCTATAAAATGTATCAATTTGATTGTATGAGAGTCAGTTTGAGAGTCAAGTTAACCCAAACCGGAATTAACTACAAAGTTTCTTAATTATTTCCGTGCCTTGTTGTCACTATAAATAAAGAAATTTATTTATAACTTGATTTTAACATTAATTCGCGACTGAAACTGGCCCACAACAAATTAAATATACAATCTTAACAATTGCATGTCATCTGTTTCCAAGCGTACTTTTTCCCGCCAAAGATAACAGAGCTACTTAGAAAATTATTTCGGCTTCAGTCTATTGGATGAAATAATGCAAAACGTGCTACGTTAAAAAAGTGTCCTGTGTATCGTATGCATTTATATGTATTGGGTGTTGGGTGCAATATATATGATATTTAGTGCAACAACTAACGGTTGAATATTAAACAGATATTGAATTCACCAGTAGAATGGACAGTAACATTTTAACCCAATATTGCGAAACAGATCCTTATTTCTATGAACGAAATATGACAATTTTGATCGTTTTTCCAGCATGTACCTACTGTGATAAATAATTATTATTTAATAATAGATACTCATCAAGCAGTATACTAAATAGAAAGCATATTAATTTGTGATTTGTTGCTCACTGCTGCTTTATTTGATAGTGTAGAGTCGTAGTACAAAACGTTTGTATCTTTATAGTAATTCTATTTCGAAAGTAGTTTAAAGCTCTTAGCATGAATCCAATTAGGATTATCCTTTTTTAATTAGATCCTTTTTTTCATTCTACTCTTTTTTATTAACAATTCCATTGCAAACTTGTATACGACGAGTCGTTCTTTTCGCTCATCTATTGCATGTAAATAGTTACTAAGACTAATGCTTAAATCGTTAAGTTCTACATTAAACGTGTAGAACTGTGTGTGTGTTTTTTTTTTTTTTTTATAAAGGTAATAGATATAGTAATAAGGTATATAGAAGGCTTAAAGGAAAGCTGTCTGCAAAGCGATTTTGTTAAAAAAAACGCACCAAACAACAACAACTCTAATAGCACAACTGCTTTGCCTGCACTTTTTATTAAAAAAGTGTACCAATAGCAGCAGTTCTACTAGCAGTAGAGGCAATTGTTTTAATGATGGATATGTGTTGTCAGAAGCGTATGTGGAATAATCGTTGCCTAGCCTACCTGTTGCTGTGAAATGGCAGGTTTCGTTTCCAGATGCTGTCGCTGATGCAACATTAAATGGTTCTTCTGGAAGAATGCCTTGCCGCATTCGCAAACATGTGTTCGCACCGTACAGCCACCATTCGGATGGCGTCGATTATGCTGCATAAGACCGTGCTTTGCGGCAAAGCCTTTTCCACAGCTGCTGCAGAAATGTGATTTCGGCTTATTTTGTGCATGCTGCTGTTGTGCTGCCTGTTGTTGTTGTTGCTGCTGCTGCTGTTGTTGTTGTTGTTGTTGCTGCTGCTGTGCGGCATTATGATGGAGATGCGTTTGCTGATGTGTTTGTATGGGCATTGTCGGCACTGTGGTGACCACCGTCTGCGGATGTGTTGAGTTGGCGGCCTGCACCAGTGTGGTCTGCGACATCACCTGTCCGGTGGATGATATGATCTGCACAGGCACTGGACTCTGTGCCACCAAATTCGGATTGGTGGCTACTACTGTGCCATGATTTAGACTGGCCGTGCTCAGGAAATGGCCTGGCAGTGCTGCTGTCAAAGCGCATAAATCAGTCATCAGACTCTTGTCGCCAGTGTGTAGTCGCAAATGTAACGCTAGCGCTTCACGGCTATTAAAGGCACTTCCACATTCACTGCAAGTAAATTAAAATTTTATACATTAAGTACATAATTATTTAAATTTTCAATGATATTATTTTAACTTACCGGCAAACAAACTGAGGCCGTGCCACACCGTTGGCATCTGTAGCGCTTACTGTAAGCAGTGCTGAGTTACCAGGATTACTAACGACAGTTATGGTCTGTGGATGGCCTGATTGTGCCTGAGACGGTACCTGTGCTTGATGGTGAGGCTGTTGTAGCTGGAAGTGATCGATAGCGTTAAAACTCAGTTCAGCGGCGTGTGAATGAGTCTCCCGCATTACCTGCTGATTTGCTATGATCGTTGTATTTGTGTTGGTGGCATTCGCGCCACTGTGTGCACTACGCACATGCTGATGCAGCTCAGCCTTGGTGGCAAAACTTTCACCGCAAGTGACGCAAGGATGACCCTGATCACCAGTATGCATACGACTGGAGTTTGAACAAAAAAAATATTACATTTTATATATTGTTTTAACAAGTGTAACGTACCGCATATGAGACACTAGCGTCCGCTTTTGCAAGAACTCTTTGCCGCACATAGTGCATGAGTGTGGTATTTTTCCGTGTATGCGCCCATGGTTGACCAGCTGGAATTTGCGCGGGAACGTTGCGCCACAATCGGGACATACAAACGGGTTGATCGAGCCATGAAAACTATTTGCAACAGAAAAAAAAATTTTTTAAATCAATTAAAGCATTATTTTTTGATTGTAAATTACCGCGAATGCATAATCAGGTGATTTTCTTGTGCAAAACTCTCGCCACACTCCTCACAGACATAGGGCCGTTCGCCAGCGTGGAACTTGCTGTGAGTAACCAGATGCCGCTTCAGTGGAAAAGATCGTCCGCATTCCTGACAAACAAACGGACGGTCACGACTATGTACACGCGAGTGCGTCAGCAGGTGGTGTTTGAGCGTAAAGCTCTTCTTGCATTCGTTGCACTGATACGGCCGATCTGTCGAATGCAGTAACAGATGCGTGTTGAGGCAATGTTTGTGCGCGAAACTCTTACCGCAGTGTGTACAGATGTGCGGACGTTCGCCTAAAAACAGAAAAAACAAAATAACCGGCGTATAAATTTAGTTACAACAACGCAAAAAATTATTCCATGTGAATACCTGTACCTGTGTGGACGCGTGCGTGTGTTGTCAAATGGTGCTTGAGCAGAAACGATTTGCCGCACTCATCACAGCTATATGGTCGTTCTTTCTTGATCGTCGCATCACCCTAAAGAATATTCAAATAATTCAAAGTTGAGTTGCGGTGGTTTTTGAGTTGGTAAGGCGTATGTTTCTCTAATTTGTCTTCGCTTACTTCATTGAAATGCATAGATTCCTGTAGTTCGGTCTTTGGGGACAATTCTAGTGTGCCTGGCTCCAACTTTAAATTGGGCGCTTCACCCTGTGAGTCCTCATTCTCTTCGAGTCCTTGTATAACTTTCTGTACTTGAACTGAAATACCAGGAAGTATGTCACCTAATAGTGTACCACCAACAGAATTGAAACGAAAAGAACAGAAAATTGCAAAAATAAAACAACCAAATCAAAAGGAAAAATAATAACAATAACCACAGTAGAAAAAAATATTCTAAGTACCACAAAACATTTTTTTTTAACAAACTTAAAGCAGACTCGAATTTTGCGCCAATAGAAAACTGTGTTAGATGCTTACTTGCTGTCGCCGGGTGTCCTTCGGCCGTGGTGATTGTGTGCGTCTGATGGGTGGCAGCAAGGGCCCGTTTCATCAATATCTCATTGCATTCTTCAGGTGTGAGATGCAACGGCCCAATGGGACTGAAATGTGTCTTCTGTGTGGCAGACGCCGATGTCAGTACGGTCTGTCCCTTAGCGTCGATCAGGCCGTTTGTCAGCGCGTGCGAATGGTCTGCCGCCGCTGCTGCAGCTGCCGTTGCCTGATCGACCAATAGATCTATAGTGTGGACACATTTGAAACAAGAGAATAAGTTTATAATTGGATATGGCTAGTAGTACTCTAAACTGAACCCGTCGTGTCCCCCAAAAAACTGAGAGCGACGAACGAGATCACGAATAGACGATCAAGATCAAGAATAGACGAACTTACAGTTCTTATCGCAATTTATGCTCAACACCTGTTGATCCGGTTTCTTGACCACCGTCGAAGCGCCACCTGTGGTTATGACTCTGTGAACGAGGATGGATGAATTTTTTGTTCATTGAATTGCATTTTAGGGATTTTATGTTTCATTGTTTTGCTTGTAAAAGTTTTTAACTTGTCTGACGCACCTTTGTGTCCCCGGCGCAAATGTGTCATTGACAACGAACATGCGACGGACGACGTTGCCTTTATTTGAGGCGGCCAGTGCGCCTTTAACATCCTTTTGTACAGTAAGCGACCCATCCGTGGACAGCAGATATGGCATCTAAAACGGAACGGTTCGTTTGAAGAGATATAGATTCAATAAAACATAAATAAATAAATAAAACAAAAGATGATTATTTGTGCAGTGCACATACATATATAATAATAATGGTTGGTTGATTTTTGTTAGTAAATGAGCACGAAATGTTAAAAATGTGTTGTGTTGTGATTAAAAAAAAAGTTAATAGATGTAATATTAAGAGCGCGTAATGTACCCCAAAAAACCGTATTAACTACAGGAATTCAAAGAGAGAGTTTCAACGCGATTTGTAAATCCAATTACGTTTAACTTTTTATGGTTAATTAAGGTTAGTGTATTTAATGCATAAATTGCAAAGAAATGCGCAGAGTTCATTTTTATTAAAAGGATATTTGTATGTACAAGTGTTTTATATACATACAATCCTGTTGCAACATGTTGCTCTCAGTCAATTGCACTCAACTACTGCAAAATCAAAATAAAAGGAAAGTGTACTGGTAGTAGTTTTCACTTTGCCGCGCATTTTATTCATAACACGAGACTTGAAAAGTTCGGCGCCAAAACGCAACGCAGCAAATGTAATCAAAACACACGCATACACACACGCACACACATTCAAACTCGATATGTGTGCCTTTCACTGTGTGTGATTTCAACGGCGAAGTGTGACGCACACACAAGCGCAGACAAAATGCGGCGAATTGGAACGCCATTGTGTGCGTTGCAGCAAATTAATCAAACATGTAACTCGCAATCTGTACAGGTGTATATGTACAGAAGCGGCTAGCATGAGTGCGAGAGATGAACCGCATACAGCGTATGTATTGTACAGACAGGAAGTCGTATAAGAGCAACAATACACCCAAATGTATGGCAGCGCCAAATAAACAGAGTTGCAAATAAAAATTATGAAATAAAATTATCGACAAAATGATAGCATTGCTACATGAAAATAATTATACAATAATTATAGGCTTTGCCTTCATTTGGGGTACATTATAAAAAATATTTTAGATACAGCTTTCTATTGTACTTTATATATGTACAGCTTTCTCTATGGTCCGGCACGCACGGAAATTGCGTATATTAGGTACATGAACATACACACATATGTACATATGTAATATTTGTTTTCCTATTCATTTTCATTTTTTGTTTCAATTGTCGCACAACGACTACAAAAGTTATGAATGTTTACGAATGAAATGGAAACGTGTAAAAAACATTCAAAACACACTAAATAAACGCGTATTTGTATACAACATGATGCTGCTGTTGTAGTGCTGATGAGGGAACAATATTCTAATACAACGCCGTCGTCGCAGTCACACTACGTAGGCTTGGACGTATGGGTTACATAAAGTCTGATATACATACACACATTTGCGCTTATACATATATGTACGTTCATATATATGCTGCGTTATACAAATATGTATAAATTAACACATACGAATGACGCACGCACACTTGAGTATTTATGACAACGTATGCTACAGCGGGGTGCGGCGAAAAATAGGACACAACAGGAATTGAGGTGGGAAAGTGCCGTGCCGTGCCGAAGCGGCAGCAACAATAATCAAAAAATACGTGAAATAGCGAAACGCAACATTTCTTTGCAAACGCGCTCCTTAATTTAAATGTTATTTTTCCAGAATATATACTTACAGTCTCACCGCTAACGGTGTAATTAATATTCGGCGATATTTCCAACACAGACTCAGCCCGTGTGTTGTCAGCGAAGCCCCAGGTGTAGGTGCCAAAGCTTGGCTGCGGATTACTTTGAGCAGCACACATATTCGTTGTTTTTATTATATTACCGCGTTAAATATATATATATATAACGATTTTGCTTGTATGTGTATAAAAAGCGCGAATATCCGAAACTAATTAGAGGCACTTTTCGTTTACCGCTTAAAACATATTAAAATATAAAATTTAATCCTATCGAACGGTTGACTTTACTTATTAGCCTAGTGCTACGACTGCTGCTGTACATGCAGCAGTTTGAAGGGCAATGCACGCCGTGGTGCGGTAGAGGCAGCGACGTCGACTTTCAATCAAGTGTACAACTTGTATTTTCCACTTTACGTGCGCACTTTATAAAATTGATTAAAACTTTTCGTGTATCCACATGTCGAAAAAAATCATTCGTTTTGCGCGTTTTGTGCTTTGAAATTGACTTGTTAGCACATCTAAAAAGAAAGTCAATTTGCTTTTGTGGCTGCTGCTGCGGGCGCCATTTTTTTCTATTTGCACTCGTCCGCTCGGCTCTCGCTCGAATCGAGATTCACAACACTAAATTTTATGTTTTATCCACTTGCATTTAGCTATTTTGCGTTTATCTGCTTCTATATTTATTGATAACTCGCGGCGCTCTGAATTTGCATTGGTGTGTATGTATAAATTTTTTTTTAATGTATGTATGTGTAACTGTACAATTTTAACAATTTTCTGCGCGAAAAAAATTCCACAGTTCTTCGCGTACGGCTGCAGCGATGAACTCGTCGAAGCAATTTTGCCCCGCAGAGTTGCATTCGGCGACCATATCTGGTGCGATGCATAGCTACTTCCGTTCGACGATGGCTCCGGAGCCATTGTCAAACATCATGCAAGTTTGACGAACACAGGTGTTTACACTGTCGAACATTGATGTTTACACTGTTGAACATAGTGGGTTTGACGATGGCTCTAGAGCCATCATTGAACACAGCCAACCGGAAACTGACGTTATGCACCGGTTTAGCTTTGTCCGAACCGTTATACAATTATTTTTAAATTTCAGTTTTACGAAACTATAACTCTGCAGACTGAATTTCAAAAATAATATTTGTTGTATTGATTTTAACCAAACATAGCATAGAAAGGCGATTCGGCCATTGCTTATGAAAAGCTTAACCATATCTGTTCTTTATGGGAGCAAGGGCTGGGTGTGGGAGTCCGACAGGGTTTCCACATTTTTGTAAGCCATGAAGTAGAAGCTTTGGAGGCGGCTGCAATCCAAATTTTAGGTCCGCAATTGGCCAACATAAAGTTAGGCTCTAAAAAAGAACCAGCACAAGACTGGAACGAGGACCAGATGGTTGATTTGGGTACTTTTGTATCTCATACAAAGTATGAACAATATTCCATTATAAAACATGAATGTTAAGATCACCAATTAATATATTTTAAGAAGTAGAGGTAGGTTTTTTTAAGAGTTAGAGAGTTAGTTCACGAGCCATTTAATAACCACAATCGGTCTTTTTCAAGACCACCGAACAAAATAAAAGACTGATATTTTCAAACAAATGGTTCAATCAATAACTGAGGATATATTTGAACTGCTGCGCTTATTGTAGTGATTTTCTGATGTGGTGGCCTTCTTAAATGCTCTCAGTGCTAGAAGTAAGAGAGACATTAGAGGTCACTTGGTTGTCTCGTCAGTGACTAGTCTTATTAGCCGATATAGTGACTTAATGACACCCGTTTCTAGTTTTATAAAAAAAATTTTCTCCTTTAACTAAAATATTTTTGAATGTTAATAAACCCTCAGTGCTTCCGAAGTAACAGGTTTTTCTTCGTTAATTATGCATGAACTTAATTCAGCTTCCAAATATCTTTTAAAATATCGCAGATCAGAAAACTATAGAGTTCTTTCTTTCTCCAGTGAGGTGATTAACAATTTTCGCGGGCTTCACAAATCCCAACATATGTTGACATGATCAGTCATTTTGCATTTTTAGTTTGTTTTTGACAGATGTGAGAATTAAATAATTTTTTTTTTTTAATCTAAAAAAATTTATTAACGAATTTGTATAAAATTGCTTGTGAAAAATATAATACAGTGCTCCAACGCACGTGAAATGTGGTCTGTGGAAATTGGCGATTTTAGGCAAAAAAAAAAAATCTTTAAAAGAGACGGTCGGGCAGATAGATACATGATTAAATCGACCAACGTTAAAAATTTTAACAAACCAATATACCCTGTTACTAATATTTTTCATGCAGTGTACTCCAACTTTGTAATTAAAGAATTTAAATCATAAACGGCAAAATTTTATTTTCAATTAATTTTATTATTATATTAATTAACACAAATAAAGTTCACAATTAACATTAAAAAAATATTAAATTTAACAAATTTTAAGTAATGTAGTGGATGCGTACATGTGTATTTTGTTTTGCTGTGTCTGTTCTGCACACATATGCACACAGCCACACAAGCCAATTTGTGTGAGTGCGCGCGCAGCACAGCATTTACAGTTTCATTAATTTTCATTCGCTGACCATTTTTATGCGTATAATACTCAAACAGTTTATGCGGTGTTTCGGGTAAGGTCTTCAGAATTTCGATGAGAGATTTAAGACTATACTTCACAGGATCATTTCTGTAGTCAGTCTTCACTTGTTTTCATGCAAAACGAGATTAATCGCACCCGCGATGAGGAGTTAAATCGTTTTATTTGGCAGCGTGAGGTTTTGGACAGCTTGTTTCGTGTTCAAAAATACATTTTGATGTATTTTTACGAGATGTTTGTTCTTCGATGATCGCTCGGTTATAACGAATAGAACGACTTCTGAGTGGTGCACACTTTTATAAATATATTCTTTTTTTCTTTACCCCCTAGATCTAGTACCTGAAAGTGAACATTGTGTTATAGCAAATTACGCAGTGAATATTTGCACATTGCGTAACCCCATTTGCAATAAATGTAACGCCTCATTTGGAAGTAGAGCTACGTTGTATGCTCATCGCACAAACTGCAATCCGGGGGCTCTATCGCCTCCCACTCCGTCACCATCACCGGTGGAAATTCCGCGTGAAAACGGAAAATTTTTGTGGGAAAATCTCCAGAAGTTGTAAAAAAGTATTTTGAGCCCAGAGGCGGCTTTGATTCACATCCTACGTTCTCAGCTGACTAACACAAAGTTAGGCAGCCAAAAAAGTCCAACATTATACTGTACCGAGGACATGTTGAATGATGTCGGATCATTCGCGTTAGACAGCGCAAACTGTGGAAATATGTAATATCAATAGAAAACATGAATGTAAAAACCACACAGTTGAATTAAGGCCCCACCAATTCACAACCAAATTGATTAATTTTAGGTCCAAATTCATCCCCTCCCCACTTAAATAATTTTTCGAGAAATAGGCGATAGGGAAATTGCGAGCCAAAACACCGATTGGTCCATAGTGCAATAATACATAGTGATGCCACTTCAGCCATGCGCTCTCAAAATAGCTACATTAGAGAAAGGGTAGCTACACTCAGTATGCGACCGATCGTCTCTCTTTTTTACTCTCTACTACTTTCAGAAGTGGCTTTCAGCTACATATATTGTGAGAGTTGCGCTACCTTCTATAATTGTACCATGGATCGGTCTGTTTAAAGACCACCAAAAAAAAAAGATATTAATTGTTTAAATGTACAGCAATGCCCTAAAAATTCCTGTTCCACTTTCTATTATTATGATAGTAGCGCACACACACATATACAACGCGGTTTCACATCTACGCAAATAGTATCACTCGCACTTACATATGTTTTTAGCAATAATATTGGGAATTGAGTTGTGAATGTGATTTGAGTCATTTATTTCTACCAGAAAGAATTCTGTTCTATTTTTTAAATTTAAAAATAAACCGTTGCTGATATTCCTTCTTCAGATTACTTGTAATAAATAGACCGCTTTAATGGAGGGCAGCAGGCATAAAAAAATGCCCTCGTTTCTGTATTTTTGAAAGACAATTTAAAAAAATAATTTCTATATAATTAGTAATAAATTTTTAGCAGGCTTAGTAGTCAATTTACATGATAAACATGCTTGTATATATTTATCAATGTAAAGAGAGACAATTATTAACAGCAACTTGGAACATTATAGTGAAGAGCAACGGATACACATGTGTTTCAATTTCTGCTATGAAATCTCATCAGTCCGCTTGGCTGTGTCAATACAAATTCTTGCTTATAAACATGCACAATTTGAAAAGTCCCCTATGTATTATATGCATTGCATGGTAATTTTGAGAGAAATTTCCAATATGTATATGTAGAAATTTGCAGAGAGCAGTTTACTCAAACTATGAATTTTGTTGTTGCATTATCCCCCTATGCAATGCATATAATACATAGGGGACTTAATGCATTTATATAAATTCAGCACAATGTACCGCGTTGAGCATTTGCTCATTTCAAACCACTGTGCGACGGCAGCGCTATGCAACATAAACATCAAAGCCTTTCATTTCATTCTGTGTTGTTCTCTGGCCTGAACGGATGTGGCCAACGCGTGTTTTTTTTGCCCTTTCGTTTCGATGCTTTTGTTGTTGTTTTAATCGAGTGTGCCTACCCAACGCAGTTTTTCAATTATAAAGTGAATTCTAACTGGAATTAGACCGAGGTTAGTTGGACTCATTGATGGTGAATAAAATAATAAACAGCAGAAAAGTTATAAAAAATTGCAAAAGGTTTTAGAGAACTGAGAAGAAGATTTTAAATACATTAATAAATGCTTATACGTATATACAAGTGCATATACAGAGTTTGCCATAAAGTTATTGTTGCAATTGCATAGAGTTGCTCTCTCAGGCCTACCTTCGCTTGTTTCATCGGCTCATGTTCTCAAAACAAACCAAAAGAATTACATGTGTGTGTGCGAGTGTGTGTGGTTATCTGCTTTTGGCGCTATGCTGGTGCATGTGTGTGCGTTGTGCGTGTAACAGTGTGCAAGAGTTTCTTTTTAGAATGCACCTTACGGTATTTCAAAACTCAAAATTGGCAAATACGTTTTACGCCATTGCGAAATGTTCCAACCGAAGACGAAGGTAAAAAATTGAAATAAAAAAATCAACGATGCTTGAATATCATTACGACGAAGAAGAAGGAAAACAAGAGTGCTTTAGTTGATGTGTACGACTTAATGATATTTTGCGCAGATACATTTTGTGGAGTGTATTGAAACAGAATTCGTAAAGCAACTAAGAAAAAAATATTAAGTACTGGTACTGGCACAATAGTCAATATTAATTAATTTCAAACAAATCGAACTCAACAAAACCGATAAACCCATTTCCAAAGTTTGAGTGCAGGGTATAACTAGCGAAGCAAACTAAACCGCGCGAAGTTACGAAATTTTGGTAATATTTTTTTTTATGATTGTAAAAAATGCATTTTCAAGAATTAGAAATCTGGTTGCTTGATTTGCTGCGTGTTTCAAAGAGTTGCTTCTAATCTTTGTTGCCGTTTTGGGTACTTGCTTTGAATAAGAGTCTCTCACGCCCACCTGACAGCCAGCATAAGGTTGAACAGTGGGATGTGTTTACGAGAAAATGTTAAATTGTTGTACAAAGCAAAATTACAAAGAAAAGTTAACGAAAAAAATATTTTTATAAAACAGCAACAGTAGCGCCAGTCTTGTACTTAAATATAATCAAAAAATGCTCTTGACACACATAGATTTATATTAAATAGTCGGGTATAAAAAGAAAAACAAAATTAGAGTTTCTGCTTGATCGAAAAATATTGTTTTGAAAATGAAAACTGACCTACGACGATACTTATCTGTAGATACCTGTGGTATTTTTTTAAATTTTGTTTACGCCCAAAACAATGCAGAATTGGAACTCGCATTTATGAGAATGTTTTCTTTATATAATGTGTAAATGCTTGTTTCTGTAGCTGACCGGTAAATGGCCATTCAATATATTTTAATTTCAATAAAACAATAAAAACTGATTTATTTAAATGACCTAAATAGTGTATGTCATTTTCATTTTAAAGTATCTGAAAGTTTTTAAACTAATTTGGGAAAGTGCTATAATCGAATTGCTGGACTATAATGTGCCCTGCATAATATTTAATATTTTTCAAAGTATGTAGTTCCGAATTTACTTCTAATTTTACTACATTAAAAAGTGGACTACATATAAAAATATACCATAAGATTGATTGAGATTTATTTATCTGACACATTTCACAGCATTGCATCCAAATAGCTACGAATTTTTTAAACCCTGCGCATACCATTGTCATTGAGCAGGCTAAAAATATTCTTCTGTTATTGACATTGCTTGGTGATACTTGAAGTGAATAGACACAAATAGAAAGCAAATATCTTTATTCCTTTTCAAACCTAAATATTTTACAATTACAAATTTAAGAAATCGCATGATTGTTCCCGTAGTTTTCTGCATAATTATGTGTTATTATGCATACATTAAAATCTTCAATTCTATTTCATATACTCTTCGAAAAGTCTAAACAATTTCACGAGTCCAAGCTAAACAAGGCCGTGCCCGTATCCAAGCTAACTTTATTCAACAGCTTTTCAAATCCACAGAGAAGCCATTAACTCATACTCCGTAACACGAAACCACGATTCATGCGCGTCCCACTGTGCGTTGGCCTAGTTACTTACTTGCCGCGCTAAGACAAAATACTCTTACAAGGTCGATTGAATACATAAACAGACCTACACGTATTCATCTATTGATGTTTATATGGGTTTGTGTGTGTGTGTATGTATGGGTATATCTATGCATGCACATATAAAGACGCCAGACAGACAGACAGATTCATATACCAGTTTCTAAACCATACCAGTTTCAATTTCTACTAGGATTATCTTGGCTTTTATTATTTTTTTGTTGTTGTTGTAGTTTGCAGGTGGCACTGACTGCAAATGACTAGAAACGACCGCAGCAACAACAAATTTTGCTCTGGGATCATTATATTTTATAACGCTTTGGTTGTGGTTGTTGTTGCTGTTGTTGCATGAAGCTGTTGTTGGTTTTTCTTTATAGGTGGAACGAATCTTATTTTTATACTCTTCACACTTTCAATTAGTTGGAACAGTATAATAATTTTGCCAACAACTTTGCATCGCATTAAATGAGATATCTGACACCACACAAAGTATCAGCTAAGCAGTAGGTCTTGAGTAAATCATCTTGTATAAGTGAAATTCAGACCCTATAACAAATCTTTACAAAGAAAGTTAAATACTGCAGACTTAGAACGCTCCACGCTCAAAACACCTGTCATTACTAATAAAAGGGTAACTATTTACATATATTATAAGCCTAATAATAATAAAAAAATAAATCCATACACTTTTCCATGCGTTGAGACTGAGACCATTTGTTATAACAATTAACGACGCAGTTTTTCCGTGAAATGCGGAAACAAAAAGATGTTATTGGGTGCCAAATCAGTACTGTATGACGGTTGCCCAATCAATTCAATGGTTTTCTCAATTATTCCAAACCGTCCAACATTGCTCTAATATGGGTGCATTGGCCCCTGTACAGTTTTTGCGTATAAACAGGCGTCAGGTTGGGTTTGACTTTGAAGACCCATAAATTCGATTCAAGTTCGAGCGCATAGATTCTTGTCTTGATAATCCAAGTAGAGAGTCGCAATAAATAATTTTCACGAGTTATATCCATTTTTTAGCAGATATAAATTTATAAATCACTTGTCAAGGCTTACAATATAAATGAATACCCTCGTACAAATTAGACTAAGGCAAATGAATGTAAACAAGGTACATATTTGTACCACAAAAACCCAATATAAAAGTGTTGTCTGTCTGTTTGTTTCGACTAATCTCTGAAACGACTGGATCGATTTTGACGGAACTTTCACTACCTGACAGCTGATTTTTTTAGACGTAACTTAGACTACTTTTATTATTTTAATTAATATGTTTACTGATAATATTTTAAATTTTCTAATTAGTAAAGGGTTCAAGAACCTTCACGATATTGTAGAATAGTCTTGTGGATTAAATTTTCGGTTTTAATATAATTAAAAAACTGTCTCAAACATACATATGTAGGTCCAAAAATAAGCGACACAAAAAATTTAAACGTCGGCGGACTAACCTTACATATTAACGTGACATGTTCCATTTGCTTATAACTTCATTAATTCTTGGATATCAAAAATCAGAAAAAAGTGTTGCACGAAATGCAATTAGATGATCAAGAATTTATTCTTGAAGTTATGGTATCTAAAATTAGAAATATACATTTATCAATATGTATATCGATATTAGTACATTCTCAATACAGAAATATTAAAGGTTTTTTTGTACGATGATTATACCTTCTTGTGGCCACAATGCTGTCAATTTGAATAGCATTTGTTTTCCTTATTTTGAACCTGTATCTAATCGATTGCGGAAATAGGCCGCATACAAACACACTTACAAATTGAAGACATGGCTAGAAGCACTCGCATTATCGAGATGATCTGGTATATTTATGTTGTTCGATACTTGATGGGAAGTCTGGTATCTTCTTTAATGCACCACAAACATTTTATAAGCCGAAAGAAGAGTGAACAACTTTCGGCTATACTGATGTTAACAAATTCCGGTGCTTAGTGTACGAGATTGTATGTTTGTAGTTGTACGTTTCGCATGATGTGATTGTGACACAAAAAACACAAGCTAAGAAGTATGTGGAAATACTAACAGCAACAATAACAATAGAAGCAGCAATAGGTAGCAAGAAAATGGCTAAGACTATAAAAACATATGGCAAGACCGCAAAAGTAAAGAGCATATGTAGTTACAAGTTGCGAAAGCGAGAACGAGACAACAGCAAAAGATATCGAGGGAGTAAGTCGGTGTATCCATTTGAGTTGTTTCCATTTGCAAAGCAACAATAAAATAGCAAGCAGAACAACAATAAAACCAAAAGATATATGTATGTATGTATGTACGTAATAGGCCTAAAATATGCGAACACACACTCACACACACGCACGCAGCTGCTGCGACCGCTCTAATTCAAGTGCAAAGTACGACTAACACTCACGCACATATTTGTGCATATGTATAATGAATTGCATGCAGTTTTCCCAAAAGAAACTGGGACAAGTGAAGAACGTAATGCAACGAACAATTGGATGAAATCGGGTGCATTTCGCATGCATAACTTCCCCCGTCCCACATGCTTAGCACACTCCCACACACTGCCGGCGCTGCCCCAATCCTGCGTGCTAAATTTATTTAAAAAAAAAAAAAACAATCCGAACTGCAATGAGAGCGATTGCAATTGTGTCGCTCTATTCTCGCCTCGCCAAAGCATTGCGTTGCAGTGACTTTGCTGTTGTGTTGCACAGTGGGAAAGAAAAGTAACGAGAAGCAACCAAATTTAAAATATTTAATAGCCGAAATTCCGACTATAGTTCAGTAATTTTACGGGGAACACCACTCAAAAATTTTTGAGATAAAAAAATTTAAAAAGTCATTGGATTTGTTAACTTCCTATCACGCCCGATTATATATGTAGTAGTTATTCATACAAATTTACAAAAGTAGGCATTAGGACTATGGATTAAAAAATATTATAAAACAAGAAGTGACGCTGAGCACGAGATACCGTATTCCTAACGACTAAATTTTAAACTATAATTTGTAAAGAATTTTTCATTCAAAAACTCAGTTAGGTGGGAGAGATTTGAATACGGACTACGCCTTTTAGAGATACAATCTGCACCTACATGAAGTATTAGATAAGGATTACCGTTAGGTAACCCAAATTTTGTTTTGCTAGCAATGTGAACAACATCAACATTCATAAATTCAGAATGAGGAGTAAGATTGCATGGAAAGTGCCAACCCTATCTGAGGTCTTCTTCCGTCAAACGAATGTATAGTGTAAGCCTCCTATGTCGAACTTTTAATGATATATTACAATCACTTCCAACAAAACCAATGTGTAATATGTACAAATATTTCTTCACAAAATTGATATCAGATGTTTTATGAGTTGTAGGTAAGTTCTCGTCAAGAAATTTTTCTTTGTCATATGTTTAGCTAACCACTAAAACATGGAATTTTGGATCATGTGAAGAGTATTTAGACGAAGCAAATGTTATCCCCAGATTTTTTTCTAAACAATTTACTATTCAGAAGGTGGAAAATCAAGAAGATATTTTATACAGTAAGGACTGTGTGTGTAAATAAGCCATTAAACACTCGACAGCAACGTTTTATCTTGTTAATTACAAATCTACTATAATACAGTACTTCTTGGCATTGGTAAATGGTTTTGAAAAAGTTCGAAACATAAATGTTTTTAAATTTTAAATGTTCATCACATTAGATTAGATTGTAGTAAAACTTATGTTTAGAAATTTATTTATTTTAATCAATTGCGAATGTTATAATCATAACTGTAAAATGAAATATTTAAAAATTACTTAATTTTAAAGTTCAATACAACGCCTATAAGGTTATTCGCAATACATTGATTTCGTCGGAATTCTCCAAATGCTTTTCATTTTAAACAGTTCAACTCTAGCAATGAAGTTTCGCCCACTGTGTTCGGCTGCAGTCGCTGGTGGTGCAATATAAAGCATTGCGTTGGCGTTCCTCACACATTTCGGAAGCGTAGTACAAGAGGAGGAAAAAGAAGTAATGGCAAAAGTTGATGATGATGATGACGACAGTCTAGAGGCGGTGAGGTCGAAGGCAAAGAGGCCAGGCCACAAAACAACAACAATTGCAATACTAGTGAGCACCAAGTATTGGAGGCGGCAGCATTTCGGCGTCGACAGCGGCGTTGTCGCAAAAATATACATAGCAGCGGGCCAAACGAAACCAACCAACAACCATCACTCTAAACCTGTTGACCTAATTTCAATTTCAACGTCGCCGACGTCTTCAGCTGCCCGCTCGTCTAATAAATTCTGCGCAATGCTCTCTCAGTGAGCCAACGATTGCCAAATCTCTTGTGATGTGGAGCACAAACCAAACGCTCTGCTCTTTCTATCTTTGCATTCGTTTTTTGTGTGGTGTACTTCGATTGCAGTGGTAGATTGGCCCCAAAGTACAGTGTGCTGTATGTGCCAGCTGTAATTTGTATTTAGTAAAACCTTAATTTTTTTAAGATTACAGCACACGGTGCCTTGGCGCTTGCTCTCTGCTGGTGTCTTTGTCGGTCACTCTCTCGTGCCCATTCGTTTTTTGTTGTTGCTGTTGTTTGTTGGGGCAGTAGTCATTCATTCAGCAATCGTTGGGGCTTCTCGCACAATGTGCTCTTCATACTGCATGGTGTACAGTGGGCAGAATATTCGATTAACCAAACAATTAATATTATCCAACATATTGTAAATTGTATAGCTAATTTTTTTACTCCCATGAATAAATGAGATTCAGCTGATAAAGTTTTTGAAATTTAAACCACTCTCGGTATTCAAGTCTTCTGATAATTATTATGCACTACATATTGGGTTTATTAAAACATTAAAATGTACATATGTAACGTAGCGATGAAAGAGTCGAAGACGTATATAGCCTTGAGCGTCATTCGTTCATATACATAGAAGAGTGAAAAGTTCTCTGACGTAGATACGACTTTTTGTATTGAAGTTTACAAGCTTATCACTTTTACCAATTGTTCAATTCGACTCTTATTGCTGAACAAGAATTTCTTTACTTTATAGCAGTAGCAGCACAATGAATGGTAAAGCGTTCTTAGATTAAGTGATGTTGCCACAGATTTCTGCTTATATATAAAATAGCAACAACTATTAAAAATTTGTACTATTTTTGTTTAATATGTGCCCATTGTGCTGGGGTCGGCACGATTCTGTTTTCCGCTCTCGCAGCGACGTCGTCATCGGATAGTGAGGTTTTCATTTCCACAAGTCATTTAGAGCACTTTTAGCTGGCGCTCAGCTCAGTACGTATGTCGGTCGTGTTTGTCTGTCGGTTGGCTTGTCTGGTCTGGTCTATGTCGCAAATAAGAAACGGAACGGAACTAACTAACGCGGCCAACGAAAACGACAATAACAGCAACAAAACAACACAACATCAACTCGTGCGCGCTTCAACTAGAATTTAAAGCCAAACGCAACGTGATCTAGTGCAGGTGTATGCAAGGCAAGGTGTGTGAAAATCAAAATAAAAAATAACTAACAAAATTTATGAAATCTGCAAATATGAAAATAACTAGAATGGAAATATTGAATTAGATTTTAACGGATAATAATAGACGAAACAAAAAAAAATCTCGCTTAAATTAAAGTGGACATAAAAAGACAACAAATCAAATAGAACGTTTTGTTACTGCTGAGAAAATCAGGCGTGAGAATGGGGCATATTAAGTGTGCGTGAGTGTGTGTGTACGGTGTTAGTGGGCCACAAAAAGGAAATCGCAGCAACAAAAGTAAGCTTACGAAATTGTGGCTTAAGAAGATTTGATTGCTATTGGATCTTAGTTATTGTTGTTTTTGTTATTGCTTGCTATTCTATTTAGTTCGTTCATAACCACAAGTAACAACAACAAAAATAAAATATTTAAAGAAAAAACGACTAAAGCCTCAGTTGAGTTGAGTTCGGATCGGTGGAGCGAGTCGCTGCTTTGCTCCACTTGGTGCAGTGACGAAATATTGTAAATACATGTATGTGTGTGTGTGTGTGTGCGGCAGCAACGTCGACAGCGGCAACGGCAGAAAAAATCAAGTGAATCAAAATGAGCGCATAATTAGGTCAACAAAATCTAGATGCCGCCACCGCTCGTTGTATTGCTCTCTGTCCCTTTCTATCTTATTGGCGCTCTTGCGTACGCACTATTTTGTCATTAGTACTTAAATTTAATAAATAAAAAAATAGTGCAAAATAATTTATAAACAATGTGCAACGTAAAAATGCACTTGCACCTGCTGAAAACTAGTGCTCTCTCTTTCTCTCTGACTCCCTCTCTAGGCCAATTTCTTTTTGCCCTATGCTCTTTGCAACTACGAATATTTACACCTACACACACGTGTGCTTAAAACACGCACACATCCGCTTTCTCTCTCTCCCGCATTCTAACAAACATACAACAAACACAACGGGAGCAGGTACTTTTACACTCACGAACGGTATGCTCCAATTTTTTGAATTTTTTTTCTTATTTTTGTTTGCTAAAATGTGGTGAACTATTTTTCGCTCGTTGTTTGCTCTTGTCCACTACAACGTCCCACTGTCCAACTGATTTGGCTTAGGCTTTTCAGTTGTGTTGTTGTTGCCACTGCTGCTGTCGCTGCTGCTGTTGGCCATGGCAAGTGTGTGGTGTGTTGTTTCGCAATGCAGCCAAAATGAAATCATCAGCGTCATACACCGCTGACGTTGACGCTAACGTCGACGTCAAGCTTTTCTGGCATTGGTTGAATGAGGGAAATTCCTGTTCCACTTTCTATTATTATGGGAGTAGCGCACACACACATATACAAGCACGCAGACGACATGGCTTAAAGTAAAGTATGTCACGTCACAGTGGAAAGTGGTTTCACATCTACGCACATCGTATCACTCGCACTTACATATGTATTTAGCTTTGAGGAAAATTATGAAAATAGTATTGGGAATTGAGTTGTGAATGCGATCTGAGTCATTTATTTCTACAGAAAAACAAAAACAACAACTGGAGTAGCTAGTCTAAGCATTCAAGTTAAGTAGTGCGCTCGCTCATTTAAATATAATAAGCGCAAACATTTTGAATTATTCAGCGCTTTGCTTTGGCTGCTCTTTGGCTTCGACGGCCTATAAATCTTTTTCTTTTTTAAACCGGTAGTTAAGAAAAAAAAGTCACTCTGTATGCTGCTAAGGTCAAGCATTTCATAAATATTAACTTCATCTTCATTATGTGTCGATAAAAAAATTTAAATAAATCATTGAACCAACACTTCATCACATTCCACACAATTGGCCTACAACGGAGCGACGGAGGTTAAAGTTGTCAAAAAAGATTCAACGCACTGCAGTTGGTGTTGGCGGCTCAATAGGGTACATACAGCATACATATGCATCTATACACACATACAACATTACATTATAAACGATAGACGAACGAGATCAAATCGATGAAACAAGTTGAGTGTTCTAACAGCTTTTAAAATCGGGCTTAATTTTGCTAGGAAAGCTTCCAAAAGTATTATGTTCCAATGAAAATCCTTAATTCGTGTAATAAAATTTTAGTGAAATATATTTCTGAAACTATTGTCTGTGTATGCACTTGGTAAGGATTATCAATCAATCGGAGCAAATACATTACTGCCAAAATCGAGCAGTGCAAATGGAAAGCTCCCTCGTCGTTTCAAAAGAGTAATCTACAGAGAGACCTTAATGTTCTCTCAGCTATGGAGCAGTTATATAAGGTCAGTAACAGGTACATCCAACGATTGCACGATCATAAAATCATGTCTGCGTAAATTTACAGAAGAACAGTGAAGCGCGTAGTAGACTTGGGTCTACTGTTCATTGGGGAACGTTTATTATATTAGAGTTTTGTTGTTTTTAAAATTCATTTTACTAGACCATTTTCTTGCATATGATATATAGCCATCAAACGGTTACATTTTTTGTATACTCTTTACACAGAGTGTGAAAATTATTACAATATAGTCACAATGTTTATATGTAACTCTTTTCAGGCGACATCGGACAATCTATAAATCTACTATCTATATTTCGATAATCCAAATAATTATCTCTGAAACTTTCCTAATTATTATACCCTGTTCCTATAGAGATGAAGGGTATATTTAGTTTGTGCAAATGTACAAAATTTAAAAATAAACTTGTGAAATTCCGGAGCAGTCCTAGTCGAATGCAAAAAACACGAAGTCTCTATCTCTTACCGTTTCCGAGATCTTTTCGTTCATACGAACGGCCAGACGGACACGTCTATATCGACTCCTCTATCACTCCTGACCATAATGGGGGTAACTTTGGGGGGTCTCCGACCATTATTTCTACCTGTTACATACATTTGCACAAAACCAATAGGCTCATGTACCTTCGGTACAGGGCCTAACAATAATGTGATCGTCAAATTTTTAGAATGAAATGGAACCAATCGATTACGCAGAGCAAAATATTTGGTTTTTTTTTGTCACACGTTTTTTTAGTCACCCTGAATTTGCTGAGATATGACGAATTTGGGTTTTTTCTTACATAGTGGAGAAGGAGCAGTGCTAATTTTTTCCAAATGATATACATTTAACCATTGTTGCTTAGGGATATTGTAACTTTCTATTAGAATTTACGATCGATCCAGCCGTTTCGAAGATTCAGACTATCACACAATCGCATTCATTTATTTATTATGATATAAAGATCAGGGTTGTGTGCTTTAAAATACACTGGAAAATTTGGAATATTTTATTTTCAATTTTAATTTAAATATATCTCGATCTCTCAGATATAAAATAAATGCACAGTGGTCTGAGAACTCCAAAAAAGATACCAAAATTAAAATTTTTGTCACATTAAAAATCAACAGCTTAAACTGTTTGATTTTTTTACGATGTTGTCAAAATTGGTATAAATGTATGAAAATACAATTAAGTTAGAAAGAAAAAATTCCATCGGATGTTATCAAAAACCCTGTAAATTTGTGATATAATTAGGCTTTGTGTGCAAATGTATGTAACATGTAGAAATAATAATCGGAGACCCCCCAAAGTTACCCCCATTATGGTCAGGAGCGATAGAGGAGTCGATATAGACATGTCCGTCTGGCCGTCCGTATGAACGAAAGGATCTCGGAAACGGTAATAGATAGAGACTTCGTGTTTTTTGCATTCGACTAGGACTGCTCCGGAATTTCACAAGTTTATTTTAAAAACTTGCCCCTCCCCCCCCTTCCCCATAAAATCACCCCCAAGGGTAAAAATTTCTTCGGCACAAAAAAAAGTAAGTATGCCAGTATAGAGATATCGTCCTTTTTAGCCAAAATCCGAAAAGTTCATCAAAATCGGATAATAAATGACGATTTTATAAGCAATTGAATTTGAGCGACCCCCCTTTTCGTTTCATACATAAAAAAATGTTTTAAAAGGCACTTAGTCGTGCAGTGAGAAGTGGTCATGTGTTTGGTCATAAGCTAGGGGAACATTTAATGTGTTTGTTAGGCGACCTGCACTGGTACAGGGCCTCTTACAGTCGGTTACGCCCGACTGTGATTTTCTTACTTGTTTTTATTATGCGACAACGAAATCGGTTCTGCTACTTTATTAAAAATATTCAGCAAACCATAAACTAACGGAAAAAGTGAGTTTGAGTCAAGAGTTTTTTTATTTTCATACATTTGTCATCCCGGCTACCCTGCACTGCAGTGTCAAGAGTATGCAAACAGATAGAAATAGGCCTTCCAGACCTCATTTAATATGTTTAATCTTAAATCAATCGAAACATGTAGTTCCCAGCTTATTCGTCATGTGAACAATGAGAAGTTATAGTCTATAAGATATATATATGTATATATAAGATAGATCCATATATGCAATTTTGAGATTTCTTATCCGAAATTATTATATAAAAATTTGAGGGAAACTGAAAAAAGTTGCACGGGAAAGTTTTCCAAACGATACAAAGTCGCTTCACTGCTATTACTACCATTACTTTTCGGACTAACCCTGTATATA
Source organism: Leucophenga maculata (assembly GCA_035044805.1). Taxonomy (NCBI): domain Eukaryota; kingdom Metazoa; phylum Arthropoda; class Insecta; order Diptera; family Drosophilidae; genus Leucophenga; species Leucophenga maculata. Next base: position 604,676 of record JAWNNP010001183.1, read on the forward strand.
GGGTATCGCTTTAACTGCCATAGCTGATAATAGTGCTCTTTTTTGTTTCTTTTTACTACTACTGATGATGATGATGGATGTAGTTGTTTTGCTGTAGCTGCCGAAGTGACCCAGTTGCACTTAAAAACTTGACCCAATGACTCCATTGAGCTGTTTCTCTACTGACTACTATTAGCAGTCGAGACTTTCAATGAAGAGCGCGCTAGTTAAAGAGTGCAAAGATTTGAAAGAAATGAAAAGCAAAAAATGTAAACTATTTTCAAAATGTTTAACAAGTTAATAGACTCACTCACACATACATACATATGTGTCTTCTTAGCTAGTTCGCTTATGGTGACTGGCCTGGTCAACACACATAAATAAATACAATATAATAATAATAATTATAAACGTGAAGACGAGTGAAAAAGAAAAAAACCTGTTATTTTGTGCCCTAAAGTGAATTTATAATATTTAACCCAAATAAACAGTCGCATTGACTCGCTCGCCCAATGGCTCTTTGTGCTTATGAGCGGCCGAAAATTGTGGCATGTAGTTCTGTTTATTGTTGACCTATTGAAAGGGATTTATGTGTAGGTTCATCAATTCGAAGGTAAGCGATCTAGATTAAAGTAGTGCAGCTATTTATATTTCTATTTTTTAAGTAAAGTAACAGAAGAGAACATTCGTTTTAATCAGTTGAGACCGAAGTTTAAATGCTCTTTACATGCTTTAGTAAGATTGCTAAAATAAAAACGGTTGATAAGAGGGGGTGTCTAAATTGACAGTGCCACAATTATTGTATATATTCCCATATGTATTATCAATTAAGAAATCCACAACCACTTTAGGAACAAGAAATTGAAAAAGAAACCATTCTATGATTTGCATGTTCTATTTGTTGGTAAGCGATATATTTAGAATATAAAAAGTGAGAGGAGATTATTTTTAACACTCACAATATAAAAGACAATTTGAAAGACTTCAGAGATTTTGGAGTCTACTACTAAAGTCAACTGCACGTTAGAGTTAAGACCCCATAAAAATGAATGTATGTATGTACTTGCAAATGGAAAAAAGAGGGGCTGCTGTAAACTCTTCCTCCTCCTCGTAGTGTAGTTAACTCGAGGGCACTGGCTTTTCTTGTTAATAATAATGATCTAAATATAATCTATAGCACGGATATCTGCACAATATTTTCCCAACTCTTCTGCTTTCTAGCTGAATAAACTACGTAATTTTGTTCATAAAAAACCCAGAATGCTGGAAAAGATTTGCTAACTTTATAGTAATTCGATTTGGACATAAATGGAACATTTTATATCAAATACCCAGTATTGATGATTCATTGTACCCAGTATTGATGATTTTGTATGATTCAGAAATTTGGTTAATTTTTCAAAAACTTGAACTGAATATCTGAAAATATATTAACGAAGTTTGGAATCTCTGGATATCATAGTGTCTTTTCTATCTGCTGTTACTTGTGTACAGCTTGAAAAAACTATGTATGTAAAGTCTCTGCGATCTGTTGGTTTTTAACTGGAATCGACTCGGTGAATATTATGATCAAGAATATACGGATATTTAGTTTAAGGGATCCTCTACTCTTCTCTCTGCATGTTCAGTACAGACTACTAGAGTATACAAAATTAACACTGGCTCCTGTTCTGGAGCTTAGAAAGGAAAACCACCATAAATATTAACTCGTTCTAGCGCAGTGAAACCTATGGACACCTTTTTAAGTCCAATCCATACCCGTAGAACTGCGAGATGTTCTAAACTAAGTTCATTTGCTCATTTGCTCATGTGTTAGATAGTAAAACCCATAAGCGCAGAACAACGAGCATCTGTCCGCTTGTCATTCGAAGCAATGGCCACCTGCAAGACTAGTAATTGGCCCGAATACTTTTGGTATTTTCATAGACAAAGCAAACGCAAACACAGATACGAGAGTTGCAAGCAATAATGACGGCGGCGACGGTGGCCTCAAATTCGCTGGTGTGTGGAGACACAAATACTCGTACACCTGCTTGCGTTTCTGTCTGTCTGTCTGTCTGTCTGCTCGTGAGTCGGTCTGTTTGTATATCTATGTACTTACTGTTGGCCCAGCCAAATGAGAGTAGCATAGCTGTACCGCCCGAAAATGGTAACGTAGCGTTCTTAGCTCAAGCAGGTCCAGTGCAGTCGCACCAAAAGGCAGCAGCGCGGCGGCGAAACTGACATCAATTTTATTTAATGAAGTGCAGCCACACTCCGGCTGCAGCTACCTCGCTGCCTACGTCTCTCCCTCCCTCGATGCTCGCTGGCCCACATTGAGCTTACTGAATTGCAGCGAACAAGTCTTTTCGTGGAAACTGGTTCGCTAATGAGCCAATCGCAGGGAAGCATTTCAAATGCCAAATTTAGGCGTTTTCCAGTGGCAATTGCATTTGTTTTTGTTTGTTTTAGTGTCAGAAAATTGCGAAATGATGCTTTATCTTCTCTATGTTTATCTTCTCGTCCACAGAGGTGTCCACATGACCGAGACGTTGAGCACAACAGGCGCCATGGATATGGCACTCAAGGACAATGGCATCATTGTCGACATGTCGCCCGCAGCGTTATTGCATCATAATTCATTGGCCGCAGTGGCCGTAGCAGCCAGTCATGCTCATGCATTGCGCAGCATTAAGGAGGCTACTGAAGATCAAAGCTCGGATACATCAGCGGTGGCGGGTAGCACCCCCACCAATCTTTCGTCTGCATCATCTCCACCACTGACCACATTCCGCTGTGAACGCTGTGAAAATTTTGAGACGAGTTCACGTGCCTCACTGCTATTGCATGTGGTCCAGTGTCTAGCTAGCAGCCATGGCGCACTGCTAAAGTCGGAGGATCATGAGCCGGAGAATATGAGCGTCAATCATTTGGATTCAAAGTCCGGTGGCTCAGATTCTTCTTCCTCCCAGATCACTGCTGTTGCAAATGGCACTGGCAGCCATGCGACTTCGTCATCGTCTCCAGCGTCATCGCCTGCAGGCAATACTTCTAACTCAGCGGCAAATGCTGCGTCATCACGCAAGGTTTTTGAGTGTGACGTTTGCAACATGAAGTTCTCGAACGGCGCCAATATGCGCCGCCACAAAATGAGACACACCGGAGTAAAGCCGTATGAGTGTCGTGTTTGTCAGAAACGTTTCTTCCGCAAAGACCATCTGGCCGAGCATTTTACCACGCACACAAAGACGCTACCCTATCACTGTCCCATCTGCAATCGTGGCTTTCAGCGACAGATTGCCATGCGTGCTCATTTTCAAAATGAACATGTGGGACAGCATGATCTAGTAAAGACATGTCCGCTTTGCAGTTATCGCGCCGGTTCGATGAAGTCATTACGCATACACTTCTTCAATCGGTGAGTATTGATCAAATAGATATTGTAACTGTACAATAGTTTGTTTCTAATATAACGTTCTCAATTTAAGCCATGGCATCGATTTGGACAACCCTGGTCCCGGTGGTACCTCTTCGCTGTTGCTCGCGCTCGAGTCGCAGGCGTCTCAGGTGGCAGCTGCCGTAGCAGGCTTTGTGCCTGGCTTAAGTCCTGCTGCAGTTGCTGCTGCTGCTGCTGTAGCCAATGTCAATAACAATGTAAATAATGTGCCGCCCAGCCATCAGAGCGATAGTGGCGAATCGATGCGATCGCTAGAGAATGCCACTCCGCCTATGCATTTCCTTACGCCGCATGTGGAAATCTCAACGTTATCGGAGAACGGTGCAACTGAACTGTTTAATGTAAAAGCAGATGTTGACAATAGTATCAAGGACCATCTAAAGCGCTTTTTCTTTTGTAGGGCAACACTTCCGCACATGTGCATGCTCATGATACGCTGGAAGCAAAGGTCAAGGAGCGTGCTATTACTATACAGTCTCCTATTGCTTTGGGTGTGCCACAAGACCAGCCAATGGATTGTAATGCTAAAACTAGCACTATGCCGTCAAGTACAAGCCACAATGGAAAGCCCATGCACCACCATCATCATCATCACGAGAACCACATAACGCCGTCAATCAGCTTGATACCCATCAAACAGGTAAGTGTTACTATAGTAGTTGAATGAAGGAGCATGAAATTTAAATGGTGATCTTTATTTGAATGTAACAGGAACCGCTTAATGACTCAGAGCCGGAGAAGTGTGCACAAAAAGAACAAAGCAACGGCGCTGGAGATAATAGCGACAATGATTTTTCCGCGCCAAATAATCGGCTCACCTCGTTAATCAAGGTATGTGGACATTAACCACATTTGTGCTCAATTAATAGACCGATCTCATTGATAGGTTTCGCCGCTCAAATCACTGCTACGCGAGGATCTCAAGCGTCGCATTTGCGCCAAGGCAAACAACCGCATTACGCGCAATGCTGCTGCGCTGGAAAACAACAATGTGCTGCCGCCTAATGCATTAGGCTCGCCCACTACGCCGCCAAACAGCGCCTCCTCAACGCCCATCTGTAATGGTACCATTACATCGACGGGCCAGGAAAGCGAAATGCTGCTTAGCCGTAAACAGATTCTCACTTGCCACTTTTGCGGCATCGAGTTTCCCGACGAAACCCTCTACTTTCTCCACAAGGGCTGCCACTGTGAAAGCAATCCATGGAAGTGCAATATATGCGGCGAACAGTGCAACAATGTCTACGAGTTTAACTCACATCTGTTAAGCAAAAGCCATCAATAGCAACCAGAGGCTACCAGTGTTGCGCACACTGGAAAGTAAAGTTCAATAGAGAAGTGTGATAGAACATCGAAGCGTCAAAGGTAGCAATACGAAAAGCTACTCTAAACAAATAATCAAAAATAATTTAAATACGTTATTACACTTAGCAAAATTCGTTTTAAGAACGAACCAAAACTACACTAAAATAATTAGTAAAATTTTTAAAATTTGTGCACACGATAACCAAAATTAGGAAGATGTACAATTATTTTTATATGCAAATGGGAAAATTAAAATTCGGAGCTACGTAGTTACCTACCAACCTACCTTCCTTGTAGTGTAATTAGTTCATAGAATAAGTATCCAAAAACGAAAAAAGGAAAATTGGAAAAACATACCAAAAGGAAAGGAAAATGATTAGATAATATTTTCAAAATAAAACACTGATTTATAAAATGTTTAGCAGATGAAAACGTGTTGGTTTCTCAAAATCAAAAAAAAAAAAAAAAAACGTGGACTAAGCAGTTGTTGAACTAGTTTTAATTGTGTGCAATAGGCAGTTGTAGATACTCCCCAAACACAAATGCGTTCTCTAAGAATGTTGAATCTTTTTTTTCGAGTTGTGTGAAGCGAAAGAAACAGAATTCCAAGCCATGCAGGAGCGAAGGAGTGTTACGGCTTTGGATTCTCATGCCTGTTAAACGTGTGAAATGAGAGAGGGCTTTAAATTTGTTATGTTTTCAGAGTTTAATACAATAAAAAACGGCAGTTAAATCTATATAGTTATACTTACACACACATACACATAAACACATACAACAAAATATAAAAAAAACAATAAAAGAAAAGAGTTATATTTAATGTTAAAATCTAGTTAGTATCTGAAACATTGCGGCAATATAGGAAAAATTATATATATATAATATATATGTATACACACATAGACATATGCAATTATTATTAAATACTTATATACGATTATTCTCGTAACTACTTACAGTTAGTTTAGCGTTTAACTCTACATACTTACATCTATATATTGTAAATCTATATAAAAAAGCGTTTCAAAAATGCGATTAGTAAAAAATTCGATTTATTTGCATCAGTGGAGACAGTCGAGCACAAGAGTTTGCAAACACCTGAACAAAAATATAATACATAATGTAATACAAAATTTAAACAAATTGTGATACACGAAGAAGAATAAAAAGAATAAGAAATGAGATAAAAGTTATTGTATATAATTGGAACTCTTTGTTATTGTTACTAAAACAAAATGCCTTAGATGCCTCTTTATACGATTAAATAATTATATATACATAAATATATATTGAATAAAAATTTAGAAAAAAAAAATTGATAGGAAAATTTACGCTCATTGTATGTTTGACTAAAAGCAATTCGCAGGTGTTGCCAAACTTTTGCGCTGCACTGTGCGACAATGAAAAAAATAAACAAAATATATTAAAAAAGAAAACAAATACGAATTAAATACAAATTAAGAGTTTTAGAAGAATTAGTAAATTTATTATTGTGCGCTATTACACTGAGGCAAAAGCGCACATTTCTTCACATTTACATCCGTCCAGGAGTTCACAATCACAATTCCTCAGCAGTACATTGCAATTGTGAACATGTTCTTTTTTTTGTATATTACACATATATCTGTTTTTATATATTAATGCTAATTTTTTAATGTTACTTTAAGTGTGTATTTCATTGTGCAAAATGTGGAAAATTTTATTGTTAACAAATTTGATTTATTGTTATTTTGTTCTTAAGTTTTCCATCCCACTTTACAAAATAATTAGCTGTCTATTTTAAAATAAGGGCAGCGCTCTCAAAAAAAAAAAAAAAAATATTTTAGTTTTAAACTTAAAATTTTGTACTTTATTTTAACGATTAACAAATTTATCTATGCAGTAGTAATTGTTTTGCATATATTTATGTAATAATTTTTAAAACTTTGTTTATTTTTATACCTCTCACATGTATTGTGAAAGAGTTCAATTAGTTTATAGACGTTCTAGCTGTGTCCGTCATACTGACAGCCTCTTTGCATTATTCTGAACTAATTTACAAGTTGATACAAAGACAGTTTTGGCTGGGAAAACAGCAGACACCACATTACAAACTCACTGCCCAGTTTCTTTTGTTTTAATTAATTGGTTTTTATTATTATTAAACACTTAGCTTCAAAGCTATAGGCGCATATTTTCTATATTAATTTGCAGAATTTGGTTGACTTCACTTCGGACCAATGCAGCTTAGAGCTTCCATATTAATACTCTTTTGTAGTGCATTTGAGGGGTATTCAAATTTTGTCTTGTTTTATTATAATAATTGAGTTTATTTTATTTTTACGTTTTTTTTGTTTATTATTAAATGTTATTGTTAAATATAAAATGAAATATATGGTAAAAAAGAGAATTAAAAACTTTATAACGCCAACAAGATGTGCAACATATTTGTTAAAGCGTGTAGATCAGATTGTTTAGCAAAGTTTTAAAAATGCAATTGTTAAATTTTAATGAGAAATAAACAAATACAAAAATGAATGCAAATATATATACATTCTTTATTAGATATATAGCTGTGAATTCTGTTTTTTTTTTTTAGAAATAAAATTGTTCAAAACAAGAAATTGATTTATTCGAAGTAATTGAACTCAAGTCAGCGACACCGAATATATTCGAAGTATTTGGTGTACTATATTTGGAAATTGATGAAGTAAGTTCCATTAAATATATGAAATAAATAAGTACTATGTATGTATTAGCGGGCTGGAAAAATGGATGAAAAGGAATTCAACATTTTCATAAATTGGCTTCGAATTGCTTCCGCATCCACCGTATTCTCCAGATCTTTCACCCAGCGACTTTTTCCCGTTCGCAGACCTCAAGAGAATGCTCGCTGGAAAGAAATTTAGCGCAGATGAAGAGGTAGTCGCCTATTTATCCATTTTTTCTAATTAACAAAAGTTGTTTTACTCGAAATGATATACATATCTCACAAACTAATACTTGTAGTACGACAGCTTTCAATTTTATATACATGTCTTTTGAAGGGCTAACTAAAAATCATGTGGATATAATACTAGTAGCGTCACCTATGTATCAGCCTACGAACTTTTCAGCCGAACTGTTCTGTATAGAGGTGAACTTGATTTTAGGCATCAATTGAATCGCACGCAATAGTTTTCTGAATTAAATACTCAACATACCGAACATTTCTCGTATATTCCGTACAGGTACCGAAATATACCATTGTATAGAGGGATTGGCACGATCACGAAATACTAATCACTTGAAATACGGACAGACAGACATATGGACAAGCCGGATGATTAATTTTGCATCACTTATTACCATGTTGCATAGTTAATGCAACAAACAATACAGTTTCGATTCTTTGAAGGATTGCATCTAAACTTACATTGCGCTATTGCAAGTCATGTTGGCTGCTTAAATTCCTGAAATGTGCAGTTTTAAATTTTTTAAATGTGTCAACATAAATCAAAAAACTAAAAACGTAGATCATTTCGTATGAAAGCTTATGAGGAATGGATTGCACCTTTCCATTTTACTACCATATTTCATTCCCAAACGTTAAAACGTCATTTGATAGAAAAAAAAATTGATTGCCGAAGTGTCATTATTTTATATTTAGTTTTGTAGTCTTTTCTTGATATCGTTTGTTTTTAAAAACTATTGGGAAATAAACAACTTTCTTTCTATTGGCATTTATATTTTAACAAATATAATTATTAATATAAATATTAATTTTCATTCATTATTTTGCAAAAATAGAGAGAATTCTTAAAACCTCTTTTTGAATATCGATACACTTTGTCGGTTGTTATGAGTGGTTGTTGTCTTCGCGCTACACTAATTATTTGTTGACAGAAATCTAAAACTGTGAATAAACATAAATTCGTTCGAATCAATTAAATTAATCCACGAATTGGTATCGATTCATATATAATTTGGGTTTAGTCTCGCTTGCATGTTGTGATTCTTTTACTTTCATAGAATCATAATTTTTGGAAGCAATGTTGCAACGGTTCCGAATATTTAGGTAAAATAGGTAATAACTAAAAATATGTGTAATTCTTTAAAGGACAGACGGCATGGACGAAAGCGGGTCCTGATACCGCGCGACATCTTTTTACTATTCAGCAACACAGCTCCTTATGTAAATCTGCTGCTTTCGCTCTATACTGCTGTTTCCGTCAAAATTAGCACATGTTAATATATGATTGTTAATTAGAAATCGTTTAAATAATTTTCAAATAAATTTTCAGCGGGAAAATATGGTTCATCTCTATCCATCACTAAAAGTTTGCTTATATGTTTTTTGTTTTTGCTGCTCCTGTCCTGGGTTCGGTGCTGTTGACTTTAGCAGCGCCGCATCTGAACAGTTCAATTTGTACAGCTATACATTTTAGACAATTTGGCAGCGCCGCAATCTGTACAGCTGCATATTTAGACAAGAATGAGCGAGAGTCGGCGTTCGTTTTCGAACATTGGTGTTTACACTGTCGAGCATCGTGAATTTGAGGATGGGTTCGGATCCATCATCACTCATGCTCGGCGCTGCCAACTTCAGTGGTGGGGCACCTCGAAAGTATCAAATTCATCTCATCCCTGCTTTTGGTGGTGTTTAAGGGCGGTAGATGGGCTGAATGTTAATCTTCTTATGCGGGGTACCAATGGTTAGGACCCTGTGCCCCTTTTGTAATAATAAGTGTTAAAGATGATAGCTTTGATCCAACCAATGGATCAGGGTTAAGTAGGGTTGGTTGGAACAAAATTTCTAGTTGAGCCCCTTTTAGGGCTGGGTCAAAATTTCTAGCTCATCTCAGCCCCTTTTTTGGAGGCGTTTAAGGGTGATTAACAATAATAAGTGAATATGTGCGTTAAAGTTAGATGTGCTAAATCTTTGATCCAACCAATGGATCAGGGTTAAGTAGGGTTAAGACTTATTATTTCTAGCTGCACTTTTGCTGCGCACAGTACAAAACTTCTTGCTTCATACTTTACGGGTGCCCTCCAAACCCTCCGTTTGTATGGCAACGTTCTTGTTTAAATTGCACAGCTGTACAAATTGAACTGTTCAGATATGGCGCTGCTAAAGTTAAAAGCACAAACAGCTACATACACAAGCCGGTCAGCCTTGTGTAAATTCCACAGCTGTACAAATTAAACTGTGTAGTCCATTTTGTAAAAGTGAGTAAGCTAGAAACGCTTTCTGATTGGCTGTGCTTCAAGTGGCCAATGAGAACTGAATAAACATTGAAATTGTATTTTATTGCTTTTTTAAATAAATATAAATATTTATGTAGAATCATATATAATTTATTTGCTGCTGGTGTTTATTTTTGGTACTTTTGCTTTGATAAAGTTATCATAAAAATCGATTTATGATCAACAAACATACTACATATAAGTTTCTTCCATTTTTAAATGTGTTAGTTTATAAATATTTAAGATTATAGAAGAATATATGGATTAAGCAGACGTTTTTCTGTTTATCGGTTGCTCTGTAAGTTGACATTGTTTTGGTGTGTGCTGTGAGTAAAATTATTCGCACTGTTTGCAAACCGCAGTAAGATAATCCGCAATAACAATAACAGTAATAGCAACTACGAAAGATTAAAGATTACCGCCTAAATCTGCTCAGTCAACGCCAAAGCCGAGATGACAATCAGAGATTGATATGTATGTATCTAAATATGTGAGTGTTCGTGTGTGTAGTGATTTTTTGGGCCGGACAGCATGCAATATCCAAATATACAGCTTAATAACACACAGCCACACAGAGTCGCTGCCGTGAAATATGTATCGATTTCGTATGTTTTAAATGATTCCGGTCGGTTTTGCTTGCCGCAGGATCTAGCTTCCCTTCTTCCTTTGTTGTCATTTGCAGGCGCACAGCTCATTGTTGGTTAGCAGGGCACCCGGAGCGACGGCTTTCTATGCGTGTGTGTCTGGCTTGTGTTAAATTATCTGCTGCATGTGTGATGATCTGCTGCCTAAGCCATGGCTTTTTAGTTCGATCTCACACAATCTGTACATATATCCTTTTCAGTGGCAAAAAAAAAAAAAAACAATATGTCCGCAACAACTTTATTATTATATTCGTCTATTACCGATTATTCTTTGTACGTTTAGGAATTTGTTTGTATTTTGTTTACGACTTAAAGGATAATGTACAGATTGAGGGTATTACTGACGATCATAGCACAAAACTGCAAATGAGTAGAATTTAACAGATCAGTGAGTCAAAAAATATATGCAGGTGTAGTTCATTAAAAAAGTATTTACTTTTGTATATTCAATCAAATCATTTTCTAAAGATAAATTCATTACTTACGACCTATTCACACTATGTTTGTTAAATTTTATGCAAGTTATTTTCAAATCGAACATCCAAACTAAACAAATTTTAACAATTTTTAATTAACTTATATAGTCAACTATGGTATAGTTTAGTAATGTTCATCTGTCTAGCTGTTAGTATGAACAACGATATCTTGGAGGTTTTAAGAGATATAATTTTGATTTGACATGATAATAATGTTATTGTTGTTCTTAATTTAGTTAAAAAAAGACATATTTAATGTATTTTACTTTAATACTAATAAAATATTCGACAAAAGTCCACATGGAACCACTAAATTCGATATAGACATCTCCGCCGGTCGTTGACTTAATGACTATGAAACATAAAACTTTAAAGTTTTCATATTTAGTTGCTCCTATTCCCTTTTCATATAACTAGTAGTCCTTTTTAGGATTTGTATGAGTTTTTGTATAAAAAAAGTAGTTCTTAATTTAGCTAAGATTTCCGTCAATCCTAATCAAATATCTTGTATAGGTCCAGATCGAATGTATATCTGTCCACCCTTTCTATATTTTTGTATGAAGAATAACTTTTGGTTGTTCTTAGTTTAGCTAGAAACGCTAAATTTAATTTTATTCTAATAACTAAGGACTAAGTGCTTCATACAAATTTAAGATTCAATGCGGTTACAGGAAGTACGTAAAACAGTGAATGAGCTATCAAGGCGTCTTTAGATGCTACAACAATTCATGTTTATTCCAATCATTTGTAAATGTTTTCTTGGCGGAATCATTGGTCCCGTTCTCTTAAATTTGTTTATTTTGTAATCCATTCCATTTCCCGAACGAAGGTTAAAGTGTTTTTAAAAATATTTCATGCATTTAGTTTACTTATTTGATTTCCATCGTTGTAAACAAAACTTAAAACCGGAACGCTGTAACAAAAAAATTCGATTTGGCTGTAATTGTTGTTGCATTAAAAATTGATATGTTGTTTGGAGAGCTATTTAATAATTATAGATGGTATCATTAGTATATTATAATTTAAGTTACATTATTTGAGCGTTTTGAATGCTAAATATGGAGAGGTCTCTCCATGCCTGGTCATTCCAACGCGTGCCTGGTCATCTTCTATTTCGGCGTTCTCCAATCAAGTATGGTCCCCATTTAAACAATGTGTGCTACAGCTCTTTTATCCATTCGAATGAGGTGGCCAGCCCAGTGTAGCCGCTTGATTTTTATGCCGTGGACTATGTCAACCTCATCGAACTCATCGCCGACTCTAATAGGACCAAACAACTTGCGAAGAATCTTCCTCTCGAAGACTTCCAACGCTGTTTCATCTGACTCAATCAGGGTCCATGCCACTGCGCCATACAGTAGGACCGGGAGTATCAGCGTCTTATAGATCTGGATCGAGAGAGGATTTTACTTCTCATCTCCAGGCTGACGTTGTTGGTTTTCTTGGATCCAAGATAGAAAAAGTTTTCTCCATCTTCACTGACCGTCAAAGATGCGATGACGGAGTGCGAGGAGACACCAAGTACTTCGTGTTGTCCTCATTCACGGCTAGACCCATGAGCTGAGACTGTTTGTCAATCTCTGAGAACACCTTGCTGACTCGTCGTTCCTGCGTGCCGATGATATTGATGTCATCGGCGTAAGCGAGCAGCATCAATTCCTTTTGTACGGGCCAGTGCCCGTACATACTCTGTATGTACAGGCACTGGCGTTGGATGTATTCCATCAGTAGATTGATCTGAAGCCACACTTATGTAGTCCTATCAGTGAATCCGTAAATGCCTTCAGCCATTCAGAGTTTCAGAGTTTTTACCCGAAGGAAAGAAGACTTATCCCGCTGTAGTTGACGCAGTGAACACTGAGATTCCAGTCATTGGCTATGCGTTTATCGGACCATATCTTGCATAAAAGTTGGTGCATACTCCTAACCAAATCTTCGCCGCCGCTCTTAAATAACACAGCTGACAGACCATCAGAGCCTGCCGCTTTGTTATTTTTCAGCTTTTTAATAACAGAATCTAGCTCGTTATAGTCCGGTGGCTCTACAATGGTGCCATCATTAACTGGTGGTTCCGGTGTTATTTCTCTATCAATGGAATTGTGTGATTCAACGCCTCCAAGTAAGACTCCTCCATAATCTCAGTGATTCATCAGTAACCAGATTTCCATTTTCATCCTTACAAAAAGTTACTCCGGGCTTAAAACCTTCAGTCAGATGCTTGAACTTTTGATACAATTTTCGAGCTTCATTTCTGTCACATAACATCTCAACATCCTCAAACTCCCGTCTTTCTTGCTCCCTTTTTCTTACGTCTGGAAAGACATTTCTCCTCTCTCCGTTTGTCTCGATATCGCTCTATAATAGCTCCATCTCTTTGGAAAGAAGAAATGGATGTCATATTCTCTTGGCATTGTTAAGCGTTGGTCTAGGGAATTTAATGACTCTTATACGGCTACATTATATACCATCGTATTTATCGTCGCCTGAAGTAAATTGTATATTGGTTCGACTTGGATCATTTGAATATGAGGTATATCGAAGTAATAAGCCCGAAATGCCTCTTTTAAAGTTTCTATAGGAAAATATATTTAAATGAATTAATTGTTGAATTCAAATGTGATGAGTGATGAGTTCAAATATTCATTTGACGTAAAGTTTTTACTTTTGCTTAGAAAATATTATTAAGGCACTGTAGAAAATATCAATGATCTACAATTGCATATTTATTTTAAAGGGCGTTTTGAGAAAGCAAACTGGTTCGTCTGCTTGCAATGAACAATTTTCCCATTTTAAGTGAGTAAGTATATAAAACTGCAGAAATCCATTCAGTAATACCCTTAATCTGCTCACAAACATTTGCGCTATGTATAATTCCGAGTGATTTCCCCTTCTTCAAAACAAATCCCAAACACACAAAAAATTCGAAATTCGAATAAAGGCATTAAAGCCATCAGCATCAGGCACGCACGAAATGAGCCGCTTAGGATATTTAGGATAGTTTTGTTATCAATATACAAAAACAGCCCAGCCGGCTCGGCTCGTCTCACAAATGATCGCATCAGATCTATACAGTTTCGCCTGTCCAAATGGTGTTGATAATGATTGTGGAATTTTAAATAGCGACGCCGATAACTTGGCTCTAATCCGAATTAATAAAGTTGAAAAAACATTTCTCACACGGGAGGATTGTAAAGTAGTAACTCCAATGAGTGGGTATGAATAAAAAAAAGTTATGAGCACAGGTCTTAGCAACTCACAAACGGTGCACAGCTTCTCCAAATTTTACGTTTTTTGCTAAAATAAAATAAAAATAAAATTTTTCCATTCAAAAACTCAGAAAGCAGGGGCAGATTGCTATGAGCACGTTTGTTGAAAACTATTTATCTGGAAAGGGCTTAGATAAAACAGAAGCTTTGATAAGAATTGATGTAAATCATTTTATACAGGTTATATTAAATACAGTTTTTCCTGAAAATATTATAAGAATTATTTCCAAATCTTTTTAAGCAAATTCGTTATAGCATTATCTTCCAGATGTTTTAGGTTTTTTGTAAATATTTAGAACCATTAAATGAAAAGAGATTCGCTTACGCCTGCATCTGGTGTCATTTAATAGGTGTAAATTCGATTTATATATTTTGGTTCGAGCAGACTGCAATTCATAGTTCTCCAGGTGCCGTTCGAATGGGCACAATACGTGATGTTGATGTTGATCTTTGCAATAGCATAATAAATAAATGTTACCTAGAACTTACTGGAACTACAGACTTTGATTAACTTTGAATAACTCTAACCTTTAAGGACACTAAGAATGTATGGCGTAGTACTGAAAAGGATAAGTCGTAGGAATCCTCCGTATATATTCAATCAAAAAATACTTTAGTTCGGTTTCCTTGCCATTTATCAGAGCAGTTCCAACTGAAGTAAAATTCAAGATCAAATTAAAACACTCAAAATCACAAAGTCTTCTGAATGTTACAGCAGAGTAATAAAAGCAATGTCCAAGAAGGGAATTATGTTTCAGACGATGAATTACAATGCTTTACTTCGCATTTTCCTTCTGAGTGGGATTGTGTTTTATTGTGATGATACGTGAACCTGGAATTCGTTCGAAAGTTTAATAGCAGCATTCTCCAATATATTTGAAAGCATTTTGTTTGCAATATTTCTGCTTGTACTAGAAAGGTTTTACATCGTTCCTGATCATCAATTCAGCATGGAACTTCTGAACAATGTCCAACGCATCGTCTCTAAAATCATTGATGCACATGTACACTGCTCTGCAGCATTTCTTGATCGCGTCTTGAGAAATTTTTTAGATGTTTTTGAAGAATCTTCAAGATTCGGTTCTGCCGATGTAAGCATTCTTTCTTGTTAGGCCCTGTACCGAAGGTAGAAATAATGTTCGGAGACCCCCTTAAGTTACCCCCATTATGGTCAGGAGTGATAGAGGAGTCGATATAGCCATGTCCGTCTGTATGAACGAAAGGATCTTCATTTTTGTTTTGTCTATTTAGATAAGCGACAGAGTGTATGAGTATTCTAATAAACTGTACTGAAAATAAAATATAAATACTATTCGTTGGCTGGTTACTACAGTAGCTTTATATGAAATTGTTGCCCTCTCATGTCCATTCATAACTCAACTTTAATAATTTCCTTAGCGTTGCGTTGTGCAATTACTTCAACGCCTCAATTAGAGATTCACAATTGAAAATTAACAATAATTTCAACTAGTAATTGCATGGATTTTTCCCCTAGTTCATGCAAGTCTTTGTACAAACGTATATGATTCAACAAATCTTTAATAGATAGTATGCAATGCCCTTCAATGCACTGAGCATCCAAGCTGCATCTCTATCTGTTTGTCGATAGCACACAGCTCATCATTTCATGTAGCAAATTTCACTCGATGTCTCTATTTGACGTCTATACTACTTAGTTCCACATGCGAAATCCATTAAATTTCAACCCAAGATGCTTCACTGAGGTTTCCATTAGAATCATACGCTTATTCGTCCGTTGTTCTATTGTATGAAATTTTAAATTGAAAAATAGTATTAAATTACCATGAGGCAACAGCATCGGTCTGTGCATCGACAGATACGAACGAGTATTGAAGTCAACAAATCGAGCGAAGCCAGTGCAGAGCATATAGGAAAATTTGAGTCTGTGACCAAAGAATGCCTCGATTAAATTATGAATTAATAAAGATGTTTGCCCGCAGGCCAGATTTGGGTTACGTCAGGCAATTCGAAGCGTAAACCCGCCCGCCGTAATATGTTGGCTTCCACAACTCAACTCGTCAATTCGTCAGTCACTCTGCCAGTCAGTTAGTCGTCTACTTTCCATCCCCCTACAGAGACTTGTGTTTTTGTTGCCGCTTTGGCTTTTTGGATTTAGTAAACACAAATCCGTTAGATACAAAAACAATCTACAACTTACGACTATGAATTTTTTTTTTTTTTGTCTAGCTTTCGTTGTTGTAACTTGAGGATGCACTCTTTGTATTCGCTTTACTGAAAGATAATTGGGTTTGTTCGTTTGGACTTGGACAGGCGGAAAATTTTCGTTGTTTCGACGAGGGCTGCTTGCTTGGGTTTTATTGCATAAATTTGTACAAAAACTCAATTCGATTGAGATTCAAATTTGCTTACATGTGTACTATATATGGATGTATTTTATGCCATCCCATTCCATTAGCACTCATCTTCAATCTATACATCATTCCATTTTGCTTGGGTGTCATCTCGCAGCTCGTCACTTCGATATGAGGGCAAACTGCGTGTAAAGCTGAAATGTGTTATCTCAACTTTTTAATAAATAATCCGTGTTGATGAGTGCATGATTCCTGTGGGGATATTATACAATATTGGTGTCAGGTTACTGTTTAGCGTTTTCTCAATTAAATTCAATTTTGTGCAAATTGTGCAGAGTTACAAATGCGCATTCGCAGTTCGTGATTTGAGAATACAAAAAATAACGCTCGGAGATACGATGAAAAATACTTCAGCCCGCACATTTCTTATAAGTATTATAATTTTTCCAGGTGAACTTATTTCTAATGGTTCATTTACTTTTACAGGTACAGAGTGGGTCAACTTAGCCTGTTTTCAGTTCGGCTATCACTTTCAAAAACTGTTCAAAATAAATTTCCAATAAAATAAAAAATAAATAAATTTTCGATGAAAAAAAAACCGGGCCCTTTAAAGAATAGTTGACGTTTTTATTTTTCTAGAAAAAAAGATTTCTTTTTCTTCAATATCTATTGTTTTCCCTTTACATAACTCAGAAATAGAAAATATTGTATACATATGTTGATAAATTGATATATAATAGTTGAAAACTCTACATTTCTACAGCTATGGGTACAAAAAATCTTTACATTTAAATTTAGAAGCTTTTTAGTGCAAATCTGCTAGAAATCAACTTTCAAAGAATGGAATGAGAGATAAAACTAGAGAGTCACTGACGAAGGGAGAGAGGGCAAATCCATGTTAATATCATTGAGAGCATCTTAAGAGCAGCTGCATAAACAAACAATCTACCCAGATTACACAAAGTAACAATTCCCGAGCTAAAACCCAAAAACAAACACAGCAAACCACAAAAATGACAAACGGAAATAAAACAAAATGAACGAGTATTTAAGATAAGAAAAGGATGTGCACATTTATATGGCATCATTGGAATCCTGCCGATGCATACAAACGATTGTATATATTTTTGATTAACAAGATGCAAAAGATCGAATCGAATAGAAATTTGTCAAATGTAACTGTGGAGTGCTGTGTGGAGCGTCTGCTGTTGAAGTTTTGTCAAAGATGTTCGCGTTGGTACATTAAAATAAGAAAAAAAAAATTGAATATTGGTTAAACCGAAGTCTTTATATGCTTTAAACACTCTTTAACATGTAAATGTTACGACGATTTTTTTAAAGTTTAATTTAAACATTTTAGAATTACATAAAAATTTAAATCTGCAACAATTACAACATTTACAACATTTTTTATTTTATTATTTTATTATTTTATTAAGAAGTATGTACCATAATATTTGTACTCCTTATATGTATTTGAATATATATATCTTATACATATACCCAACTCTATATATAATCAATATACATTTTCATTTATATGGCACCGCAGGGTATTAGAAATACACAGATATAGCAAAGCCACAATAACAACAATGCCTACAAAATATAGCAACACGAATTGAGTGGCGTGAAAACTCATGAATATAAAACCAAATGCAAAATGCTTTTAATGTGTGTGTGCGAGTGTTTTTAATCCGTTTTCAAAATCTTTAAATCCAGCGAAAAACCACAAAACAATATAAACGAATGGAGTGAAATAGGAAGTGTTGTCTACTTTTGTTAAATAGTTTAATACACTGAAAGAAAAATGTGCTAAGTTCCATTGTGGATGGTAGTAGCTCAAGCAAGTGATGAAAGCAGTAGTGACGAAGTTTTTACTGATAAGTCCTTTTTCAGTTAACGTAGAACCTCTCTCTAAGCGGTAGTAAACATCAAAACTTTACCATTCTTTCTGAGTTTTTGTGCATATGAATAAATTTTGGTTTTTCTTGTTTTTTTTTTATAGCTAAAATAAATTCGAAAATTAATGAATCTTAGTTTAATTATAACAAAATATTTTATGTAGGTACATATCGGACCACTAAATGGGGTAGCTCATATACTAACCAGTTCCCTTTTCTGATTTTTTTTTTATGAAAAACATTTTGTTGAGATTTAGTGTAGCTTGAAAGGACAAATTCCAATAAAATATTCTACACGAATCCAGATTGGAATATATCGCCAATACATATTTAAAGTTCAATGGAGGTACGGGTACAGCGTATCTTAAAGTAGAGCACACTTGACTACAACTTTATTTCTTGTTCATAATATATTTTGTTGTTGGAAATTATATAGACATTTTTCCATTAAGATGTTAAGAGACTTGGTGTGAAAGCCATATAATAACATTTTTTTTTCCGGAAAAAAAAAATACTAGACCCGTCGTCAACGACCTCTAAATACATTCTGGATCAGTTCAACAAAGAGAATAAATCTATATAACTGACGGCTTTTGTGAATGTGTGAATATGGGACCATGGAATATAATCGGATATAAGATTCTGTCGCGCGTATTGTGTAATAGGTTGCAGCCATATACAGATTCACTGATAGGACTATATCAGTGAGGCTTCAGACCAAATATGTCGACCAGTGACCAAATATTCACATTACGACAAATATTGGAAAAGACCCTTAAGTTTAATAAAGTTACACTCCACCTATTCGTCGACTACAAAGCCGCTTTCGACACGCCGATACTGATGAAGTCTTCAACGGTGTGTCTTTTCATGATGACGCTATCACACAAATTGTTGTCAGGTTAGGAAAGAACATCTCCGAACACTTTGATTCCAAGAGAGGTTTCGACAGTGTGATGCGAAGTACATGTCCATAATAACCCACTATGGCGGGCTCAAAAGAAGATTTTGTTAAAAAATTCAATGTTGATAGCATATTGTTCCAGCACTCAACGGGCTATTGTCGCATATGTCAGACAAAGAATTAGTAAAATGATGCTTGGAATGACAGATATCGGATGACAGCGGTATTTGAAACCACAAACTTCTTAAATAAACTCACTTTAGCTGCACTGTACAATATTTTCATTTTTGTTTTAAATTGGGAGATAATAAATCTATTTGCGCTTAACAAATTTTGATTAATAAAAAGTAATATAAGTCAAATAATTTCTGTTGGCTCAGAATCAGAATCTTTATATTGTAGTCTTCATACACATATGTCAGTTCTACACAAATCAAACGTTTAGATTCGTAATCCTGTACGAATAGTTTATAGAATATTTATAGAATAATTGAATTCTTATTGTCGGAACATAAACGGATGATGAGCTGGTCTTATACCAAAGTAAATGCATGCTCTTGTTTGCTTATATGCCAGCTTGCTCTGTTTCTGTTTGAATTATGTAACAATAGACTCTTAATAAATATCGCATTGACGCCTACAACAAAATGACAAAAAGTCCTTTCAATCAACGAATAACTGTCATATCTAAAGCCCATCTTAGGTGCTGAATACCTTTTCTTGTTTTTTGTATAAATTCTTTTCCTGGTAGCTGAGCAAATCGCTGACAACATTCCCAAGCATTCATCGTTATATGGCATCGAATTTCAGCTTTCAGTTTTTCATTGTTTGTTAATGACAATTAAACCGACGAGTGTCAAATTATTTGTAACCAAAGACGCGCCCACATTTTTGGAATTACACGGCTGCCTATTTGCATTGCATTACATTTTCAAAACTTCAGATTTTCTGCCATTCTGTTCAATTAGTGAATGCATAGAGTAGTACAAATTCTTTGAATCATTTCAATTGGATTTATTTGTACGATTTGTAGCTGGCTAAGATAAAACGTGACGTTTGTGCAAGTATTGCATTGAATTTCATTTGACCAAAAACCCACAAGCACTACTTCATAAAAACACGCCCACTTCCGTTAAAATAGCATAAGGTGACAGAGATAAAGGCAGGCAGACAGACAGACAAGTGCCTGGCAAAAGGTACCCGAATCGAATCCATTGTGTACGTTCAAGATGAACCAAAGAGTGCTCGAGAGCGTTTTGTTAATCATCATTGCTCATTACAAGTGAGTCGTGTGCAGATTAGCAACCCTTTTTGCTATTAAACGCCTTCATATGTACACACAACGCCCCATTTACCATGAACAAATTGAAATCTTGGCATTTGGAAGTATTTGCATAAGGCAACAGCCGCAGCAGCAGAACATGTGCAGCAAACACTACTCGAATTGCAAACAAAAGATAGTAGGTACATATTAGAAAAGTAGGCAGAGGCTTTGAATTATCAAGTTATTTCCCATTTGCGTCTAGAACAATAAATACATAAACACGAGTGAAAAAAAGCTACGGCATCTACCAGCACAAACCCCCCGATTCAGCTATAGTTCATACCGCAATTATTGATTCCAACCGCCATTCATGATGTGCTAAATTATAGAACAGATGTCACATTGAACGCAACGCAACGCGAGCGAGCAGCTGTTTGGGGATAATAAATTAAAGTTGTTGTACTTTGGAGTTGGGTTCTACTGTTTACTCTCGAAATTTGCATTGTGTACTCAACTCTTTTGTGCAACTTTATTCAAAACGCGTTTGCTCGCCACGTCGAGTATTTACAGTACATTTGCGCATTTAATGATGGGGTTCCTTTGTCGAAATGAATGGGGTCTACATCTACAATTCATATATAAACGATATTCCCCACAAATGCGTTGGGCTCGTTAGCTCTTTAGGTGGGAGACCAAAGGAAAATACAAATTCTACAAAAAAAAAAAAAAAAACAGAAATGAGTAAATTCATTGAAACATTTTAAGATGTGCGTTTTATTGCTGTCAAAATGTTGCCTTTGTCAATAACCGAGCGACAGTGTATATCAAACAGTAGAAGCAAATTCTAGTTTATTCGCCAAAAAATAATGTAATCCATTTTTTTTTACTTCTCAATACTTCACAAAAATGGCTGAATTTGTAAGTTTCAATAGGAAATGTTTGGATCATGGTTAATAGTAGAAAATATAGATTATAATGAGTGTTTTAGCTCGTTGGCCGGAATGACCTTTATGACGTCGGTGCACGCCTATTGGATGGCCTCCACATCAGCATAGCACCGTCCTTTCATGGATAATTTCAGCTTGCCGAACAGAAAAAAGGCACATGATGCCAAATCAGATGGTCAAAATGTGATTTTATCGTGCAACAAACGACAACTTCCTTCTTCGCGATATTATGGACGAATACGACGGAGCAAACGCCTCATAATATCAACATAAAATGGCCAATTAATTGTTTTGCCCGGTGGAACGAACTCTTGGTGAATAATGAGAATCGTAGAAACAAATCAACAAATTGTCTTCACTTTTGACTTTTCCAAACGAGTTTTTTTTTGGCTTTGGATCACCTGGCTGCTTTCATTCGGCACTTTCATGCTTGGTTACAGGGTCGTTTTGAAAACACCATGTCTCGTCACCAGTAACAATGTTAAAAAGGAAGTTTTGATCCTTTTTGGCATCTTTAATGATGTCTTCCGAATGTTGAATCCGATGCGCCTTTTCCTCATCTTTCAATTGATGCGGAACTAATGAAGCCCAAATGATCGACCAAAATTCCAATTCCATGAACCGCATTGAAGATTTCTGCTCATTTTTGATAAATTCACGGACAATTTTGATGTTTTGTTCGTTCACTGAATATTTCAGCCAGCCTGAACGTTCATCGGTATTCAAGTCTTCCCGACCGTCTTTGAAACGTGTAGAACAGTCGTTAATATTAGTACGAGATGGACAATTATTCCCATGAACTTTTTTCATCAATTCGTGAGTTTCGATAAAAGTTTTACCAAGTTTAAGCCCTGGATTTGCTGGTAGATCCGCAAAATATGCATTTGTTGGGAGTGGAGCTAGAATGAAGTTGGCTTCACGACGAATTTTAAGATCATTTCGTAGCGGATGTGGTTCAAAGAGGCGTATTAGGGCTGCCAGGAACATATAAAATGAGATGTTCCGGTTCTGTGTCTCCGTAGCTGGTTCAGTATCTCCTGTAAAGTATAAAAAAAAATATTCCATATACGTTCATATCTCGTTAGTGGTCTTTGTCTATCTCCGAGTTTATGTATGAAATTAACAAGTTTGCTAATATTTAATTGTGAAAATTCTTTGAGTAGTTTATTCACAAATTGCTCCACTGTTCAAGTTGTTGAAATAGACAAAATACAACTGTAAAAAATTGGGGGACCTGACAAATTGACAACGGCGACAGAAACATCAACAATACAAATACAAACGAGACCGAGTACCACGCCACATTTGCCGGAGGGTGCATAAATTCAATTTTAAATAAACCTTTTTGAGCTTTTATTTTGCGGTTAAACTAATTGAGTCGACTTGTAAATATGTAAATACGTACTCAGACTCTGCAACCACACAACCCGCTCCAAAGCAGCAGTCCAGCGTTAATTTGTGCATCGCTCAATCTTTGTGTTGTAGATGCTGTCAACTAAAATACAACCACCATCAGAAGTGCTAAGTATTTCTACGTATTTAGATGCCGTGCGACTGAGCGACAGTGCGACAGAATTTAACACCGAATTAATTTGATAAAACAACAGCAATCGTTGTCGTTTCGTTGCTCCTGTTTTGCATACCACTTTTCTTTTAATTTTTTTTTTGATTTTGATTTTTTTTTGTGCAGCTCATTTCAGCCATTGTGTTGCTCATTCGCTGTTCGATTTGTAGATGCTTTTTGTTTGAGTTTTGACATGTGTGTGTGTGTGTGTATGTGTAGCGCCACCATAGAACGCCCCTTTTTCGACACCAAAATACGATGTCAACGTCACATAATTGTATGCCTCGGTGACTTGTCTGACATGAATGAACGATTGAACGTACACATTGAATAACTGAAGGAATGACACATTAAATGCTTGAGTGTAAAATCAATTATTTAGCATTACGCAGACTGATGACGATGGATGTCATTGCCTTCTGCAGACACTGCGTATACGCAATGTGTTTGAGTGTAGATGTAGTGGAGAGGGGACTAGAGTTACTTGTACAACCCACGCCATGACAATTGTTCACCTTTGCGGCTAATTCGACTTGCCTTGTAAACATATGGTATACATCAATACAACTATTGATCGGGCGCCGGCTATGAGAACTTCCATTTGTGAGTCGCGACACTGGCGTCTGTGCCTTTAATGCCTTTCTCCGTCTGCTACTACACCTAGTTCAGCCAAATAATTAAGGTCAAAAGTGTCGCATCATGCATAATGATTATGTCGACGACGAAGTCGGTGATGAGCCTGGCGATGATGATTGCGCGAAACTACAACCGAAAACTGAAATACCACAAAAATAAAGTAAAATGCTTGGACGGGTATAAATTTTCAACTTAAAATTAACTTTCGCAGGTGCGCCCAAGCAATGTGTGTAATAGGGCCCTATAAAATTGTTGACAATAAATAAAACATAAAGAATTAAAAAATAAATAAAAAAAATGAAAATATAAAAAATAATAAATAAAAAATATTGGCCGAAAAATTGCATAAGTCCCCAAGCGAAACTGTCAACTGTTCTGGTGCTACACTTCCAGTTTAGTTGTAAAAATTCAAAAAAAAAAAATTGTGAAATTATTTTATTTATTAATCAGACTTCTTAATCTGAATCACAACTCAACTGTTTTTCGGTTGGAAGTGTGATAATGGTTGAAGACCCCAATATAAACCCGCCTTCATATGAAAATTCTTTCTCTACTGGTGAGAATGATTTCCTTGCAATATTTAGCTATCAAAAAAAAATTTTAACAATCTTTATTCATTTTTGTGTGAAAAATAAAATTAATTGATCCAAAGTATTAATATGTTGACTGTGGCATTTGGCAAGTCTTATGTTACTATGTGCTAGAAGCTCTTCACAGAAGACCAAGAAGATGTTAATGATGCGCTCTAGCACGACAACAACCGATGTAAATGTTGGAGCAATGAAGGATATTGTTTTGGAGATATGCCAAATCACTATTCGAGAAGTTGCTGAAGCTTTCGGCATATCGGTTGGGTCATACTATTAAATTTTGGAAGCGAAGTTTGCTCACAAATTGGTAAATTTTAACGAAAAGAGCAGGAGCGGTTGAATGATGTCAACGACAATACAGATTTGATCAACTGATATAATATCGGCTGGCGAAACCAGAGTATATGTCGTCGATCAATCATCCCCATGGAAGCGGCCAGAAGAGAAGAAGATCGAAAAGGAACGCCAAGTTCAATCAAATGAGAAGGCTTTGCTTACAGTTTTCTTCGATTTCAATGGTGTAGTGCAATGTGACTTTATGCCAGAAGATCATACGGTCAATTCTCTGCCTATGAACCTTATACCTAAGATGGTCTTCGTATTAAGTTAGATTTCGATAAATATTGTCGCGCCGTAAATTTGATTTAATTATTTTGTAAAAACCAAGTATTTCACATTTAGTTTGGCCGCCTGGTTACCGGAATGGACCCTCACTCACAGCTGATGTCCAACAGTGCCATGTTATATTAATATTAAACAAAAGAACCCGTTTACCTAGTTGGAACCGAAACTTAGATACCCTTCACACTTGCCCGCGCTGGTCCCCCCAAATACAGAGCATAAGCTTCATGCCAAGAATATTTGGCTTTGCGAAGCATGTTGATGGCTGACGGACAAAACCCTTGAATAGTTTTAATTTATACAGGATGGGGAGAGACAGACTACGTGTGAAAAGTAGAAAAACTTTTTTGGATTTTTTTAATAGGAAAAAATTATATTTTAATGATCAATATCGGTGATCTGGCATTCTAACTCGAAGCCATTATTAAAAAAGAATAAAATTTTAAGAGATTCGAGCAAATAGATTTGCCTCCTTAAAAACGACTAACAGAAGATTTTAACGACTGTTGCAATTGGTTAGTAAGGATTTTTTCAAAGTGGTTTAGTGTAGCGTTTAGCTTTGCTATACTCGTATGTCTAT
Source organism: Leucophenga maculata (assembly GCA_035044805.1). Classification (NCBI taxonomy): domain Eukaryota; kingdom Metazoa; phylum Arthropoda; class Insecta; order Diptera; family Drosophilidae; genus Leucophenga; species Leucophenga maculata. The sequence continues at coordinate 630,330 of JAWNNP010001183.1, forward strand.
TCAAATATGATCCAACGTCCTATAAGTAGCTTGCAGAAGGTTTATAATTCTTCACCTTCTTCACGATATTCAACAAACAATATTAATCCAAGAGCATATTTTGAGCAGGGCCTATGAAATTAAATTCAAAATTTCAAATTGTTGATAGTCTATGCGAAGGGTATTAAAGTTTCGTTATCTCTTTGCATGAGTTAACATTATGTGAACATTTTATATACAAGCATACACAATACATATTACATAGGTATCTAAATATAACCAAACTCGATCATTTGCACTCCCCGCCCTTGCTTATCTATGTATATGCATGCTCATTGGATAATTGCGCGCGCACTAACACTGCTCAAGTGGAGTGGTTTGGAGTGAGTGGAGTGTAGTGGATGGGGACAGAAACATTGAGTTGACTACCTTGTAATTTGAGCCGAAAACATTTCGAAAGGCAACAAAACTTAAGTTTTAAGAAGGAAGCACTTATATGTACGTACATCTAGTCAGTACGTCTCATCAGCATCATCACCATCCATCCATCCATCCATCTATCTATACATCCATTCATCCATCTGTCCAACTCACTTTTATACATCCATCTAGTATCTGTTGCCAAACTAGTGTTCTGGCTGCATCTAATCATCGATCCGACAGATTGTATCGCCAGTGAGGCGGCTTTCGAAAAACGTTTCCCACTGGATCGGAGGTATATATATATATATATATATATATATGTAAGTATGTAGCAGCAAATTGTTCTCATCAAACGATCGCATCTAAACTAAATGCAGTCAGTGAGCTCGTGAGTTCAGGTTCTGACGTGACGCATCACTTTTGGTGCAGTGCATCATCTTTCTCTAAAATCTAAAAAAAAAATATATATATACGAGTATTTTTCGCCGGATTTCGATTTTCTGTTGCTTTCTCGATCATCCCCGGACCGGTGTGTATTTTTATAAGTCAGCTAAGTAAACCACTCAAGTAGGACATTAAAATTGACGTTGTAGTCAGTCAGTCAGTCAGTGAATCTTTTATGTACTGCTGCTGCTGTCTTTGTTGCTGTTGTTGTTAGTACTTGGCCAGGCAGGCGGCGGTTGCTTATAGGCTGACAAGGCCGGACATGTCATCGTTGGCGCCAGACGCCGTCATCTTTTTTTTGGGTGCATTTTACATACCACTCCGCGATGCGTGTAGCGTCGTTTGCTGCTTTCTCAGCAGTCTTTGTTGATGCAGATGACTTTTATGTTGCATTTTGCTGTTTGGTTTGTAACGAAGTCATTGTTTTTGTTTACACAGAAATTGATATTTTATTTCAAAATAAAACAACAATAACATGAGAGAAATGAATGATAGAACTACCGTGAAGATCAAACAAGTATCCTGACTGAGCCAGAGTCAGCTGTGCTCAATATGAAAAAAAAAACTGAATATCGTTTTGAAGACTTATAGAGATATATGCGGTACATATGTAGTTAGTTAGTCACACCCACATGTAATAATACAATAATATATTGGTTATCAGTAGTTCTGTGACCATCAGGTTGGCTTTCGTAATTTGGTTTCTACCTTATTAATAGTTAGTTACGCGCGCAACAATCATTTATCAAATTCACAGCAGTTACATTTGCCATTTGAGTAGTTTGAGTAGTTAAGGTCGCATAGAAATATTAAATTGTAGAAAATCTTTGAACTCAAAAAAGAATTTAAATAAGTGCTCGGCACAAAATACAAACTTACTTTGGAATTACATATGTGCGTGGGACAACAGACACGAAGTGGTTTCTTTATGGACGTTTTATTACACTGAACTTTTTCCTACGCACAAAAAATAGGTCGGTGCCGAGCGCTGCTTCAAATGCAACAACTTCATAAAGATTTCTACATGAACAAACAAGTATTTATTTATTTGAAATAAAATTAAAAAAAGAGATTATATTAGCTGTTCTACTAAGTTTCCGCCCTTAGTAATACCAGAATTTGCGAGAAATTGTTTTGCATTAATTCCGTCATCAGTATTTCCATAGTAAACCCTGCCAAGGTCATATTAAGTTTGTGCGAATAAACCCCACGAAGTATATATATTCGTGATCAGCATCTGAAATTTAATTGATATAGATCCTAAGTCCGTCTGTCCATGGGCGGGAAGCCCATTGTTCGTATTTATGAACAAATAGATCTCAGAAACTGATATCTCTTGTCTGTAAGTAAGTGGAAAACTATTGTCGGTACCACAACCGCATTTGAAAGTCATTCAGATGAAAAAAAACGTTTGTTTTTATTATAAGGCCCTGTACTGAAGGTACAAGAGCCTATTGGTTTTGTGCAAATGTACGTAACAGGTAGAAATAATGGTCGGAGAACCCCAAAATTACTTTGTGCTGCTAGTGGATTTGGATGTGCGAATAATCGGATTCGGTAGTTTCTGCTGATTTCAACTATTTCTTCAAAAACCGTTGGTACTCTTAAGTCATGGTTGATTATAGCATTGTTTATATACCATGGAGCATTTATGCAAAGGCGGAGAAGTTTGAACTGAAACCGTTGAAAATATATGACGATTTTATAAGCAATTGAATTTGAACGACCTATGATAATTCCATCCCCCTTTTTCTTTTCATACATACATAAGAAATGTTTGATAAGATGTGGATGAGCAAAATACTTTTCGTTAGTACCATTTTTTCTTATTGATTTCCTACCTTTTTATTTTACACTACTTAGCTTATGAAGCTAGGGAAACATTTGTGTTTGTTGGGCGACCTGTACTGGTAAAGGGTCTCTTACAGTCGGTTGTGCCGGACTGTAATTTTTTTACTTGTTTACTTTTGAGTTGTCCTGTACCACATTAAATCTAAAATTTGTGTGGGGCATATATTCCTATATATCCTTTTTTTTTTACTAGACCGGAGGATATATATTTGTATGTAGACTACCTCTTCCAGTGATCCGATATCGACCTATTTATACGTAATAATTTAAATTAGATACACCAAATTTTAACTTAAATAAGAAGAAGAAAACAAAAACAATTTTTTCATTCAAAAACTCAGATGACAGGTTTTTGTGGATACTTATCCCTTAAGAGAGGGGTTGGCACGATCATTGAAAACAATCTAACTAAAGAAGGAATAGGAAGAACTAAATATTCAAATATGAAAGCTTTATCTTATATAATCTCCGAGTTCTTGATTTTCACGAATCGGACATGCCTATATCGACTCGACTTTTTCTGTTAATCAAGAATACATGTACTTTAAGGCGTCTGCCTCTCTCCGGCTGTCTGTTATATACATTTGCTTTACCACAATATACCCTTCTTCCTAATTAAAAAAAATAATAATAAAAACAAAAAAATAAGGGTATACAAAATAAACAGACCCTTTTCGGCCGATGTAACCACGTATGTCTTCTATGAAGGTTCGATATACTGTTTTCATTGTTCTTTGCTCTCTGATGTATGCTTCGGCAACAGTTATGAGTCAATGCAGAATCTCTAGCGATTGTCCTGAAATGTGTCCAAACATTGCTTCAGAGTGTTCATTCTCAAATCTACGAATTTTATTATACGTCACTTTTCCAATGATGGAGAGTATGAGACGACTTTTTTCCGAAATATAAACAAAATATAAATTTGAAAATATGGCATGGAGGATTCATATGCACTGGAATATCAGATTTGGTTCAATTAAAAATTTCCTTTTACATTTGAATTTCAACGATTCGAAACCATTTTCTAGCAAAATGTCCAAAAATAAAATTAAAATTCGTAAACAGCGAATAAAGGAAATAATAACATTTGGATCTTAGAGATATTAAAAATATTTCCGTCATTTTGCCTTCAGGAGCTTAGATATAAAATTCGTAACATCTGTTTTGAAATTTGGACCAACTGTATGCCCCATTAAAAAGAACAACCCGCTTTCAAGATTATTTTTTACTTTTTATAATGGATCTCTAGCGATGTAATGGATGCTTCTGCGTATATTTTGCATAAAATATATAATCAGATTTGAAAGCAAAGTAATCAAAAAAATAAAAAAATTATAATTGAAACCAAGAAAAAGCTTCATAAATAATATAGAGACTCTGCATTATCATCTGTCGTCACGCCAGAAATCGTCGATAAAATTCATGGAATGATATTGGACGACCGGACAATGAAAGTATCTGAGTGACGTGGCTGAGGGTACATTATAAGCTATCGCGATGTGTGCGATGATTACTCACACTCGTGTCACTTCCGTGTGACCACTTTAAACAAATTTTTGGAGGTGCAGGTCTCGTTCGGATTGCGGTTGAGCTGCAATCCGAACGAGTTTTTACGCTTTTTCATTACATAAATCCATCACACCATGGAATTCTCCGTCTTAAGGTGCACCAAAGAAGGCCAAAGTGAGCCTTTCGGTCAACAAGGACATAATCATTCAGATGCACACAGTGTCATGCATAACGATTATCTTGAAAAGGGTAAACCGATTATTGATTGATTCAAAGCAGAAATAACTTTTAACTTTAACATTTGGCGAAGAAAAACATGCGGTTCCATTAAGACAATTCATAAAATGGGCTACGAACTTTTATCCCAACCAGCAAACTCTACAGGTTTAGCTGTAAAGCTATTTTCTGATTCCAAACCTAAAGAAATTGCTGGTCGTCAAGAGATTTGGCTCGAATAAAGCGATCATAGCTAAAAAAAATGGAAAATCGCTGAAATAGAAAAATATTGAACAAAAAGAAGTCTATGTTAAGAAATAAAAAATTTTTTTGTCAAAAAAAAAAAAAAAAAATATCTCACTCAAAAAGTCTCTGATGATGATGGTATCAAATGATTTTTCGTCAATCTTAGTGAAACATCCGACAAATGGAATATAGAATATTTTTTTCTACAAACTCAAAAATACACATTTCGAAGTTGAGCGGTGTTTCTTCTTTTATTCCTTTTAGTGTGTAAGCAGCTGGTTTTGGCGACCATTTTGCAATTCCATATCTTATGCGAAAACTAAAAGTTTAAAAGGAATTTTCCTTTTTTTTAGTAGTAGTAGTAATAGTACAGTCATTTGGTTCAAAAAATAAAGGTTACCTAGAAAGAGTTTTGAAAATTGGCAATTTTATTTGAACGTTCCCGACGATCACGAAAAACTGCTTCAGTAGACATACTTTTTGACGAAACAATGAAGTCAATTGTGTCACAAAGTAAATTCCTAGGTAATGTTGTGGACATGAACCGCCTCACTGGAATGTTGAAGAGAAAATTTGAAGCTGATCACTTCATGATTAAACAAGCCACCGAAGATGCAGATACATTAATAATTAATACCGCAATAAGCTTTTCATCGACATTTGTTTTTGTAGTAGTTGTGGGTGAAGATGTAGATCTCCTCGTTCTTTTTACGGCGCTATCAACGCATCAAAACATATACATCCTTAAAACAGGAAAAGGAAAAATTTCAGGACAAATAGACTCCATAAATGGTATAAAAGATAAAACAGCCGCAAATCATATTTTATTTTTTGCATGCCTTTAGTGGTCGTGATACCACATCAGCATTATCAAGGAAAAATTAAATTTATTAAAGTACTCCGAAAATCCAAATGCTGATCCAGAAGTCATTGCTAAAGCTGCAGAACATTTGCTCATCGAATTATACAGTTACAGTGATGTGAAAAGTCAGAAAAATACATTTTTAAATAATTATAGATTTGCGTGCTTCACAGCATCAGCATACAAAAGTACATTTAATATTGCGTCGCTACAACCAACAGAAGCAGCAGCACGACAACATACGTTTCGAACTTATCACCAGGTTCAGCAGTGGTATGGGAACGAGCAAAATGTACAGCAATGGGGATGGAAAAAAGACAAGAACGGGCTGGCTCATTCCTGTTACTACATTCGACTTACTTATTTCTTGCAAATGCAAGAAAGGTTGTCAAAAAGTTTGCGGATGCAGAAAGGCAGGGCTAAAGTGATCGAACTGTGGTGGTTCTAGTAGTAAAGAAGTAGAAACGGACACTACTCTCGAGCAAATAAGCGCCGCTTTCTCTACCTCATGGTGGTGTGGAAATGAGTATTTCTGCCGAAACGTGTGTTCAAGTTAATTTTACGGCGCTCGTACGCTGAAACTATTGATTTTAGGAAAAAAACAGGTTATGACATAAATTGTAGGAAATTTTCTCTATAATTATTTTGGGAGCCATTTTTCCACTATGGCGGCGCGAGCGGCAAAGATACGAGTTGGCAAAGTTAAAATTCGGAAAAAGCACGTCGAAATCTATAAAACTGCCAATTTTCAAAAGTCCCGGAAAACTTTCCAGGTAAAAATACCCAATGACTGTACTATAAGTAAAAACGCCCATGAAGAGCTTCAATGAAAAGACAAAATTTTATAATGATTTCATACTTAACTGAATCAATTTTTATTGCATTCTAAAGATATTCCTTTAGAGTATTTCTTAGAGTAAAATAATTTACTCTAAGCTAAGCTCTATGATTTGCATCCTTAAACTCTATTTACAATTTCATAATTATTTTAATCAATGCATATATTTTTATTTCTTTAATTTTTTTGCTGTTTCGATATACACGCAAATTAGGTAGAAAAATGATTTACGTGCATTCGTTTGCTTTTCTTGAAAAAATTTATTTCTAAATTTGTTAATATATCTTTTTAATAGTCTGCATAAGTATGTACTATAATTCAATATCTCTTTAGAATTCGGAAAACTATAAATACGAATTGTTTGCTATGAGAAAATTATGTATTTTCGTTCAATAAATTTGCGTCGTACCATTTTCGAATTGTGCGAATTCGAGCGTTTTACAATAATTATATCAATAATATCTATCAATACATAATAATAATAATAATAAATGGTGCAGTTCATTGGTGAGTTTTCTCGGTTACACAAATATTGTACAAACAGCGCCGGAGGGCTATAGGTAATTTTTTCTTCTTTTTTTTTTTGTCTTTTTTGGGATTGCTTGGCCGACGTTCTTAAAAAATTCGATTTGAATTGTCAATGATTTTCGCTATTGCTTTTAATGCTAATAAAATCTTAACTACAAGAATTGCTTAAACTAAGAATTGAAATAATTTCTGAATTTCTCTGGGGCTTAGTGCGTGGATCTCTCTCTCACTCTCTCTCTCTCTCTCTCTCTGTCTATCTCTTTTGCTCTGTATCATTCACTTTCGCTAGAAATTTTTCTTTCTCCTTTGGGTTGTTGCAATGTCATCGGGCTTAACACGTTCAGACATCATTGTTTAAGGTCGAATTGCTATAAAAACCTTTTTGCCTTTTTCGCTGAATTCGTAGGCAACTTTTGCGCTTTGATATCATGTAACCTCGGGTGGCATATGCGTCAGCTCTGGTGATGTGGAGAACGGTCTGTGTAGCAGCTGGGCCGCATGATGATACGTTGTGGTTGTTGTTGTTTCATGGTGCGGCAATACTGGAGGCGCAGACGTTGGTGGCATCGTTGGTGGTGGCGGCCCTACGCTTGAACCTCCGCCGGTTACAGCAGCCGCGGCAATGGAATTCGCTGTCGAATTCAGTTTCTCCGGTGAATTGATGCGTATCTTAGGCAGTGGACCACAGTCAACGCTGTACGCATAATTTGGATGATGCAGGTGGGTGGCGCCATTTAGACCAAGCGGTTGTGGTAACTGCGGGTGGGGCCGAATGACAATCGGTTGTATTGGAAACTGTTGCGCCATGTGCTCCTTGAGACTGCTAAAGGTCTGCAGATAGCAGCCGGCATTAAAAAGACTTGTCGCTGCATCTAGTTTGAAAGGTGGAAAGCCAGGCGGCATAGGCGGTGAGCTGGCATAACCGACGGGCAATTGTGGCGACAGCGGCAGCGAACTACTTAAGTCGCGAGGCTTGTCATCGTCTACGCTTAGACTCTCGTCACGATCGTTGGCACCATTCGAAGTGGAGCCAGGACTGTGTTGCAGGTGTACGCTGCTTGGCACCGGAGAGTGCGTGCCCAGCGATATGTCCGAATCGGATGTATCCGAAGGAGTTGGCGATGGTGCGCCATCCGGTCGACGGCTGCGGCAGGCGAGGCCTGAGTTATTTTGGTTGTGTTGTATTCTGCAAACAAATTGAGCACAAAGAAAAATTAGTTTCAATATGGTTCTCAACAATATCACATTTTCAAGTTTAATACATAATAACTACATATTTTGAACGCCCTCTGAAGATAGTATTTTTCACTGTGTCTAGATTAATAGATCGCCGCCGCTTAAATACCCTTTTAGACGGACAATAAAAAGCGATTTCAGTGGCAGCAGTATAAATGATTATGACGTCAATTTGTCAGCGGGAAACTGCCCCTCCTCGCTGCCTATCTGCTGAAGTAACTTTCTAGTCTGGCTACATGCAGCATCAGGTTTACACAAGATTCACACATCGTTAAGCCAAATCGCAGCTCAGACTCATGCATGACTTTAATAGTTGCCGCCTCTATAGAGTCTATAGAGTCATCATCAACAACAATATCCAGCGCAGCTTTGGAGCGGAGCTCCCGAAGCGCAGCTGATCCATTGTTTTTTTCGCGAATGGATGCCGTCACAGCGAATGTATTAAATGCACTCGAATTCATCATCTACACATCATGCTGACTGCTGCAAATGTCATAATTAACAGGTAAGATTTGGCTGTGGAATCGGTCGCACAATTTGCTTGACCCATCAACATTAATAACAACAGAGCCAGAACGAAAGAAGAAGCCGCCGCCCGATGTTTTTCTCACTCGGTTTATTTCGTGATCCTTTGCGGCTCGTGTTGAGTGATTAATGACCCCCCTGAAGTATCTTGCCATGGCAAAGTGAAGCACTTCCAACGGCTTCCAACAGCGACAGCGAAATGTATCTGCGGCAGCTACTTTTTCTTTTAGGGCATAAAATCGTTTATTTTCTAATGTGCCAACTTGATGGATTACTAAGCAGCCGACCAACGAATACTCGCAGAGCAACAAACGCTTTCAGCGCATCACTGCCTTTGGGTCATTACGACACTCGCTCGATGATGAATTGATTGAGTTCAAGTAATTAAGCGAAAAAACGACTACAAAAAGGTGAGAAAAAAGTAGCATTGATCGTGCTATCACTGTTAAAGATATCCCGCTGATCTATTTAAAGCAAATCAACGATATTAAACGATGTTTTTTTATGGTGGATTGCTTGTTTAGACGGGGAATATAATTTGCGGCATGTTTTAATTGTACGCATATGAACAAATTCGGAGAAAGATGCACACGGGACCACACGGGACAAAATGTCTTAAACAAAATCAACCAACTGCCAAAAAAAAAAAAAAAAGATATATATTTTGTGAAGGCAAACGAAAGAAACTAAGATGTGTAAAATGAGATGAAGTGGAGCGTAGTAAATTGCAACTCGCTTGGCAGATCAAGTTGTCACCGAGTTAACTCGGCAACAAGGTAGCAACTCCGACTACTGAGTATCTTTGGTTTGGCACGAGGTTTGGCTTAATTCCATGTCAACTCAATCGTACGTCGCTTGGAATCTCATTTCGGTATTCAATTTCAAGGCCATTTCAGCTTAATTTATACGAGCCATTTAATGCGTTACCGTTCTGACCATTTGCCAGCCAAAATGTATACAGCTCGTGTTTGTATCTCATTTCGTGCTGCAAAGATTAACGTGCATATATGTATGTATTTTTGCAAGTATCGAATGCAGATTTTCCACACAATTGATTAAACACACATAAACGAGTCAACGGGCCAACGTATAGCAGCGAAAGGGTTTAAAGGACTGTAATCCGATATCCGCCGGCACCTACATTAAATGACACATAATTATTGTTCGTTCATTCGGTCGTTTCTATGTATTGTATCTGTGTATCTGTGTATCTATTGCACTCCTTGTATTGTATCTACACTACACACTCGAATCGTTATACTTCATGTGTCGCTCGTTTGGCATTTTGTTGAAACTGGAAACTTTAAAATTCATAATCGGCTCATGTCATGAATTTTTTATGCGTTTTGTGGAGTCGCTTCGTATCTTAAATATATGTAAAGTGCTGATATACTGTCTAATATCGATTGTTATTGCTGTTGTGTAGTAATACGATCGCATCAAGTATCTAATATATCTCTGCTTCGATGCTTTGACGATTTTTTGTGACAGTCAATTTTCAATTCGATATTACACACTTTTGACACTTTCAAATCAAAGATTTGGCACCAAATTACCCTTAATAGGGTTTTTTTTTATAAGCTGTAGAGATCAGTGTAGGGTCTTTCGAAAAGAAGGAGATTTTAAATTCTTAATGAGGTTGACACAATGAGTTGATCTACGCACTAAGAAATTCAGTTTGTTGCTGGTGTTTTATTTAAAAAAAACAAAAAAAAAAAAATATATAGTCAGTTCATGATTGTCATAAGACATTTTTTTTTTATTTCAGGAAGATCAAACGATATGGAGATGTGAAAACATTAAATTGCAATTACAACGTCGGAACTAAAGCCAGCGTCAACAGTGCAACCCATTCTCAACTACATGTCAAGTAGGCGGAAGATGTTGTTGCAACAGAAGGGATAAAACTGAAAATAGTTCTACTAGTGTAGAAGATTTGAACATATGTCATGGTTTCGATAGTTGCTTTACGATTTCAAGAACTTTTTTGTTAAAGTTAAAAATTTCAAATTTTTTACAAATTTTTGTTTTGTTTTCAGTTTTCAAGAATGCTATCAAAAAAATTTTGGTAATTTGGACCTTTCGAAAACTTTGAAGAAAAATCTTATACGTCTGCTGATCAAATCATATAAATACTGTCTATAACTATGGGCGAGTGTTCTACCTTTACAAGAAAAGGCTGCTTATGGACATAATAGAAAAAATGTCTGTAGCCTTATCCATAAGTACATGAAAGACCACAAGAAGAAAAGTTCGGACATTACAAAAGCTGTGATGATAGTAAGCCCTGTGCCACTGTAAAGGTTTAAAACAAGTAAGAAAATTACAGTCGGGCGTAACCGACTGTAAGAGGCGCTGTACCAGCTTATGACCACTTATGACCACCAAGCTTATGACCACTTTCTACTGCACGAATAATTGGCTTACAAAACATGTATGAAAAGAAAAGGGGGGTCGCTCAAATTCAATTGCTTATAAAATCGTCATTTATTATCCGATTTTGATGAACTTTTTGGATTTTAGTTTAAAGGGACGTTGTCTCTTTACTGGTGTAAAAGGGGCAAATTTTTAAAATAAACTTGTAAAATTCCGGAGCAGGCCAAGTCGAAGGAAAAAAACACGAAGTCTCTATCTATTATCGTTTCAGAGATCCTATATCGACTATCTATCACTCCTGACCATAATGGGGGTAACTATGGGGGGTCTCTGACCATTATTTCTACCTATTACATACATTTGCACAAAACCAATAGACTCTTGTACCTTTAGTACAGGGCCTAACAAGTATTCCAATGCCACTGAATGTCCTACCTGTACAGTAGACTTCAGAACAAGCCTTAGCGTTGTCTATGAATTTAGGATTGCCAAAGGAAAAATATTCCCTGCTCCGAGTCTCAAATATAAAGCCTACTATATGAATATAGGAAAGCATACACATTAAAATTTACTTTGATGGTATCCTTACAATCTAGAAAAAAAAGATGAGTTTTTCAAGAAGCTGGAACTTTTGAATTAAACAAATTCATTTTACACACAGCATTATTTATATTAGGTTTGCTATTTACAATTCTTTAAATGAAGCATTAAATTTGAATACATACTTCATGTACCAAAAAGTCTTTTAGCTATTATTCAAATAAAATATAAACCTTATGAAACATTTTAGCTTTCAAATGAACTGGAAAGTTCAAAGCAGACTGGCTTTCTTAAATAAAGACAAACAGTTTCGCGTCAATAACGCATAAGGACTTTCAGAGTCTCTTATATAACTGTGTTATACAATTTAAAAGGTTATACAATAAATAGAGTAAATATTTAGACAGCACAACAAATCCCAAGTGAAACTGTGGAGTGCGAAATGTGTACACTTTGGGGGTTGCAACAAAGAGCAATCAACCAATATTTTGCATAAACTCAATTGAAAAATAAAAAGGTAAATTAAATAAATTCGAAAAGGAAAAAAATATAAAACAGTTTGGTTTCAACGAAAGTTTTACACTCTTCATAAATGTATACACTTGATATTTAACCCTGGATGGTCATTCTTATTTTTTGTACATTAAGGTCATCCTTCGTCGTTTTGACTACGACCTATTTGAAACTCTACTAAACTATACTAAGGAAATGTAATTAATTAAATTAAGCAAAACATAATCATTTTTTTATTTCATTATTTTTAATGGAATTCAAATGAAAAAGGATAACAAATATTTATTCCCTTGTACTCAAATTAATATTTCACAGCCTTCTTTCTAGTCAAAAAATTAAATCTAGCGTCGTCGTTTTGACCAACGATGACCATCTAGGGTTAAGATCTGCTCATAATGTTATGTTATAATAATTAAAAAAAGTTTTTTTAACACTAGACTGAGTTCGTTTATGTCGATCAGCTAATACTTCATCGCTATTCTAATTTATTTAGACTTGCAAACTTTATTAGAAATTCACTATACTATTCAAACGTACGTTGCAGTGTATAGCAACGAATTTGTTTACAAATACGATTTAAATTTTTCTGTTCAATTTGATTATTGTATGATGAAAAAAAAAAAAGTGAAAACAAACAAACAATAAAACGAGCAAGGGACCTCTGTAAAAGAGCGCAACCCCGTGTGACAAAACGCTGTTTACACAACAATTTGATAGTCGTAAACTGAAGCTGGAAAAGGCACTCATTTATAATGAATGTGCGACTAAAAGCAAATCCTTCCGTCTCAATTTGAATTTCGTTTTCAAGTTATTTTGTTGCACTTGTCCGAGCTGTCAATGAAGATGGCTGAAGAAGTACTGAGTATGAGCATCCGGTGGCAATACTTGTACTCGTACTCGGTATCGATATGTTAATGATTCTTATTATTTTTCTCATTTTTTTGACTCGTTGTTTCATTTTTCTACAAATCAGCTGCTTCTGAAACGGTAGTTGTCTTGTGTAAATAGAGTTGAGTGAGTGCTTGTCTTCAGATAGCCCAGCGGCTTAATCATCAACTGCCTTCTGGTCTGGTCTGGGTACTTGGCTTTAGTGCGCGTTACAAACGCACAGACGAGTGGGCTCGAACGGATGTACATACGTACGTACAAACATTCGTATTGTACATAATAGCCGACTGACACTTAAGCTGGTTGTTATAGTTGGCGCTGTTGTATTTCGGATACCTTTCTTTATTAGAATTCCACAGAAAGACTACATTCGAACGGTGCGACGGACGGCCACTCGTTCATACGGTCTGACAATTCGATAAACAACACTTGAACAACGACAATGTTATAGCCAACTTGAAGTCGACGTCTTTAAGCAAATATCAATTTGTATACACATCTCTGAAGTATTGTATCTACACGCATCACTAGTAGTACCTTGTTAAGTACTCTACTCTGTGTGTATGTTCTTGGTGTTTTGATTGATCATTGACATTTACAACATATTTGTTAGATATTTAGTTATTCAATCTTATTTTGATTTGATTTCTGTGCTCTGACAAATTGCAATCACACAAATACACAAATACACACACACACACGCTCTACAGCAAATAAACGACCCGCGTTCATTGACACCCGCCCACTTAATATATTTTGGAAACCATTGCAGTACAATTTGCCCGTTCGTGTAGACTAATTTGTCTCGTGTGGGCATTTGTTTCTTATTTTTATTTAGTAGTCTCAATTTCGGAGCACTTAATATGTTTCATGCAATAAAACAATTTGTGCCAACTTGATCAAAACGATGTCATGATTTTGGTAAGTTTTGAATGTGATGGATGTCCAGACCAGCATGTAGTGTACGAGTATATCGCGTGGATATTAGCAATGTTGCTCATTCATTGTATCAAGTGGTGTATTCTGTGTGGTTATTTAGTGGAATAGCGTTTAAGTGAAATGTATACAACTCTTGTGAGTAGAGAACCCACGCCGTTTTGTTATTTGTTATAAAATATTATTTATTCTGAATTATTTTTAGTCGGTAATTCTGTTCAATACTGTAGGAGTCTGTTGGCATATTTAACAGAATTTACAAAAATAATTGGTAAACAAAAAAGACACGACAGACTTACAGGTGAAAACTCGACTTTTGATGTTGATCCAGGATCTATTATACGTAAAAATCTATTATGTTTAAAATTGAATCAAATAATATCTGCTTGATTGATTTCAAAATAGTTTTTCTTATTTTGTTTGTTTAGTTTGATTTTTAAATGGAAGAAAAAGTTGGCGTGGCTACTAGGGAACTGCTTTACAAATGCATCATTGCCCACAGTAATCAACTACTGAAGTGTATGATAGAGACGAGGAGTATTTGAGTATGTATTTTAGCCACAAATGCTGTGCGTGGCATTTGCTTAATTTGTAAAAGAAAAGATTGTTGAAGTCTTTTCCAACTAAAACTTTTAATCAATCTAAACAAAATAAAGTTTGCGCATTTCACCATCTTTCCAACAAAACGTAAAAAGAACGCTACAGTCGAGTGTGCTCAACTTCGAGATACCCTGTACATAACCCCAATGAACCCTAAATTTGTATAGCTGATACGTTCCTATATAGACCCAATTTGTTTTTTTTTTTGTTTTGGAATGAGTATAAGATACACCAAATTCGACATTAAAGCTGATTTAACCATAACATCTTAATAGTTTTTTCATACAAAAACCAAGAAAGTTGGGACAGATTTATAGGAGGCAAGCCCTTCTAGTGGACCGATATGGGCCTATATAGAATATTTTGTAAATACTGCCGCAAAGTAGTGCTTATTTGGCATTTCTAGCAAATTTAACAATACATATCAATAAGATTTTTTCATAAAAAAAAACCAAAAATGAGGAGTGGGTTTGCATGATAAGCTTTATCTCCTATAGGGAAAGGGAGTAAGCACATCCTATAAAGTTAATACAAAACAAGTAAGGAAATACAGTCGGGCGTAACCGACTGTAAGAGGCCCTGTACCAGTTCAGGTCGCCTAACAAACATATTAAATGTTTCCCGAGCTTATGACCAAACACATGACCACTTCTCACTGCGCGAATATGAATGAAAAGAAAAGGGGGGTTGTTCAAATTCAATTGCTTATAAAATCGCCATTTATTATCCGATTTTGATGAACTTTTTGGATTTTTGCTTAGAGAGACGTTATCTCTATATTAGTACACTCAATTTTTTTTGTGCCGAAGAAATTTTCACCCTAAGGGGTGATTTTATGGGGAAGGGGGGGGAGGGGCAAAATTTCAAAATAAACTTGTGAAATTCCGGAGCAATCCTAGTCGAATGCAAAAAACACGAAGTCTCTATCTATTACCGTTTCCGAGATCCTTTCGTTCATACAGACGGACGGACGGACGGACGGACGGACAGACGGACAGACGGACAGACGGACATGGCTATATCGACTCCTCTTTCATTCCTGACCATAATGGTGGTAACTTTGGGGGGTCTCCGACCATTATTTCTACCTGTTACATACATTTGCACAAACCCAATAGGCTCTTGTACCTTCGGTACAGGGCCTAAAAATGCGACGCAACTTAGAGACAGAAAGATATTCAAATAGACAGATATAGCTAAATGATTTAGCCTACATCGATCGACATTTCGAGCTCATATATATCTATTGTACTAAATAGGGTCTACTATGTCTGCTTAAATGCATCACAAGTCTTCCGGCAAACTGATGAAACTATTTCACACGATGTGTAAATTATATAAAAGCTAAGCTTCCAATTGTTATGCAAGCAAAGACATCCACATTTAAAGCAGTAAATAACGATACAAGGTGTGTCTCAAATTTTCCCAAAGCCAGCTTTTGGTGAGGACCTGCGTTGGAAAAGAACATCTTTCATTGACATTCCCTTCAAAAAATTCATGACATGAGGAAAAGTGGAATTGGAGTTATAGCGTCTATTGTGACAGTGTGTTTTTTTCATCGGTGCAAAAATGAGTGTTGAACACAGAGCAAATACTAAGTTTTGTTTTAAACTTGGTAAAACTTTTATCGAAACTCACGAATTGGTGAAACAAGTTTATGGGAATAATTGTCCATCTCGTACCACTATTTACGACTGGTTACACGTTTCAAAGATGGACGACAAACGTTCGGGCCAGCCGAAATCTTCAGTGAACTTACAAAACATCAAAATTGTCCGTGAATTCATCAAAAATGAGCCGAAATCGTCATTGCGGTTGATGGAATCGAAATTGGGATTGTCCAAAGAGTCAATCCATTGCATTTTGGTCGATCAATTGGGCTGCAGGATTTGTTCCGCATCAATTGAAAGATGAGGAAAAGGCGCTTCGGATTCAACATTCGAAAGGCATCATTAAAGATCAAAACTTCCTTTTTAACATTGTTACTGGTGACGAGACATGGTGTTTTCAATACAACCCTATAAACAAGCGTCAAAGTGGAAGCCGCCCGGCGAGCCAAAACTCAAAAAATCACGGAAATGTCAAATGACAATGTTGATTTGTTTCTACGATTCGAAGGGCATTATTCACCAAGAGTTCGTTCCACCGGGCCAAACAATTAATGGACCATTTTATCTTGGTGTTATGAGGTGACGTCGTAAAGGTAATTCCGGCCAACAAGCTAAAACACTCATTTGTTATTATTGGATCGAGCTAATAAATATATTAAGTCGGAGGGAGATTACTTTGAATACAAAAAAAAATAAAAAACCAAGTACTCAATTGTATCTATTGTAGTTTTCATTTTATTCCAATAGTTCGGGAAATTTTGAGACACTCCTTTTATAAAATCAGTTATATTAAGAACTACACAAATCTCCCGTGAAAAGTGAAAAATCGCTGTACACTCTTTTAATTTATTATAACTTACCCAAACTATGATACAAATATTTTCTTTTATAAGAACTTTATGTAATATAATTTTACAACTCTGAACAAGTTTTGATATCATATCTCATATCTTTGTTAAACCATTTAGCAGCTTCTTTACAAAGCGAACAAACAAGGTTCATTTGAAAGAAATTCGAACGTTCCATGGATGGTTGTTAAAATGCTGTGGCTACAACATCTGACATAATGATGATGATGACGATAATGGTGTGATCAACTGATCCGTAGTGCTTCTATGTTTTCGTTGCTGTCGCTCCATCGAATCGCACCGAACCGAAACAACAAATGCAGTAGCAAAAAACTTTAACAATTTTTCACTACACAATGCATCAAAAGTCAGCGCCTCTACGAGTCGATTCGAAGCAAGGAAGACGTCGCTCTTATTCATGCTAAACTTGTTCGTTTGTTTGTTCATCGATTTGCTTGTCGATGTATTGTAGTTGGTCGGATCTTGTTTGGAAATTTATACTCTTCACACATACTCGTGTTTATAGTGTAATAATATTCTGTGATCAGAAATTCGTAATATCCAGTCGAAGACTTTCATGATGTTGTTTGAATGATAATACGAGTATATTCTTGATCAGCTGGAATCATATCTATCCTTCTTATCATGTCTGTCCGCCTATACGTATATACGTTAATGGATGCCAACCCACACTAAAAAAAAGAGGAAAATAGAAGGTTCGAAGCAGTGCATGCAGAGATTTCGTCTTTCGTCACATTTTATTAACAATTTAAGATGGATGGGTGAGCTTTGGTACATTGAAAAATTCATATATATAGAAAAAACTCATATATATAGAAAAAATGTATAGAAGCAAATAGATTATTAATCTTGGCTGCCTTGCACCAATAAACCCTTCACCATGACACTGTGTAGCGCATCAAATTGTGGAGCAGCTCGACTGTAGCACTCTTGTTATTAATTGTTCATATTCAATGCAGCGTTTGTTTCTTAACTCTTTTCTTATGTATCACTGCCTAATTTTTTTCCTTTCTGATTTCGTTTAACTTAGCTCGTTCGCTTAATAACATGATGACTCCACGAAATGTGTTTAGCAGCAACTCGAAATTCAATCCATTGAGCTCCCAGTCGCCAAGTCGATCTTTTTATTTTTCAGTATAAGTGAGTTGTAATGGCTTCTTCGGATACGTTGAACAAAGCGTTGCAGACTCACGCTGCTTTACACAAAATAATCGCCATCACTTTAACTAATGACGCATTCCAACAGCGGCGGCTGAACAGCCGACCAATGATCCATCCATCCATTGCTTAGCTCGGCTTTCTGCAGATTCATTCAATTTGAAAGGGGAGGTGCAACTGAGGCGCAACAGTCTATTTGAAAGGGAAGAAAGAAAGAAAGCGAACCAAGCTTGGAGCTTCTAACTTAATAAACACCAACTTCAACTGACAGTCTTAAACTCAAACTCAAACTGAAACTTCAGCTCAGTTTCCGCAAAAAGGTTTCAGCGAAATGCTTCTCGGACTGCCTGTTCAAGTGGAATGAATGACGACAATAAGAAGGATAACGAGGTGGAGGAGAGTGAGAACAACGGCATGGCACGGGATCGCTTGAAATTTTGCAGAAGCCGAAAAGTATCTGAGACGCTCACTTGCGTGTTCCTTCTTTCTTTCATACTTTTGCGCTGTGTCATTCTACTTAACTTCTGCGACGACGGCGGTACTTGGCGCAAATTCATGTTGCCTATAGGAAGCCGGATTGCACTCATTTCACTGGCATTTAAGTTGCACCTTTCAAAGCACATCAAAGCTGGCTGTGGATACTTTACATGGCCGACGCGTTGTAACGCCGCAGCTGTCGCTCCAGTTTCAACAGCAGGAATTCAGTAGTGTATGCCAACCCAGCGAGTGAGTTGTGTCGTTCTGAGTTGTATGTACTGTACATCGGCGTCGGCGGTCAGTTTAATGTGGGATATGCAACCGCAAAACAGAAATCGAGAACGCTTACTGATGCCGTCGCCGTTGCTGCAGAGCGGGAGAAAAGTGTGTTCGGCACGGATCAATGAAATGGAAACGCCAACTGATCAAGCCATTGATCGAACGAGCCATCGAACGATCAATTCATGGATGGTATATTCGCAAAGAAGTGAAGTTGGTTAGCAAGCATATCGTTTTACCACACCGCTTGACGGCGCTTTAGATATAAAACAAATGGCCAGCATCGAGTTACCAACTCGACTCTTCAGTAGAGAACTGGTTCATACAGTTTCTATGACTTAGAATACGATTAGATACTAATATGTGTGTGCGGTGGGGCATTATGATTTTCATTACTCACCGATTTTTTGCGGCTGCCGCACGATCTCTCTGTCGTCGATTCTTAAACCAATTGCCCACTTGTGTAGGATTGAGGCCAGTCGCCTTTGCTAGTTCACGTTTTTTCGTCGGATTCGGATAGGGATCCTGAAGGTACCATTCGCGCAGCAAACTACGTGTGCGTTCCTTAAAGCAATGTGTCTTCTGTTCACCATCCCAAATGGTTGGTGGCAGCGGAAATTTTTTGCGCACACGATACTTATCAACGGGACCTTTTGGAATAGAACGCAGAATATTAGATACGGTTTTAATAATACAAACTTTACATAAGCTCTGTTTAGATAGACGAGATACATTTAAATGATTTTTATTTTATTTACTTATGTTGACCATCTAAACAGTGCTGTATGATCTAAAAATTTTATTATCTCACTCACCTAGCGAACGGCCACGCAATTTTTCTGCTTCGATGTAGTGCGCTTCGAGCCACATGGCCTGGAGTTTTCCGTAGGAAGCTTTTGTAAATTTATGATTCTCTATTATTGCATATAGTTCCCTGCCAAGATGAAAAAGAATGAAAGTGTCGATAAAAACCAGAATAAATTCAATTTATTTGATTACTTTTAGTTTTTCTTTGATAAAGATTTCACATACTCATTCACACGATTTAATACACACTTATACACACACACACATACTCCTATATAAACACATTTATATATATTGTACAAACGTACACACCCCTTTTGCTGTCATTGCCACCCTCCGCCACTCACATAATTGTCCAGTCCTGCTGTTTTATGCACAGCGGGCACCATAAATCCTTGAACATTTGACTCGGTTTGATAAATGTTTGGAAACATTTTCATACGTTTTCTGTCTCTCTGGCGTTGACAGTTGCATTTCATTCTACGTCAAATGATTTTAATTGGAAGTCATTTATTCCGGAACGCAGCAAGCAATAAAATCATTTGAAATATTTATGTGTATGAATATATAGTAAATACATGTTTAATACAATATATAAACATATATTCTTCATACATGAATCGGCTACGGTAACAAATTTCGATTCGATATTTATTGATAGCAAGAAATGGATTAATTTAATACTATTACTTTGCAGTCCAGGTTTGGCAAACAGTTTTTTAACGATTTGCCTTGAAAAAATTCTTCAAAAATTAAATTATACATCGGAAGAATAATCGTATAGTATGGACAGTTCTGTGAACATAATTTGAATCAGATATATTGTAGTAGGAGTACGAGATACAATTCATATTATTCATACTAATATTTAATATAAATGCGAATGAAACTCTTTCTGCTTGTCTGTCGGCTACTTCTTCTGAAACAACTTTTATGAATTTTGGTATAGAGATAGATGGTATCTTGCTATCAAATTTGGAATGGCTGATATCCCACCTCCCATATAAGCGATAAGCAAAATTTGTCATATCTTTGCATCGCTTGGAGTTATAGAACTGAAATTTTATATACATATATATTAATAGGTTCGGTAAAAGTAATATCCATTGGAAAAGTAGGGACGATTTGGACTTATTGGGCGCAGCACAGCATGCCGGGTAAAGCAAGTATATAAGAAAGTTTTACAAAGAGAATTAAAAGCAAGAAAAATTCTAACTTCGTTTAGACCGAAGCTCTAATAACATTCACCAATTGTGGAATCTAACCTGAATTATAGTTTTATATGGAAGCTTATCCAATTAAGTGGAATATACGCCTATTGTCACGTGATGCAAACGACCAAAAGAGCGAGTTTTAAGCTGACATCGACTCAAATAAATAAGTTGTTCTTTAATCATAGATTCTTTTAAGGGTTATATTCGGATCTGGACCTATGTGGTATATTTAATTGAGTTGTAACAAATTTCTCCTCTCACAATAACTTTAAAATGTTAGTCTGCCATTTTATACACTCTCCGAATAGGTAATAACTGAGTATTTTTATCTAAAATTATATCCAAGATCTGACTCAAAATTGTTCAAGAATACATAAGCCCATACTTAATATACCTTTTCAACTTGATCAAAAAAATAGATATAACTATATCCGCACTATTTCCCTATAGCGCCCGGTGAATTTTATGAGTATTTTTTATCTCAGAACATTGATCACAAAATTTTAGATCAGGTTTAACACAAAAAAATTACAGTAAATAAAAAAATGTGCCTATAAAATGTAGAATATCAATTTAAGCCAACAAAGAATACTGCAGTCAAGCGGACTCGACTACGAAATTTCCTGTTCCTAAAGACTGTACTTTAAAATATAGTTTTGAAAAGAGTGAAACCGATTTGTATGAGGCTACACTTCTTGTAATGGAGAGTTGTAGGCTGCTCATTGAATTTCTTAAAAGGAATATGGGTTACCCATAATATAAACATTTTACTGATCAAATCAGTTTGTCTGTCCATCAATCCGTCGGTGTATTTGTGCGTTTTTCTGTACAGATATATGGTAGATGAGTTGATTTATAGTTATAAGAAGTTTTTAAATAAGCAATGAGTCTGGTAGCTTAATGTTCGGCCAAACTGTGACCGCGGGCCAAACTGTGGTGCAGCTTTCGCTGGCATTTGAATTAGCGAATTTTATTTGATTTGAGTATAAAAATACTAAAAAACTATTTTTCTATTTATAAGGCAAAATAGAAGTAATAAGACTTCAATGTAAATTTTTCCTAATGACATAAATCTAAAAATTGGCGGGACCCGCGCATGATTGGCATATCCCTAAGAAAACAATTTATAAAATTTCAAATCTATACTAACTGTAGTATAAGAGTATATTTAACAAAAACCTAGAAGTGGGTGATGGTACTGTATGTATGGCTAAGCTTATAACTGAATAATAAGTCAACATAACGCTTTAAGCCTATTACGAATTTTTTACACACATGTGTGCCATTGAGTTTGTATGGAGGCTGCCCCAAATAGTAGGCGTGACATATCAATGTCGATAATTATGTGCCTCTATATGAGAATTGAGCAAAGCTATCACAAAAATGTATCCAAAATAATAATGTACAGCAACACACAGACATACGATCATGGCTAGATTTACTTGCCTCGTCGGGCTGATCGAGAATATATATAAAATTGTTTATAGAATATATGCTTTAATATTTTTAAAACTAATAATATCCTTATTTATCCATCTATCCATCCATATATACATATATCTATACATAAACCCATCATTCAACACTTCTATCTCTATTTCATTTATGGGCGAAGAAAAAAAGACTTTACGATTGCCTTACGACTATTTTGCAAATATTTTATTGTTTCAGTGTACACTGTACATCTTACGAGTATTATTCAGTATTCATTCAGTTTATGAAATCATTTTTTATTTTATGAAACAGTCTATAAACGAACACTAGGGAAAGTTGTAGTATATTGGAACGTAAGGAGTTTCCTGAAATATTTAAGCATCCGACGGACATTACTTTAATATGTATTCTGGACACATAGTTTAAAACAGGTTTTTATTAGCTTGTCAGAAGCAACACGAGACAAATCAATCTTAAGTTAAAAAATTTTGGTTTTATTTGTTTTTAATTTCAATTCTAGAAAATGTATGACAAACATTATTACTGAACAGTTGAAGATCATGAATAACGGTGTTGATTCATTATATTTGTATAAAAAATTAGAACGGTTGTCAAAACTATCTACTGATTTAAGCATCCAGATCAAAGAGTTATAGCAAATGCTTTAGACCCTAAATAGCCAATATATCGTATACAGGCAAAAAGGTGGTAAAAAATACAAGTGACTCTGAATAATGAACTAGACGACTACATTTACGCTCAGGACCGATCTGCACAAATCAATCTGCGTAGTCAAAGCTTGTCTACCATAGTTCAACTGGCTACATTATCTTCAACTTAGCTAATACCAAATTCTTAAAGTGGACACAATATGTCCATCTAAATATGTATGTGGAAGCCATATTAAGTTGTATTAGAGTTAAAGTTGAGTTAAATACAATAGTTTTTAGTGTAAAAACCCAAAAAGTAAATATTGGCTTTATATTGGCTATGGACCACATCTAAATGAAAGTGGGACGTTTTAATTTGGATATCCTGGAATATAGGTCTCACAGAAACGCCAAGCTGATTTTGAAGAAGTTGTTACTGATAAAATGGCTTTAAAACGATTATATTCAGAAAGTGCTAAAGTCACATTAGGCCATAAAATGCACAATCCTAAAGGTTACTAAGCTTCTGTGGAATTTCCTGTTTTTGGTTAAAATGTTGCTCATACTATGTGTGAAAAGTATAATTTTTTTTTGTATACAGATGCTCTAAGGTGTAATGGCATCAAATATGGACTTATCTTGTATTAAAGGTGCAACCAAAATCAAAAGTCCAGGTCATAGAGCGTTGCGAAAATGCCTCAAAGCTTAAAAGAAATCTCAAATTAAGGTAAGGAAGCATTTTTTCATTAATTATTATTCCAATGATTTATTATAGTTGCTTATATTCTTCATTAAATTATTCATTAAGTTGGACCTTAACATATGAGAAATGTTAACAGCTTTATAGACACACAAACGGCCCAACTCGTAGCTAATCATTGGCAAAATATACATGCTCGGACAACATCTGCCCATATCGGGTAGTGATTTGACTAAATTTGATTGACTAACTAGTTGATTGAATAGAAGCCTAACCTGCTGTAAGTAATGAGGTAGCTCAATAGCGAGTTTTACATTGTGCATACTCGCATCTGTGTATCTTCCAGATACATATACGAGTATGTATCTGTGATTTGAGACTCAACCTGTTTGTGTTCATGGCAATTAATTGCATAATTCCAGTTGAGCAAACGCGATGCAACATTAAATACTGCATGCAATGTTGATTCTACTTCGAGTTGAGAATGCCGTTTAGTTAAATAGCGATTTAAAATAGCTTTGAAGTGTATTTACAGTTTAAACTGGCGATCATATCGGTGCTGCTTTCAAATATTTTCTGAGTAAATTAATTGCAGTATTAGCGTCTTTAGCTGCAATATGGACTCGCTTAATAAAACGATATACGTACATATGTGTAGATGGTAGACAATTTAATAGAACTTTTCCGGTTCTTTGCGTTGAAAATATTTTGCAAGAAATTAAAATTCAATAAGAACTGCAGGAATTTTATGAAGCACAATTGAAATGAAATGTGAGAACTTTTAACGGAGACGGAAGCCGAAATGTCATCGCCATTGTTAAATGTGGTCTACTCTTGTTTATCTCGTATCGGATCCGTACTTATCGCTTTTGTTCCTCGGTGTTTTATTAATGAAGCGGTGGAGAAGGATGCCATGTAGCGTGCTCTCAGCATCAGCTCTTCCCAGTGCAAATGTTTTGGGGTCTTTAATTAGTAAATTAATGGCATTGTTTATTAATTTACGAGCTTATTGTATTCTCATTACTCGCTCAAAAAAAATGAAGTTGCGCATTCAGTAATTTATTCATAATAAAATGTTAAAATGAAAAAGAGGAAAAAAAAAATCCAGAACGAACAGAAACTATCAAATAACAGCAAGCAGGCAGTCGCTTTTCAGAACGACTTGTTCGCTTTGTGCTTTATGCATTTAAGAATAATCAGGTTTGATATTTGAGTTGATTGCTTCCACTGAGTGGCTGCCAATTTTTTAATTTACTTTTTTTTCCTCTACTGTCAGCTAAGCGTATAGAATTTCGACGCATTCCTAGTTGTACAAACCTGAAGTTTCCCACATGATAGGCCACAACAGCGCGCGCCCTGAGTACAGCTTCACAATTGAGTATTTCGTGCATATTGGGCAAGGCCACCGGCAGGCTCCACAAGAATCTCGCTAGCCGCTCAATGTCACCGGAATCCTCAAGCGTCTTGCAGACAATTTCGACTTGTGCGGCGGAGAAAGCGAGTGTTGGCACAGCCAATATAGGGCTGGGTGCTATAATCTGATGATGCGTCGGCGAGAAGGTCTCTGAGGGCGGTTGTTTGCCCTCCGTCGGTCCAACGGCCATTTTATGCGTTGAATCCACTGTGAACGAATTTGCATACTATTCCGGACGTACGATTTTGATTTCGCGGCGTTTTGGCGTTAGATCGTTCGAGTAGAGTTCAATGGTGAAGTACACTAAACTAGCACAGTAAAATTTTCCTTGTAGCAGCCACTTAACACTTTAAACATTTTAATTGCCGAAGCAGTAGCAGCAACATTGGCAACACTAAATTGAAATATTTCTTTTTTTTTATTTATTCCGTTTTGCGAATATTTTATACAGATTTTATTTTTATGTATTTTATATTTTTATATTTATTTCGATGACTGCTTAAGCCATTTTTATATTTTAATTATTTTTTTTTTATTCGGTTCACTGCACTTGATTTGCGTTGGAGCAATTTCAGTTCACCGATTATAGCAATTAAACGGCATTTGAAACGTCCGAAACCGATAGGGAGTATGTTTTCGATTTTGAATGCGAGTTCAGGTCCGCGCTGGTTGCATATGTGTACGGGTTTAATGGCATACTGGCTGCCAGCGTATGAATGGCAATGAGCCGTCTCATAAAAGCGATACTTTGCGCTGCCGCACCTCCAATCTGTTCCGATCCGACCGATCCGTTGCAAATCCGTTTTTATGCACTACCACTACTAATACCACGTGTGATATGATATAACCAGTCAACCAACCAACCAAACCAGCCAACCAAACTTGCTACCGAGCGTTAGCTGGCAACCGAGGACAACGACGACAGAGAAAATAAAGCATCGGTAATGGCGAAACGGCAAAAAAAAAAATAACAAAAAATATATATACACGTATATCCAAAATATAATAGGTGTTGTAACTGAGCTGCCTACTATGCGACGGCAACGAGTCTATATGGATATAGATACACCGCACAGCGCTGCGCCAAGCTGAGATACAGATACAATGCGCGGCGCGACGACACTCACAGCGACACGACACAATGCCAGCAGCAGTTCTGGCTTCTGTGGCAGCAGAGCATCATGAATGTGGCCAACTTGCAAACGAGCGTGAAGAGAACATACAATATCACACACACACACACACACACACAGATACAAAATATACACATACTACATCTTCATAAACATGCAGTCGAGAAGGCGGTACTGGCCAACAAGTTTGTTGTTACTACCTCTGTCTCGCTTCATCCGTCGCCATTTGTATTTTAAAGTGAATACAGCAAATTAGGCTATCTCGCTTAAGCAAACATATCCTATTGAATTGAGGTGGTTGTATATTTTAGTATATAAGCCGCACACACACACACACACACAGCAACACATAGACACAAAAGTATCTGGAAATATAGCCACCATACAAACAAACACTCCATCTCTTTTTCGCTCTGCAGCGTTTTATTTCTACAACTCAATTGTTATTGTAACAGCCTAAAGTCCTGAAGAGAAGTGAAGTGGGAGAGGTACAGTACATAGTAGGAAGTGTATTTATTATGTTATGGTACGACACTGCGCGGTTAGGGGAGAGCTGTCGCTTCAATCTGTGCTTTATGAAAATGTTCCGTGTTCGGTTTTAGTTTTTTCCCCCTAGGTGAGATCTATTTAGCTATCGTTGCGATAATTCATTAATGGATTACGACAATGGCGCGCACACAGTACAATACATACAGCCGAGCATATTTGGACAGTGGGTCAAGCTGCAGCAGAGCAGGACTGAATTGATGCAGCTTAAATCCATAGTTTCATTTTATACCCTACTCTGGTGAGCAAAGGGAATGATAAGTTTTTGCAAAGAAGGCGTGGAAGACCCGTAGGAAGCGTTGGAACCGTTGAACCTGCAGCGATACCGTGTCTCTATCTGCTGACAATTTATTGGTAAATAATCCTTTGGTTGGACTGTGAAACTCTTTTCCACAAAAACTGTTTCCCTAATTTGGTACCAACGGTCGTAGCGATGTAGTCTTTGAAAGTCAAATTGGTATGCAGAAGTAATACCTGGTAATTCTCGGGCTTGAGGACCATAGAGATCACTCAAATTTCCATAAGGATCGATAGTTTTGCCCATTTTTTATGGCGATAAAATTTGGAAAATCGAAAATCCTAAAGATTTTCATAGATTCAAATCCTGTGAATTTCGTGGCTAGCTTAATAGCATTTCATTTTAAAGACATCGTGACTTTCGAAATAAGATTTTGTTTAAGTCGTAGAAAATCAACTGAGTGACAAAAACTGAGGCCCTGCGTTTTTCGAACAGGGTGAAGGGTAACTTGCCCTGATACCACATTTTCACCCGATTGTTTCTTAAGATAAGGCGCCTTTCCACATTAGTAAGCACACTTTGAGTGCTCGCTTCATATTTAGACTCAGTTAAAATTTCAACGAATGCTAACCTTAAGAGGAAAACCCATATAACGGCGCTTTCCCAGAATTTTCAAATTGTCACAGAGAGAAAAGAATACTTGATCAAAGGTAAATTGGAAAATACCGTTATTTTACCACTCGAGTTTCGAGTTATGAACAATCGCAAAGCGAGTATATAGGGTGTTCTGTTAATACATAATCTAAGACTTGAACCATTTTTTTGGATTTCTCAAAATTCTGGGAATATTTCAAAAATATCAAAATATTATGCAAAAAATCGTTCCATTAATATAGTTGGTTCAAATATTTTTAGTCGCAAACACATTTATACAAGTATAAGTAATAGTTGAGGAGTCTTTGACCGACTCCTTACCAGTTTGAGACCAGTTTGATGAGTACATATATGAAAATCTTCTTAGATATTTCGTTTTATAAAATTATTCCTTGAGTTTTTTCCACCGTGCCTACTTACAATATGTAGTGCATATACATATATTCATATTTTGTCGGATGTATTAAGTAAGAGTAGCAAAATGTTTGACACCGTGTGGTCGTTTCGCAATGTCATCCCCTCCATTCAACTTCGCACCATTGCCTCTCCTCAACACGTTTTACACTTATAATTATTGTTCTATACCAGGATGTAGGTAGTGTTTGAGTATATAAGTAATTGCACAAGACCCTAATTTAAATATGGACGGTTTTTCTACTGTCACGCTCTGACTTTTTAATTAAATAGGGACAGTGTCTCTAACGAAAAGCTTTAAATTACATCAATAGAACTTTTGCGGGAATTCAGACTAACTTAATCAATAAAGTTAATTGTAAATTGAGCGTGGATCAACCCTTTTTATAACACTTAAATGGTTGTCTTTTTCAGATTAGCTTGAAATATTTTCTTAAAACGATGTTAATCGGTTTCATTGAAAAGAAACTCAAATTTGTTTGCCACAAAAGATACGTTTATCCAAATGGGCTTCTTAAAATTTATTTAAATTAAAGTGCTTAACCAAAAATAGTTGTTTTTCAAAATTCGGTTAGGATTCGGTACCTTAGAAGTTGAACAGTTTGCTTGTTTCCACTTTCGAGAAGATAGATACTGTATCTATTGTAGATTTACGTGTGCTTTTGTGATTGATTTATTAAAAAAAAAAAAAAAAAAGTTGAAGAAACCTTTTGGATCGTCATCACACGTTATGTTCTGGGCTTACTCTTATTGTTGTTATTGTTATACTTGGTGTTGCCTTCATCAGCTACTGTACACAATGTACAATGAAATGAGATACAGAGAGTGGGGGATTGACACGACACGATAATGTATGGCCATGCACCTTCGCAAGAGTGTTAACAGATTAGTTGTTTACATGGCATAAGTAAATGAGTTTTCAAAATTTATACAATAGTATGCAGAGGCGTGTGCCGTAGCCGCTGGTTTCTCCACTCTATTTCACAGTCACAGCTTTTTTATTTTCATTCTCATGCTTGCTGTCAATGTTACGCACACACACACGCAACTCTGACGCAAATATATATACATATATGTATGTATATACTACACTGTAGTATTTTTATACATATGTTGCAGCAGATACATATTTACAGATGCAGATACACGGGTGAGTAAGTAAACGAACGAACGCGCGAACGAAAGAGTGGCAAATGTATCTTGCCTGTCTCGTTGAGAACGCTGAATTGGTGCGGTTGATTGTAGTTCGCGCCGCTGCCATCCGCTGCTGCTCGACTCTTGTTAAATATGAACGATGACTTTTTGAGTAGTTGGTTGAGCATTTAGGATAATTGCATTACGTGAGACTTTAGCATTCGCTACTGCCATTGATTGCGATTTGTGAGCAGCTGTGCACCATTGCCAGTTACCGATACGCAGATACAAAAGCAGATACGTAGATAAATCACGCAGTATGACGAAAACGATCAAATAATATATAAATTATTCATTCGAAAGTAAAACGTCGTTGGTAACATTTTTTATTTCCTCAATAAAATGCTATGATCGTGTATCTATTATTCTTATACATGGTTACTATTTTTATTTGGGGATTCTACAACCAAAATTAATATTTATCATACAAGTTTGGTTTACAAAATTATATTTATTAACATTGGGTGATCGTGTCGCTTGCAGAAATTCACATTGGTGGAAATGCTTCAATGTGCACTCGGTTTAAGACGCTCGTAAATGTGCGTTAGCCTACTTATTTCATGGAACATGTGAACATCAGTTATGGGATTAGAAAATTGTGATAAGGCGGTGGTGACACATTAATATGTCGAATTGTGTATGGGAGAAATAAGAATCGTCCGTTTAAAGGGTCCGTTTCAACACTCTCAGAAATGGTTACACCGTTTAAATTGTAAGTTTTGAGTGTAGAATATATTGTTTAATGTAATTTATAGTAATTTAAATTTCGGTATACCTGATTCCGCCAACTGACGTGCAATCGTTGGAACTGTTAACTCTGGTACTCCAGTCTGGTATTTCAGTCTCAAAACTCCGAAGGAATGTGCCCTTCAATTGTAGGGAAGACTCCATAGAATTCTACAGTCCTCAAATCCCCGTCAAGCGTAAAAATGTCAGTAAAGAGATAACGTCTCTCTAAGCCAAAATCCCAAAAGTTCATCAAAATCGGATAATAAATGAAGATTTTATAAGCAATTTAATTTGAACGAACTATTTTTTTTTTCCGTCCTCCCTTTTCTTTGCTTCCTTTAAAAAGTGTTTTATAAGTCACTTATTCGTGGAGTGAGAAGTGGGAGGAGCAAAATACTTTTCGTTAGTACCATTTTTTCTTAATTATTTCCTACCTTTTTCTTTTGCACTGCTTGGTCATAAGGTAGTAAGGTCATAAGATGTACTGGTACAGGGCCTCTTACAGTCGGTTAAGCCCGACTGTAATTTTCTTACTTGTTTGTTTGTTTATTTGTTTCAATGCCTGTTTGTTTCTCCAGTTTAATCTCCGAAATGGCTGAACCGATTTTGACAAAAGTACCATTGGCGGGTAGAAACTAAAATTATTTACCAAACTAAAAAAAAACCATTTCGTGATATCTATGCAAGTATTCAACAGTACATATAAGTTAAAGATATCTGGAAAATAATAATCCTCAGCATACTTTAATTTCTTATGATTTCTTGTTGTTGGGTGATTGGACGCGATAGACGTGATAGATTTCATGAAAATTGGTTCGATAAAAACTGGAAATTATTTCAAATACATCAGGGAAAGTTAAAAAAAAAACATGTAACAAAAGTACAGTCGGGCGTAACCGACTGTAAGAGACCCTGTACTAGTGCAGGTGGCCTAACAAACACATTAAATGTTTCCCGAGCTTATGACCAAGCACATGACCACTTCTCACTGCCATATAAAACATTTTTTTATGTATGAAAAGAAAAGGGGGGTCGTTCAAATTCAATTGCTTATAAAATCGTCATTTATTATCCGATTTTGATGAACTTTTTGGTTTTTGGCTTAGAGGAATATTATCTCAATACTATCATACTCAACTTTTTTTGTGCCGAAGAAATTTTTTGCATTGGGGGTGATTTTAAAATAAACTTGTGAAATTCCGGAGCAGTCCTAGTCGAATGCAAAAAAACACGAAGTCTCTATCTATTACCGTTTCCGTGATCCTTTCGTTCATACAGACGGACAGACGGATATGGCTATATCGACTCCTTTATCACTCCTGACCATAATGGGGGTAACTTTGGGGGGTGTCCGACCATTATTTCTACCTGTTACATACATTTGCACAAAACCAATAGGCTCTTGTACCTTCGGTACAGGGCCTAAAAACAAAAATATGGAGAGGCAGATTTTAATAGAAACAAATATTGGACATATTTAAATCCCATGTGGACTCTTCGTCCAGCCTGTGGAATCAAAGCATATTCGTCTCCACTACTTCCAACTGTTCCATAAGTTTATAGTATTCTAGTAACTCTTGAGAAAGTTCTTCATTGACCCCAGTTGAAACAAAGTAAACATATAAAAAATTGCACATGTTCCTATCTGTGTTTTCTTGCTCTCAGTAATTCAAATAATCTAGAAATTGGTCGAGTTTATTATCTTATTCACTTATCTACTTCGAAAACAAAAATCAATTTATTTACAATTTCCAAAATAAAATTGTTAAACGAAGCAGAGATTTCTGATTGCCACATTTCACCTGGGGGGTTTGTGCTTGTGCTTATCCTAATGAAGTCTTCCTTGAATTGTGTCACTGGTTCAACGCTGTGTAGTTCATATAACAATTTTCACGCAATTGGAAATAGCAATCGAATCATACGCCCAGTGGTTTATTAAATGAGCAAATTATTCAAAATAGCAAGGAAAGTTCGAGCGATGTTACATGATTCTGCGCACAATGTAATTAGGCCAAAAACACGATGCGCAGCATTGCAAAAGGCTGCTAATGAAACAATTAAAAGGCAATTAAAACGTTTTAAAACTCAAATGAAAGAATGGCTAATCGAGAGAAAAGCGCCGAAGGACAATCGCAAATTGACTACGAAGGGACCACATATAGCAACGTTTTAACCAACTACAAAAATATGCAAACGCTCGCGGCTGCATTTGTTCAAGAGATACTCGTATAACCGTAAATTCATGTACTCGCACATATCGGAGTTGGTACAAAGGAATCCTTCAAGCATTGCAAATGTAATTTTCATATTTTTTTTGGTGGAATACCCGAGTATATTGTTGTTATAAGCATCTATATACCCAATCATATATATGTACATTTGTGAAAGGTTTTTTTATGCTTGCGAAAGTTTCTCTGGACAAAAGTATTATGGTGAAGGAGATATGAATATTGGAGACTAAATAAAGTCTTATCCAACTCGTCACTAAAACCGAAAATTGTAGCAGAGTATTTGGCGTATGTTGAGATATAAAAAAGGGGTTTTACATTGCGAAGAAAGCATCGGAGTCGTCATAAAGTATATTCAGCTCGAGCTTCTTCGGATGTTGAAAACCGCTGTCCGCGCAGTGTATTTTTGTTGTGAAGGAACAGAAAGAAGTCATTTGGTACCAAGTCAGGGCTGTACGCCGGATGTCCCATCAATTCGTTGTTTTGAACGTCCAAAAACTCATTTGTTACGGCCGAAGTGTGCGAAAAGAGCTTGTATTCAGAATTGACCGGCCTTCTTTCCACAAGCGGCACGGTCGCAACGTGTTCGGATTTCAAGAAGAAACATGCGATCATTTGCTTCGATGTGCTGCGCGAGCGAGTAACTTTTGTTGGATTTTGCTCGTCTTGAAAGACCCAGACTGCTGTTTTGTTTCAGGCTCATACGCATTCGCTTGCACCAATCGACACGAGCATTCTTTTGAGCGATTGTCAAATTATGCGGTATCCAACGTGAACAAACCTTTCTGACGACCAAATGTTCGTGTAATAATGCTAGTCATACTAAAGCCCAGGGATGCCTCAATCTCACTGTATGTCACATGACGATCCTGCTTTACCAGTTCACACACAGCATCGATGTTTTCTGGCACAATGTCCGATTTTGGACGACCTTCACGAAAGTCGGTGAGCGAACTGCGGCCACGATTGAATTAGTTGTACTAGTTTTTCACATTGGCCAAGGATGGAGTTTCATCACCAAAAGTTGATTTAAGTTGAT
Organism: Leucophenga maculata; assembly: GCA_035044805.1. Taxonomy (NCBI): domain Eukaryota; kingdom Metazoa; phylum Arthropoda; class Insecta; order Diptera; family Drosophilidae; genus Leucophenga; species Leucophenga maculata. The sequence goes on from JAWNNP010001183.1 coordinate 663,627, forward strand.
TGGTGCACTCTTGTCTTGATAAACCACGTCGAAAATCGTAATAAATCATCGTACGAAAAGTTTCACGATTTAATTCCATTTTTTGGCCGAGATGAATTTTTCAGGTGCCTGTAAAGAAACCAGATGGCGCTCGTACGTCAAAGTGTTTACAGTAAGTTAGGGCTAAAAAATGACAGACTTTACGATGGAGTCGTCAGATTTGGCATCTGACAAAATGTTTTGTTGCTCAGACTAGAAATATATGTAGCAACTGTCGCATATATAGTTAAGATCCAATAATATTAGAACAGGCTTCGGCGCTAACATATCAGTGTGGTTTTCATGAATTTTTTTATTTTTGAATTTTTTTTTTATATATATCTAAATTTCTAATTTACTGCATAGCAGGGTATTATAATGCGAACTATTCGACTACAGCATTCTTACTTGATATTTTTACAAATTGTATATAAACCAAATTAAATTTTCCACCCTAAGCTAAAATGTCGCATGTGGTCTAATATACCCTTCATCCATGTATGACCGAAAGGGCTTTTTATTATTGTTATCAAGTCGAGCTGTTTGCAACATATACTGAGTTTATGTCAAAGTGAATTTTATGTTAATCGATTCACGATTAAAAAATCGTGATAAAGGTGCTCACGAAATATGGTTATCTACGAAATTGACAATTTTTGGGAGTTCGTTAATCACAATTACTTCAAGTATTGGTTTCGTTCGTCTGCACATTTGTTATATATGTAAATACGATTTATATAATATGCGTCTATCATCACAAGAATCCACTAGAACAATATTGTAATTTGAAATATTTTGATTAGAAAAACATTATAATACAGATAATTTATGTAATTTTTCCCTCACAATTTTTTTTTATTATAATATTATTAAACTAAATAGGGCATCATATAGTCGTACATACGAATGGTAGTCTGTAAATTTGCTGTTTCTCCTGCACTGTCGACATTTGGGCACATTGACACGGCCGTGAGTTGTTGTTGCTTTTACAGAATGACTCAATTTGTTTAAGATAATTTAATATGATTTTATTTACCTGGGTGCATGCCTGTGTGAGTGTACTTTTAGTGTGCATGTGTGTGTGTGTGTGATTTCATTCTTGTTGGAAACTGAGTTTCGATTGAATTGTTAATCTATTACTGAACTTGATTATGTCGTTCCTTCGCCGCTTTTCGTTTCAAGCTGACCTTTCTTGTTGTGTGACTGTCAACAAAAGGTCACCTAACAAAAATAAATACATACACACATAAAGGTACATATGTATGTATGAGTTTATATGTTTTGTAGACACTTATTCACACATGTATGTGAGTTGATAAGTTCTTTAGCTATAAAAAGGGATTAGAATTAAATTGTATTGTTGTTAAATCGTTTGGAACCCCAATTATTCATTATTCGAAATTGTTTGCGGATTGAGATCGGTTTTTTTTTTCCTTTTTATATAAAATAACGCTTTAAAGTCTGAACACTATTCGTCTTTTGAAGATCTCATAAATGAATAAATTTTGGTTACATTCGAATGATTTGGAATTAACTATTTAAGAAATATCAGCATAATTAGTAGAATGTGTAAATTCGAATCTTAATTTCAGAAGGATAAGGATTGCAGCTGGCTTAATCGATTAAAAATTAACTCATTTTGAGTATTGTAAACTTTCAGATGGAAAATGCACAACAGAAACTTCCACCAAGGGTTCAAACGGTACAATCTAACCAATGGTCTTTAATTATTTTATTATGGGAGCGGTACCTTCTAGTGACCATAGTCAAATCATTCGAATTATATTCTTGTGCATATAAAACGTCTACATACCAACTTTAAAACCATAATGACGAAGATTGTGGGAATAGGGTATATACACATCCATATACAGAGTCAGACAGACGGACATGGCTTTATGGAATTTATATTTTATGTCCGAGATCCGATGCAAGCACTGTGACTAAATTATAATAGATTGTGTGTAAGGTATAAAAATTCTTTGCACTCTATTTTGGAAAAACTTCAAATAATCAGAATCAAATTTCAATGAAACATGGTAAAAAAATATGTAATACATTCCGAATTTAGGAAAAAAATTTACTCAAAATTGAACAAAGTTAAAAAGAAATTCTTCTTTATATTGCAGCGGGTGTTTTTGTGTAGCTAGGGAAGCACCGGTGAGCGTGTATTGTGGATATATTTCTGAGCACAACGAGGCGAGTTAACCTGACAAACCTGAGAAACTAAAGCATGCTAGAAAAATTGGTTTTTCCAAATTTGTATTTAGTAATCCAAAGTTAACAGAATTATGGAAGAGCGCTGCAGTTCACTGCGCTCGACTTCAAGATACCCTGGATCCAGAAATTTCTATCCATAAATTTGTAAGGATCTTATCTGGATCCGTGTGGAATATGTTACGAAGGTTTCTTCATATATTTATAGCGTAACCATTAAAAAAAGAGTGATTTCTAAGAAAAAATCTATACACTTTTTCATTCGCCCGAACCATTTTGTGAAGCAGTTTTGCCACCTCCAAAACATGAAGGCATCAACAGCTTCTTCGGAAGTTGAAAACCGCTGTCCGCGCAGTTTATTTTCGATGTAAGGGAACAGGAAGAAGTCATTTGGTGCCAAGACAGGGCTGTAAGCCGGATGGCCCATCAATTCGATGTGCGTTACGGCCGAAGTGTGAGAGCTCGCTTTATCGTGATGTTTTATGATTCGTCGGTGGGTTTTCCTCAGTTCATAGAACACTTCAGGCAAACAAATGGTTGTATGCCATTCAGAATTGACCGTCCTTCTTACCACATGCGGCACGGTCGCAACATGTCCGGATTTCAAAAAGAAGCATGCGATCATTTGCTTCGATGTACTTGAAAGACCCAGACGGTCGTCTGCTGTTTTGTTTCGGACTCATACGCATATATCCACGTTTCGTCACCTGTGACGATTAAGTAGACGGCTTTTGACGATCCTCGCATGAATCTCTTCAGCATTTGCTTGCACCAATCGACACGAGCCTTCTTATGAGCTTTTGTCAAGTTATGTGGCCAAGGATGGAGCTTCATCACCAAAAGTTGATTTAAGTTGATTGGTGCACTCTTGTCTTGATAATCCACGTCGAATATCGTAATAAATCATCGCACGAAAATGTTCACGATTTAATTCCATTTTTTGGCCGAGATGAATTTTTCAGGTGCTGCAGAAAGAAACCAAATTGTGCTCGTACGTCAAAGTGTTCACACTAAGTTAGGCCTAAAAAATGTCAGACTTTAGATTGCATGTGGCAACATGTTGTGTTACTCAGGCTAGAAATATATGTAGCAACCCTCGTATTAAAGCTAATATAAGATTGCAACAACAATCTGGTTTTCCTATATGGACCTAAATGGAATATTTTATTAGGATCAACGCGAGATACGCCAAATTTGGCGTTTTGAGCTAAATATCAATACCTATAAATTGTTTCACGCAAAAAATCAGAATTAAATAGCTGGTAGGTAGGGGGTACCCCTTTTGGTGGTCCAATCTGGAGCTTTATGGAATATTTTATTAGCATTGATGTAAAAACGAAACGCCCAGAAAGGAGTGACAAATGTTTTCCATTCCATAACTCAAGAAGAGATAGGTTGTCACGTTCATTGAATACTGGTTATCTGAACAGCGATTAACGATTATTCAAGTTCGCGTTGTTCATACGGACATCCAGACCAACGGAGATGCCTATATCGACTCGATGCTAATTAAGAATATATATACTTTATGGGGTATGTCTCGCCTCCTTCTCCCTGTGAAATACATTTGCACAAACTTAGTATACGCTTTTCCCCAATAATGAAAACATAGAAGTGTTTTGCAGAATAACTGGCCGTTAAATTTTAGCAAGTCTTTAAAAAGCTTGTCCTTAGAAGACTAGTTAAGAAGTTTTTCAATGTTCCTTTAGATTTAAATTTGCTTTAAGCTGTTTGGTTATCTAAGTCACGTGAAAAAATTAAGAAGAAGTTGATATTGATTCGATGGTTCTTCAGTTGTGCAAAATCGTTCAATTACTTCAGCAACTTAAAAGCTGATTTTTGTCATCACGAGGTCATTAGCTTTCGTCCAGATGAAGTTATGTGCGTTAAAAATGAAAAACTTTAAAAGTTCAGCATTCCGTAGACTTCAAAATGTTTACACGCAGCTCCAGTGCAACATATAATTAAAGGATTGTCATTAAAAATATTTAATATTTTAATTTATACGAATTCAATAAAGATCGTTCGACAACTGCGACACAGACGCAAAAGGTAGACAGTGGAGAGCGACGCCGCTAACCAAAAATTCCAATTCTCATGACAAAACAACTCTATACAATCCGCACTGGCTGCTGTACTGGTTGCTGTAGTAGAAGGCTCGTCGCTTGCCTTCCAAGCGCCGGATTCAAAAGTATTCGATTAATTTACATCGTTTGAAAGCGAATAAATATCGAAGGGAGCGAAGGAAAACCGGGTACATGAAAACGCATGCCGGCGCATATTTGCGCCAAAAGGAGCGGCGTCATGTTCCTTAGTTGTCTTGCTAGGCCGGTGTGATTCGGTTGCATTCCATACTCATAAAGACTCTCAGGCGCAGTGCGTTTGAATCGTTTTCATCAGCAGAACAGAAGGTGAGTGAGTACCTTCGATCTATCTAAATCAATCTACGAATATGTACGAGTATATAGGAACTCAGTATATAGCTTTGACATTTGTTGAGAGATTTGGTTTATATTACTTAAGAAATTAAACTAACCAAGTCGGAATTAAGAGACTGTTAGATTCAATAACATGCTCAGACAACTTACCTTTTTGTTTTTTTTTTGCCATTTACTACTTCACCATAGGCCATCAAAGCATCGTAGAAACTGAACCAAGAAATAAATACGAGTAATAACGAGTAAAGTTTTTGTTCCTTTTTTAGTCATTTGGAGACATAAGTTTGTGGTATGCCAAAAATGTCCGTCATATTGAGCTGCATTTAATAATTTTTATGATGTTGATGATGATGATGACCACGAATTCGATTCTCACTTCGATGGTTAAAAAACGTTCAAGTGCTAAGTCAAGGTAACCGAATGGATGATACCCTTTACGGAACAAATGAAAATATTGCATCACATAACGATGACCAACGATGACTTTCCTATTAAAATATTCCCTGAGTGTTCACTGTTGATGGTTATAGACCCCACATCAAGTGCTAGCCATCCAGGACACTATATCAGGTATATATTAAAAGAAAATAAAATCCATTTTGGTAGGAGCCCTCACAGGCGACTGTAGTATAGGAATTTATTTTACTACTTCGACTGACTTATGTTTGACGGGAAAGACGAAGCAATTGAGAAATTCTTATGCCACAGTAGAAAGAAACACACTACTCGGTAAAATCTCACAAAGCTGTCTACTTTGGAGACTAAGTCCATATAAACGTTCCTCATTCAGAGTAACTATTTCACGTTGTCACGACCCATTCGAGGAGTTGTAAATATTCTTTAACATCACAATCGGTCATTCATTCTTGCATAAACAAATCCTTTATTAAAAATCTATAAACTTCAATTATAGTTTGATAGATTTTTGTAAACTCAAACCCAAAATATATCAAAATAGCTGATGATATTTAGAGCCATAGAAAAAATGCTAAAGCTTTGGTTGCTCAGAAGTAAAAAATGCAATACATATACCCGCAATTTTTTTTTGCACGTAGGGTACAATCGCAGCTATATCAGTCGAGGGTGGGGCGGTGTACCGCGAAATGCTGCCAACAATGTCGCGCTTATGAACTCATATGATTCAGCGACACTCGTCAAAACGAAACATAAAATACCGCAGGCATCTTTATTTTTTAACCGGGCTTAATGGAAATGTCAGAGCCCAAGCACGAGCAGTAGTTGAGGAAGCGAAGCTTATTTATTTCGCAAGCCCACTCAGATCAGAGCAGTCAGCTTGACGACTGTGACGAACTTTTCGGGATCTGCGGCTACTGTTCACACTGTGACGCTGTCGCGCATATTAATTACTTCTGACGAACGCGATCTGAGACTGCATGCGCAGCTACTATGGCCAGCATCTGTGCAGGCGCGAACAAAAAACGAATATTTATAAAAGATACATCCAGAAGCAAAACTCGAATTCCCTGTACAATCGGAAGGCAAAAATATGAGTTTGTATGATGTTACCTTTTCTGTTGAGTGATACGAGTCGGCAGAACATGCGTGAAACTGCACTGCAGGACGAAGTGTCTCCAAGATTAACTTTCGTACATAAAAACCATAAGCATGAAAAAAAAAAAATGAAAAATAAAGACGCATGACGGCTTCATGACTTCTCGAATGCTTTTATACACACACGTCGACTTGACATCTTCTGCTGCTTACTGCTTTTGCGCCACCAACTTGCCACCATGCCTCGTTATATTGCACGCCATTTTTGGTATCTGCTGCGCGGTCACAGTTCCCGCTCTACATGCGCTCTAATTAAGCCATTAACACCAACGGAGAACGTATGCGTACTGAAGTTCGGTTCGCTCGATTTTAGTTGCACTGTGCAGGCTACACAACTGCATTTTTCTTAGCGCAATTGCTTAATTGCGCTAATACTGCTGTCCAAGAGGCTTATGTGTATCGAAGTCCTTTAACCAACACCGTTCCTATGATGAATTACCGTCGGATCGGATGTTGTTTGCAAACAGTTGAGATTTTTTTATTATTATTTCAAAGCACTTAATTCTTTTAAATCCCACGGCATGTTATTAATCATGATCTATACGATCCATTACCAGTTTCAGTCAATTGCGCTAAATGAGCGATCATTATAAGTGGTTAGAGACTAGGAATCTTATAAGTACATACAATACAATGTATTACTGTTCTCTGCAACAAAAAGGTTTTGAAAACAAATGAAATCGTTTGCATAACAAGTGTTAACCGGCTAATTACTTTGACTTTGATTGCTTTGAGTTCCGTCGCAGTCGCAGATCATTAACATCATTAAACAAAATGAGGAGTACCTACTTAATTATCGAACGTTACACTTCTTTTGCTCTTAGTAGTTGAATGTCAATTAACAAAGGTTGTTTTACTTATGTTCATGCCAGTGTTTAAATGTGGCCTTACATCTTTTAAGTGGCAGAAGTGAAACCTTCCGATTTCCGTATTTAATATTGTAAAGAGACAACTGCATTAAAACGTTCTATGTTTGGTACAACCGAGACTTTAATAATCTTCACAAATAAGAAGTTAAGGTTCCGTCTTCCAAAGCTACAGTGAATTCTTTAAACTATGTTTTAAGTGGTTTGTTAAACGTAGAATCAGGTCTTTCCTACCTTATCGAATTTCAAGTTGATTGCAGCTGCAATAGAAAAGATTTTCATACACAAACCAAAAAGTTGGCGGTGGTTTCTATGACATGTAGTTTAATGTATATTCAGCATAGGATTCGCTATACACATTTTTAGTATAAAGTCTTTAAAACTGAGGAACTTGATTCGATTTATGCAGATAACGGACAAGCGGACATGCCTAGTTCGATTAGCCTTGTCAAGCTGATGAAGAATGTACACACTTTATTTGATGAGGTCTCCAATTCGTCCGTGTTATGCGTTTCACTATCCAATATACAAATACGATATATATACATACTGTTATTATAATACGTATATAAACCCAATCGTGTCAATTACGAAACTCATTACCCACTAAAAAATCTCAGTCTAAAGTTAACCTCAATACCTATTGAAATGACTGTGTGGTCTTTCTGGCTGTCCAATTGGATATTTAGACTCTTCTAATACCCTGGGAGGATTAGAAGAGTCTAAATATCCAATTTAACAGCCAGATAGACCACACAGTCATTTCAATAGGTATTGAGGTTAACTATCGACTGAGATTTTGTATCGGGTAAAGGGTATCGTATTTGCCTCGAATGGGTTTATATACATATTATAATAATAGTATATATATATATATATCGTATATTAGATAGTCAATCGCACAACACTGAAAATTCTTGCAAAAATGCAATCAAAAAAAGTCTTTTCGTATCTCCCGCTCTATTATTCCAAATATATATATCTCATTAAGTATATTATTTGTCGTATGGGGACATATTTTACGGCATTTGAAAGGTGGGAGTGTCTAGTACTACGTTCGTTGGACGCTTGTGCTTGGACAATTTAGTTGTGAGCTACAGAATCTCGAAGGCAGAAATTCGCAATATTTTACATTTTTACTGCCTGAAAGGCAAAAACGCATCGCAAGCAGCCAAAAAAATTTGTGATGTGATGTTATGAGGCCGATACTTGTTCAATTCGCGCAGCATATTGAACAACTGGTGTGGAGGAAGTGGAACCACGCTCCGGAAGACCTGTCGTCAAAGAAGTCGATAATATCAAGGAAGTGATCCATGTAGACCGCAATAGTAGCAGCCGTACCATCGCCCGGGAGCTGAATATTAGTCATATGACATTTGAGGAAGCTTGGCTACCCAAAAAAGATATTTGGGTGCCACACGAATCGGCACCAAAAAACCTCATGGACTGAATTTCCATCTACGAATCGCTGCTGAATTGTAACAAAATCGACCCGTTTCTGAAGCGAATGGTGACTGACGATGAAACGTGAAGCACAAACGGTCGTGGGTGAAGGGTGGCGAAGCGGCTCGAACGGTTCCCAAGCCCGGATTGACGGTCAGGAAGGTTTTGCTGTTTGTTTGGTGGGATTAGCAGGGAATCATCTACTATAGGCAACTCCCTATGGCCAAACGCTAAATTCGGTCCAGCACTGTGAACAACTAGACTGCTTGAAGGCAGCAATCGCCCAGAATCGGTCATCTTTCGCCAATAGAAGAGGAATTGTGTTCCATCAGGACAACGCCACACCATACACTTCGATTGTAATGCGCCAGAAGCTCCGGGAATTCGGATGGAAGGTCATTATGCATCCACCATATAGTCCGGACCTAGCACCATCGGATTACCAACTCTCCTTGTCAATGTCGAACAATTTAGGTGGCGAGAAATTGGCCTTAAAAGAGGTTTTTAAAAATCGACTGTCTCACCTTTCTGTCAATAGGAAAGCAAGCTTCTATGAGTGGGGCATCAAAACGGTGCTCATTTGAACTAGATCCGATGATTCTACGCAATTTTATAAGCCGAAAATAAGAAAAGACTTTTTTCCAACAATAACCAGACATCTCGATGGTAGTGTGGAAATTCGCAAACTTTATGAATTACTTGATACATTTGAACCATATATGTATATCGTCAAGTTCAGTAAACCTGTAAAAAAAATTAATGTAATATTCGATTCGAACTGTAGTTCTAAATTTAAATGACTAAACTAAAGAATGGTAGATTTTATCAAAAACAAATTTTCAAAAAATTCGAGCTAATTGCCATGTGCAGCGTTCAAGTGTGGTGTGAGTACCGTCGTTGAACGATCTTTCTTGTGACTGTGTTGTTGACATTTCGTTTTGACATTTTGCTACCGAATATAAATTGTTGTAACGCCCCAAAACGATTTGCGTCAACAGTTGTACGAGGCGTTTTTGAGTTTGGCTTCAACTAATTTCGTAGCGTTAAGTGCGCCGCGAATCACCTGAATGAGAAATTCATTATTGTACTTACGGGTCTACTGCTCCATTCTCATAACTTATTAGACCAGTGCAATGAAGGCGTCCCTACTGGATGACTGCCTGACTGACTGGCGAGCTATTAATTAGATGAGTATCTTGAAAAATTGCCAGTTTTTAAATAGTCAGCGAGTTTTGCGCTTAATTAGAATTGCTATTCATAATATTTTCATTTTTATTTTTTAGACGTTGGCTTTTTCTTTAGGCTCATAGTAGCTGCTATGTAATGCGAATGATTAATCATCGCCGTCTTTGTCGGCTTCGAACATTTGAGCGATTCAGAGTTTGTCATAAAATTACGCGCGAAGTGGGAAGGCGCTAATTATGATCCAAAACTTCATCGTTTCGATATATGTATTATACTTGTTGTAATATTGTAATTAAGGATGGAAAATATAATAAAACCAACATAATTACTAATGTGCATACAAATGATTAAAAGAGTTGCTCAAAATCGAACCAACAGAATTTAATATAAATAAAAAATAATTCTGCGCTATAAAATCTAGAATATAACAGCCAGATTAAATATGTATGTATGTCACTTGCGTATTGGCATTCATTTAAATGGTCACACATTCACTCATATTGTATATGTGTGTATATCATTTCGCAGTTGCAAATCAATTACTTCAATCACAGAAGGTTGGTTTTTATTTTCCGTATCTTTGAACTGGAAAAGGAAATCAGCGACTGGTTGCCACTAAACCTCAGTCTCAATTGATAACATCAACGAGAAAACTGTAGTTGCAAGCAGCAAAATCCACAAGCAACTAATGGGAAATGGAAAAAAGCAAATGTAATAATAAGATGAAGCAAGCTGATCCAAATGTAAGTTGAAACTAGAAAAACCAAGAGGCGACAAATACATCCGATGGAAAAAATTGTTGAAAAATTTGACACCCATCTCATCTCAAATGGCTTTGAATGACTTCTTGTGGGATTATAGTTTGATACAATATTTAAAATTTCTAGGTATTTTAATAGTAAGGGCTTTAAAATTTCTATGAAGCAAGATAACGGTATCTTTCTCTGAGATATATAAAAATAAAAAAAAGGGCTAAGTGAAAATGAATGGGGACATGCTTTAGCACATAAATTACTTGAAAAATTTTTCAGAGCCAAACAAAAATGTCAGACGGAAGTTGGGGCATGGTTAGATCGACTCGTCTCGTTGTGCTCATCATATATAAATATATGTTTATATACACCATGCCAAAAAAAGTATCGGTATCTGCGTACTATCTTCACTATCTCCCGGGTAATTTTTATATACACCATGCCAAAAAAAGTATCGGTATCTGCATACTATCTTCACTATCTCCCGGGTAATTTTTATATACACCATGCCAAAAAAAGTATCGGTATCTGCATACTATCTTCACTATCTCCCGGGTAATTTTTATATACACCATGCCAAAAAAAGTATCGGTATCTGCATACTATCTTCACTATCTCCCGGGTAATTTTTATATACACCATGCCAAAAAAAGTATCGGTATCTGCATACTATCTTCACTATCTCCCGGGTAATTTTTATATACACCATGCCAAAAAAAGTATCGGTATCTGCATACTATCTTCACTATCTCCCGGGTAATTTTTATATACACCATGCCAAAAAAAGTATCGGTATCTGCATACTATCTTCACTATCTCCCGGGTAATTTTTTTTCTAGCTTAGTAGCATTATTCTTAATTAAGTTTTAAATTTTTAGTGCAATCTGTAGGTGGACGGACCTCAGTAGTGCTTCGCGATTTTTGTTAGATTCTGTATTGAGCGCTAAATTGTTCGTGCTGCTACATTGAAAATGTTTCAAAGGGTTTTTGTTCAATCTGCTGTTAAAAACGCGCCCCTACGAGAAGTATAAAGCATTCAAGAATAATCGGGAGGCCGTCAAAGACATGCATTATTAAGGATGGCCTTCAACAAGCGTGAACGACGATAGTGTCGAATGGTTACTCATGTATTGGAGATGTCACAAGAGAATCACTTACGTAAGATTATGCACGAAAAATGTGCTAAGCAATACGTTTCTCCAAAACTCGTTCCAATAGAAGTGAATTTTCTTCAAACGAGGTATCGAGAGCAGGCAGGTACAGACATGCTGGATATCGGGCTTAGTGCTACGATCTGAATATTTTTGGAATATTTTAATAGGATTGACAAAAAAATACATAAAATTTTACGTTTCTAGCTGAATTACCAAAAAACAGATTTGAATATATATGCAATGCTTGGAGTTATGCTCGTTTAAACAAACACCTTATCAATTTAAATCTTTTTTATATGCCATCGTTCTTAAATATTTCCGCTTATGTGTTATTAAAATAATTGCTCATACAAACAGAAACTCGTGGATGCTTCGTAAACTTTTCAGATCAACAAATTTTCGCTATGGTTTCAGAGTTTAAGTACCTATGTAGCTATACGGAAGCTCTTGCACATTTACACAAGCTATAGTTTATATCTGATGTTTAAGTTTATATGATTTTCAATGTTTTGTGGATCGTACTCTTATACCAAAGGATCGAATAAATTCAAACTAATTAAGCGTATTATGTGAATTAAATATTACTACAGCATGCATGATAAGCCAGCACCGTATTCTATACTTAAAGAATCCCACTTCGATCCTCTTTTCCCGCCTGTCCTCTTTGGTAGCTCGAATGAATTTCATGCTGAACTGTAGCTGTAATCTGAGCTAAATATGGCCGTTTTTTCTATGAGTTGCTAACAATTGAATACGAATTCAGATTCTTGTTAACGCCCTAATGGCATAATGCATCACCGCCGCTGGCACGGCACCGTTCCCTGCTACTCCCTAATGAATCCGTTTCAAATGGCAACAGTAACTGATTTTATAATTTCATTATGGACAACAATGAAGCACAGCAGAGCACTACTTTCTCGTAATCGTAGATGTCTGAATGAATGATTGTATTGTGGATATTTTTGTATAGGTACATATATGAATATTTTTCGGTACATATGTATGTATGTATGTACGGCTGTGTATATGTGTGTATTTTAGTATTGTTCGACATTTGCACAATTCGTTTCTGTATTTAATACACTACACTCTAAGGAAGTAACTACAGAAGCTTCTTGTGCCTTACGCCTAACGGGGTGGTTGGTATTGCTTTTGTGTGTATGTGTTGTGTATTTTCCATTGAATAGAGCACCCAAGAGGGGGAGTGGTCATGGTTTCACGCCCGCCGGCCTTCATTTGTACTTACAGCATCATCCACTGCCATATGCACGCCACTAGAATTCTTCATTCGCTTAGCTCTTAGCTCCGTTTCGAGAGTATCGCACAAATGACTTGACTTTTATATGGCTGTCATATGCTTATGTAACTGGCTAAAACTTCACTTCAGTGAGCAGAGTATAAAGATTCAATTGCGTACAAATCGGGTGGAAGAGAAGTGCGATTTATATTTTGTATGTATGTGTGGAAAATCACATAATGTGTCATTTAATAATCGAATACAATGAATACAACAACAACATAAATGTCTACAACGACAACAAAGGGCAACAGTAACAACAATACAACAATAAAAAGCTCACATATATACATGCATATACATAAATATTTAGAAAAGTACATACTTGCATAATATACATACACATATATGTACATATGTATATAGTTATATAGGAAACATGCATATGTACATACAAACATACACACACACACATACATATGTCAACCGACCCAACCAAGTGCTCGTCTGTTCTGTCGTTCACGGCTCATCCTGCTCCGCAAAATATTTTTTAAAAAGTTAAATAAATGTTAAATGAAAAATTCTCCTCAATTGAATTCGTTAGCGAAAATGTCGTTTGGCACGTTTGCTCGTTTACCCTCTTCTCATGAGTTCGTCGCCATCATCATCATCATCATCGTCATTGAAAATAAAAAGCATCAGTATTAAATGTGATATAAAGTATGAAAACTGTGTGCATTTAAAATAAATCTTCACCACAAGTGATGCTAAGTAACGCTTTAAATCGAATGGTGGCTTTGAAATTGTAAATGCTAAAGGACCGCCAGTGGACAGATACTGTGAGCTTCCATTGTGAACCTTTGTAATAACCCTAAGAGCTGTTAGGTGTCAGCTAACTATTCGGTGCTAGGTTTTAACCATGTGGAAAGTTCTTTTTAGCACCAATATTTTTTCGATGTATAAAAACCTTTTTTTTCAAATGTGTATATTGAATATTTTGTACACATTACACATGTTGTATCGATATATTTATGTATGTTCCTTATAGGAAGCCAAAGCTTTAGGTATTTTAGGAAGTATCCCGGTTAAAGTTGGTCAAAATAGAATGAGCGCTAACCCAACCCCATATAAGCGATAAACAAATTTCGTCATATCTTTGCAACCTTTTGAGGCACATAGAGGAAATTTCGTATACATATTAATTAGATAGGGGAGTAAGATCACATAAACTGCTCAAATACGGACCTGGCAATGCCTCACCATCGTAAAAGTATTTATACAATATTCATCATATCTTCGTATTCATTTAAGATACAGTGATGGAACACATCTTAAAAGGATCGGGGGAAGTAAGTTCACATCATAAGTTTGGTCAAAATCGGCGTCCCATATAAGCGACCATATCTTTGCAACTATTTGAAGTGCAGAGATTAAATTTGGTAAACGTGTTATTGGGGTCGCGAGACATAATACAGTTAAGATTGGTCAAAATAGTTAATCGGTGCCTTGCCCCTCATATAAGCGATAAACCAAATAAGTCATATCTTTGTATCCAATTCAGGTGTAGGGACGGAATTTGGAATACATGTAAATGGGTCCGGGAAATGTAAAATCCATTGAATAAGGGTTTCGCTGTTTATAAAGAACTTATAAATATAGAGAATAATTATATAATTTTTTTTTACTGAACGCGGCAAAGCGTGCCGGATACAGCTAGTATATACGTATATATATAAAAATAAAAAAAAAACTTTTTGCAGCTGAGACCCTTAAAAAAGTGTATTTACAAAACTTCATAATCTTTCTTTTTAGTTTTTGAGATTTATTTGTTCATACATCCAAGAGAAGGACAGACTGCTATGATCAACAATAAATAAACTTTATAGGGTCTATCACACCTCCGACTGCCTTTAATATAAATTTATAAATTCTTTCTAAGCCCTTATCGTTTCGATACAGCGTATAAAAATATCGGAAACAGTGTTTTTTTTTTTAACGCGTTTATTATTTGCATCAAATGCTTTTGTTTTTAGGGATATTAGCTTCAAAACGCAGCAGAAGCCTGTCGTGAATTCGGTGAAACATTTCTCGAGAATCCCGGTGTAAGCTCCAGAATGGTGTAGTACATTGATCAGCTATTACATTCTATGTTGGACTTGGAGAATATAGTAGGAAAACATTGGACATGATTCGGCATGTTTTCGGAAAGGATAACATCTGTACAAATATGAACGAAAGAGTGCGGAGGACAACCGGTCATTAAATGTTTGAATTAACCCAGATATAATATGATACAATATTACCAAGGTTTTGCAACACCGAGGACTTGTAGATGTGAAAAATTTGTGTCGAACTTGACAAATTGTAAACTACATCAAGACAATAAACCAAGCTACTCTTGTTTCTTGCTGTACAAGGAAGGTAAAAAAACGTAACCCCAGCCTTTCCGGCGTACACTACCGGTTTCAGTTGCAGTTCTTTTACCCATATCAACCATTATTTTCAATTTAATTTGGGGCTGCATACGAGTCGTCGTTTATAACTGATTCGTCATATTATATTAACTTAAAGTGAGAGGATACTAATAGGTTTGAAAATCTATCTATCTATCTATCTATCTATCTATCGATTCTTACTGTATATAATAAAAACAATGAATAAAAAAAGTGTTGAGAATCGTTAATAGTAACCTTGTATGGAATTAATAAATGTCGTTAATAAAAAAATAAGAAAAACTACATACAACAATTAAATAAAGGCATAGAATCTATTCGCATCGCTAATTATTAATCTAAACCATCCAGAGACTCACTCAAACACACACAAAAAATTTCATCAAAATCGGTTTAGCCGTTCAGTAGAAGTTCATTGACTGGCAGAAGAATTATAGATATAAAGTTAAGTTATCGAAATATTATAATACTATGCACACTATATACACTTCGTTTCGTATTTTGGAAATACTAATACATAGAAATCATATAAACAAATAAATATTTATAGAGCATACGAGTATCTGCACTTCAAAGTAGCTAAAATAAATGTTATACAAGAATATGTCTTCGTGTGATCTGTTTGCATTGGCGATATACATACAATATATGTATGTAGATATGCCGATGCAAAAATAATGTTATTTGGAAAATGATTGAATGATATGACCGAATTGAGCGTAAAGTTTTCGCTATTGATAGACTATGAGTGCTAGTTGATGGCAAGGTGGCCAGGCCAGTTGTAGCAAGCGGGGGCCAAGGCAATGGCGACACGACAGCGCTGCTGACAAATTGCCATTTACACTATACCACTTATATTCGGCGTTGATTATGCACAAATACGTACAAATCTATTACATACAAATGGTTGAACGCTGACAAGTGTTAACATTGCAACAATGCAGTATTATATATACTCAAAAGAGTATATGTATATGTATGTACATACAACAACTACATTTGTCTCTTTCCTCTGCACGGGCGGCAAACTCGGGTTGTTCAAATCGCGTAGTGGGCGTTACTCGCGTCGACACACCCCTTTGCGAATGGCAGCCACAATATATATAGAAAGACACAGATGCAGTGAGACGACTCATACAATCACACACACACACGCACACACACACACACACACAAGATACAGATACTGAAACAGATACAGATACTTGTAAGTTGCTCACAAACAGCTGTATTCCCTTTCATATGATGTGATACATTTGTGGTTGTTGTTGCGTTGCTATTGCTATTGTTGTTGGTGATGGTGCTTCTGTTGACGTTTTGAATAAATTTTAATTGAATTCGTTGCACAATGAAACTGTTTGCTTAACTTGCCACTTTACTAGATGAGCTTTCTTTTCTATTGACAACTACAAGCAACACCATATCGCTGCTCTTGCAGATACATATCTTTCATCACAAATACATCAGTTCGTATATTTCTATGTAAGCATGTATGTATGTATTTACTTATGTACAGCGTTCCACCTTGTCTAGTATTAATTACAGAAATCAGTTGTTTATTTGTATCTACTATGTATATGGAGAGAATATACACATTCAGATAAATAACTATAGTTGCACCTGTAGGTATATATGTATATATCTGTATGCAATACATCTGATGTAGCATAATTTTTGTATATATGAATGTGTACGTATGCTAAGCTGATATGCGTAATAATAGCATCGATATCTGTTAATCGTCGCCAATGAATATTGTGCAATTTAATTCCAATGGAAAATATGTATTGTATAAGGTAGAGTCGTACAATATAAAATAAAGAAATTAATTTACGCTGCACAAAATATATTTGTAGCGATGTATATTGGATTTGTTGAAATGTTAAAAAGTAGGAAGGAAGCATCAGCGAACCGACAAAATATATTCGTTACCGCCACGATAAAGCCATGTCTATCTGCAAGTCTTAGCACAAAATAGTTAAAAATGGTCGAAATTACTCAACAAGATGGCATGAAAGCAGTTTGACATTCATCTTGTATGTGCTCTAGGACACAGAAACATTCAGAAACAAACACCAATCTCATCCAACGCTCTTGGAAAGAATCATGCATGGTACTTGTAACCTGTAATTAAGCAATCAAGAGCGACTTCCATAACAAGTTCAACAAGTTTACATCTGCGAAGCGGATTTTATTGGTACATTTAAATAACAAAAGAGCTTCTCACTAGGAAGGATAGCACTAAATCTACAAGCATATTGGCATGGCACTTTCCCGGAAGCTGAAGAACGGGTTAACATCATTGGGTACTTACTTGGACCATGTAAGTACCTAATGGAGTTAAACTGTCTTGAGAAGGCAAGAATGCTTCGTAGCCGGGTCGCTGTACTTCCTATCTATTGTAATAAATTTTTTTCTGAAAAAAATTAGACCAACATAAAATCAATGATTCATTTCTCTAAGGGAGCTGACCCGCCAGCTACCAGCTTAAGAGCATCTACATAAAAACTGTTTTATGTATTGAACTAACCATTTAGAATTCATTGCGCTAGCTTTGTTTTCTGGAATGAAATATTTGCCAACACATCGCAAACTCTATGAATAATGTAATAAACTCGAAATGAAATACTACTAATTTGTACTCCACCGCAACCAGCTGCTTGGATATGTGACGCCCAGAAAAAACAATAATTTTGATTGGTTCATTATATTGACCGACTGTGCCTCTATCGTCTATTTTCGTGCACTCATCTAGAGAAGAGTCATCCTTTTCGTATGGCATGGGATAATCTTCATAAAATGATGCTAAGTTGATGTCTCTTGGTAAGATGACAATTTCCGACTCCTCCTGCTTTGAGAAGGCTGAACAGCTGCCCAGGATAATTTTAATTAAGTGAAGACCCGATGCAGCCCGTCAATAGCATACCATCGTTCAGGTTTTGGATCACTTCCAGTCAAATATAGTTTGGAGTTATTGGCCAACAATGATTCTTTGGTAAACGGCACAAGCAGGCCACGTATTTGTTGGCTATCTTGTGAACAGTCGTTCGGAGGTGATCAAACTGTAGGAAGTTGACAAGCAGACCCCTTAACTAGCGGTTGGTGCGCTAGGCTTGGAACCGGCCACCGTAAAATATATAACTCCAATGAAAACAGAAAGAAAGCTTCGGATAAGACACTCTGAGAACAATCCTACACTATGAGGACAACCCCCGCAAACTATATAAGGACCACAATTAAAGAATATGCACCTGGAATGTCCGCACCCTTAAAAGGGATAGTGCAAATATCCAGCTGGTTGATGTTCTTGAAAGACACAAGGTATTACTGCATTCTAGGAATTTCGATAGATAGGACAGAGCTGATCTGCATGGAATCTACTTACCACTATGTCTACATGACATTGTGGTAAGTAGGAACCACCGTAGCATCGTCTCCAGATTCACACCTGTTGACGAGCGCCTAGCTGCGATACGCATCAAGGCTAATATTTTAAATATAAGCCTGACAGAAAAGACGAACGTCAAAATCGTGATTGGCCAGTTTAACGAAAGGAAGGAATCTTTTGTGTAACCGTCGGTAAGTTTAGCCTTCACGACACTACCTCCAATAATGGAGAGAGTCCAGTCGATTTCGCCGCAGTTCGGAACATGGTAGTTAGTAGCACCAGATTTCAACTACGTGGCTTAGTCTCGATCAAACTGCACGCAGCCAGATCGATCACAGCATGTGAAGGCACGGCAGGCACGCATCGGGCGTGTTGGACGTGTGTTAGTTACGTGACCCAATATCGACTCGGATACTCACTAGGCTCAGCTTCTAAGCGGTTTTACTCAAATGAAGCACGAAATCTATCGCAAAAAAATCAACTTACCGAATTTCAAGAACCAGTTCAAAAATCATTTCTTGAGTATTGGCGAAAAATTATCCAAAACTCAAAATACATAAATTCTGTGCAATGGGACAATGCACCCATCACAAAGATAAATATTGGTGGCGCCTTGAACATGCTTGAAAATTTGGGAAAATGTAGCGCATACTCTTTGAAAAAGCATGAAGTTTTTTTATTTTTTTTTTTGTAAATTTCTTGATTTTTTTTTTAAATTTTATTTTACAAATTGATTTAAAGTATCACTCCAAGTTGGAGCATAGTGAGAAATAATAAGTATTTAATTTTTGTACGTAGAAACAAAAGAATCCGTAAAATAAATTTTCCATTTTCTGTTTTATATTAATTCATGATGCACTTTAAAATACTCAATCGTATTATATATTCAAATTTCAGTATTACTTCAAACAAATTATTTTATTTTTCCACAGCATTTCAGGTATGACATAAACATGCACACGTTGTCAATTGACACCTCGTGTTCCTAACTTCTGTCTGATGAAGTAATTATGTATCAGAAAGAATCTAAGCAGAACAACTCGATACAACACACCTTCATTAAGTTAATAACGGTCTATGAAGTACAAAGGGATAAATTTCTGTTTCACTTTCAACGCCAGCGACTAGTATTGTAAAAGTAGCCTCAACTCAAGCAAGAGCATCCAATAACCAAGCCAAATGCTCTATACACACCACACACTACGCCCGTAATATGCTTGCGCTTTGCATTTAGATGCTCGCATGAGTTATTTTTTTTTTTTCTGTGTTTGGTTTTGGATTACAAAGTTTCAATTTGAAGCCAACAGAAGAGGTTGTTGCTGTCGGAGATTGTGTTCAACATCTTGATTATCTTCCGTTTGTTCGATTGTTTGTGCAACGAAGGCAACCATGTCCCACACGCCGCTACCGCCCACACCGACGACACTTGACACACCCACATACCAAGCCCTGAAAATGAAACATTCCGTTTGAATTTCTATTCCAAGTATAAGAAGTCAATCAGTCTGTGTTCAAAAGTGCAAAGGATTTGTGCTACGAGTACATAAGTCAAATTCAAATTGCGTGCAAATCCTACATCGCCGTCGTCGATCGCCCACTCCACGAGCCGCTTCTTTTGAACACAAAATCTTCAACAGTTTAGTCGCGAATCAACCCTAAGATGCTGCTTCTAACAAGAAACACCGCTGTAATACCAGTGGAAATTTATACAATTTTCTGTTTGTTGTATACCCTGCATTCGCATTGCATAATGATGCATGGAACCAAAACAAAGGGATAGAAGTCTGTATGGCTCGAAACATGGGAGGTGTTAGATACTAGAAGCGATTGATTTTGTTATCATCTCAGCTTTGTGAATAGTGCGTAAAATAATATTTGTTTATCAATGTAGTCCAATTCATGAAACAATGTAGTGCACATTGCATTCTTACATGTTGTCCCCATTTTTGTTTAATACATCTTTTAGTGATTTGTCTTCTGCTGGTTTTTTGCTTGCAACTGTATCTGCCTTACATCTGGTCAGGACACGTGGCAACCAACAAAACCCATTCTTCAATTACCCTTTCGCACCATGCGATGGCATTATCGTAATCGCATCCTAATTGCAAGAAAATTACTCCCACGTGCTGGTGTAACCTGATCAGAATCAACCTCATTGTCATCCCTTATCAACACCATTTGGTGTAGTGTATACTCGAATGTATATTTTGTGTGCTGTCACTGCAGCGGCTAAATTTTGTTTGTGTAAAATATTCGTTCACCAAAATTTAAAAAGAAAAAGTTTTGTCTGAACTTAAATGATTAACAAATAGTTTAACAGCAAAGAGTTATTTAATTAACTGTTTGTGTCACTTTTACTGCAAATAAGAAGTCCTGTTAACAACTATCAAAGCTATTCGAAGGTTATATGGGAAATTAATTTTTTCATCGAATTATTTGCCAATAAATTTTAAAATATTTTAAATGCAATGTGAGAATAGTGCCAGATATATATGGTCTTCTGAAAAATTTTAACCCAAAAAATGGGGAAATAGTGGTCAAAAGTTATACGTTCATACTCGATTTATATAAATTATACACCGGGTTTAACTGTTATCCTACAAAAAATCATATAATATACCATAAATGGGATAGTGAAACTTTTGAGACAAGAGAAAACGTGAACTCTTTATTCCCTTTGCAGGGCTGAGATTACATTTTTTAAATTTTTTTTTAATTTTGAATGGTTGTCAGATTAATCATTTTCACTCTACATATTTTATTTCTCTCGAAGGTGTCTCCTAACATCTTATCATAATACTTTGTCATTTTTATACCCTTTACCCCCATATAAGCCATAAACCAAATTCAACATATCTTTCCATCCATTTGAATTACAGGGATGTAATGTGGTAAATATGTTAATGGGATCGGATGAAGTAATTTTATTACGTCATCTTAATAATCAAATATTCCGTGAATTAAGTCGATTTTTGATAGTTTATATGCAGATTGACTATTCTTTGAAGAGTGGTCAGATTATTCTTATGTTAACTCGCAGCTGCTAAAAGAGAGTTTCACAAAATTTAATTTTCTCTATTCGTACTATACAAAGTATTAGAAAACAATTGAAAATATCTTCATATATATATTATGTATATACATATGTAGCGGATTAGAAGCTCATGTACAGAAACGTAATACATAATATATTATATGTGGAAATATATTTATTTAAGTGAACCGATTTGAAACATTTTTATAATTCAAGGTAATTGAAAAACGTTTTGAATTTTAACATATTACATGTGAAATAGTTGCATTTTGGGTTTGGTTTTTTACACCCTCTATACCCTGTAAATGTATATATAAGGTGTGGATCAAAATTTCCAGAACTTTTCAGTGCATTTCAGTGCATTTTCCTCTCTTGGTGAGGACCTGCGTTGGAAAGGAACATCTTTCATTGACATTCCCTTCAAAATTTCATGACATGTGGAAAATTGGAATTGGAGTTGTACCGTCTAATGTGACAGTGATACTATGTTTTGTTTGAAACTTGGTAAAACTTTTATCGAAACCCACGAATTGGTGAAACAAGTTCATGAGAATAATTGTCCAACTCGTACCACTATTAACGACTGGTATACACGTTTCAAAAACGGTCGTCAAGACTTGAATGACGACGAACGTTCGGGCCGGCAGAAATCTTCAGTGAACGAACAAAACATCAAAATTGTATGTGAATTCGCCAAAGTTGAGCAGCAATCGTCATTGCGGTTCATGGAATCGTAATTGGGATTGCATTTTGGTCGATCATTTGAGAGACGAGGAAAAGGCGTTTCGTATTCAACATTCGAAAGACATCATTAAAGATGCCAAATAGAATCAAAACTTCCTTTTCAACATTGCGACTGGTGACGAGTCATGGTGTTTGGAAGCCGCCCGGTGAGCCAAACCCCAAAAAAATCACATTTGGAAAAGTCAAAAGTGAAGACAATTTTGATTTGTTTCTACGATTCGAATGGCATTATTCACTAAGAGTTCGTTCCACCGGGCCGAACAATTAATGGGTTATTTTATCTTGTTGTTATGAGGCGTTTGCTTCGTCGTATTCGGCCGGAATATCGCAAAGAACGAAGTTGGCGTTTGTTGTGATTTTCTACCAAAAACTGCATTTTGACCATCAACAACACGCCGCACTCGCCTGATTTGTTCGACAAGCAGCAATTATCCATGAAAGGACGGCGGTATACTGATGTGGCGGCCATCCAAAAGGCGTGCAAAGTCGACGTAAAGGTCATTCAGGCCAACGAGCCAAAACCATTTATTTGAAATGTTATTGGATCGAGCTAATAAGTGTATTAAGTTGGTGGAAGAGTACTTTGAATACAAAAAAAACAAGTACTCAAAAATCTGTTGTATTTTTCATTTTATTCCAAAAGTTCGGGAATTTTTGAGACACACCTTGTATGTAACAGCAAACACAAGGAGTATTAACAGACTCCTTAAAGTATATCTCCATACTCAATGTTTATAGCATAAAATAAATATTTTGCATAATATTCACTATTTTATTTGTTAATAACCTAATTTTTCTTATCGTTTTAAAATTAACGGCGAGCACATATGGTACGCGACATGACCGTGGCTAACCGTTGTATTTTCTGTACACATTGCGTTGCTAGATGGCGCTCTTCAATTAGCGCTATTTACCGTCATTTATTCTTTTGCCGACAGATGTCAGTCACTACTACTATGGTCATGTTGAGCGGCATGACCATTCGACCCGCTCAACAACACAATTGCTCATGACCATTACGACCATATGGTCATGTTACACGGGTCGAACGGTCATGCCGCTCAACAGGACCATATGGTCATGAGCACAATGAGAAAAGTATTTGGTACCACCACGCAGATGACCAGTGAATGAATATAATCGCGGGGGAAAAGTGGCGAGCTTCTTTATCTACATTTGTGACTATACCAAGTAGGTTTTTCAACTTAATAAACCATAAAGATACAGATCGGACCACTATAGAATGCAGTCCCCTACAAATTTATACTTCGAATTAAAAAGTTTAGACAATGTACAGGATTCATTGATGTCGAGCACACGCAACACCTATTTTTCCTATATAATATATATGCTCTCTGTCTTGAAAGATTTTAATAAGTGCTCACCCAGTAACCTGTGTAGAATAATAATTTATTGCCACAAAGACAAGTTATAGTTCCTAAGCCGTTTTCTCGCTCGGCAACCAACCGAAGTGTATGCGCATCTGCTCATATAACATAAAGGTCACGATCGTATTTGGACTAATGCGTATTAGCGCAGGCAGAAATCCTTTGTAGAAAGCGAACGGACCAAGCTTAAATGTGTGAACGACTACGTCAAAGAGGCCGGAAAATTCACCCGGTTTCGAGTTCATGTACTTCGTTTTGACAACGTCTAACGGCTGCGTTAATATTGTTCCAAAACAACCAGCTACTGTCGAAGTAAGAAAATATAAGCCCTGGCCATCTTTCATATTAAAGGTGGTTTTCAGAAATGATTTAACCTGATCGTAAGTGGCGTTTGTTCCAATGGTTAGCAATATAGCACGCGATATGGCCGGAACTGCGCCACGAAATAGTGAGCTGGCACCCTCCTCCGCGTAGATACGAAAAAGTCCATCGAATACGTGCTTGTAGCTACAGTGCATCATTTTAAAGGTCTCTAGAATACCAGACGATAATATATGATGTTACTCACTTTCTACGCATATCTGGCGGTAATTTTGAGTCATTTTGAAGCCGTACAGTAACGACATCGCCTGGTACGCCAACTATGCCACCTATTAGGCCAGCCACAATGCTCAGAACTGCTTTCGAACCAAAGTTGTCAGCGTCCACATACGGTTTACCACCCTCGTAGATTGCAAAGCGTGTTGTCGTGTAAGTAAGCTGCCGGAACCATGAAGCACTGATGCCGTTGTAAAATCCGAGTATACCTACAGTAGAATGCCCTGGCTTTTTAGCCAATTGGTGGAGACGGAGCGGGTGGGCACTCACCTTCCTTGCTATACACGTCCGCTATAAGCACACCTACAGGTTTTTTTTCGACTTGCGTCTGTAGATGTACCTTAATAAGATCAATAGGATGCGTTAAAGTTACAGCCATTGCCGAGCACACACCACCAGACCACCAACGTGGCTTACGATTTGCAGCATCGGTGCTCATGGCGAACCTTCAATTTCTTTGTGATTTGATAAAATTTATTAATTTTGTAACATTTTTCTCAATAAAAATTTAACACTGGGGAACTGAACAATTGAGTAAAGGAATACTTGATATTCCAAGTGTTCGATATTAAACCCGAAGGGACTATTACTGGGACGACAGCCGTTTCGTAACACCATCGCTGAAGAAGAAACGCCAAATGACGCCCACAACGACCACAGCAGCAACATGTCCGACCAAATATTTCCAAAGGTGATCGAATCGTTGCTGTATAAGCCCAGGTGCAAGTGTACGGAAAAAGTTTAGGCTGCTATGCGTGTAGACGACCTGCATGAGACAAAATTAAATGGACAATATATGTACGCATGCATGCATGAATAACTTACTGCTGCGAAATGCAGTCCGGCTACTATTAATCCAATTTTGACCGGCCACGAATCCATTGAGAATTGGTTGCGCTCATCCCACATTGAGCAATAGGCGAATAGTAACACTGAGGTCATAAAGAACTCTATAAGAATTACCTGCCATAGCTCAGCATTGGCTACTGGCTCGGTCACGCAAATTGCCATTTTTGCCCAATCTACTTCCTGATTATTATAGCCACTTGGTGTCACGGACATGACCAATGCAAATCCAAGAAATGCACCTACCAGTTGTAGAGCCCAGTAGATTAGCATCATCTTCCAGTCAATTGCACCAACAATACAGGCGGTAGCAGTCACGGCTGGATTTATGTGCGCCTCCGACAGAATCCAAAAGCAGTGTGTGGCTGTGAGTAAACCCAATCCCATAGCGAAGCCATGTGTGAGATGTTCGTCTTTTAAAGTTGCAGCTAGACAGCCCATGCAACCGAGGAACATAAACATTGCAGTTGCGGTAAGCTCGCCCACTAACCTCTCAAATAGTTCACGATCGAATGCCATCTAAAACGAATGCACAATTTTATGCTAAACATCAACTTAAAATTTTGAAATATAAAATAATTTTCAAACTAAAAAGCAACGACTATGCTGATCGATTGAATGTTATTAACTACAATTTTGGATTTCAAAGAGACAACTTGTTATTTCTAATTTTATTTTATTTTAGTTTTTTTATTTCGATTGAATGTTAAAACGAATTTTATTGCCAAATTATTTTTCACTTAAAAGCTCTTCAAAGAAATGGTTTAAATTTAGATGAATTGCATTGCGAATGTTTTGCTTAAGTGGGCATGAACTATGTATGTTTAAGCGATTCCTATTTTTTCTTTTTTTCGTC
The DNA here is from genome assembly GCA_035044805.1 of Leucophenga maculata. NCBI lineage: Eukaryota > Metazoa > Arthropoda > Insecta > Diptera > Drosophilidae > Leucophenga > Leucophenga maculata. The sequence continues at coordinate 689,815 of JAWNNP010001183.1, forward strand.
CTCTTTCTCACGTTTTTCGTCCTGTTTCTTTTTATCCTCTTTTTCCTTTTCTTTTCGCTCTTTTTCACGTTTCTCTTCGTCTTTCTTGTCTTGCTTTTCTTTCTTTTCTTCTTCTTTGCGTTCATTTTCTTTTCGTTCTTTTTCCTTCTTTTCTTCTTCTTTGCGTTCCTTTTCTTTTCGTTCTTTTTCCTTCTTTTCCTCTTCTTTGCGTTCTTTTTCTTTTTTCTCCTGTTCTTTCTTTTCTTCTTTTTCTTTTTTTTCTTTCTCTTTCTTTTCTTCCTTTTCCTTATTCTTGTCCTTATCCTTATCTTTGTCTTTATCCTTATCTTTATCCTTATCCTTATCTTTATCCTTATCTTTATCCTTATCTTTATTTTTATCCTTATCTTTATCTTTATCTTTCTCCTGCTTATCATCGTCCTTCTTGCTTTCTTTGTCCTTTTTCTTTTTATCTTTCTTTTTTTTCTTTCCGCCGCCACCGCCGTCATCACCACCACCACCACCACCACCTCCACCACCCTTCTTTGCAGCTTGCTCATCTTTACTGGCGTTACTTTGCTCTTCATTTGAAAAAATGTAACGCCAGACAATTGGCGCAACAACCGCAGCCAAAACATGAGCCACCAGATAAACCCAAAGCAGTTCGAATCTCTCCTGAACGAGATTGGGCGGTAGAGTACGTGTAAAATTCATGCTAACTCCGGTATATATACCCTTAAAAGAACGGAAAGCAAAGAAAATAACTTGTTTTTTTTATATGCATTCCAATACATTTGACTTAACTTACTCCGGCGTAGATAATGCCCACAACTACAAGACCGAAACGAACGGGAGCCGAATCCACCCTTTCAAGATTACGTGCGTCCCAGACTATGCAATACGCGAAAACTAACACAACAGTGAAGCAGAACTCAAGTAGTATCGCCTGCCATAGTGCTAATGTGTCGGCAGGAACGGTGACGCAATACGATCCATTCGACCATTCTGGCTCTTTACTCAATACACTTAACGGCACTACTACCATAAATAAACCAAATCCACAAAATGCTCCCAGCAACTGAACGCCCATGTACATCAGCATCATTTTCCAATCTAGTACTCCAAGAATGCAAGCAGCCGCGCTTACGGCTGGATTCATATGCGATCCCGAAAGAAACCCGAAGACGTGCACGCATATCATGATAACTAAGCCGAAGCACAAGCCAATATCTAAAGGTGTTCTTGGTTGTCTCAATTCGGTAACGGTACACATGCAACCCAAACACAGCAGCATAGCGGTTGCAGTGGCCTCTGCTAGAAGCCGCTCAAACAGCTCGCGATCGAACCCCATCTTTTACATTCACAAATATAAATCAATTTAAACAACGGAACCAACTTATTACGCCAGCGAACAACATTTGAACAACAACACGACAAAATAACAGTAAACTAAATGTTTTCCAATTTAATTTAGATACAATTTTTTTCGACTTGAAGTTAAAGGCTGACTGTTCAAATATTAAAGTACGATATAAATATTTGGCACACACGATTTGTGACATCCAAGCACGTCCATAGCCAGAACAGAATTTTTGGAGTTGAGATGTTTTTAGGGGAAGTACAATACTTATGAGTTAAACAAGACTTATGAGTTAAACAAACACATACAACACCTATTTGTTAATTATAAAGCCGCTTTCCACACGCCAATCCGAATAAAGTTTTTCGACACCCTATCTGCACCAGGCAAAGATCGGTTGTTTTTGCATGATGATGCTATCTCACATACGAAGTATTGACAGGGTAGGAAGGCCCATTTTTCATAGGCCCGCCAATATTTGTTCGCGTGAAAATCGTCCATAACATTATTTTTATTGATATAAAGGTGATAGATCCAAGGATTTCTAGATGCTGAGAATGACGTGTTGTTTGCTTTGGAATATGGTCAAAGCAATGCAACTAGGCAATGTAGTGGATCAGTAAGAATACTTTGTAGAACACCGTTGGTAAGCACACTATCGTTGGAGATAGAGATGTAGCTAACTTCACCTTCTATCACGTCTCCTCTCACTCCAAAGCCGCTGTTTGTCATTTGCGACTGTAATCTCTTCCTGCAAAGCAACCATATTCATGGTATATTGATGAATGAGATTCAATCGATTGGGGACAGGCACCCAAATTGGTACAACCAGCAACATTAGCAAATTAATTTCGTATCCTCCAACACTCTCTACCGAAATATAGTGTCCAACTATTTTCACTTGGTCGAAGAATGAAAGAATAAATATTCTTATGGAATGTCTAAACATTTTATAGTAAATCATTTTTTATATCATTCACACAAAGTGATCCGTATTAACGCTTTAAACAACATTGCTTAATTTTGACCAAAAGAACAGTCAAAGCTTTGGAGCCGTTAAAGCCCAATTATTACAATAAAAGCGGCCAAAAGAACCAATACCGAAAAATGCACGCCAAGTCGGTCAAATGTGAAGGTTTTGCTCACTGTATTCTTGGATTACAATGGCGTGGTCAATAGGAACTATTACGTCAAAGTTAGCTTATACAGCCCGGATTCATGGCAAAACAACTTATGGATCATATTCATATCCAACATGCAACACAATCAGAAGATCTACATACTGCAAGTATCGAAAGAGGACAACAATTTCAAATAATGTGTCAAATGGCAGTAATGATCTGTTGTTCCTCGATGAATGTTCTTAATCAGTTTGCTATTGGCTCACATTCTATATCAAAATAGTATGGTTTCGGTTCTTTCATTATTCAACATCTAATATTCCCAAAACTAAAATTCTGCAAACCAGTAAAATCATTGTTTGGAATGATATAAGAAATCGTTTGACCAATAAATACTTTAAAGAAATATTAATTTCGTCTATAACCACACATTTGGTTTCCAGAAAGTTAAATCAATTATATCAATTGTTTTTATGTTAATTTTTTTTTCGATAAATCCTTTCCAACATAACGAATTATATTTATTGGTCTTATTTACTCGTGAAACATTGATTAAACATAAATTTTACAAACATTTGTCAAAACTGATTTAACCAGTTAAATTCTGAATTACACATTACTAATTTGAATTTTATCGCTAATCTGAATATCATCTCTTATAATTTAGTCTTCGGCCTTTTCCACTTTCTTGGAACCAGTGTAGATAAAACGCCAAGCGGCGGCAATCAAAACAGAAGTCACAGGCGGTATAACACAGTAGATCCAAACTTTTTCGAAGTAATTTTCGAAAATTGCAGCAAACACTGATCGGAAGGGATTCATGCTAGCACCGGTAAGATACAACTAAATAGAAAAACAATTTGATACTCAGCAGCTCAAGAAACTTCCAAAGGACAACTATACATACCCCAACAAAATTTACACAAGCCACTCCAAGACCAATGCGCAGCGATACAGACTCGAGAACTTCGGCGTTGTCAGGATGCCAAGCTGCCAACATGATGAACGTCCATGTGGCAGTTAAGTAAAACTCTACTAGGACGACCTTATAATCACACATACCAAGACCCGGCAATGTCATACAGTAGAAGCTCTTCTTGCCTGGCGTGCAGCCATATGCTATTGCCAGCCCCAAAGCGGTGCCCAATAACTGTGCCAAAATAAAGAGAAGGCCCTTTTTCCAATCTACGGCTTCCATTACCATCGCAGCAAGAGTGATACAGGGATTGAGATGCGCACCCGATAGAAAGAAAAAGATGTGCGTGGCCATCAAAGCAGCGAATCCCCAGTTTAGACTGCGTAGTGAGAGTGTATCGAAAAATGGATCAACATGAATGGAACCCAAGCAGCCAATACTAACGAGGATGGCTGTTGCGCAAAACTCTGCTGCGAAAGCACGAAACAAATCCATGTCGAACTTCATGATGTTTTGTAGAAATTATTTAATACTTTTTAATATAGAACAGAGCCGAACTGAGCTATTTTAACTGAACGTTGAAATACGAAATGAATCATAAATCCGAGTTTACTAAGTCTATTGAAAACAGTTAATACTTTGTAGACTCCTTTGAGCCTCAAAACCCTTTTGATTTGAATTTTTACAACAGTGTGGTACATACCAGTACACTTTTACTTATAAGGTCGAGTGTGCTTTGCCTTTAGTATTTATTAATTTTCAAAGATTTAGTTAAGTCAGATTTATGGTACATTTCATATTTCAACGTTCAGTTAAATTGGCTCAATTCGGTTCTATTCTATATTAAAAAGTATTAAATAATTTCTACAAAACAAAATGAAGTTCGACATGGATTTGTTTCGTGCTTTTGCAGGCGAATTCTGCGCAGCGGCAATCCTGATTAGTATTGGCTGCTTAGGAAGCACACATATCGAACCATTTCTTAATACCCTAACACTACGCAGTCTCAACTGGGGATTTGCTGCTTTGATGGCCACGCACATATTTTTCTTTGTATCGGGTGCGCATCTCAATCCGTGTATCACTCTTGCCGCGATGGTAATGGAAGCCGTAGATTGGAAAAAGGGCCTTCTCTTTATTTTGGCACAGTTACTGGGCACCGTTTTGGGGCTGGCAATAGCATATGGCTGCACGCCAGGCAAGAAGAGCGGCTACTGTATGACATTGCCGGGTGGTGGTATGGTCGACTATAAGACCTGTATGGTTGAGCTCTACCTAACTGCCACATGGACGTTCATCATGTTGGCAGCTTGGCATCCAGACAACGAAGAGGTTCTCGAATCCGTTTCGCTGCGAATTGGTCTTGGTGTGGCTTGTCTCAATCTAGTTGGGGTATGTATAATTATTCGTTAAACGTTTCATGAGCTGCCAAGTAGACACCGCATTAATCAAATGGTTATCCTATTTAGATTTATTTTACCGGTGCTAGCATGAATCCCTTTCGATCAGTGTTTGCTGCAATTTTCGAAGATTACTTCGAAAAAGTTTGGATCTACTGTGTTATACCACCCGTAACATCGGTCTTGATTGCCTGCGCTTGGCGTTGGATATACACTGGTACCCAAAAAGTCGAAAAAGCTCAAGATTAAATTAATATTATCTGCAGATGAGCGATAAGATTCAAATAAAAAGTTAAACAATTTGGAATATGAAGAGTAAATCAGAATTAAATTTTGGTTAAGATTATATTTCATTAATGATGCTTCAGTAATTAATACCAATACATTGTAAAATTTTATTTGAAAAATATATAATTTTTTTAGTTGAATTCTTTTATGTATACATATCTCCATATCGGATCTCTAGATTCGTACAAATCTGCCACGCATATCTTACACAGATCCAAGTAGAAATATATAACCTAAGCTAAATTAAGAATCAATGGGAGTACAGTATCAATATTTTAATGCCCACCGGAGAGGTTAGAGGTTTGTTTTTATTTAAGGGTTGTTTTGCAATATAATGAAGACGGGCTTCTTTATTATTAATTTTTCTCATAAGAGTTTGTAAATCAAATTGATTTTGAATAAGTCCTGACTTTTTTTTTTATGAGCAAAAAAAAAGAAAATTTTATATATTTTTCCTTGACAATTAAATCTGGAATCATGAATTTTATTCAAGAACCCAGTGAGCTCCGATTTATTGTTCATTTTCATCTGTCATTTCATTATGTCATTTTGGTGTCGACAATACAAATTCACTTGAAATAGCTCAGTTCGGTTCTCTTCTGTCTCCACGTATCTTATATAATTAATAGAATATTTAGAACAAAAAAAAAATCTCATCATGAAGTTTGACATGGATTTGTTTCGAGCCTTCGTGGCTGAATTCTGCGCGGCTGCAATTCTCATTAGTATGGGTTGTTTCGGTGAGGGATGGTCACCATCTCTTATACTGCGCAGTCTCAACTGGGGATTTGCTGCTTTGATGGCCACACATATCTTTTTCTATCTATCGGGTGCGCACCTCAATCCGTGTATCACTCTAGCTGCGATGGTAATGGAAGTGGTCGATTGGAAAAAGGGTCTGCTTTATATTTTGGCGCAATTGCTGGGCACCGCTTTGGGATTGGGAATAGCATATGGCTGTACACCGAGCAAAAAGTCATTTTTCTGTATGACGTTACCATCTCCCGGAATGAGCGATTATAAGGTCAGTCTACTCGAGCTCTACCTAACTGCTACATGGACCTTTATCATGTTGGCATCTTGGCATCCTGACAACGAGGAACTTCTTGAGTCTGTATCGTTGCGAATTGGTCTTGGAGTGGCTTGTGTCAATATTGCTGGGGTATGTATAAAACTGGTGTGTCACCAGTCAAATCGAACTCTGTTTTTTTTTTCCTTTTTAGATCTTTTTTACTGGTGCTAGCATGAACCCATTCCGATCTCTGTTAGCTGCAATTTTCGAAAATGAATTCAGGAAAATTTGGATCTACTGTGTGGTACCCCCCGTAACATCGGTGTTGATTGCCTGCGCTTGGCGTTGGATATACACTGGTACGAAGAAAGTCGAAAAGGCTGATGGCTAAATTATTTGAGATGTCATTAAAAGGACCGATGGCCTTCAATTAAAACAAAAAAGTGAACAACCAATGGATGAGTAATGCCAATGAAGAATAGCCAAATCAATATGTTTCCAAATTGTTGTAAAGTTTAAATTTTATAATTGTTGCGTGAGTAAGAATTCCATTAGCTTGGTCAAATGATTTAGTATTTTTTACCGCGTACAATTGACTTTGATATACCTTTCAGACCTATTTTTGTTTAGCGTTGCACAATTACTACTTAAAAAGTTTAGATCAAAATAAAATTTTTATGTTTTTGTATTCCATTTGAGATCGGCAAAAATCCTTACAATTGAGGTTTAACTTGCAACAGTCATATTCGATATATGTGGGGAGCAAGATCACAATAAATCGCTTATTTGGGGAGCAGCGTATGATCCCCTCCGATTTTGACCACACTTAAGAGGATTACTTCTCCCGACCCCAATATCAAGTATGCTAAATTTCATTCCTGTAAACCAAATGGGTGCATGTATCCCTATCCGATTTCGAAACTCGATGTTAGCGTACATCTATACATCGAAATATAGAACGTATAGTTTCGGAGATGTCATGATGAATCAGTCAGTGAAATTTCGCTGATATATATAAACTAACGGACACAGTGTATGCTTGAGTCAAACACGGCATGGGTACAGGGTATAATTATTGCATACATAATACAATAAAATAAATACAAAAATACCAAATTTTTACACACAGCCAGACGCATGTGCTCAGTCAAGTAGTGTAGTCAGACATTTATTTCATATTTCACGCCAAATTTCTTACAGGATTTAAGCTCTCAATTTAGCACTGGGTATTAGCGAAAGCTCACTCGCTTAGCTTTTACGCAGATACACTCGGTCATTCGGTTGGTTCGACTTGTTTCACTTTACAATTTCGATTCAGTCCGCTAAAAGTATTTGCCAGTTAAACGTGCTTCTTTTTGCCTGAGGGAGATGCGTGCACCGAGAGAACGAACAAAAAAATCGAAATAATTAATGGACTTTTTTTTTGCTGAAACGTAATTTGACTAAATTGGAGACATCGGAGGTTTTTGTTGTATACTTTGCCGGATAGTGAAAAAGCGAAATTGTCAGTGTTTTAAAAATGGAAACTAAATGCGAAATACAGAACGTTAGATATTGAATGAGTTCCACTCCTCAAAAGTCATTCCATTTCCACGCCCCGCTTGTTCAGAAGCAACAAATAACCCGCATTGGAGAGCGACGCGATAGCAACGAGTAAGGATAAACTAATCATAATCCATGCAACAAATTTTTGTAACCAGTATTGATTTTTCGTGACTTCGTTTTACAGTTATACACACACACTTACAATCGTTGTGACCGAATTACTCACACACATATAGAAAAACCACTGGCGCCATGGCACTGAACTCGGCTATGATTTAACTAGTGAGGCACGGCAGTTCAAACGGAGAAGACTAGAACCGGAGAGGAAAATTCCTCAGCAGTGTGAAGTGAAAGTAAAGAGAGTAAATTTGTCTGTTTGCTCCTTCTCGCGCGCAAAAACTTTTCATTTGTTGCAAGTGAATTTCGCAAATCAAAAAGGACCCGACGCAAAACAGTTTTTATTCACTAATCGGTTCATTCTATTTGTTGCATCAATTTTATTCCTCGGACTCCCGCAATATTTGAAGCATGTTTGATTTGGCACAGTTCAACTCAGGACGGACACAATTTTTAGGTAAGTTTATTATTTCTTTAATATATTTCTGTATATATATCTTATAAGTACAGAGTCCATATCTTTGTATCGACCCCTGTGTGTGCTTTGGTCAGCAAACTGTGATCAGGAAATTCATTGAACTATTTACATGTATACGAGGGACGATTAAAGAGTAACCGAATTTGTTATATTTTGCTCTTTTTAGGCACTGTACCGAAGGCTTTGTGCGAATGTATGTAACAGGTAGAAATAATGGTCGGAGAATCCACCCCCCCCCCAAAAAAAAAAAAAAAATTACCCCTATTATGGTCAGGAGTGACAGAGGAGTTGATATTGCCATGTCCGTCTGTCCGTCCGTATAAACGAAAGGAGAGACTTCGTTCTTTATGCATTTAACTAGGACTTCGCTGGAATTTTACGAGTTTATTTTAAAATTTTACCCATGCCCCCTTCCCCCATAAAATCCCCATCAAGTGTATATATATATATATATATATATATATATATATATAATATAGATAAAACGTCTCTCTAAACCAAAATCCCAAAACTTCATCAAAATCTGATAATAAATAACAATTTTATAAGCAATTGAATTTGAACGACCTATGACGCTTTCGTCCTCCCTTTTCTTTGCATAGGGGGAGCAAAATACTTTTCGTTAGTACCATTTTTTCTTATTAATTTCCTACCTTTATATTTTGCACTGCTTCGTCATAAGCTAGAGAAACATTTGTGTTTGTATGGAGACTTGTACTGGTACAGGGCCTCTTACAGTCGGTTATGACCGACTTTAATTTTCTTACTTGTTAATCAAGTTTTTGTAGCAAAATAATTTGTTTATATTAGATGCATTCTTCCTAGTATGCCACTAGTGCTACCCACTAGTATCCCTTTATGCTGAAAATACGCACTAAGGCAGAGTTTGGGGAAGTTTTTTCCCCTAGAGATTAAAATGGAGGTCGAAGGTTTTATGAATAAATAGTTGTGATCTGCGATCAGCGTGACAAAGCGACTCTGTCTGCTTGTTTGTATAATTGCGTTTGGCTTTGGCTTGGTTTGATAATGGGTATGTAGACTTTTTATAACCTGTGATTAAAATCACCCCAATATGGTCAAAAGATGATACCGTTCTCATAAAAAGCAAAATGTTTGTTGTGAATTGATTTGGAGCAATTACAACCTTTTTTTAGTATAGCCTGTATTAACTAAAATTGCACGATGCTGACTTGTATAGACGATGGTTTAGTATTTGCACAAATATATGTCAAACTTCCATTATTCTGGGAGACCTCATATATTATTATTAATTTTATTTTTTGAGTAGACCACTTAAATCAAGCGCGCGAATCAAAGTGTTAACTTTTAATACTTTATAGATGGCGGTATACAAACCCACAAATCTTTTTTGGATTTTACTTTTCATTTATTTATTACAGTCAATATTAGCTATACGATGACTTAATAAAATTACTTCACCCGATCCCATTAACATGTATACCAAATTTCATCTCTGTACCTTAAATGTATGCACATAAATGATAACTTTCTTATATTGCTTACATGAGCGGCAATGCATCCTCCTCTCCGGTTATAACAAACAGAATATCAACATCTCAGATTTAAACCAAACTTAATTGGTTTAATTCTAACAACTAACATGTATTCAAAACTTCTTGCCTGCTCCTCAAATATGACAAATTTTTGTATCCCTTATATGGTGGGTAAGCGATCGCCACCTCCGATTTTAACAAAAATTAGCTATGCTCTTATCCAATGTTTCATCTATTTCTACACAAAAATGCATATAAATTGGTTTAAAGGTTTAGTCCTGATGCGCGCACAAACAAACATTCTATTAATCGAGGTGGCAACACATATCAGCGAAAGTAAATATAAAAAAAATATTATATATAAAATAATTTTAAATACTAAAATTAAATACATAACAGCGTTAATACGCAGATGTTTTGTTTATGCTGCACTTAGAGACTAAAACCGAATCTGAATTTCAAATTTATAATCCAGAGAGCGTCATACGATTCCCATTTGCCATTGGACGAGAGAAATTTTTTTTTAAATATTGCACTTTTTTGAACATAAAATTGAACATGTCAGTGGGCATAACTACCCCATATCTTTAAAAATAAACATAAATCACACTTGACCAATTGATCTTCCTTAAGTTTTTTTGCTCATTTTTTCCATACCATTCCCACACAGTGTGAAACTAGAAATTTTGTTAGGAGATAACTCCCGCTCACTTTTAGCTTATTGAACACTTTTTAAATATTATTATCGGTAATTTTTGAGCACACCTCGCGTCTGTATATTGTAGTTGTTCATAGCGCGCTCAAATTGAGCTTAATTCACTTAATTCGGTTGAACACAAAATGTAGCGCACAGCTATCCAAACACATGTCCATTCATTCATTCAATCTTTTATTCAGTGCACTGCCGTGCGACTATTTCGTTATACGGCTTCATCCTAATTCAGTACATAAGAGTATGCACAACCTATAAATTGTATACATTGTGCATACGTAGCTATTCACTTTAAATTTCTTCCAGTTCTTTATTTCTGCATCTGATCTGTAACTTAAATTTTTTAACCGTTGATTACAGGGAAGCAAATGTAGGCGACACCGGAATACGGAAAGAAACCAGTTAAGAACGAGATCGATTTTAAGCGAGTGAAGTAAACCGAAAACGCGTGAAAATTTCGCAAACAAAGACGTAGCGGAGAATCATAAACGATAAAAGGAACTTAAGCAATATTTAGTGTTCAGAATGACGCCGTTAATACAATCGCTGGGTTTCCAGAACTTTGCGTTATACATTGTCATTCCATTGCTTGTATTGGCGCCTGCGCTAACCAACAGCCAGGGTCCACCGCAGCAACAGGTTTGTCCCGAACAGAATGACATTTCGCCATGCATTTGCACGGTCAAGAAGAATGGGTTGGATATATTATGCGAGACAACCGATCTGGCGCACATTTCCAAGTCTATGAGCACGCTGAAGGGCAAGAGTCCGATAATTTTCTATTTGAAGTTGCGCCACAACAATTTACCGAAATTGCAAGGCTTTGTATTTTTGGCACTGGATATTCGCCATCTAACAATACACAACAGCAGTTTGGCCGCCATCGAGGAGAATGCGCTCAGCTCGTTGGGTAAGTCTGACTGAATAATGTGTAACCTGTATAATTTTTCATTATATTCCGTGCATCTAGGCAAGGGCCTAACTCAATTGGATGTCTCGCTTAATCAAATGAAAACGGTTCCATCACAGGCTCTACAACATCTCTACCATCTGCTCATACTTAACTTGAATCACAACAAAATCACAGTAGTACACAACAACGCATTCGAGGGACTCGACACACTGGAAATACTCACTCTATACGAGAATAAGATCAATCAAGTCGATCCAGAGGCCTTCCGCGGTTTAGAGAAGTAAGTTATGATGCGCAATTAACTTAAAAACTTAATATAAAATTATTAAACATTGGCAGAAAAATAAAGCGTCTAAATCTCGGTGGCAACGAGCTGAGTGCAGTGCCGCAAAAGGCACTTTCCATACTTGATACACTGAAGAAACTCGAAATCCAGGAAAACAAAATACGCAGCATACGCGAGGGTGACTTTGCGGGTTGGTCTAGCATGTGCCTTAAGCCACTTTTGCTTAGCATAGGACTAATCTATATAAAATTTTTCTATTAGGTATGGAGAATTTGGATTCGCTTATATTGGCACACAATTGGATCACCACAGTACCAGCGAATGTATTTTCGCATCTCAATCTGTTGAACTCTTTGGAGTTGGAGGGCAATAAGATCAGTATCATAGACAAGGATGCATTTAAGGGTTTGGAGGGTTAGTAAAACCGGAAAAAACCCTACAAAATATTTTATCACTCAATTGAATAATAATTACTTTCTTTTGAAGAAAATCTGCAGTATTTGCGCTTGGGCGACAATAATCTGCAGGCCATACCTAGTGAAGCATTGCGCCCGCTGCATCGGCTACGCCATCTCGATTTGCGAAATAACAATATAACTGTGCTGGCTGAAGACGCCTTTACAGGATACGGTGACTCGCTGACCTTTCTCAATTTGCAGAAAAACGAGTAAGTTATCAAGACATAACAGTAATTTTTTTAAACTAAATTTTCCTCAAATAGCATCAAAATGCTACCCAGCATGATATTCGAGAATCTCAACTCACTGGAAACACTCAACATACAGAACAATAAATTGCAACGCATACCTCAGGACATTATGGAGCCGGTTATAGACACACTGCGCATCATTGATATCACTGGCAAGTTTTACACATATAATATAAGAATAATATTTACTCCTTCAATCTTACAGACAATCCGCTAATCTGTTCGTGCGAGCTGATCTGGTTTCCCAAATTGCTCGAGGATCTGAAGAACAAGGACGACGAAATGTCGCAGAAGAAGAAACCGCTGTGTCATATGGCGGTTGAGAATCGTGAATACTATGTGCAAGCGATGCCGGTCGAGAAGATGCTCTGCGCCGGCCTTAATGTGAGTCCCTCACCCACGAACGGAGGTCTCATGCGGATACTGCAAGTGAACATTTTGGCCCACATTGCCATTGCCATGTGCAGCATTGCATTTGTGAACAGCGTTTGAGCTGTTCGCGTCGCTCGCTTGAAGCATCCGAATACGACGATTCCGATACCGAAATACAAAAATCGATATCGAGATTGCCGCCGGCACTCGTTAGCTAGTTAGTAGTACACAATAGCAAACGTTATCTATTCGGGCAACTGACGATGAGTAAGAATATAGATAGACATCGCAGCGGTTGCATCTTAGATACGCGCACTGCTGGAACCGCTGGCTCCGCACTATCCGATTCATATTAGGTTACTGTAAATGCCCGCTCCTATATCACTCTCTAAACCGTCTCGTTTACCATCACACATACACACACACACCACCACCACCACCTCGTTGATCCCCGCACACACTAGCAGACTATCTACATATTGTGTTGTATTGTGTTTTCTAGATATACTCTAAAACGAACATGAACCCGTGAAATGCGACAATTGCTAAACTCACGTAAACTCAAGCACGCACGCACGCAAGATCGATGATCAAATGAACGAACGTACAACAAAGCAATCCAAGTAATCAGCCAAAGCCAAGTAAGCACCAACTCAAGAAACAGCTACAGCAACCCGAAAACGAAACTCGTACTCGTACTCGTAAAATACAAAAAGTCTCGTATTCGTATTAATTTTGATGCCTCCAATAGAATCGATGGATAGAACGATCTATTGATATACACAGTTATATATATTAGCGATATACTCGTACAATAAACAAATCTATATCTAGTTACCTGTTCGAAAATCACCCACGCGCGTACAGCACATAATTGTATAAGTTTAGAGAATAGCATAACTATAAGCGAATCGAAATAATCAATGTCGGTCAGATAATTCTTCATTATATGCGAGAGAATAAGAAGTTTATGTTTCTTTTTGAATATTATCTACATTTTTGAATGTTTGTATGTCGTCGTGTTGTTGTGAGAAACAATCATATTTGTTAAATACTCGTAAAAACGTATATGAATTGAATTAATATTATTCAGTCTTCGGAAAGTAAATATTGTATCTACTCAATTTATAGCTAAATAGAAACCATTTACAAAAGCTAATATTTTTTGTATATCTTCGTATTCGTATATATTTATTAAATTTAAATAATAGTGAAACATATCTTTACTGTACTGCGTATAACCTAAAAGAAATCGAATCGATTCAAACATTTGCATCAATCACCAAGAACTGATTATAGAATAAGTAGTTTGTACTCGTTATTTGCACTCGAATGTAACGAAATTAAACCGAATCGTTAAACAAAAATAAGAATAAACCATTGGTTTATAGCCTAAATCAGTTGAAAATGTCAAAAATTTAAAAGTATAAAAATAGGCTTTAGTGGAACAAAAACATATCAAATTTTATCGAAAACATATCATTGGACCTCCATATGAACGAGGCCACAAAAAAAAAAAAAAAAAAAAAAAAATTTATACTTACTGTTTTGAGAAGAAAAGTTTGTTGAATCCAAATATTTGATAATATAGAAATATTTAAAAACCCGTACATTATAACTCTGTGTACCGTTTAATTATAATATATATATTTGTATATTTTATGACATAATTTGTAACTAATTTGGATTATGCATTTTATGCCTGCAAGTCCATTGCGTATCCAAAGCTCGGGTCAGTGCTTTAAACGCGGTGTGACCTCCAGTGCATAAAATTGTCCAATATGAACGTCTATATTTTTTTATAAAAACTTTTTATTGAAGATATAACAAATGTAAATGAAAATATCTTCAAGAGCTACTGATGACGTCTTATTATTATTAGTAAGAAAATGGGTCAGTTTACCAAAAACAGTTGCTCTTTAAAATATTTTCTATTGAAAAGTGTGTGCGAAAATTTGTTAAAAATAAAATAAACTTTTGAATAAATTAATTTTGACCATTCGACAAAATCTTTAATAAAAAAAAAACAACTATAGTTGAAAAAATTTGTTTTATTTATAGTATATAGTAAACAGAAACCGCTAATGGGGATGGGCAATAGTTTTAGCCCATGCGATCGTTTCTGATTCAAATCAATATCGAATCCAACCAAAAGCTCTGCATAATTATATTATACGGGACATTTTTCCACGGATAATCAAAGAAACAAGGCATACTTCCAAATATGGTACAGGGAGAAAAAAGTTTTTATTGGAAAAATGTGCAGTGCAACGCTGCGATACGAGAGAAAAACTGAACAAAATTTAGCAACGTCAAGTACTGTAATGCCAAATAAAAATATACCTAATCTTCTTTTCCATCCGTAATTGCCAAAATATCACATGTTATGAAAATACCAAAAACAATACCCATAGTCTATCACTAAGCTTTCAAGCACATACTATATAAAGCAATTAATTATAGGAGTAACCGTTTTTATTACTGGTGCTATTTAGTGATATTTTATATGGCTGATCTTTAATAAGAAGTAGAATAAATGTACACTCACAAAAAACTTTTTTCTAAAATTTAGGAATCATTACCTAAAAAAATTATTTTTACCTAAAACAGGAATTTAAGGTAAAATTTTGCCTAAAAATGAATTTTAAGGACAAAGTTTCCTAATATTTTAGGTAAAAAATTTTTAATTTAGGTCATAAAATTCATTTTTAGGCAAAATTTTACCTTAAATTCCTGTTTTTTTTTTAGTGTATATTATTAAAACTACTCGTATTTCCATTAAACTGTCATACATTCATTTTGTTTCGCTGCATATAGTATACAACCTTAGGCAATGTGAAGCCATTAAAGGGACTTGCAATGGGCACAGTGTATGCGCCCATATTCGGAAATCCAATCAAACAACCAGTATTAAGATTGGGCAAATAAAGATTGTCCGAAATCTGTTGAATAGAAAATTGTAACCAAACTTCGAACATATAAATAAGCAACGCTTTGAATTGTTTACCTTATCCAGTGCATCACATGTTGGACCCCAACATAGTGACTTAAATGTTGGCAATTCTTCAGCATTATCCTTATTTAAAAAGGTAAATTATTCAAGGATTGCTTAATATATTTTTTAGAAAAAATTTCGTATTTACCAGAAAATGAATAGCGGTCACTTCCTGATGATCGTAAAGTATGCAGTTGAATGAACCATAAACTCCATCATTTAGATAATACATCACAGTATCGAGTTTTCCAGCTGCAGTGCGCACTTCACGCTTTGCATGAATTTTGCAGATTAGAGTATAGGCTGCAGCAACAAAAAATCGACCTGGCTCGGCAATTATCTGGACGCTATTATCGGGAAAGTGCTTATCCAGTGAATTTTTAACAATTTCCGAAATCTATGAACAGAAAAAGATCAAACATAAAAATAATCGATTTGCATAGGTGCTAACAATACGAAAAAGTGGTATCACGCAGTAGGTAACATTGCTATATGTTCGCCTGACAGTGATTTTATTAGTCAGTTCAGTATACAAGTATATCAATGAAATACATTTATTTTTAATTTATGTAATCTATAGTCAGACAACTTGTTTTAAGTTCTGTTACTGTTAATATAGACTCACCGTTTCAAACTTTGCATCATCGCTTCCCGGAAAACCGCCCCCAATATCCAAGAGCTTCATATCATAATCCAATAATTCACCAAATCTGAAAATATTCTTTGCAGTTGTAATCGCTCGATCATAAGCCGGAAAATCAGTACAGCCAGAGCCCACATGAAAACTGACACCTTTGACCTAGATAAATATTTATAGATTCTTGTGATCACTCATTTTGCGCAAATTAACTCACAGTTAGATTCAGGCTTTTTGAAAGCAGCATCAGTGCAGTAGCATCCTCATCCGCATTGCAGCCGAATTTATCGCCCAGCGGGCACTGTGCAGCTTTTGCTTCGCTGCGAAATCGAACTACCAAACTGAAAACAAAATTAAATCCAACCAATTAATCAGGCTAAATTTTTTAATAAATAAAACATACTTGGATTCCGGATAGTATTTGAATAGCTTATAGATTTCAAACTCATTATCCACCGTACCAGTAGTGATTTGCTGCGCTTTGGCGTATTCCACATGTGAAACAGGTTTGCAGGGATTCGCAAAGATAATGCGCTCCGGTGAAACTCCTGCTGAAAGTACCTAAAAGAATTTTTTACAAGGTATTACAAGTCTTATACAGGTATCCAATTAACTTAACACTCTCTATACCTGCTTTATCTCATTCTTGGAGGCACAATCGAAACTAGTGCCAAGTTTTGCCAACGTCTCGACAATTTTGGCATCATCGTTGCACTTAACAGCTATAAAAAAATGTGAGAAATCGGTGTTACTTATATATAAGCCTATGCTTACCATAATAGGGCGTTATGCGCGGCATTAAACGCTGCCAGGTTTCAAATTTATGCACAACGCTCGTCAAGTCGCATATATTCAGAGCTTCGTCGCATGCATCCAACTGAGCACGGTTTATGATCTCTTTGATGTTTAGTTCCTCTTCGTCATAAAAATTCACTTCTGCTGTGGCGCACATTTTACAAAGTTGACAGATGAATAGAATTGACCACTCTAAACCACATACAAATACCGACTGATGGCAAATGAAAACGCGCAGCTTAATCACTTCGAAAAAAAGTCTGGAAAAATAAAATATTATTAGGCCCTTCAGTTCAAATGTTATCAGTTCGAAAATAAAAACTCATAGAAATCAAACATTGAAAGTAGGTATACAATAATTGCTTAAATCATGAAACGACTGCTTTAAATTATTTTTTTTTTTTTAATAAAACAGACTTTTAGGCGTTTTATTTCACGTGACTTCATGAATTAGCAGAAACCATCTACAGGTCATACTCTGGTGTCACACGAGATAGTTTCGTATGAAAGAAATATAGAGAACAAAAAAAAACTTCTTATATTTACTATTTTAAGAAAAATGTTTTTTTTTTTTTTAATTGTTTAATATGTAGTTTAAATGGGTGAAACCGATTATTAATACGCTTCACACAAACTTTTAATTGTGAACACGTACTTAGAGCTATAAAAAGAAAAAATTATTGTAAAACCTAAAAACCTATAAGCCTTCAACTCACAGTTTCAAGCACAGAATTACAACGCCATAAAGGTTGAACCCTCTAGAAAAGCGACAATGCAGCTCGTGATATTATTAAATAGGGACTCAAAGGTAGGAAAGATCATCTCCGGATTCAGCGAAGTTCAGTTTAAAGGATATATATGAGCTATAGTTAAATTAGCCTCAAATCAAACAGATAACGCCAAACAGAAGATGATGAATGACGATCCGACTTAAGAACGCAGCAATTTTGAAAGTAGTCCTAGACCACACCTCATAATGTAAGAGAAACATAAAAGTAATTTTCATTCTCAAGCCCGAAAAAAAACTACACATCAATAAGCCATCGAATATAAAAACAATGGAGACTTCTAAAAATTTATATCAGCAGCTGCAAATGCCTATCTCGGCTGTTAAAACAGAAAATGTAGGTCCACAAAAATTTCAATTCCTCAACTGTAAGGCTGTGAACTCCAATAATAGATACGTCAAAAGTGGAACTTCGCAGAGATGCGTACTGTCCTCACTACAAGTATTATGGCTACTAACAATCGATATGATACTAAGGCACATAAAAAAGGAGGCAACCATATCATCAAATCCATATCAATTAGTTAATTTTTTCCTGTGATCTCATGGAAACAACACTCATAGACCTTTCTCGTTTGGCGAACTCGACGGACTGAAGAGTAAATCCAAATAAAACAGTTAGTTTGCTATGCTAGATTGTACAAGATACCTGACGTAACACTTCCCAAATTAGAAATCGCAAAACTACTAGATTTAGTAAGAAAATAACCGCCTTAATAGCTGATAATACGCGACAATCAGAGAAACTAACACATGGAAAGTCCTAGAGTCAGTCACTAAGAATGACAAGTAAACGTAGGATGATAGAAACTCTGTAAACATTTTTACAGAAGGTTCTAAATTGAACTATCACATCGGTGGAAAGTCTAAAGTTTTATAATAGCAACCCCTTAAATCGGTTCTGTTCTCTTCTTCATATCTGATGATATCATGAGAATCTTTCATGTCAAAGTTCCAGTTGAATTTTCCCTGTAATAAAAATGTTGGGTAAACTTTTAAAAATTAATTTTTTTTAAATATTTCAATTAAAATTTGAACAGTTCCAAAACAAAATCTGATCGAATCACTGCATTTTTATATATAACTAACGAAAGACTTTGAAATGGTTTTCTTTTTGAAACAGAACAGATTTTAATGCCATTTATTGAACGTGACCTCATGAATGAGAATAAATGAGAACAATGTGCAGCTAATTAAGCAAAAGGTCACTCCATGGTCCGTGCTCACATTGAGTGGGTGTGATAGTAGGGAACTTGCAAAACTCTCTAATGGCATGCGTGATACTTTCATAACAATTTTGCTACGGACAGACACAATTTACAACTGAAAATATTTGCAGTCGTAAATAATTTTAATGTGCAAAATGTGTGCGCGTATAAAATTAATAAAATGTAAATTTGTATAAAGTGCACGGAGAAGTGCCATAAAATCATAATAGGCACTTTTCAGGCTCAAGTGCAATCTAAGGTCGTCGGTCACGGCGTCATGGTTCGACATCAGCCCCTTTCGATAATTGTTCGCAGCAACAACAACTGATGCGACACTCCGAAGGGATGTGACAATGACACTTGAAGCCAATGAACCATGTGAACTGAAGTGAAACCACAACCCTCGTCCTTATTCAGCCGGCGGCAATTAAAAATTAAAATCATACCTTTTTCTCTTTCAACGAAATGCAATGAAATCGATGCCGCATCAATCAAACGGTAATTGCCGATGTGTGCTCGTCAAAGATAGATTTTTTCGATTGCTGTCTCTTTCTCTAACGGTGTAGTTGCATATATATCTTTTTCTATCTTTGATTCTAGTGATTAGAAATACATAAATTCAACTACTCTTTCTCTGACCAACAATTAGATTGATTAAAAAAATAAAAGTGATGTCAACTATGTTGGATTCTAGACCCTACAATATACAAGTGAATTGTTACAATACTTTTAGACCTTGCTCTAGAACGTCAGGGGTTGTAGCTATGTCCGTCCGTTCGCAGTTTGAATGTATGAAGAGATCTCAGAAACTGTAGGAGTCTTCAAGTTTGCGAAATTAGTATCTGTACGCAGATAGTATTAAATTATTAAAGTGTTGGAGGTGCCACGCCCACAAATTTCGACAAATATCGTTAAAGTATTTATTAGCTTTGAAAAACTTTATCAATGCCCTGATGCAATTGAAAAGAATCAGTGATAACTTCTTGGGCTTCATCTGATGAATGAAAAACTTATGTAGAAATTATAATCTATTCAAACCAATTCCATCAGAGTTTTACACAGCACGCCAACCATATGTAGGGTATTATACGTTCGATCTTCTCAGCAATTTAGATTTATTATATTTTTTTAGTACATACATACTGTCAAAATTATTGAGCGATTACTTTACACTCTTTCGCTAATCAAAAAACCGAAATGTCACGCTCGCCGTTTGCCAAATCAATTTCATTTTGAAACATGAACAGCAAATTAATTGTAGTTCCATTGCAATCGGTTTGAGAAATATCAATTCTATTCATGACCACCACTGCGGCATTGCTCATCATCCATAAAATTCATATATAATATATATTGTATTTCAAATTCACTCTACGCTAACAATTTGTTCGAGTGTCATCCATCTCACATGAAGCACTCAACGCTCGCCACACTTTGAGTGATGTGACAAATTCGACATAAAAATGCTATTTTTTATTTTAAAAATAATAAAATTGAAAAGCAGAAAATCACGTTTTTCGATTTCCGTACTCGAAAATGCATTTAAATCATTTGTTAATTGCAGACAAGTATGTTGTAAGTGAAATGCAAATCAAGTTGTATCAACATTTACATCATTAATTTAGATGGGTAGCCGAAATGCTGAAACTTGCATTTTTAATGTAGCACATGTACCGCTCTCAACGGTGACGAATTTGAATTCCGATTGTGTGATTTATAATAAATGACATTCATTTTAAAAGTTATATTCAGAGAAGTTTCAGATTAGTGGAAAGAAACATTCGCAATTCGAGTAGGATGCTTCGATGAAAACTAATTAATTTCAAACTCTTTTTACTTGACTGGCGATTTCTGAGTTGAGAGTAGTTTTTCGTTAAGAAAATTAGTAAGAAAATTACAGTTGGGCATAACCGACTGTAAGAGGCCCTGTACCAGTACAGTTCGCCTGACAAACACAATAAATGTTTCCCTAGCTTATGACAAAGCAGTGCAAAACAAAAAGGTAGAAAATTAATAACAAAAATGGAACTGACGAAAAGTAGTTTGCTTCTCCCACTTATCACTTATGTCTGAAAAGAAAAGGGAGGACGGAAGCATCATAGGTCATTCAAATTCACTTATAAATTCGTCATTTATTATACGATTTTGATGAAATTTTTGGATTTTTGTTTAGAGGGAAATTTTAAGCCTTTAGGGTGATTTTATGGGAAAGGAGGGGAGGGGCAAAATTTTTAAATATAGTTGCAAAACTCCGGCGAAGTCTTAGTCGAATGCATAAGGAACGAAGTCTCTATCTATTACCATTATTTCAACCTGTTACATACATTTGCACAAAACCAATAGGCTCTTGTACCTTCGGTACGGCGCCTAAAAAAATAGTTTCGTTATAATTATTTAACCAGAACAATCAAAATGTTACTTAAAATATTATTTATTAAATTAATTTATGACACCGAAGAATTTTAAATTATTATTTAAATTTAAATTTAATATTAGTCGCTGGAATTTTATGCATTGGACTATGTCAACTTCATGGAAAACCGCATACACCTCTTGCATATAGTTTCCGCTTGTTTTTTCAGCGGATCGTGTTTCCTTTGAAGCCCATTCAATATGTATCAAATATCATCCTTCCACATTAATAAAAGATTTGAAGAACAATGACGAGTTTAAGAATTAATGGTTTTACTCTCTCAAAAGTCCTCTATTCCCTAATAAATATCACGCCAAAATCGGTTCAGCCGTTTCGTAGTGGAATTTTTATTTATTTTTGTGTAGGTATTTAAGCCGATTTTAGAACCATTTCGATGAAAGAAAATTTCCCGTTTTTAACACTTTTTTACGCCTAAGAGGTGACACGTGAAACATGTAATGAATTATTTGTTAAAAACAAAATTTTAAAACGGTTATACGCGTAGTCACGCTCCTTTGCAACCACATGTTTTTATTTTTTATATAGCAGCGTGACGCTAAAAAAATTGTGTAACACAGAAAAATACTTTTCCTGTTTAACAATTGAGTGCCGATTTGTTCCTATGTGGATTCATTTGGGATATATTATTAGAAGTCAAAAATTTTATACACAAAAACTAAGAATCGGATGGCTGCTTTGTATGGGGACTATGCTTTCTAGTGATATGTGCTATATGAAGAATTTTATGAGGATGAAAGTAAGATTCACCAAACAGCAACAAAAATTGGAAGGAGGCTTTTAACCCCTTTTCAAACAAACCTCGCTCCTAAGTAATAATAAACGTATCAAATGTTCGAATTGTATCACACATCAACCAAAATCTATATACATATAAATGAATCTTGTATATATCTATGTATGTATGTATGTTCCTTATAGGAAGCTAAACCATCCAACCGATTGAGCTGAAATTCACAGACGAACTTCAGTTCATTCAGGAGAGTGTTCGAGTAAAGTTTGGTCGAAATTTTGTTACACATGTAATGGTAATATACAAGCGATAAACAAAATTCAACATACCTTTGCATCCATATGAGGTACGGGGACGAAATTTATAACACATGTTAATGGGATCGGAA
The DNA here is from genome assembly GCA_035044805.1 of Leucophenga maculata. NCBI lineage: Eukaryota > Metazoa > Arthropoda > Insecta > Diptera > Drosophilidae > Leucophenga > Leucophenga maculata. The sequence continues at coordinate 712,511 of JAWNNP010001183.1, forward strand.
AAAGTAATCGTGTTATGTTTTGTCAAAATCGGAGGGGACTATGCCCAACCCCCCCATACAAGCGATTAAAAAAAATTCAACGTCTTTGCATCCATTTGAAGTACATGAATGAAATTTGGTATACAGTAGGAGTCGAGTAGGAGGACAAATGTGTGATGTGTGATGAAAATAATTTTTACTGGGCACAGCAAAGCGTGCCGGGTACAGCTAGTTATATATATACATATATATATATTCTTATTTTTGATATCTTCTGCTGCTTATATTCTGTAAGTTCAACCAATTTTTGTATTTTTAACTCATATATGGGAGTAAGTTACTAGTTTGCTTGCCAAACTATTAATTTGAACTTTTAGTTGTAAGGGGCTACCATGGCGCCTGCGCCACATAAGGAGCCAAATACGGTAATATGCAATGACTCATGCATACTGCTTGTAACACTTTTCTCTCACTCTCTCTCGCTCTCTCTCTCTGCCTTTTCTCATTGAAAATTACATCAGTCCAACGAGGCCCATTCCATTCATCGAATCCTTCGAGGTTGATTCGCTTAACTCGGCTCGCATGTCGCTAGTTAAAGGCGAGCGCTTGTCTCAGTTTTATTTTATTATTTCAACGATGTAATGCGTTGTTGTCGTCGGCGGCATTCGCAATTTTTGCTTTTTTGCCTTTTGGCCATGAAAAAATAGTGACTTACATATGTATAACGAAATTGTACGGAGCAAATAAAATCAAAATCCATCCATATGGCAATTGACTTACTGGTAGAAAGTGTCAATGTCATCTATAGATACTAGCTTTGAAGAATACAATCGGCGACGACGTCAGCATGTCGTACCTGCTAAAACGCACAAAGAAATCCTGCCTCAAGGTGAGTGTATCTGAAAAACTTTATTGACAAAGTAATAAATTGAACACAACAATGGCTCGCTTATTCAATTAATCGATAAATCAATCAATTAGTTATGCATGCAGGCTTACTGTTGCTGGTGCATTGTTTTTGCGCGACTTCGGCAAATTATACGGCGCAAACATTTATATTTTGCCGTACTCGTATTGATTTCCGTAACATTTGTTTTGTTGTACGTTTTTCAGTTGCTACGCAAAATCTCCACATCGAAACAATTATTTGCACAGAAACTGGAGGAGGATGAGCTATCCACGTGTCACATACCATCGCCTGTGTACTGCAGCAGCAATAATAATTACAGTAGTACGGAAGACGTAGCACCAACAGCGGAGTTTGAAATGGCTACAGAGGCGCAGGATATTAATAATCAAAATGCAATCGATACCGTCCAGTATAATGAACAGGCATGTGACCTGCAATCGCTGCAAGAAGTAAGCTTCGACGACCAACCGAACAACAATAATATAATCAGCAACAATAACAATAATAATGCCATAATGCACGGCCTGACCTGCAAGTTTTTTCTTGGCGCAAATGGCTATGAGTTCCGGCGTTTGCAGCAATTACGTAGCGATGCCGCCTCAGAGATATTTGACGATGAACAACACCATGTGCTACCGCTGACTGAAAATCAAGAGATGGACAAGTATTTAAACAACATTAATACAAGCGAAGATCTTCAAATCCATTTCGAGAAAATGCGACACCGTCAAAATGTGCGCTACTTGCGTCACACACCTTCCAGCTCCAGTTTAGAACTCAATGGAGAGGATTGTTGCTTCATCAGCACCAACAACCATAACAACAGCAATATTAATACAAACTTCGAGTTCGATGGCTACCAACAATTGCTCATGACAAAATCAACCAAATGGGACATAAATGGAAACTCACTACGCAATGAAAATGACTATGACGATCTGAGTTTTGTATTGAGTTCCTATGATGATGCTAAAAAGGAAATGGAGCAATCGAATGACTTTGATAGTAAATGGAATCGTCTAAATGACAAACGTCTCATACGGAATAACCATTCACAACGTTCTAGCCACCAATCAAGTTCCTGTACACTTGAAACATGGCTCGACGAGCACGAGCAAGAGTTAGAACTAGAACTGTGTGTCCTTAATGAGAAGATCTTGCAGAATCTTGCATAACTTTGCCTTAAATAACAAGCGTAAAACTGATTTAAATATTTATTCTCTACTAACCTAAAATATACAAAAAAAAATAAAATAAAAATATAAAAAAGAAAGGAAAGCTTACATCGGTACAACCGAAACTTTAATACTCTTCACATGGTGTAATGATGTAAACTAGTTTATGTAAGAAATGGAACGTTCAAACAAAAAGGACCTCTTCAGACAAAGCGACAGAATTTAAATTTTTTTTTTTTTTTTCTGTAAAAACAACAAAAATTTAACTTCCTTCGAATTAAAGACTTAACACCATTCGCTCGAATTTTCTAATTGTAAAAAAACAAAAAATATTTGTAAGACTTAAAAACCTAAAAGTGGATGTTATGTTTGCATAAAGGCTAATCCTAAAAGTTGCCGGTCCACGACCTTGAGATTTGTGTGAAACGTCCGTGGTCGTTAATATATATTTCAACTTTCGCATATAAAAAGCCACCAAGTAAAAATATTGATTAAAAATTTTCATGATAAACAAATAGATGGCAAAAAGAAGGATTTGGCTACATTCGCTCGTACTTTAATGTTTTAAAACTCTTCAAAGTGATGCCTGCTTTTATGCTTTACAAACTTTCCGACAAACAGATAACATCGTGTCACATCATATGTGAAGATTATAGAAAAAAAATATTAAAAAAGATTATGGTCGATGATGATCTATAAATCTCAGTTGATATTAGTTGTAGTAAATAAAATAATCGCTACAAAAGCTTCCCATAACGAGTTTCACGTTGATAATAATCGTAATATAAAATATTAAAGTCTATATTATGACTAAATTTACAAGTTTAAACTAGAATATAAAGAGTATTTACATTTTTTGTTAGCCTTTTTAATGCTTAAGAAATCCGTTGCTAAAATATTGCTAATATTCCGATTTGCCTTGTGTGAAGAGTATTAAAATCGAAACTAAAGTTGTGAAAAAGATTGTTTTTGAGCTACATATTTAGTATATTTAAGTAAAAGCAAAACAAAAACAAAAATATAAATAAAAATATAAAATCAATCAAATAAATTTTAATGTCTCCGAATTTCTGAACCAAGGTTCGCTTTTAGTCGGAATGGATTTGCCAGCGAAGCGAATAATGAAAGAGCTCAAATTAAAAATTGGTTACAATTTCAAAAATCCATTAAAAAATAGCAATTTAATATACACAACAACAGGGATATGCGTCGTTTTTAATGTTCAATGCTCGCCCGTCGTTTGTCCTGCACGTGGCCAACGCGCGTGAGAATCCTGAGTTACTTGACTTTCCCACGCGCCACATAGATTTCCATTCCCAAAACACTCACCGCATATTCGTATTTCAGAATTACGTTGATTTTTCAACTGCGAAGTGTTTGCGCTGCGTTGTGGCAATTGTTTTCGATGTTTTTGGGGGTGATATTCCTATAAGAATAGTTGCGCGAGGTGCTTTGCCTATAGGGGTGGTTGTATCGCGAATCACTCGCTCTCGAGTACACAGAACATTTTCTTATAGAGCGAAATGTATAATAATCACTTCTTCGAAGTAGAATTAATATTAGAAAATGCTTTGATAATTAAAGTTAAAAGCGTTTCTCATTTCTTTTTTTTTCAATTTATTTTCGAATACTGAGTACGCTTTGACCTTGCAGTACAGAAAGTATTCATACAGGCATATGTATATGAAACAATTGTAATATATCTTAGAACGATGAACGACAGAGGAAATATCGGAGACACTACAAAAACTATATAACATATTTATAAGAGTACATCGTATTATATAAGGGTTTATCTTTTACCAAGGTACCATATGGAAGATACACTTAGAACATATAGTGAAGAAACCCACTATGGCAAAAATGACTTGCATAGCCATTGCTGAGAATTGGGAATGTATCCCTAAATCTAATGCCATTGCATCTTCACATCCAACTGCAGCCGAACTATGGCTCTTAAGATAGGAAGTAATATAAGTGGTACGTAATAGTGGCTTACATCCACAAGGTATACAGAACAACTTCATCAGAATATTTAAAGTAGTGCTCAGCACTAAGGAAAAATGGGAAAAACATAGCGCTGAACTATGGTGTTAAGCTGGGAGCAATCAGCTGGTTTACAGATGGCTCCCAAACAGATGAAGCAACTGGCGCAGAAGTTTTCGGACCTCGCACTAAATTTACCAATATCTTTTATGAATAAAGCTATGCAATAGAAAGAAGTGCCCAATTTAACTAATACATGTCATATTCTCCAATAGCCAGGCGGCTATTAGATCTGTAAGTTCACATGAGATCAAGTCAGATGACTTGACAAGAGAGAAGCAGCGTCTGCCTTCACGGGTCCAGCGACATTCTGAAAAACCGGACGAGCTACAATGAGAATCCTAAAAGAAAAGAAAGAGAATAAAGCCAGACCCGTTTGCTAGAAGAACTGTGAAGTATAATGTAAAAAATTTATAGGCCTCACAATAAAAAAACATCAGAATTTGCAACGGACTCTAATAAGAAGCTAATAATGGTGTCGGGTTTTCTCACTGGACACTGCAAACTAGGAAGACACATATAAAATTTTAATCAAGATTGGCAGCACTTTTAGATTCTGCCTAGAAGATGAAAAAACTCCAAAACATATTTTGGGGGAATTTCCAGCTTTAAATCTAAGCAGGCACAAGTATTTTCTTATTTACCAAGTGACTAGATGATCGGTGCATGAACTTAATCCTGAAAACCTCGTGGCCTTTTTCAGGGTGGTAGCGCTGGATAATGTTTTGTAAGTAGACACAACGGTTGGCACATATGCAAAGGTCGCAGTGCCTAATACATAATAATAATAATATAAATACTAGATGAGATGGCATTCAAACGTAGTCGCAGCCATAGTCGCAATTGGAAAAGCGTTTTCTTCTCTCAGTTTTTCGAAATCGCTCTTTAATTCGCATTGCTCCCAACTGTATAGTATCTCAAAAGGCAACGTTCTTCTCTGTGGTCTCATTGCGACACTATTCATCGCGAAAAGAGGCGTAGAGGTGTAGTTATACTGACCTCGTTGGCAGTCATATGGACCGGGTGAATTGTGTCCACTGCTCAAATATATCTTCCCGGAGCATTCGAGAGTGTGGAAAAAACGCAATTTGCAGACGTAGAGCTTTTGTTAAGTAGATATCAACTTAACACCTTATGTGGAGTTCTGCAAACGAAATCGAAAGAAATATATACGGAAAAATTACCAAAACAACAAAATACCTAAACACTAGTGATGTGCAAACAAGCAACTGCGATTTTGAAAAAGTGATTTTGAAGACCGAAGTATTCACTGTGATTGTTCCGTTTATAAACAAAATTTTTGGGAACAATTGAGATTGTGCACTTCAAGAAGTTGTGCTTAAATCACATTTCTGACTGCTCATAGTTTGTAACTGCCTGCCATATTTTAGTTTGAACTTTTCGCCTTCGCCCTTGAACTTTTCCAGACGTGCATGTTCTGTCTTTACCTGCTTTACGTAACAGCTTTTCTCCTTTGTCAGGCGCTTGACAACACCCGCTTTTATGCATGGATCTGCAATAGTGCTTTTTATTTCCATTAACACGTGCGGAATGTGGGTATCCGTGCCAAATAAAAACTTCATTTTCTGATTTTTATACAAATTTTTTATCTGATTTTTCTGAAGAAAAAGAAAGCACAAAATATATTATATTAAGTTAATTGACTACGTTTATCAGCTAAATCCATAGCAATTAAACATATTTATAAAAAATTAGGAGTGACAGATCAAGGTGAAGCCAAGGGAAGCTTATAGTTAGAATAACTTCACCTTAAAGATAATATCATCCGCGTATGTAGCCATAATTTTTTTGGGTGCGACTGTAGCCGGTAAATCTGTATACAGAACCGGTCCAACGACTCTTGTTAATTTTCTATTCTTGTTTCAATTTACAAATATCGGAACACATATCTCATTTTTATATTAGTAGGCATTTTCGATTATATCTAACCAAATTCGCAGTCGATAATTAAACATCAATTAATATTACAATTTATGGACAAAAAATGCAATTCGATCGTGAACTGTTTCAGCGGCTTTTGGCTGAGGCCACAGCCACCGCGATGCTTCTATGTCTGGGCTGCCTATGTACCTATAGCGACTTAGCATATAAGCGATCAATGTTGGATATAGGCATATGCTTCGGATTGGTTGTCATGATATGCGTGCATTGCTTTGGTTTTATATCGGGAGCACATATCAATCCAGCCGTAACGGTGTGCGCTTGCATTCTCGGAGTTATAGATTGGAAAATAATGCTGATGTACCTTGGTGTTCAATTACTGGGCGCCTTCTTTGGGTTTGGTTTATCAATGGGCGCTTATCCATTAAATCTTCTCAAAGAAGAGGCCGATTGGAGCAACGGCACATTTTGCGTTACTGAACCTTCAAATAATGCAGAATTATGGCACGCAATTTTAATCGAGTTTTGTATGACACTTGTATTACTTTTCGGGGTCTGCATCGTCTGGGATGCCCGTAATCAGAACAGAGTCGATTCGTTTTCTATTAAGATTGGTTTCATAATTATTGGCTTGGTCTACGTTGGGGTTAGTTTCCAACTAATGTATTCTAAGAAACGTATATTAATTCTGTTCAATTCTTTTAGGGCTTCTATACTGGATGTAGTTTAAATCTCACGCGTACACTGCCACCTAATCTCATACAACAGAGATTCCAATATATTTGGGTTTATCTGGTGGCTCATGTTGCGGCTGCGATAGTAGCTCCAATTGTCTGGCGTTACGTTTTCACAAATGTTCAGCAAAGTAAAGCTAACGAGGAGGGTCAAGAAGGAACTGCACTTCCCGATGCTCCCTCATAGTTCGCGCATAGCATTGAAGTTTTCTGGCACTACTACTAAACAACGGCCACGATTAAAATCCGTATATCTATCATTAACTGATGCATTATTTTGATTTATTCAAGTAACATGTTGACTTTGAACAGCAGTTGCTTGCTTTAGCTTATTTCCAATCTAGTTTCCTATCTGCTCCGATCAGGAATTTAGTTTAAATTTGGTAAAATGAGCTCGGACTCGAATTGGTTTACTCTTAAATCATATTTCACTGCCCACGAGAACAGTTTGTTTAGAGTGACTGTAATCAGGTCGTACAAAGTTAAAGCAACTGCAATGGCCACCACTTAGAAGGTACCGCCTCTATACACCTTTTAAGTACATATACTACTATGTTCCATAAAGCGTCACTATTCGACTATCAAATCTCAGATATGTCAATGCTTCCTCAAAGTCAAGGAAAGCTACCATAATGTATTCCTTATCTAACAAACATTTTTATGGTGGAGACAACCGAATGAAAATGTGTTTCTGTTGAAATATAAAAAAAAACATAAATAACAAATGTCGTAGACCTTAGAGAAAGATCTATTATCGTTTTTAAAAGAAAAGTTCATATGCTGATTGGTGTAAACTAAGTAGATTAGTGTATCTTTTTTATGTTGTAGGTTGGGGTAGTGCTGAAAGTCTATTTTTGTTCAGATAATTTGGTATTTATTCTGGAAACACCAAATTCGGTCTAACGTTAATCCTTATACATATACAATTTTGACCCAGATTGAACCATTTAAGTAGTAGCCCCCATACATATCTGTTCCATCTTTCTGGGTTCTGGTATGAAAAATAAATTTGTTGTTAATTCAGAAAATTTCGAATGTGGTCGAAATCGCATGACTAAAAGAACCGCTTGGCTGTCTGAGAACTGTATGGCTTGGTTCAATGTTGGAAAACTGTGGACTAGGTAGCTACAAACACACTTTTAAGCCGTTTAAGTCTACAAAACACAGTTGGCACTGCATTTCGAAGTTGGATCTCACTCTCACAATTACCAAAATTTCATTTCACATATTTATATACATAAGTAGGCATTCAGTTTATATCTGACTGAACTGACAGTCAATAATTAAATCAAGAAAATTTTTTCGTTTAGTACCGTTGTTCTCATTGTTGCATAAATGTTAGTTTTACCGTTTCGAATCTATTGTCGCTATTGATATATTTTATAAATGAGATGGCATTCGATCGCGAACTATTTGAGCGACTTTTAGCAGAGGCCACAGCAACCGCGATGCTTCTATGTCTGGGCTGCCTATGTACCTACAGCGACTTGGCTTATAAGCGATCAGTATTGGATATAGGCATATGCTTTGGATTGGTTGTCATGATATGCGTGCATTGCTTTGGTTTTCTGTCCGGGTCGCATATCAATCCAGCGATAACTGTGTGCGCTTGCATTATCGGGGTCATAGATTGGAAAATGATGCTAATGTACATTGGAGTTCAATTGCTGGGTGCTTTTCTTGGATTTGGATTAGCAATGGGCGCGCATCCATTAAATCTTTTCAAAGAGGAGGCCGATTGGGCCAACGGAACATTTTGCATCACTGAACCTGGAGAAAATGTGACATTATGGCAGGCAGTATTAATAGAGTTTTGTATGATAATTGTATTACTTTTCGGAGTCTGCATCGTCTGGGATGCCCGTAATCAGGACAGAGTGGATTCGTTTTCCGTTAAGATTGGTTTCATAATCATTGGCTTGGTCTATGTTGGTGTAAGTAAATTGCAACTTTGGTGTCTTAGTATATGCATAATGTTTTTCATTTATTTTAAGGCCGTCTATACTGGATGCAGTTTAAATATCACGCGTACACTACCGCCTAATCTCATACAGCGAAGATTCAAATTTCTTTGGGTTTACCTGCTGGCTAATGTTGCAGCTGCGGTAATAGCACCAATTGTCTGGCGTTACATATTTTCAAGCAAAGATCAAAATAAAGCTAGCGGGGATGGTGGAGGTAAAGATGATTCAAAAGGTGGTGGTGGTGGTGCTGCTGCTGGCGGTGGGAGTGGAGGGGGCGGAGGAGGTGGAGGAAAATCCAGCGACGAAAAAAAGAAAGAGAAAGCAGAAAAGAAAGAACGAGAAAAAAAAGAAAAAGAACGCAAGGAAGAGGAAAAGAAAGAAAAAGAACAAAAAGAAAAAGAACGCAAAGAAGAGGAAAAGAAAGAGAAAGAACAAAGAGAAAAAGAGAAAAAAGAAGAAGAAAGGCGCCGCAAGAGCGCTGATAAACGCAACATTGCAGAAAGGAAAGAGGAAGAAAAACGCGAGAAAGAACGAAAAGAAAAGGAAGAGAAAGATCGAAAAGAAAAGGAAGAAAAAGATCGAAAAGATAAGGAAGAGAGAGACCGAAGAGCAGGTGCAAGGTCTTAATTAATCTTCGATTAAACATCATCATTAAAGGGAATAAGATCAAAATATGACAGCTATGAGAACAACTATGTCAACAACGAAGTCATAGTATCGCATCGGTTTATATACCTATTGACATATACGAGTATTTTATAAGTTCAAAATGTATCGTAAAATTATTAGTGTAAAAAAACCTCGAAATGTAGAGTTTTCAATTTCAATGATACCGTTTCTCGATTATCAGAGCAGCTTTGATAAATGAAAAAAATAGTTTTCTTCAGAACCAGTCGAGAGAGTGTGGTTGAAAAGGCTTTAGCGATCTGTTCTGATTGCAGCTTGACGACGTCTAGTTTTCGTTGCATGTTGAGATGTGCGGCGTGCACTAAGCTGAGCCTAGTGCGTACCTTGACTGTAACCTTGACCATGTAACGTTCACACATTCAACACGCTCGTTGCATGCCTTCCGTCAATCAAAACATGATCCATTTGGTTGCGTGTAATTTGATCTGGACTCAGCCATGTAGCCTTGTGAATGTTAAAGTATTGAAATCTGGTACTACTAACTTCCATGTTCCGGCTTGCGGCGAAATCGATTCCGACGGTTGGGCCAAAGATTCCTTCCTTCCAAATTTTGGCGTTGAGATCGCTAAGCACGATTGTGACATCGTGTTTGCGACAGCGCTCATATAGACGTTCCAAGCGCTCAAAGAACTCATCTTTAGCATCGTCGTATTTCTCTTCCGTCGGGGCTTGCGCACAAATCAGGCTTATATTAAAATATTTAGCCTTGATGTGTATCGCGGCTAGATGCTCGTCAACTGGCGTGAACCTGGAGACGAGGCCACATAAGAAACTACTCACAACGAAACAGCATCCAAAAGCTTGCTTACTCGCATGGCAACTATAGTTGATGTCACAAGATGCTTGTTAAAGCAGCCCCGTCCTATCCATCGGATTTCTTAGATTGCAGTGATGTCAGCCTTGCATCTTTCGAGGAAATCAAGCAGCTGGATATTTTCACCATCCCAATTAAAGTGCGGACATATCCTCAATTCTTATTTCGTTTGCGGGGGTCCTCATCGTAGGGTTCCATTCGAGGCATCCTTTTTGTTTTCATTGGAGATTAATTTAAACGTTGACGGGCCCCAAGCCCAGCACACCATCCCCTAAATAAAGGGGGTGGTTTGCCTTCTTCCGTTAGCTCACCTCTGATCTTCTGTTCAGAGGCTACCCAGGAGATACTAACGGACGTCGTGCACTGCTTGGACCGTTTGCAAAAGAATTATCGTTGACCATTTCCAAGTGAATGGCAGTCAACAACTTTCCTTACAATGTGAACTTCTGCTAACGAATCCCATCTCCCAATTAAGTAAAAGCAAAAAACGTATTTAAAAAATATGTAACATTAAATAATTGCAAGTTTTGTTGAATTCCATTCAAACTAAGCTATGTCCTCTAAAGAATAAGAAAAACTATATAAATATGTTTCATCCAGGTAAGAATAAAGCGCTCAGTCAACTGTATACACCGTATCTTGGAATCGAACACATTCGACTGCAGCATTCTTTCTGGTTTATTATTGACAACATTAACTAAGACGAACTCGTTTTTAAAATTTAGCGATTCTTCTTAGTTCCGTTGTACCATAAATCTTCGAGATAAATCACTTACAGCTTGCATTATTTGCTCCACATAAACATTGGAAAACAGCGCGTGCTATGAACACCTGCTCCACAACCTTGAAAGGACATGACCTAGAAAGCGGTATGGAACACACACACGCACTTCGGCCTGCAAAGGTCAATGATGCTGTGCACTTGTTGGAGCAGCACACGACCAACCGCAGTTCAAGTCGCGTGCTCCAATTCCATTTCTTTCATGCAAACAGGCGATAACGTCTGTCATGCGGGCGTTCGGAGAGACAGACAAATTGTTTAAACGTTGCGACAAAAGTGGAAAACGACGCCCCGCCGGCGGCAACGATTGTCAAGTGGCGGCGAGATGATGAGACCAAACGGAACCAAGGTGCCGCAACACATCCCACGGCAATGGAAAGCATCACTTGATGCACCAACTGCAGCGATGCCGCGCCGGTGTTGACAGTGGAAATCATTGAGACTTTTTATTTGCATGCAACAAGCAGCGAAAAATGCAACTACAACACTGCAAATAAAAGGACTTATAAATAGTCGATAAGACAAGTACAAACATAAAACAATATGTCGGCGGCGGCGGTGGTGGCGCACGCTGCTTCCTTCCTTCCTTTTTATCCTGAATATATGCGCGTTCCTTGTTGCACATTAGCATTGCTCTCACTCTCTTTTAGACACTATTTCTCACTCGCTCAAGCAAGTGATGATCACCAATTGCTTGCGGCACGCGTTACGTTGCTAAGGGGTGATTTGACCGGGTCCGGCCAATACCATCGGCTGCTTTAGCTCTAAAAGGGGTGAGTTGCGTCGAACTGAGGTCGGGCGGGCGTACGACATGCGTTTCAAAATCAGTCGAACGTCGTTCGCGCACACGATAAGTCACGTGCTCAAACTAGCTCCGGTTCAGAACATACAAAAATTTCGAGTTCGAGTGCTAAAAAATTAAATAAAAAGATAGTTTTGTGTCAAGTGAATAAAACAGAAGAAGAAGAAAATTGCAAAACTATTGCAAATAAAAAAATTAATTACTGCGCAAAAATCTTAGTCCAGCATTTACTCGTGTAAAATAAACATAAAGTGTATCAGTCCTTCGTCTTTTATAATCGTATACAATTATTAAAATGGAACACAATATGCATGTCAACGCTCCTCTGCATTGGGGTTATGGTGCACCAATGCCCACCACACCACAAAACCATCATTGGATGCCGCCACAGCCAAGTCAAAGTCTAAAACGAGCGCTTTCCGAAAGCGACTGTGATGAACTTTATTCCGAAGAATCGTCAAAGGAACAGTACGTATTACTCTCCACCGAAACTTTGAGAAAATGTGTTTCCAGAAATATACTAACATAGTCCTCTTTCTCGTACAGAATCTCTCCCAGTGAGGCTGGCAGTTGTCAGTTGATGAGCCGCAAGAAACGACGCGGTGTCATTGAAAAGAAACGACGTGATCGCATCAATTCATCGCTCTCCGAACTGAAACGACTTGTACCGTCGGCATATGAAAAACAAGGCTCAGCCAAGTTGGAAAAGGCCGAAATACTGCAGCTAACTGTGGAACACTTAAAGAATATGCAATCTAAAGGTAAGTTACGTAACTACGATTGATTCGAAAACTTGCTATACTTCAAAGCACCAACATTGATTTTAATAAGGAGTTCCAAATTCTTCCCGAAAGTGAAATCTAGATCAGGCCAAATAAGCAGAAGTATTAAGAAAGAATTAAGATGTATACAAAGGCATTACTTTGGGGCGATTCGAGTATTTTGTAGGGCCAGGAAATAGAGATAGTATATATGAAAAAGTGTGTTACAATGGTGGTGAAGGAAGACATAATGGTTTTATTGTTAAGAGTTACTCCCAAACTACATATGTCTTACACATAAACACATTTTTTAAAATCTTATACGATCCCCCTAATGTGAATGTGGAATAATAGGGGCGCATTCTAGGCTTATTTTAGATATTTAATTCGTGTCAAATTTCGAGTCCTGACTTTACGTTATCAAAAACAAAATAATTTAAGTTTTGTAACATAAAAAAATAGCTCATCAAAATAAACTGACAGACATGTCGAGATGGAACTGGAGTCTCTTACTGGTTTTAGAATCTCTCAAGCAATCCAAACAGTCTTACTTATTTCGCAATGTGTTAAGCGTATACAAATTTTACTGAAAATATTATATTATAGTTCTATATTGGTTTCATATATATTATAAGAATACATATTATGGGTATATAATATACATACATACATAGTATCTTTGTCCAACCACATTCGGACTACAATATCACTGCAAGTGAGTCAATTGGTCGAACCTATTTTCAATATATAGCTAGCAGTACTTTTAAAAGCTTCCTATCTAAAAAAAAATTTTTATTACGCTGTTCCTATAGGGAAAAAGGTATACTAAGTTGGTGCAATAAAGTATATATGTATATTCTTCATCAACATCAGTGTAGAGTCGATAGAGACATACCCGTCAACAACTAAAGCAAAGTCAAGCTCGCAAAAGCTAATTTTACTTTCGGATACACCGAAGTTAATGTTTTCTATTGTTGGTAAATATCATGGTCGCTTCAGAAACCATTTGATTCCCGCAGAACTGCAATTGATTAGCATATGTCTATGACTCGTATTATTCCAAAGGAAGAATAAACAATAATAACCTGTTGACTCAATCAAAACGCGTAATTGCTGGGAAAGTTTTTTTATAAATCGCGGTCCCACGCTGCTAAGAACCCGCTATATAATTGAGAAGATCCCACGGCATATCAAACAACCACCATTACTAACACCACCACCACCCTCCTTGATTATGAATTGTGCTTTGCTTAAATGCAATTGAGGCGCTAAACAATGCCAAACTACTATCAAAAACACCCCGTTTACGCTTCTTTGCCGTGTCAAGGGTGGTTTTATTTTCCAACGATACACTTTGTCCTTAGTTCGGCGTGGGAAACGCAAATTCAGTAGTTTCACTTGGTTATTTCGCTTTTTATTGTACGTATTTAGACAGCTTATTGACTTTCATCGCTTCTTTCTCCTCCTCCACCATTGCAGGTCTCGACTCGCTAAGCTATGATCCGCAACGTTTCGCAATGGATTATCACATCATAGGCTTTCGCGAATGTGCTGCAGAAGTTGCACGCTATTTGGTCACCATCGAGGGCATGGATATACAGGATCCTCTGCGTTTGCGGCTCATGTCTCACCTGCAGTATTTTGCGCAACAGCGCGAATTGTCAGCTAAGAGTAGTGCCATTAGTCCCGGTGGTGGCTGGTCTTCAACTGCGGCGGCCGCATCGAACAGCGTATATCAACCAAATTGCGCCGCCACACCTTACTATCCAAGCAGCGCATCGGTGCATTCGTCAAGCACCTCGTCCTATGTGCCAAATCTGCCGACGCCCATTCATCCGTATCCCTCGCTCAGCGCTTCGCCTAATGCCAGTAATATGCAACAACAACAGCAGCAGCAGCATGCAAGTCATCACATTGTAACCCGTTCGAGTACGTCAAGAGCGGCAAATGAAACAATGCCGCCGCAACAACACGAAACTCAAGCGCAAGTGACACAGCAACAACAACAAACAAATAGACACGAGCCAACGCAACATCAGGCAACCTCATCATCTGCGCAGGCGCAAGTGCAACAGCAGCAGTCACAATCACAGCGGCCGCCACAACACTATACACATGAGCATACGGACCATCAGGTGCCCACCTACATCGAACTCACCAATCAGAATACCTCACATGCCGCCACACTCTCCACCGCTCATGTTGTCGCCGCGCACTCCTCTGCACCATCGATTGCCGTGGATAGCCTTGCCTACAGCAGTGCTACACACTATCCTGTTGCTGGTGGACCAGATTACAATAATCCCAATGCCAGCTTACAATATGCCACGCCAAATGGCTCGAAACCCTATCGTCCTTGGGGCGCTGAAATGGCCTATTGAAGGGTCTGCCATTCAAATCGAATCTAGTCATTGAACCTTGTGTGATAAACGAGCATTTAAGAGATCTACAAATATTTTTTATATTATATATAGACACTATTTTTATATGAAACTCTATACAAACTTACCATTAGAAATCACAAATTTACAAAATAGAAAAGCCTTTAAACATTTATAAAAAATTTGCTCCATTTTGATAGAATTAAATTTTATTAAGAATTTTCTTTCAATATTGTGTATCCAATTAAACTAAGTTCAGTAGTTTATTTTAAGTTAATAATATTATAGTAAGTCATAATAAGTAATAATTCTACTTACATATGTATATACGGTCAAAAGTCTTTTTTATAAATATATGGCAAAAAATTTAAATATTGAACCCTTTGTAGATAAAAAGGTTTTTTGTATGGGAATACCAATATCTCAAATATTGTGGAAATAGGCCACATAAATACCCACAGAACGACACAAACTACGAGACTCAAACTGATCGCCTATATAGGTCCAAAAATGTTGCGAAGAATATTTATCTCGTAGGCTCGCCATGTCTTGTTATCTGATTCAATCACGGTCCATACTTTTGCGTCATCCAGCAAGACTAGCAGCGTTTGTAGATCTTGCAGATTTTAAGCATTCGAATGAGGGCTTTACTACTAATTTGCGTGATTATTCGCCTGATATCCGGGCGGACTTTCATTTCAGATCCTAGGTAGAGGAAGTTATCTACAACACTAAAGTTTCTCCATCGTCACAGACCTTCCAAGAGCCGATGACGACGTGTGAGAAGATACCAAGTAGTTCCTGTTATCCTCATTCGCACCCTCTCAAATTCAGGACTCAAAGACAGAAAAATTTAATCAAAATCGGTCCAGCCGTTTAGAAGGAGTTCAGTGTCATACACTGACGGTTATTTCCCAAAAGGCTACCCACGTTGACCCCCAAAGGGGTCAAGCCCATTGAGCCCGGAAAATTTCATATTTTTAAAAGTTAATATGATTTAGGCAGGCGACTTTGGCCGGAAAATTTAATATTTTGAAGCGCTCTCCTCGGCGATTCTCAAAAGTTGATATACCCGAGCTGATTTGATAGGCCTAAGACCTTCGACGGTGGTCGATTTCCCCCTTCTGGTGAATTCCATCACCTGTGAGGATTCCGCGACCAATCAACTGGGTGACTCCGCCAACTGGGAGGATTCCTCGACCTAGGTATTCCTCCACTTGAGGATTCCTTCACCTGGGGAATTCAATGACCTGGGTGATTCCACCACCTATGAGGATTCCTCCACCTGAAAAGATTTCTCCAACTGAGAGGATTCCTCAACCTGAATATTCCTTCACCTGGATAATTCATTCACCTTGGTTATTCCGCCACCTGGGAGGATTCCTCCACCTGTGGGATTCAATCACCTGGGTGATTCCGGCATCTTGGGGATTCCTCCACGTGGGACGATTCCTACTCCTGGGGGATACCTCCACCTGATGGAATCCTCTATCTGGTGGAATCCACCACCTCGGAAGATTCCTCCACCTGGGATATTTCTTTACCTCGGGCATGCCTTCGCCGGTAGGATTCCTTTGCCTGAAAACTTCCCCACCTTGGGAATTCCGCCACCTGGAAATTCCCTCACCTGTGGATTGACCCACCTGATGACTCACCACCTAGGAGATCGATTGTGGTTGGTAACGCTTTCCTCTGCGATTCACATAAGTTGATATTATATATTTATATTAACACGTTTACCAAATATCATCCCCTTAGCTTAAATAGATGCAAAGATACTTCGATTTTGGTTTATCGCTTACCGCCTCCTCCGATCTTGAATAAATTATTATAAAACCAATTCTATTATATAAAAAAAAATAATCTAAATCGGTTGACTTTGAATTACATGTTTGAACTGTTTCATCCAGTAAGCCATTTGAATTAATTTAAATTTCCGAAAAGTATCCTACACGCCTTTGACATTATTGTTTCCTTAACTTTCTCAATATTCGTGATAAAATCATTTTAAAAAATTTGAATTCTGTTCGGAAATTCTGCAATTTGAAAAATTTGTTGTTTAAAATGGACAATTTGAATAGCAATTTGAAGGCAAAAATTTGCCAACCTCAAACATCCGTATACAAGGAGCTGATGAATATTTACCAGCAAAGAGGTAAAATAACATTCACTACATGAAATTTGAAAATTAATCTCACGTTTTTTTTGTAGCCGTTCAACTACCTAAGCTTGGCGCTCCACACAATGTGCTGATGTTGTATAAACATCTCGACACGAAATGGCCTTCGTACATACTCCAAAAGTATAAAATGCTAGCGAGCATTCATTTCTACAAGAATCAACGTTCCGATTGTACTATGCTAAAACGTATGCAACCCAACATATTATGTAGCGGACTGCTTTGCGCTGATTGTAAAGGATACTTGCCACTCAGTCTCAATTGCGGCGCACCTATGAGATGTATTAGCTTCTCCATGATGTCTAACGATATTGTACAAAACCAAAAATTGTTTGTCAAGCCGGGCGAGTTCTTGCAAAGAATGTTCCTTACCAAAAATGTGAAGCTTTTCTCGACAGGACTATATCGCTCGTTCGTCTCATTGCGCAGCACACCCAATACTATGATAAGTTTAATGTTGTTCGAGCAAATGCGTCTGCGATTCAAAAATGAATGAAAGCCAGATAAGACTTGATATAAATTCTTGTAAACATGTATAAACAAATTTCTTGTTAATTAATTGCAATCTATTGATCTCTCCTGTCTCGTTCTATACAATTAAAAATGACAATAATATTTTATGTAGAAAAAAAACCGTTCACGGAAGGTCAATAGTAGTAGATTATTTGATTTCTTCCTATTACTACCTCAAGTTTGTATTCATCAATAATGTGTCCTTTCATATTCATTCTATTCTCGAAGTTAACACTTGAGAAACTTTGCTCTTGGAGAAATACGAATGGTGTTTTTTTTTTTTTTTTTTTTTTTCTTTAGCTTGAAACCTGTTTGAAGTATTTTCTGAATGGATCACAAAAAAGTAGCAATCAATGCCAGTTGATGAGTTTTAAACGTGTTGTGCGTCTAGTTTCTCTAATGTTTTAGTGCTTGTTAAATTTAAATTTGAAACTCGCGCATGCATTCATCTGGAAGTGAAAATCGCGCCTAATGAGTGACGGCTCGTATGGTCAGTCGCTGTGGTCAGTAGCATTCAGCTTCCGAATATTACTTCGCGCATAAAATTATTTAAATATTATGTTAAAAAAATAAATTAACATAAATACTGAACTAATCCGTACAGACACAAGTCGCAACTTGCAACCCCCAAACCGTATACTAAAATTAAAAGAACAGGGTTTGTTCTGACCCGCCGATTTTCCGGTCAAACGCACGAAAATGACGCCAATAAATATACAACAAAAATAATTTTAAGAATTCAATATAACCCTGAACAAAATATAAGTTGCTGAAATGTAAAAAATTTTAGGTGATCTACTTGACCAAGTCTCATCAAAAGTAAAAAACCTTTACCACTGTGTAATCATCGATATTAGATATGGTTTACGAAATTCTACAAAATGTTTACATCGTATTAATAAGAATTTTCTCCGAGTACGACATAATCACGGAAATGTTTAAAGCATTCTGAGCCACAGGACTCATCAGTTCAAGAGATAATGGAGAGTGTGAAGAAGAGTAAAGTTAAGCGCATAAAAAAATACTATTTCAAAAGGTTAATAATTAATAAACATCATTATATGTGCCAAATAATGTGACCCAAAAAAAAATATATAACATTCAAATATTTTGTAAAATTTTTTTTTTTTTAATTTGATTGAATTAATCAAATCATTACAATATTTATCGCATTTATTGCGTATGAATCTCCACTGAGAATTAAAGGCAACAATACGTGAGAGCTCGCGTCGATTAACCTTCCCACATAATGTAATGTACCAAAGATCTGAGCAAAAGTCACCCCCGAAGTATGGTACAACTTCCAATCAAAACCATTTGAAATTTCAGTTGAAAGTTCAAGCTCAGTACGACGCGGTTCGTTGCACGGATTACTCAAACAATCAGCTAAAATATTATATTAGAGCATAAATATTACATTATGTTCTATACAATGTATCGGGGTGAACACCATTTACATGCGCGAGATGTATTTGAAGGTACTATTGCGCGCTCAGACATCGATATTTTTTTGATATTTTTGGTTGGTTTTTATTGCGGTTTGAGTTAATTAAGTGGAATATTTGCGCGATTTCTAATGGATTTTCTCGATTATATTTCCATATGTGAATATCCTTTGACATAAACGGCACTTGTCGTAGTGTGTAAGCCGAATGTGTATGTTCTTTTGTGTATCCTTGCCGCGTTTAACATTTATAAACATTTGGAGTGCATAATTTATGCACAGGTGGCTGTTGTGTTTGTCATATTCTCGCAAATGTCAAACACATTTTTGTTTTTACTGCCGTTCCAAGTATATGGTGCATGACGGGTATTTGATGCATGGACTCGAACTGAATGTGAATACATATTCTATTACTTTCATTAAATTTTAACTCGCTAGAATCATGTTTTTATGGAGCGTTCTGCATATGAGTGACATTCATAGCTGCTAGAAGTAGGCACAATCCATTTTTTTTTTCTTATTTCAGAAAGAGATTCGTGCGCGAAGGTGTTAAGTTTTATAAGACTCAATCCCATGTATATTAAACTTTGACCATTGAATTGAGTATAAAAAATAACGCAAAACATTTCGCATAAAGGATTTTTTTTGGAAATAAATTTTGTGCCAAACAATTCTGACAGCCTTTTAATTCGCACGACCTGATTTTAGCGCAACTAAGAAGTGTCAAATAAAAACAGATGCATGGAAGCGAGTTATCGCATGAACGTAAGGAAACCCATTTAATAATCATCAGCATTCGTAAAAGGTTGAGAAGGAAACATAGAGCGACACACTTCTACACAGAGCGACAATCTTTTACACAGCTGCTAAGTTGTCATGGGTGAACTCCGTAGACTTTAGAAGTTCGTTACTGGTCTTACATAAGTTTGTGATGACTATCTCCAGGGCTGTATGAATCAATGCTTTGCGAGGGTACCGTACGACCTTCACTATGTATCGCGAATTCATTCAATTTATTCTTAGTTCTTATACTATTCTACTTATTTCTTTATTAAAATAATCTTTTTAAAAATATTAAAAAAACGTTTTAATGAAACCAATCATAAGAATAATTTAATGACGGGTATATCTAAATGTGCGTTAACGTAAAATTTATGATTCATAGCTATTTTTTTTAAATTACGGTCTAAATCATCCTGCAGGTAGCGGTTGGGGATCACGCTTAACTTTAACGTTGTCCGCATACATCGGAAAAGTAACAAATTCTCAGTGTCAGATATTTTTTAAAGAAATCGGTACAATGACCACTACATAGACTATAAAATTATAAACATTTAATTGTAATTAAATGATCGAATATCTCTGAACTATTACAAAAACGGAGACATTCATGACCAGCAATAGAAAACTAAAAATAAATTACGCTCTTAAATGAAATTCTCTCTATTGCACTCTCTTCGTTCCTGCTTTTGAAAAAATATATACATATTTTACTTGAAAACATGTCAATTGATTATTAAAACATATTTTGATAATTCCACAAAAAATAAATACAAAAAGAAATCAAAGCAGACGTTCTTAATAATTATGCTTTCTGCTTTAGAAATACCAGCAATGCGATTGATTTCTCTTAGCTGCAGATTTAAATTTAAAATGATGTAACCAGACACAGACAAGCAACAGTTCTTTTCCGACATGTAGTTCAAATAAACGCGTCAGTCTTCCAGAAATTATTA
Source organism: Leucophenga maculata (assembly GCA_035044805.1). Taxonomy (NCBI): domain Eukaryota; kingdom Metazoa; phylum Arthropoda; class Insecta; order Diptera; family Drosophilidae; genus Leucophenga; species Leucophenga maculata. The sequence continues at coordinate 733,319 of JAWNNP010001183.1, forward strand.
AAATGATTATATGTTGATTTTGTGTAGCATGAAAATTATAATATTGAGTTAATTAGATACACCGTCAGATACGAAATACGGCACGTCATTGTTTAGTAAAAAGCAGAACCGATGTGGTGGTCTGGGGCCACCGTGTCATTTTTGTTGCGTCGTCAGTGCGAGCGTTGGACAAATGAGCAGAGAAAATTGTTTATACTACGGCAAACAATGCAAAAGAGTACGAAAAGTAAGTTTAAGAGACAACTTGGAGACACTTTATTACTTAAGAAATACAAAATGATATAAATTTAAAACACTCTGAATTGGGTTGTATAAATGTGGCTGCATTCATAAACTATCAAAAAAAAACAAAAAACGTTAGTGCCAAGGCACGTGATTACTGATGGCTCCCTTTTTGTAGTACTTTGCGGTTGCGGCTGCTGCTGCGGTAAAATTTGATGCATCATGCAATGCCGGTTCATATGTGGGTCCGCTTGCATCGGCCTTAAGCACTGCTGCACATTTCCAATTTCTGCTATAGTTCATGCGCCAAATGCGCACGCAACCATCATCACCAGTGGATATAAGCATGGTGGCAAGCATATTCCAGCATACGCGCCACACTTGGCAATTATGATCGGTGAACTTGACGGTTTGCACATCCAATTTCGTATTGCCGGTTGCATCGCTGCAAGTGTTGCAAAACATAAGAACTTGGCTTACAAATCTCTGAGCAAAATACTTACGCCTCGCCGCGTATATTCACAATGTATAGATCTTTGCTGGCAACTGCAAGTATGTGAACGGTGCGTCCCGAAGAAGGAGCAAATGCCAGATCGGTAACGGGATCTGTTATATCTTCTATTGTATCCACTTTAGCGCATTTGCGTCCATTATCATTGTAACCGAAAATGAACACTTTGCCAGTAGGCGTTGCTGTCTCATCGCTGCCAGCCTAAAATACAAACGTTTCAGTATAACTTTTAGGTTAATTTTTTTTTGGTACCTAATACGCACCGCCAAAAGTTGTGGTACCATGTACGTCGAAGTATTCCACGAAAGACAACTCAGCGGCAGTTTATTGTTTATTTCATGCTGCACAGGCCACTGTGAAAGGTTCATAATATCCGGCGCCTCATAAATGCGTATAATGCCATCAGCCGATGCGGTTGCCAGCAGCAGTCCAAGATATTTTGGCCCGAATTCGACATCTGTGACACTTGTGCGTGAATCTACTAGTGTGGTGCGACGTAACCAGCGCCGTGAAGGTCCAGTTGTTGCATTTGTGCCTGTGGCAGGCTTTTCGCCAAGTACTTCCTCCCAAACTGAAGCTGTGCGATCGAACGAACAAGTAGCAAGAACTTGCCCGAACTCTGGATGCGCCCAAGTTACGCGCCATATTGAACCAGAATGTGCCTTCCAGCTGCTAGTCACCTTCCACTTGCCAAGTTTGTCTTCGTCCCAAATCTGCGTATAGAATAAAGAAAAACAATAAAATGGGCGCCAAAAGGTGAATTTCAACAGCGGTTACCTTCACTGTTTGGTCGCTGGAGCAGGTCGCCATACGCTTGCCATAATAATCAAAGACAACATCATGTATCACATCACGATGGTCAGCCAAGATCTGGTCTACCTCAAACATATTTATATTTATATATGAAATTGTTTATTTCTTAAATCAGCGAAAGATAGCGAGTTCAAGTGCGACAGAGAGCGAGAGAGCCGCTAATCGATTAACGGACCGACTAACAGGAAAATCGGAGTTCCGTCCGATTAACGGTCCGATTATTTTGAAGTCGATTTCGATTACTTTAAGAAACCGATAAGTTTGTTATCTCCATCGCGTTCACACATACTGTTTTCTTTGGCAACATATAGAAGAGGTGTTACTGCTGGTGTTAAGTGTTTTATATTTATTGTTAAAAATCATAAAAATAAATAAAGATTACTTAGTGAAAAGCAATGTGCTTACAGCTTTAAAAGCGCAGAAAATATGGATACAAATCACATGTGAATTACACTCCCACTAAGATTTGCAAATCGTTCAAGTTAAACAAACTCAACAACAAAACCAATTCCAATTGGCACCGGAAAAGAACAGTTATTTCAAAAGGAATAAAAATTGCTAGAAAGAAGAAACGCACAAAATTGCACCCGAAAATGGAGAAAAGTGAGTGCATTTTACTTTAACTTTCCACTGGCGGTTGTTCACCTTTTCCCTAATAAACTCTTATAGTCGTCCATCAGATGCCCTATAAATGCACAAACCAAAAGTGAATCAAAAGCATAAATTATGCTTTTAATTGAATTTAAGTTTTGCGATGAGCTGATGTCGTCTTATCAATTTAATCAATGTGATGTGATGTTTTTCTTTCGCTCCTACAAAAAAAAATACGGAAAAAGAGCATAATTTGGGTACAGCTCTCTCATTCGCTCTCTTTGGGTCTCGCTGATTGCCGCCTGACCTTGATTCCTATTGGACTCAACATATCGCGCCATTCTCTGTATGTTTGTATTAGTGTATCTGTGGCGCGGCATTTCGGTATGGATGTGCAGCGTGCAACAAAAATCTAATCAGAAAGAATTACCACCTGTGCCTCAAATTTTCCCAACAAGTATTTATGATTTTACTTTAAAACACCTACCGGCAACTCTAAAAATTGAGTATCTTTTATATCATCTTATCTAACCAATACTGATATTATAAAATAAAATCTATGAAGGGGTGTGCGGGTTTTCTATTGAGAAATTCCCACAATCTAAATTCGATTTCAATCAAAATATTTCGTGTTGTAATTTAGACTCGGGACATCATAAAAGCTAATTGTTCAAGAAGTTGGAATGATATTGAAACACTTCACGTAGGTAACTCTATAAGTTTTAAGCACTAACCAAAAAAAGTTCAAAAAATCAAACATAGAAAAAGTGTGTTTTAAAAGCATAATACACTTAATCAGATGTACGAGGGTAGGTCTTTTATGTTTCAACATAGAAATATTTTGCGCATACATCATCGAAATAGCCTGAACGAATGATTGTGATTTCCCCAAAAACTTTATGCTTGAGTTAAATTTAAAAAAAAATTATTAATTAATTTAGAATGAATTTTTTATATGGATGGGAAAATACATAAAAACATTTTTTAGGTCGATTTCTTTAAATAATTAATTTGCTTCTTCACAAATGAATTAATATTAACCGAGCTTAGATACTTCACAGATAACTTTATCTGATACACGAACAGTTAAAACTTTGTGAAGAATTCTATTTCGGTTTAATAGATTTGTTAGTTGACATGGAAACAGAGCAATTCGTTTGATTTGATAAGCTTTTTGAAGTCACTTATCAAAACGTTTATTGCTTTTTTTGTATATGTTTCGGTTTTAAGTTTTTAAAAAACATTTAAAATATTTTTATTTATATAACTTGTACAAAAATTCTACCACTTCTACCTTCTTTTTAACAGAATCCAAGAATGCTTCTTATGCTTTATGTTTATTTCTCTATGGCACTTTAGAGACCAATAATCATGCGAGAGATGACATTAATCAAAATTCAAACAAATGCAATACTGTAAAAAAATAAATTCGACAAATTAAGAGATATATCATTGTATATACATATAGTTAAAAATCATTTTTGAGTTTCTGTTATCATGTTTTATTTCGAATGAACATTTAGGATGTATAACAATTTAAATAGGTTAGCAACCAACCAATCTCACTGAAATGTTTAGATAAGTTCTTTGTTACAGTCGGAGTTTTGTTTACTTTTTAACAATTCCTTGCTTATTTATAATTTCTTTTCTCTTAAAATTTTTCACAATAAAACTAATTTCATGTTAATTTTCAGCTCAATTCGAACAGTAAAAATTATTTATAATTGAATTCCGCAGTTTTAATTTATGCAAAGATAAAAACAATCAAACTGCTAAATCACATACGTTAACCTTGACATTGATATGAATTGACATTAATGGCACATGTAACAAGTAAAGAGCTTGATTATTTTTTAACCTATTATTCATAGTAACCAAATTTTTTTAATAGTAGGTACACACTGTACCAGATATCTGGCAAGAATCTGATTTTTTGTTGTTTAAAATATCTGACACCGTCTGAGCTTGCCTTAAGAAAAGCCAAACTATATAATATATCAAACTGATTTGCAAGTTAGTAAATTTTAAGATAGTTTTGCAACAGTTGAGTTGGTTGGGTTTCGATTTCGACGTCATAGCTATATACACATGTTTCTTCACCATTCATACAATTTTAATAAAACTAAAAATGTAATAATTACTTAGAAATTTGAAAAATCTCCTTCTAAAATTGACTTGTACAAACGTTTGCACAGTTTTAATAAAATCTTTTACCTCTACAGTGTAGAGTATAAAAATCGGAAGATTTTTTTCTTATCAATTTCTAATGTCGCGGTTGGTTTCGCCGGGAACGCTAATTCGTATATTTGTAGATTGCGGCGCACGCAAGTCGCATGCGCCCGTCGAATGAATTGATTAACATTAAATATTTTATTCAAGTACATGCAAGACATGCAAAATTGCGTCTAATCGATTTGTAAAAAGGTGCACTTATTCAGCTTGACGTCAAGATGCTTTTGATAGTAGGCAGCTGATTGCTTGTAACCTCGCGCTGTAATTCGATGATCTGGCTTGAGCTACTGATGTAGCTATATACATATTTCATAACCAAAAAAAAAATCGCACTAACCTTGTCATTGACATTGATATAAATAAAAGAAAAGTAGGATCATGAAATAGCTGAATAGATTATCTACGGCGTTATTGTATTTGTTTTTGTTTCAGTTTTTGGTAATTAACTTTGATTCAACCTATTATTTTATTTAATATGTTGCTGTTTGCATTATTAGCTGCTATAGAGCAATTTTATTCAGCGCTTTGTAATTATTTACAGAATACATATAGGAGTTCAAGTCAACTTTAATATTTTCCGTTTTCTATACTTTTAGAAAAAGCGCTTAATGATAAATATTTTTAATTAATTCTATGAGACAATCCAGTCTCGTTCGTCCATCTTAACATCTATTTTTCACCAACCACTAAACTTGCGGCGTAGCTTCATGTTTTTTCCGTGTTAGATCAATTTCTCGTACGATGCTTAAACTCAAGTATTACTGAAGTTGTAACACAACATTTTACATCAAATATCCAGAAGAATATTCGCATTTTTTTTAAGTTAACCACAAAAATGCTGCCCTACTGATGAAATGATGCTGACTACGTAGATAAATATTCATACATATAATATACATATGTATATATGTGTACACATATTATGTATTTTAATAAATGATCATTTTAGCTTATTAAGCACGACTTTTTTCTTTTGTATTTTTTAAAAGTGATTTTTATGTGTTTCTGTGTCGCGTCAAAATACACCGCCACCGTTGTGCCCTAGCCTGCGTGCACCGACATCATCGACCTCTCGAGCGATTAACATACGAGCGCTTCGCAACCTGTGGATGATTTTAACATAAACAGCGTTTAGCAACTGGAATCAGATAGAGGTGCGGAACGGTGTCCGACGTTCACAATCGCAAATGAATCGAATCGCACTTGGCAGCGAACCGTCGACAACATTTAGAGTCAGTTGCTGTTCAAACGTCGGACATTATAGTTGCGTAGAAAATCGTGCGAAACGCGTTGCTCCAACTGTCACCGTACCGAGCAAAGAAGCGCGTTCAGTTTATTTAAATAGTCAAAAAAAAAAATAAAATTTAAAGAGAACTGTAGAGACAAGTACTAGCATAAATTTTAGAACACCAGAACAATTTACAAAATGTTCCGTTCGATGTGTTAAACTGTGGTAAAACATAAAAATATGAATTAGTGCTGTGAATTAGTGCAATACATTTTTGTGCAAGACGAGAGTTTGCTTTCCAGGAAATAAATTAGAATTTTGCATATTTACAAACATTAAATAACAGCAACTTATTGGACTCACAACACCTTTGGAATACAACATTCAAATTCTAACAAATTATATTATCGCATTTCTCGATCATTTTCAAATTGTGTCATTAACCAAAATAATATAAGAAGTTATTTGTGTATTGCACATATCTGCCAGACTTGGGGTTTTCAGTAAACTTTGGCAATTTTGACAATTGATAAGACAAAAAAGCATCACCTCAGTTTTTGTATAAACACTACAAATCATACGATGTAATTATTAAATACTTTGAAAATAGATTACTAAACGCATAGAAGTATTTCGTATTTCTTTAAAAGATAAAAAAAATTAAACTAGTATTGTAATTTTCCGCACCCCAATACAGGTCTGCACGTTTTTATTGCTATAAAGAGTCTAGTTCACTGACAGTTTTCCTTGAATCTTTGTTTTTGTTTTCTTTCATTTCCAGATCGCAATGGTCCCTTTAGTATAACCGCATGACTGGGTACCTAATATTACTTATCTTAATTAAATCTCCTAAATAGTTTAAATATTCCAGGCATTCCAAAGCTAGCTTAGAATTGAGTGAGATTGATAAGTGCTCTGGCATGTGCATGGTATCCATCTTTAAAGAGTAGAATTTAACTTATAAACGATATTGTCGCATTCCTTACGATATTGTATACGGTTTTTTTTTTTTTTTTTTTTCATGTGGCATGTTGATCGAATGTTACCCCAAAATAATTAAACTCTTTAGAGAATTCTACTAATATACCATCTGCATATACAATTTTGAGCGCTTTCAAATTTGTGCTTGGGAATGGGACAAAAATAATGCTCAACCTTTCATTGCTGTTGCAATGAATTTTAGCCCTGCAGACTAACGCTATGTCAACTCAATAAACTTGTCATTAAAACACTTGCCTGTGAGCATTCGATAGCTCACCAAAACCAATCTCCACAGGAAACGTTTTGTAGCTACCTTGATATCTTTAAGAGATACAGACTCAAAACATTTGTTATCCGAAACTTAAAAAAATTTTTTTTAAATACATATTGTATAAAAATTAAAATTTAAATGAGAAGACTAAAAGATTATAGTATATAATGTCGCAATAATTCCGATTTTAATCATGTTGTGATATATAGAGTATTTTTAGGGCGGCTTAGATATATATTGATCATTTCAACTATATTTTTAATACCAATCACATAAAGGATGCGTCATAGACCCCATTTAGTATATATGTACATATTCATAATCAGCTCGCCAAGACGTGTCAATCAAGCAATGTCTGTCATCTGCCTGTTATAGACTTTTGGGGCACTTTAATATAAACATAACATATTTAATAATGGGTGTGATTTCTCCACATTTAGGGGTAGTAGCCCCATACAAATCCAATATACTTTGAATTTGTATATGAAAACTTTTTAGTTACAAGCAATATTAACTTAAAATACTAAATCGTAACTTTTTATGAACAACATACATATTTAGGGTCGGTTTCCGGATAATATACAGTATAGCTTTTAAGCTAACTTTATAGCTTTTGGGTAAACACTTTGAAACATCGTGTGAAGTGTATTCATACTTCGGTAACAACAAAGTTTCGGTTTTTTATATTTTGAGAAGTTTTCTTAGATTAAATTATTATATCCTGCTTGACAAATGTATTACTTCCAATTACAAAAAATCGTAAATGAAGTTAAACCAATAATAAAAAATTAAGCTAATGAAAACATTTTATTGCTATTCGTACAATCAGTCTTATTCATAAAAAAATTAATTTAGAGTTTCCTTTTTCCAAATTTTACGAAATATGTAGGAAAAGTCAGCTCTAAATTGATTAGTTTTATTGAAAGAGTATCAAAATAAACAACATAAACATTCAAAAAATAAAGTAATAAATATATAAATTGTAAATATTTTTTATCAATTCATAAAATATACGGTATAGGGTTATATATGGAATATCATATCGGTTAAATAGCCTCAAGTGCTACGCTGGCAAATCGTATGATTCTGATTAACAAAACTTACAAAAACACGACCAGAAATAAGTCAGGCAGTGATTAATTTTTTTTCCAAGCTGTATGGCGTGTGTTGATACCACGTGTCGTCTACATACAAATCTTACAATTTAGGCAAAAAAAACTGCTTTATCATATCGTCATAGAGAGCTGTATTAACTATTATAACCTGCCCTACTGCGTTTTTGAGAAACAATGGTCCGTTCGTAACAATAAAGTACATATACAGCACAAGCTTCGTGTATTGATGCAATTATTATTTTTCTTGGTTCCAATGGGCCAATTGACTTTAATGGAATGCCTTTAATTGTGCTACAGCATAAAATATATAGTTTAAAAATTCAACACGCTTATATGCCATCTCTAAATGGCTGCAGGGTATAAAAAATCAGAATAAAATTTAAACAATATGCGCAATTTAGTATACTTTGTGTGCTTTAGTATGTATGTATATAAATATGTATTTTTAATGCAGAAATCATTGACCTCTCCTATGCAAATTAATTTTCATTCTTCGCTTTTGCCCGCTAAGTTGTTTTTTTATTTTTTCTGGTATTTACACATGGTCAATGTTTGAACATTGTACCCCGGTAATGGATTGATTTGGTGCAGTTTTAGTTTTAAAGGTTCACATATGTACGAGTAAATATTTATGTAAATGACAGAAACACGTTTTTTTCGTTTGTTTTGTTTAGATTACTGTACTACATTGGTCAAATTGAACCGGTTCGGCTTTTTAATATATGAGTATATTTACTAAAAATTCAAAACTCTTGTTGTTGCACTTAAAAATGTTTTGTATTGCATCTCAGAATTTAACTCCATATATCTCAGTACATACAGCAGTAATATCTTTCATAATTTAGTCCACTGACGTCCAATATTCGTATGCCGGCTGATGTTTTCCGTTTTATTTATGACTCTGGCTATTTTTGCGTTTCTACTCAGAGTATTTTTTGGTCGAGGCCAAGAAAATACAACAACAAATTCTACCAGTGAGCATGACTTCTAAGTACTATAGAAATAAAACAAAGTTGTAAAATCTATTGTTATTATTGTTATAATTAAATTTTTTTTTTTAATCTAATCTTATATTGCAGACAATTCAAGTACGATCGCGGCAACAAGCACAACCAGCACATCAACAAAGGCTACCATAAAAAAGGTACAATTCTCCAACGAAAACCTTAAAGTGGAGAACACACTGAGTGACAGCCTTAAGGATTGCAGTCTAGTTGATTTGAAGAGCCTTAATCACAATAATAATCAGAACAGTAATCATAAAATCAACGGCAGCAGTAGCTGCAGCCATAACAACAACATGAGTAATAGCACAACACCAACAAATGAACGTCCGAGTTTTCTCGTAAGTCATATCATTTGCTTAATAAAACACATTTAATTTAATCTAATTATATGTATTTATATATGAATTAATTGCACCTTACAGGTGGGCGATGAAATCGACGAAAAGAATGCTCAAGATGCCGGCGAAGCTGTTGATGAATTTCCACAAAAAATGCAAAATGATATGCGACAGAATGGAGATATATCCGAGCGCCGCAAGCGTCTGAGGTAATTACGTGGAACTTGACTCGAAACAAGTGAAAACTTTTACTTTGGAAAAACTGTAACAGTTATTGAAAATTGTACGCTCAAAAGTCTCAATTTCATTAGATTTTCAATATAGATATCGATATATTGTATTGGAATGCATAAAATCCTCTATCAAATTCAATTGTTTTGTGAGCTGTTCTGAACAAAAATACAAGTTTAAAGATTCGGTTTCTTGCTGAACTAGTTCTATTTCCCTTAATTTGTGTTTATGGCGCAGTCAAAACTTTTGGCTTTTTGAGTGTAGCATTCTTCCGGTTCCTTCAATGTATCTTTAGCATAATTTATGTTATTGGAAATCACCTATTATTGTGTACATTTTTTTTAGTTTCGTTTTGCATGAATTTAGTTTCTCTAAGTTTTCTCTGCTTAGAGAAACTTTCTTTAAGACAGACAATCTCGTCTTGCTGAATCTTGCTGTTGCATATATTCTGATATAACAATATACGCTGATAGAAATAGATTTTTATAACAATTTTATTTTATAGTGGGATTCGATCTGTTATAGTCGAACTTAATTAGATTTGGATACAAAATGCACCTACTTAATCTGGTATGCAGTTCAAAATTTCTGTATTTGATAGCTTAACTCCAGGTTTCAGTTAAAACCCTCTATGGCTATATTTAAAAAAAAATCTATAAATGAAAAATTCTTAGTATATTTCAATTTTTTTTTATCTTGTGTCTTTAAAAAAGTTGAGTATACAAGAATAGAAGCTATGTGCCGTATTAAAATTATCTTTCGGTATATATAAATGACAGCTTAAAGATTTATATTTTATTTGTTGTAGCTAAGTTAATTACTCTTCAGGGATATCATTTTCAAAATTGAGTTTTTGATTTCTCCTTTTAAACAGGCTATTAAAATTTCGTATATAAATGACAAAAATAATCCAGTCAGTCATTTTTAAATCGATATAGTTATAGTTCTATAAATGTCTGTAAATGCAATAATGTAAATGATGCAGATTTCTCCTTATGTCATGCTTCGTTTTGTATAAAGTTGTCATTTAAATAGCACCACAAAATATATTTTTTTTAAATTTGTATTTCGGTTCCTTTGAATAACATATCAAAGTCTGAAAAAAATTAATAAGAAAAACCTATATATGCATATTAGTGATACATAAGAAATACTGTAAAACCAAGAACGTAATATACAAATGGAAATGAATTTCGAACAATATGTCTCAGAATTACTTTGTTCCAACCGAACCATTCAGTAAGTTAAAATTACGACGTAGAAGTTGTTGGGTTAGCATAACTTAAAGATCTGCTAACTTATTAATATGTTCGTTAAAACAAGAGGTCAAACTGAATAATTGGCAACAACAATACATAATTAATTCACACATTTATATACATATGGCTTGTATATTTACGTACGGAGTGGGCTCGACACGAAAACAACAATGCGCAAACGCCACAAAACAGGTGATATCAGCTTTCGACAAAACAACAACTACTGCGAAGACGAAAAGCAAAGCAGAAAGACCGTAAACTAAGTGTGTACAAATATAAAGAGTGTTCCATTTAGACGTGAGGTACTTTGTTTCTAAAATTAACGAATGGATAATAGGCTTATATTTGTAAAATCTAGTATGATTGTCTCGTAGCTACTCGACTATATTTTTATTGGCCACATTTTCTATTACATTTTCGAAATTTACGTTCGGAATAGTCACAAATATTAATACTGTTGTCAAAGGCCCGTCATAAAAACTCTTCGAACAGCTCTTGGTAGCGCTCTGAATTTTTCGTTTTCAAAGAAACAATGTCCAATGAACCCAACTAAACAGTGACACGCGGTTGATCGATTAGTTCTCCACGATCTTTTGTCGATTACCAATGCGTTAAAAAAAAGCTTGTAGTTCTGGTTCATCGTAAAATTTGTTTTTTTTTTTACATAAACGATCCATATCATATAGTATCAAATAAAAAAGTCGATAATACAGTAAGTGCAGCATAGCTATAAATACTATAAGCCACTTACACAGTAAATACAATAACAAAGTACTACACTTCTAAATGGAACACTCTCCATGTACTTATTAAGTAAGAACCCATTTCATCAAAAAGCATCGCATGAGAATTGCAGAAAGAGATGGAAAGCAAATGGTTAACTGCATGAAAGAGAGAGAAAAACGACACGCGTTCTGAATAACCGGAATTGTCGGCGTCATTACTTATAAAAAAAAAAAATATAAAAAAAAACCGCCAGAAAAGCATTTATGCTATACAAACAAAGCTCAAGTGAAAACAGAGAGCCAGTTGCGAATTAAAAGAGGCATGATAAAAAAGAGCGAAAGAACAACTCTCCATCAGATGTGCGTGCATTTAGTCACTTCATTCATAACTACCGTTATGAAGTTAAAATTGTATACGACAATGCTATCGGTTGAACTAACTACTGGTGGTTAGCTCTTATTTAGCAAAAGGACATCACCTGAAACAATTATAACGATTGAAAGGTACTGAAAGTCAACGGCCAAAGAGAAGAATAAGAATAAATTTTTCCCTAACTTATGCACCAGCCGTGCAAAACAAAAAGGTAGGAAATTAATAACAAAAATGGTACTGACGAAAAGTATTTTGCTCCTCCCACTTCTAACAGTGTGAAAAGAAAAATGGAGGACGGAAGCATAGGTCGTTCAAATTCAATTGCTTATAAAATCGTCAGTTATTATCCGATTTTGAAGAAATTTTTGGCTTAAAGAGACGATATATCAATACTGGCATACTTATTTTGTGCCGAAGAAATCTTTAGCCTTGATGGTGATTTTATGGGAAAGGGGGGATCTCCTAACATTATTTCTACCTGTAACATACATTTGCACAAAACCAATTGGCTCTTGTACCTTCCGTTCAGAGCCTAAAATATATTATTTAACACGTGGATAATAACAATTATTGTAAAATTATTATATAATACATTTTATTATAATGACTAGACTTAGGTTTACAAAACTTAAGCGAGATACCAAAAAAAATCACTGTTGGAAGTAATCACAAGAACAGCATCGGTGCAACCTAACTCGATAATACACATAAGTGCACATGCATGCATAAAATGATAAATAGTGAATAACCCGACCTTATGTCGGATGGCGTTTGAAGTTTTTGAAGATACTTAAGATATAAATTTGAGTTCGGAAATAAAAAGCAGATGGACAGCAATCTTATGACAACTTCGAAAGAAGGGGTTTGGCGTTTATGACTGTAATTCAAATATGTATCCAGCGGAAGATATCAGAGAACAAGAACATTGGATTTCACTGAAAATATCGGCTTAGCAACCTTTTGACTTTTGTCCGTTTTGCTGTCAAACGCAAACTTAATGATGCATATTATTAACTGGTATATTGGATACATTAAAATTAGTTAAAAATACTTCTGAGACTACCCTCGTATATACAAGTACATACATATGTATATGTAGAAACGTGCAATAATACTACAAAACAAACCAAAAACAGTTACCACAACAAAGTTCAATCATAAATAAAATGGTAGTGTGAGCACGGCATACTCTCCGATGAGTATACTAAGTGACTGCGGCATTTAAGCTTTCAGTCTAGAAGAGACGTCGTCGTGTCCGGTCGTTTGTTTGTTTTGTGCTTCTCCTCTTCGGTTTTGTTGATTATTCATACGCGCTGGCATTGATTTTTATTGTTTTTGTATTTTTCTTGATATAATACGATACATTTTTGTGAATTCGGTGAAAGTGCTGCAACTGAAGTATTTTCTCGTGCAGTGACAGAATTTGAAAAGCCTACGTGTTCGTACTTGAATGTTATTTGGAATTGTTGTGCTGACGGTCGAAATGCTAAAAAGACGTGCTAGCAAGCGTTTTGTACTTGTTGAATCCGGCGAAACACAATCAATGGCGCAGCAGCAGCATCAGACTCCCATAATGACGATTAGCAACGATGATGACAGTGACAACAACATAAATGGCAACGGAAACGATTCGTCGTCCTCATCGACAATTCCGCATTTTGTTGCAACTGATGAACTAAATGAACAGCAAGGTGTCAGCGGCTTTAACAACAACCATAGCAACAATAACAATGTAGTACAAACGCAATCCCTGCTGACCATAACAAGTGCGAGTGGTGGCACGCTAAAGTAATTAATCCATGATTAGTTTAAAAGATATTAATTATTCAACTCGCGATTAGACTTAGAGACGATCCGTGTCTATACACATACATACATAAATTATGTGCATTGTTTTCTAATTTGCACTTCAGCTTGTGAAAAGTATAATATGATAAACCGGTTGGCTAAGCCGTGAAATATTCTTCAATAACTTTTTGCACTTTGTAATGGACAATTGTCTAATTTGCATATGATACTCCCCCATCTAATAATCTTTCGTTTTATTTCAATTGCAGGCCTAGTATGTCACGTGGCACTGGTCTCGGGCAGGATCGGTTACAGGATCGTGACTTTCATATTGCCACCACTGAAGAGTTTGTTAAGAAATTTGGCGGCACTCGCGTCATAAACCGTGTGCTGATCGCTAACAATGGAATTGCCGCCGTGAAATGTATGCGCTCTATACGTCGTTGGTCATATGAGATGTTTAAGATTGAGCGCGCTGTGCGTTTCGTTGTAATGGTTACGCCCGAGGATCTTAAAGCAAACGCTGAGTACATAAAAATGGCAGATCATTACGTCCCTGTACCTGGCGGTTCTAACAACAACAATTACGCTAATGTAGAACTAATTGTCGATATTGCGCTTCGTACTCAGGTTCAGGTAAGATATGTAACGTCTGACGATGATTAAAATTCCATATACATACATGCACACCATATATGCCAAATACCACGCCTAAGTACATCACATCGTATGATTTTTGTTTACCTTCTATAACTCTTAAAAAAATACTGATTTGTCGACTCTCGACTTGAGAAGTGCTTGGACCTTGCTGTCGTCAACAGAGCACTTATTCACATCTATATTTATTTAGTCGCTTGTTCGCTAGTTGCGTTTGGATTGAGTAATTAACTTGGCAACGGACTTCATTCACAACAATTGTCTGTACTGATTATTTTTTAGAATATTGGTAATACAAAGCAAACTTTGACGTCACTTATCAATACCGCGAAATTTCATTTTTTGGTAGCACCAATAACAGTTAACTCTTATTTATCTGCTGTTTATATTAGTTGAAAAAACATTTACGATTGAATATAGATATATGTTTTTATATACATGTATATTTAATATTGGAAATTATTAATTCATAATTATTGCTTTATGCTATTTTAGGCTGTCTGGGCCGGCTGGGGACATGCATCGGAAAATCCAAAATTGCCCGAGCTTCTACATAAGGAGAACTTGGTGTTCCTTGGTCCTCCCGAGCGTGCGATGTGGGCACTTGGGGATAAGGTTGCATCGTCTATAGTCGCACAAACTGCAAATATACCAACGTTACCATGGTCCGGCTCTGACTTAAAAGCGCAGTACAGTGGTAAAAAGATAAAAATTTCCAGTGAATTGTTTGCACGTGGCTGTGTGACGAATGTGGAGCAAGGCTTGGCTGCGGTTAGTAAAATTGGTGAGTGTAATATTGTAATACTTCAAACTAAGTGATTTAATCGCTTTCTTTTTATTAAACAGGCTTTCCTGTTATGATCAAAGCTTCGGAGGGTGGTGGCGGCAAAGGAATTCGTCGTGTTGATACTGCTGAGGAATTTCCAGCTCTATTCCGTCAAGTACAAGCAGAAGTTCCTGGTTCGCCGATATTTGTAATGAAATTGGCTCGCGGCGCTCGCCACTTAGAAGTACAGCTGCTGGCTGATCAGTACGGCAATGCCATTAGTTTATTCGGACGTGATTGTTCCATACAACGTCGACATCAAAAAATTATTGAAGAAGCACCCGCAATTGTTGCACAACCCGAAGTGTTTGAGGACATGGAGAAGGCTGCTGTGCGCCTTGCTAAAATGGTGGGCTACGTCAGTGCGGGCACTGTTGAATATCTATACGACTCAGAGGGTCAGTACTTCTTCCTAGAATTAAATCCACGTTTGCAAGTTGAGCACCCATGTACGGAGATGGTTGCAGACGTTAATCTGCCCGCTTGCCAATTGCAAATTGGTATGGGTATACCGCTTTATCGTCTTAAAGATATTCGTCTATTGTACGGTGAGTCGCCCTGGGGCTCATCAGTAATAGATTTTGAAAACCCAGTTAACAAACCGCGTCCATCCGGTCATGTAATTGCTGCGCGCATTACTTCAGAGAATCCCGATGAAGGATTTAAACCGAGTTCGGGCACTGTGCAAGAGTTAAATTTTCGTTCAAGTAAAAATGTCTGGGGTTACTTCAGTGTTGCAGCTTCTGGTGGTCTACATGAGTTTGCCGACTCACAGTTCGGTCATTGCTTTTCATGGGGCGAGAATCGCCAGCAAGCACGAGAAAACCTTGTTATTGCACTTAAAGAACTTTCAATTCGTGGCGATTTCCGTACTACAGTGGAATACTTGATTACATTGCTAGAGACAAACCGTTTCTTGGACAACAGCATTGATACAGCGTGGCTGGATGCACTTATTGCGGAACGAGTTCAATCGGATAAACCCGATATACTGCTTGGAGTCATGTGCGGCTCATTGCACATTGCTGATCGTCAAATAACTGAGACATTCTCTAGTTTCCAGACATCACTGGAAAAAGGCCAGATTCAAGCTGCAAACACTCTTACCAACGTAGTTGACGTCGAGCTTATCCATGATGGCAATCGCTATAAAGTGCAAACAGCCAAGAGTGGTCAAAACTCATACTTTTTGTTAATGAATAATTCCTTTAAGGAGATTGAAGTTCATCGTTTGTCTGATGGCGGCTTATTAATATCTCTTGATGGCGCTTCGTACACAACATATATGAAGGAGGAAGTTGATCGTTATCGAATTGTTATTGGCAATCAGACATGCGTTTTTGAGAAAGAAAATGATCCATCATTGTTGCGGAGTCCATCTGCTGGTAAACTTATCAATCTTATTATTGAGGATGGTTCCCATGTTTCAAAAGGTCAAGCCTACGCCGAAATTGAAGTAATGAAAATGGTCATGACATTGACATCACAAGAGGCGGGCACAATCACATTTGTTCGCCGGCCAGGTGCAGTATTGGATGCTGGTTCTCTGCTAGGTCACCTTGAATTGGACGACCCTTCTCTAGTGACTAAAGCACAACCGTACAAAAGTCAATTCCTGCAACCGGAGAATCCGCCTGTTCCCGAGAAACTAAATAGAGTACATAATACCTATAAAGCTATATTGGAGAACACACTTGCCGGCTATTGCTTGCCAGAGCCGTTTAACGCTCAACGTCTTCGTGACATCATTGAAAAATTCATGCAAAGTTTGCGTGACCCTTCGTTACCGTTGCTGGAACTGCAAGAAGTAATTGCATCCATTTCGGGACGCATACCGATTTCTGTAGAGAAGAAAATTCGAAAATTAATGACACTTTACGAGCGTAATATAACCAGCGTTCTGGCCCAATTTCCTTCGCAGCAAATTGCTAGTGTAATTGATAGTCACGCCGCTACCCTACAGAAGCGCTCAGACCGAGACGTATTCTTTTTAACTACGCAAAGCATTGTGCAGTTAGTGCAACGCTATCGAAACGGAATTCGTGGACGCATGAAGACAGCTGTCCACGAGTTGCTCCGACAATACTATGATGTTGAATCACAGTTCCAGCATGGACACTACGATAAGTGCGTTGGTCTAGTACGCGAACGTAACAAGGATGACATGAAGACAGTCGTTAATACAATATTTTCGCATTCACAAGTGGCGAAGAAAAATCTTCTCGTAACATTGCTGATCGACCACCTTTGGGCTAACGAACCTGGACTCACTGACGAGTTGGCCAACACGTTGAGCGAACTGACTTCACTTAACCGAGCTGAGCATTCTCGTGTAGCGCTACGTTCTCGACAAGTGCTCATTGCTGCTCATCAACCAGCCTACGAGTTGCGCCACAATCAAATGGAGTCGATATTCCTTTCTGCTGTGGATATGTATGGTCACGATTTTCATCCAGAGAACCTACAGCGCTTGATTTTGTCAGAAACATCAATATTCGATATCCTACACGACTTCTTTTACCATTCAAACCGCGCCGTTTGCAATGCTGCCCTTGAGGTATATGTTAGACGCGCCTACACATCCTACGAACTCACTTGCCTTCAACATTTGGAACTATCTGGTGGTCTACCCTTGGTGCATTTCCAATTTTTGTTACCGACAGCGCACCCTAATAGACTATTTTCGCGTATGTCATCGCCAGAAGGCCTTGACAATGTACCTGACAAGCTGGGAACATCATATGTGAGAACGGGCGCAATTGCTGCATTTGATTCTTTCGAACATTTTGAAATGTACTCCGACGAAATTCTGGATCTGCTCGAAGATTTTGCTTCGCCAGCCTTAGTGAGTGCCAAGGTAATTTTTCCTTTTCGAAGTGAAGCGTGCTAGGTTATTATACACATTTTCTTTTGGTTGTTTTAGGTGCTTGAGGCAGTCGAGGCTGTCGACTCCATTTCAGATAGTCGGCATAGCACTTCAATCAACGTGTCGCTCTCCGATCCAGTTACGCGAGCAAATGCAGCTGAAGAAGCTAAATCAACGGAACCAATTCACATTGTAAGCGTTGCTGTACGTGAAACTGGTGAAATGGATGATGTGCAAATGGCCAACATTTTCGGTAGCTATTGTAACGAGCATCAGGATGAATTGTTCCAACGTCGCATACGACGCATAACATTTGCTTCGCTAAAAAAACGTCAGTTTCCTAAATTCTTTACTTATCGCTCTCGCGATAATTTCCAAGAGGATAGAATATATAGACATTTGGAACCAGCTTGTGCCTTCCAACTGGAGCTAAATCGCATGAAGACCTACGATTTAGAAGCATTACCTACAGCTAATCAAAAGATGCATCTCTATTTGGGCAAGGCTAAAGTATCGAAGGGTCAAGAAGTCACTGATTTCCGATTTTTCATTCGATCGATTATACGTCACTCCGATTTAATAACTAAAGAAGCATCCTTTGAGTATCTGCAAAACGAGGGCGAACGTGTGCTGCTTGAAGCTATGGACGAACTTGAGGTTGCGTTTTCCCATCCGCACGCAAAGCGCACAGACTGCAACCACATATTTTTGAATTTCCTACCGACTGTTATTATGGATCCTGCAAAGATCGAAGAATCAGTAACGAAGATGATTATGCGTTACGGACCACGCCTCTGGAAGCTACGCGTACTTCAGGCTGAATTGAAAATGGTTATACGTCAATCTCCGCAATCTGCAACGCAGGCAGTACGTCTTTGCATAGCCAATGACTCTGGCTACTTCTTGGACATATCGATGTATACCGAGTACACGGATTCAGAAACGGGAGTTGTAAGTAATTGTTAACTGTAGCAAATGAAGAGTACTTATCCTTTTTCTGTTGTAGATTAAGTTTAAAGCTTATGGTAACAAACAAGGCTCATTGCACGGTCATCCCATATCAACGCCTTACATGACCAAAGATTTCCTGCAGCAAAAACGATTCCAAGCGCAATCGAATGGAACTACATATGTTTACGATATACCCGATATGTTCAGGCAAATGACTGAACGTCACTGGAAGGAGTTCTCAAAAGCACGTCCCACAGTTGACATACGCATTCCAGAGAAAATACTGGTTGAATGTGTCGAGCTGGTATTGGAGGACGATAATCTCGTGGAAATGCAACGGTTGCCTGGAGAGAATAATGTAAGCGGAAGCCTTTTGTTTACCTAATTTGAAAATACTTACTATTCTTTTTACACAGTGCGGCATGGTTGCATGGCGTATAGTACTAGCCACTCCAGAGTATCCAGATGGTCGCGAGATAATAGTGATTGCAAATGATTTGACGTATTTCATTGGCTCATTTGGCATCAAAGAAGATATAGTGTTCCATAGAGCATCACAATTGGCACGAGAGCGCAAAGTTCCCCGGGTATGGTGTTGCCAATTCTAATTCTATTAAACACTAATTTATTCGATGGCTATTCTAAATTACAGATATACATCTCGGTTAATAGTGGCGCTCGCATCGGTCTCGCTGAAGAGGTAAAGTCAATGTTCAAGATAGCTTGGGAAGATCCGGAGGAACCGGACAAGGGTTTTAAGTATCTGTACCTCACAACTGAAGATTATGCCAATGTAGCGAATCTTAATTCAGTGCGTGCTATTCTTATTGAGGATGAGGGCGAAGAACGCTATAAAATCACTGATATCATTGGGAAAGACGATGGATTAGGTGTTGAAAACCTGCGCTACGCTGGTTTAATTGCCGGCGAGACATCACAGGCTTATGAAGAGATCGTTACAATTGCAATGGTCACCTGCCGCACAATCGGCATTGGCTCGTATGTAGTGCGCCTGGGCCAACGTGTCATACAAATCGAAAACTCCCACATAATTTTGACGGGCTACGCTGCATTGAACAAGGTAATTAATGTTAATCCATTTGCTTCTAACTTCATTTCTACAATTTTTCCACAATAATGATTTCAGCTACTTGGTCGTAAAGTGTACGCTTCGAATAATCAATTAGGCGGCGTGCAAATTATGTACAATAACGGTGTAACTCACAAGACTGAAGCTATCGATCTCGACGGTGTATACACTATACTCGACTGGCTCTCATACATTCCTGCATACATCGGCTGCGACCTGCCGATAGTTTCTCCAAGTGATCGCATTGATCGTCACGTTGACTTTATGCCAACCAAATCGCCATACGATCCTCGGTGGATGCTTGCCGGACGTGTTAATCCTACGAATGCTTACGAATGGGAGAATGGCTTTTTCGATCGAGACTCATGGAGCGAGATTATGGCGCCGTGGGCAAAGACAGTAGTTACCGGCCGTGCAAGATTAGGAGGTGTGCCAGTGGGCGTTATTGCCGTGGAAACGCGCACCGTAGAAGTGGAGATGCCTGCTGACCCAGCTAATTTGGACTCGGAAGCGAAAACATTGCAACAAGCTGGACAGGTTTGGTATCCCGATTCGTCGTACAAAACTGCACAGGCAATAAAAGACTTTGGACACGAAGAGTTGCCGCTGGTAATATTCGCTAACTGGCGTGGATTTTCAGGCGGCATGAAGGATATGTACGAGCAAATTGTAAAATTCGGCGCGTATATTGTTGACGGTTTACGCGAATATAAGAAGCCGGTGTTAATTTATCTTCCTCCTAACGCCGAGTTGAGAGGTGGTGCGTGGGCTGTGCTGGATTCGTTGATTAATCCCAGATATATGGAGACCTATGCCGACCCAGAAGCACGTGGTGGTGTACTCGAGCCTGAGGGCATTGTTGAAATAAAGTACAAAGAAAAAGATTTGATTAAGACGATACATCGGTTGGATGCAACTACGATATCCGTAAGTTTTCAAGTCAAAAGGAAGGTGTTGCGGTAAGAAATAAATTTTAAACATATTTACAGTTGAAAAAGCAACTAGAAGAACACACTGCTTCCGGTGACAAAGCCTTGATCGATCAGGTAGAAGAAAAGCTTAAAGAACGTATAACAACACTAATGCATGTATACCACACGGTTGCGGTGCACTTTGCTGATCTGCATGACACACCCGAGCGTATGTTGGAAAAAGAGTGTATAAGTGAGATTGTGCCATGGCGCGATTCCCGTCGCTGGCTTTACTGGCGTTTGCGCCGATTGTTGTTAGAAGACTCCTACATAAAGAAGATTCTGCGAGCACAGGACAGTTTGTCTGTTGGCCAAGCAAAAGAAATGTTGCGCCGTTGGCTAGTCGAAGACAAGGGTGCCACAGACGTAAGTGTTTAGCTTCATATTATTTAACATTTGGAAGTCATTAAAGCATAAACCAACTTTACATTTGCAGTCATATCTCTGGGACAAAAATGAAGAAATGGTTAGTTGGTATGAAGATCAAATCAATACAGAATCAATCGTTTCCAAAAATATAAATTCAGTGAAGCGTGATGCGATTATTTCAAAAATTTCTAAAATGCTGGAGGTAAATACGATACCATTAAGTACAATCATTTACATTATTAAAAAAAAAACAACATTCCTATACACTTTTAGGATTGCCCTGATGTTGCTTTGGATGCGGCAGTCGGTCTCTGCCAGAGTCTCACGCCAGTCAATCGAGGCGTGGTCGTACGCACATTGGCACAAATGCAACTCAACGAAGAATCCACTTCCAACAATCAATGATGATCTTTTGAAAGCTACTTATACTAATGCCCTCCGTGTACATTTTTAAAGACGTTGGTCTAGTAGTTTCAAAACGATATTCTGAAGCTGTGCATCTGTTATCTGCATTTTTAGTTGAATTTTAGTATAATTTTTTTTTTGAATGTAATTCTATTTTAATTTTACATATACAAACTATTTGAGCAGTCCACTGTGGCTGGTTCGAATCTGACGTTTGAGGTCTGGGTTGCATGCACACATTGGATAAGATGGATTTCTCACAAAAAAATTAGCTTTTATTAGTTATTGTTAAGCGTATACATTGTTCCATATTAAGTTTATATGATACAATTTCCATTAGTTGTTTTATAAGAGAAGTGTTTATACATACCTTGAATTCTAATGTGAATTACGCGAATATAGTGAATATATGTAAATTGTATTTTTAAACAAAAAACCAAATTGATTTTTTTATGCATGCGGTGGTACTATTACATTTCGGAATTCTGCATAAATATATGATAAAAAATGGGTTTTGTTTTTTCAAAATTACTGCATTAAGATGAAGACATGAGGGTAAACCAATATTCAAAGCTATTTTAATTCAATTGTCAAATTATGCCGTTTCCAGCATTTAACAATCAAAATATTTATGTAACAATTTATTAAAACTTGTCATACTATTGCTTAATTATATGTAAGTAATACCATATGGGTTAATCCAGCGTTGCGGACAGAGTTACATTTATTTATTTTTTTTTTCCGTTCAAAGAACCTTTTTGAAATTCTTTTATTTTTATATTCGATGGGTTCGGACCAAAGTAAGCTTCTTCACTGGTTTTAGACAGATATCTCGAAATTGGGTAAAAAAAAGTCTCAAAAACATCCACTTGGTCATTTCTAGATTGACTCGTCTCATCACGCTAATCAATACTATATATGTCATGTGTGAATAAAACAATTATTCTTGGCATTCAGATACCTGAACCGTTTATTTTGCCTCGTTTCCAGTGAATCTTATTTCTACCGATTTCATTAACATGTATACCAAATTTCATTTGGCAGTGCATCGCACACTCCGTAATAATAATTTTCTGTACGACAAAAAGTAGACTCTACCAATATTCATAAAAATTGGTTCTGCTGCTTAGAAATTAAAGGGTAACCGACAGAGTTACTTTCGCATTTATAATATTAGCTAGCTGCACCCGCTTTTCGCTACTATGGAAGGTAGGGCACCACTCCCTCCGATCTTGACAAAATTCATGACGTGATTTGCTTCCGATCCCATACCAAATATCGTGCACGTACCTCACATAGATGCAAAGATATGTCGATTTATATTTATCGCTTATATTGGTGGTGGGCACCGCCCCCTTCGACCTTGACCAAACTTATGGTGTGATTTTTTTCCAATCCTATCAACACGTATACCAAATATCATCCCCGTACCTCCAGTACCAGCAACAACAACGTCAGCCTGAAGATCAGGAGAAGAATCATGCTTGCAAACAGATGCTTTTTTGTGCTGAGCAAGCAAATGAGAAGTAAAGCCCTCTCTCGACAGACGAAAATAAAGATCTATAAGACGCTAATACTCCCGGTCCTATTGTATGGCGCAGAGGCATGGACGGTGATTGAGTCGAATGAGACAGCGTTGGAAGTCTTCGAGAGGAAGATTCTTCGCAGGATTTTCGGTCCTATTAGAGTCGGCCACGAGTTTAGATCCCGTATGAACCGCAAGCTGTACGAGCTATTCGATGAGGTTGACATAGTTCAGCGCATAAAACTTCAGCGGCTGCATTGGGTGTGCACCTAATTCGCATGGGTGAAAGAGCTCCAGCACGTATGGTTTACATGGGGGGCCAAACTTAATTGGTGGACGCCGAAAAAGAGGACAACCGGGCACTCGATAGAATGGCCAGGTATGGAGATCACTCCGTACTTGGCATTCAAAACGACTGGCGCCAGCGTGCACTAGACTAAATGCGGCCATGACCGGAAGTCGGTTGACGGCCATTTAAGTAAGTAATGTAGTAGACCGATCTAGACCTATGTAGGTTTTTTTTATTAGTAGCGACATACATAAATCTATTGAAACATATTAAAGGCTCTATTTCTTTTAATCTTCGATATCTCGATTTTCATACTCTCATTTAAGCGTTTTATTGGAAATGTTCAAAAACTTATTAGGTGCTTCAAAAAAAAAAAAAAACATTCATGGACCTTTGTTTGATTTAGTTAATATTATTTTTAAATATTTTTCAAAGCTTTATTACTATAAATTAAATGGAAAAGAGTTTCTTCAAAAACGCGAGTATCTAAGGTTTCTTCTGAACTATTTTTATTATCAGCAGTAGAAAACTTCAAATGGTACCAAAATATTCACGATTTTCATAATTCGGGTCTTGGAAAAACCGTTTCAGACTGGTGCACATAAAGATGTAAGTTAATCATTTACTCTTTTTGAAAAAAGTCTCGACTGCTGTGAAAAATTATTTTATGAAAGGGTTTAACATTTTATCCGCATTCCGTTAAATGTATAAATTCTCACTTATATGTATATATTTATAGATTGATAAGATTTTGACTTCGAACCAAATCCACAGGATCGGTTTATTTAAAAATTATACATATATTTTTTTTTTCGAAATGGGTTAGAAACACAACAGCACACAATTTGCAAAGAAAGCACAACAAATACAAATGTCCCTCGCAATGTGAAATGCTATTGTAAGTGAAGTACATTATCAGTTGAGTTCGTCGATTGTATTCGCCATCCATTCTGGCTCGGCGGCACTGATCTTCTCAATAATAGAATTGACCTGATAGCAGAGCGATTGAATCTGCCTATCCCACTGTGGTAGCACCTCACGATGCTCAAAGTGCACGATACCTGAGGTCTGATCAATGTGCCCATTCATGCGCTCCTCGGCAATCATCTGCGATGCTATTTTCTCAGCTTTCGCAGCAGGTATCTCTAACAATGCACCTAGCTCTTCAAAACTAATATTATTGTACAATTTACTGGCGGAGAGTAAGTTGTGTTCGAACACTGCTCGATCTAGAATCGAGGAACCATCAGTGGTGGCAGCCTTTTGATGATCTTGCAATAGTGCTTCAAACTCCTGCAATTCTGAACGTCGAATAATACGATCCAAATACATTTTCTCGAGAATATTGTAGGCTGGTAAGTGTTGACAACGTTCATCCTTAAAAAGTGTGGCGAGCATACGTGAGCGCTGCTGGCCGGCGGATGCAAGCACCGTACAAATTAGTGCTTTCTTTAGCGCTGTCATACGTTCGCCTTCGTCAACTATTGCTCGGTAGGATAGTTCGTTGTAGCGTTGGGCTGCTTCGATGAACTTTCGACGATAGTCCAAGACGCGCGCGTAGCAGACTTTGTAGAGGACCTAATGAAATCGAAAACTTGTATTTAAATAAAAAATTTCAGCGTGTTTCTGGTTCAAACCTGCAATTCTTCCGATGTGGTTTCAGCCTGCAGCAGTGAGGCACGATTTATGAACAGCTCTGCTTGTACCGGATCATTGTCTTCCAGATACAGGCGAGCTATTTTCAAATAAGCACTCAGTTTGCAATCCACAGAGTATTGTTTTTGACCGGTTTCTAGGGGAATGCCGACGAGCACATTTGCTGCATCGCGCCACTGCTGATTGCGCTCGTATATGTTTGCCAAATGAAAACGTATGCCGGCAACTTGTTCTTCAAACGATATTACACGAGGATGCACTTTTTCCAGTGTAAAATGCGACAACTGACGCGAGACATCATCCGGCAATTTCGACAGCTTTAACCCGACATCATGTAGAATCTGGCGCGATATGACCAAACTGACGTGCTCGTGTACTATGGATTCTATGAAAATTTTCAATGTATCAACTAGTTCCGTGCCGGTATTGGACAAGACAATTTCCAGCAACTGGCGGTACTTCTCTGCCTGGTCTTTATGGGTACCAGAAAAATTTACTAGCCCCATCAGTTGGGTGCGCAGATTAGGGGTGGTAATACCCATAGCTAAAACTGATAAAAAAAATCTATGCTGTTCAACTACACTAAAATTTTTTATTCTGTGCGAATTTTCTAACTTCAACACAAAGCTGTTTTGTTTTCGTCGCACTAACTCGGTTTCTCGTCCGAATAAATTTGTCTGTACAACATAGTTCACACACACACAAATTGAGTGGAACGTACACTAGTCTCTGTACAGCTCTAATATCAATTAGTGCGAGGAGTCCGGAGTAGTGAATAAGCAACATAACAAAAACACCTAATAGACATAAAATTACAATTGCAAACTGGAAAAAAACTTTATTTGCAATAAATAGCAGTGTAAGTTAGTTCATGTTAAAAAAAAAACAATAGTAATAAAAGACCAGGTATAGATCGTTTTGTATCGGATACTTTCATTCTGACAGATTGTTCAATCGTGCCTGGGTGGAGCAAAACACGAATAGGACTCGTTTATTCGTGGCAATGCATTTTGCATTCAGATGTCCATTTTCCAGAGTCGATATGAAAAGAAATTACCCATTGATGATACCATAATAATAGAAGCCACAATAGAAACTGTCCAGGAAGTTAACGGACACACGGTAAGTAAGTAAAAAACGCAATTATTTGTAATGTGGGCGGAGATGGACAGATACATATGTAAAAAATCAATATTTTGTGACGCCGCGTATTTTAACGATGATTTCATTCATATAGTAGATAGATACATTTAATGTGTGACATCGATAATAAAATTTCAAATACGTATAAAGTAATGTGACTACGAAAACATTTGCAGGAGTATTTGCTGCGTGTTCAGAGAGGCTCAAATAAGGAAAACTCTTGGAAAATATTGCGACGTTACAATGATTTCAATAAGCTGCATAAAAGTCTTTGCATTTCGGGCATTGAATTGCCCATGCCCGGAAAACGAATCTTTGGCAATATGCGCCCGGACTTCATAGTTGAAAGGAGAAAAGCACTTCAGATTTTTATAAACGCCGTACTAATGAATCCAATATTGGCTTCTTCGTTACCAGCGAAACGCTTCGTTGACCCCGAAAGCTACTCGCAATCATTTTATGGTAAGTATTAATTAATACGTAGACGAAAATTAGTTAATATTGCACGCAAATATAAATATGTATATTGTATTCACAAGACCACATAAAGTATGTGCATATGTATGTATGTGCAAATGTCATCTGATGAGTCAAATCGATGAGGGTTAAGCAGCAAGATATCAGCTTGTAAAAGTTTATCATTTTTTTTCTATGCTGCCATTTTATCGTTATTGAAACTCAAAACTTTAATATGTTGTGTTTCCTTTCTTACGAACTAAATAAATTCAATTTTCGTCATGCTACATGCTTCAGCGATGTAGGGCTGAAAGTTTTCAGAAAAAGTGTGTTTGATACACATAATTTCTAGTTACTGTTTCTAAAAGACATACATTTAATACACCGCATCTCATTTAACTTCATCCAATATACTGTGCAGATTATACTATACTCTAAATTTTTAATTTACACGTTTTGCTCTCTTTAAACAGATCATGCCGTTCAGAACGCACTGCTGTGCCTACGTAATGAAGGTAGTGTTTGGTCACTGGGTGCAACTATGGGCGCAATTGGATGGCGTCTGCGAAAACACTATTTTAAAGTTACACTAAAACCACCAGAGAAAGGGGGCAATAAGCTCGTTAAAAGTGGCTCACAATCGCATCAGAGCAAACATTTTGCCGCAGGAGGAAGTAATGGCAGTGGCGGCTCTATCGATACAGGTGCACTTGATCCTTCTGCGGAGATGGTACTTGAATGGCTTGAATTTGGAACGGACAAGTATATTGAAGACAAGGAACTAACCAGCATATTAAAGAGCTTGATAGGACTGCAGCATCCGCACATCGAGTCCATACTTTATGCGGCGAATACTGAATGTGGGTGCACAGTAATACGCAAGTAAGTATTACTTAGATTTAATAAACTAGAATATAAACCTACATTTTTGACTCCCCTCCTCTTATGTTAATATTTTAACATAACAAAAAAATTTTTTATATATGTATATTTGTCCATAAATGCAACAACCAGTAATTTTGGTAGTGGCGATAATATTGCAAGAGATATTGTAGTCGAACACCTCAAATATAGCTCTTACATGTTGTGTTTTTGTGTAAATAACACCGAGGAGCTAACTCCATATTAAAAAATAAGCTAAAAGTTAATCTAATAAATTAATTTTAAGGGCTAGTAGTGCAAGTATGCAAAAAAGCAGTTCTGTAATTCTTTTGTTGAAACGCACACAGAAGAAACTATAGGTAAATGCACTAAGTTGATTATGGCGTGTAGAAAACACCACGGAAAATCACATTAATCATAAAATCATGCTCTGATTGTACAACATGGTAATAGAATCAATGCTACTATATGGTATAGTTGCATGGGGTGAAAGAGCGAAGCAAGCAATGTATAGTAAACTTTTTACCTTACAAAGGCTAGTATATATTTGAAACACAAGAACAATGCGAACATGTCCAAACATAACTTTATACGCAATTGTAAAGACCGATTCATCTGTATAGTGAAACCAAAACAAAGTAGACAGTCGTAAGATGAAAATAAAGACAAATCAAATATTTTTTCAAAATTGCCTCTTTTAGTGGACGCGAGGTATATCCTTAATGTCCATACCAAAATACGAAATTACAAAAAGGATTTCTTTTTATCGGAACTTCATCGAAAAGATATGTTTAATTTTCAATTATATATTTTCAGATTTTACAAGCATGGTACCCTGAAGGATATGCTCTGTATGTCAACGCCAAAGAATCCTTTTCTTAGCAAATATGGAAATCCAAAGGGGCGTACTGCGCTTAGCATGAAACAGGTTGCCACATACGGCAAACAGATTCTAGAGGCATTAATATATTTACACTCGAAAGGCTATGCTTATGGTGAGTTTCACTCAAACTTTTGTAAGCATATAACAGCTTCTTACCAAATTTTTAATATTAGGCCACCTTCAATCCGGAAATATCCTCATCGTTGATGAATGCGTCAAACTGTTAGACATCGAGAATCATATTCTCGGAGTACCTGCATTCTATCGTCCATTTTTTGTGCAGCACAGTAAAATACACACAATGGAAACAATAGATGTATACTGCTTTGGACATGTTCTCTTCGAAATGACAATGGGCTATCCGCTGCAAGAGTCCGTTGTCCGCCAAATAACCGATTGCCCAGAAGCATTGAGTAAGACAATAACTCAGTTATTTATATAAAGAAAAGTTTTTATATGGTTTTTGTGCAGAAAATTTGCTGGAGAGCATTCTCTCGAAAGAGGCTTGCAAGACCGGGCTGCCAACACTCGAACAATTAATTGGGCACACATTTTTTGCGCAACATGCAACGATAACGAATGCAACAGCTAGTGCTGAGGCAGCCATAAAACCGCATTTCAAGCTATCGCTTAATGCAAAAGAGCTATTAAAGCAAGCGGATTTAAAGGCAGAGAATCGATTGCGCGATGAGCAAAAATCTGTAAAGAATCAAAAGCGCATTGTGCGTGTACAAGAGCTGATGAGCTCCGAAGAGGAAAAACGCAAATCAAAACAAAAAGCGGTAAATGATAACTTAATTAATTCGAATTGTATTTTTCATTTCAAATACCATTTCGTTGCCACTACTAGAAACTAGAGCACAAACAATCGAAGCTAAAGCAACAAGGTTCAATCCAGGCCAACAACGGGCGCTTGTCGCTTTCAGTCGCTTCCAGCACAGCCACCGCCGCCGCAGCAGCTGCCGCTGTTCTATCACCCGAAGATGTAGCATTCGTCGGCATTAAATGTAGTTAATGCGCTTTTACTTATCACCACAGGTTTTATAATATTTCACACTTGCCTTTTTACTTTAGCACCACCGAACACACCAGCACCACAAAGCTTCCAACAGCAGCAGCATGCCCAGATCTTGCAACGCGTTGGACCATTACCAGTTACAGCTGCAGTCGTGGAGCGACAATCATCTACTCCTAATATATCGGCAGAAGATCAAAGCGAACCAGGAAGATCAGCGTTACTCGAATCTATTTGCAAATTCAATCGGGGCTCTTTACGCAAAGTACGCTCGAACGATTAAATTTGTGCACAATCGAAAATAAGACAAAACAAACAAAACCTATTTCAGCACTCACTGAACTTTGGACCAAACTTGGCGGAGTTATCGAATAACAGTGCCATTCTAGAAAAAATTTAACCAAGCAAATCAATTTTTAGATAAATATTTGATGTCAGAACTTGTCTTCAGCTAAATGAAAATACAACATTTTGTTGAACAACTTTATTAACCAAAATAAGAACAACCAAGCCCACTGATCAGTACCGTTTATGATAGGTCATGTGTATTATAGGAATATCGTAAACGTATCTAAAATTCTACTTTTACAATGTGCACAGAAAAAAATCTTTATATCTACTATATTTATATGTTCCACTTGAAATTTTCCGTTCCAAACAACATTATATTCTTATGTCTAAGCACTTGCGACTGAATAATCAAGGCAACCATAATCTATCTTCAGAATACATACATATGTATGTATAACAATACTTTTAAGTCTGCACGATGTTGCATAGCGATTTTGATGCGTGGCGAGTAGTTAATGCTCTCGTCGTCGTTTAAATTTATTTGTAGTAGATTTGTCATTGATGTTGTGCCCTCCACCGTCCCTTACCCCTCACCCTTACACAGCACCACTCCAAAGCACCAAGAACCATCCCTATTAATGAGTTGTCGTGCGTTTATATATGTATCTAAGTAGTTATAAAACTCGTAAGTGTCGTGATTTACTTTGCGTTCTAGATGAATGATAAATCTAGTCGAGCAGCAGGCTGACGGATGATAAAGGCAATAGTATCAATCGGAATCTCAAGACGAACGCATTTAACTATCCTATCTATTAAATTTGTTGGTTGGCGGCAAGAAAAATTGATTGATACCTCGAACAGTGTTACAAGTGATCCACTGATTTCGATGAACTACAGAATACGTCGTTTTTTTGAGGAATATTTATATAGTGCTATTAATTTTAGATGTGTGTGAACATACAATTTTTTATTATTTGTACGTTTTTGATGTATGTATTGTTGTTTTATATATGTATATGAATGTGTACTACAATTGGATATACCAAAAAAAATTAAACAAATTAACTATGTACTATGCAATGAAAAATAAAGTGTAAAACTTTTTTGTTGTAAGTGTAAAAGTTGTTTTAATACATATAGAAAAGGAGAAGAACAAAAAAAGCGTGTTAAAATCATTCAAGCCAGCTTTTGGATCCTTGGCGAGTTGTATTATTTTGAAAACAATAGATTAACGTGCTTCATTTATCTTGAAAACGTCGCATAAAAACTGAACAAAATGGCGGAGGGTGCTGCAGAGGTGAGATTGTATCTTAGACGAATGTGTTTAGTTCGACGGTTCCGAACTCACTGCTATAAACGACTGACACCGACACAATGCAATGTAAAGTGCTTAGTTTATTTTCCCGTTTCAACTTTTACTTGATGCGTGCCTAACGCACATAAAAAAATGGCAAATGCTTGAAATAAAAACCGCAAAATACGTCCCTTCCTTATAACACTAAGAAAAGAGGAGAGAAGAAATGGTTTAACCACTTGACTGCCTTATATCGATCCAACACAGTGCCAAGGGTAACTGGTTGTTAATTTTGGTTCGATTACATGACTGCGGTTAATTTTGGTCTCGACACGATGACTGCTGCCAACAATTGGACTGGCCTTGTGAATCTGTTCCTGGATCAGGAGCGGGATAAGGTATTCGAAGCCATTAACATTGGTATAAATTTATGACTATGTTGAATTGCCAAACTGCGTAAATGTGATTTTGATTTTATTGAGAACTGTAACGTGATTGTCCTATGAACAAGTGCCAAAAAAGATTCGAGCTGAGCACGTATGTCGCGTCATCAATACTGATTTACGTCTAAATACTATATCCAATAATCATTACTATTTATCATTACTTTTTTTTCTTTTTGTATTCGTTGTTTTGCAGAAAACAAGCCCGCGTTCATCACTATCGAAGTCCCCAGGCCAAGAATTTCCTATCAGTGCCGTGCAAAAGGTGAGAAAGCTGTAGGCAAATTCAACTTTATTCAATTCGGCTTCATATATCTAAAATTTATATCTGTATATGTATTGCATAAATTTGTTTTAAATTTATATCCTGCCGAAATTTGTACTTCAACAAACAAAGCAACTTCTGCTCCCAAATAAATCAAATGGGCTACATACAGACTATCTTACAGGCCATTCATTATCGCAAGAGCGGTACCTCGAACTTCTTCTTATGTTCACATTATTTTTTTACTCTTCATACAGAGTGTGAATAGTATTATTCTTTAGTCAATATGCTTGCAACATCTTAAAGGAGCAGAAATCCCATAAAGTTTATATATTATTGATCAGCAATTAAATTAAAGCCATTAAAATTTTTTAATATTTATTTTGAAATTATTGCATATATACAGGTATGACATTAAGTTTTAAAAATAAAAGATCATGTTGGATAAATTGTACTTACATATCGATAAATACCACACTTGCTATGTAAGCAATACTAAATTTCAGCGTCACCAAGGCAAGAAACGTTTGAAGTTAATGTTTTCTTCTCATAAAATTGTTTTATTCTTCACCTTTTAAAATTGCATTACTTGGAGCAACCATATTGTCGGTGGTTGTCTTTCCAACCACTCCACTCTGATTTTTGTAGATTCCTTTTTGATTTTAAATTAATAGTCTTCTGTAATTTAAGAACAAATACATTTACTTAAGTTCATATGCCACAGGAAACTCAAATCTTCAAATTTTGGCAGAACTTCCATTGACAGTTATAGAACTTTCAGACATTAATGATAAACAGGAAATCAGATGCGGAGCCACGCGTAAATCAAACGTCGAATCTCTGTGTTTATTTGTGACATATTGAAAAAATCGATGGACCAAGTTTTAATATAAGATAACATTCAAAAAGAACTTGTAGCATACGCCACGTATTGCAGCTCTGTGTGAACTGTTTTTGTGGTAATAGAATACGCGTCTCGGCGATACAGCTAGTATCAAAATAAATTATTCAATGCTTAACTAAGTGTATCTGTAACACAACATTATTAATTTCTTTACAGCCAGAAATACGCTACATGCCGACCTATCGTCTAGAGCCGAAGGTTCCTCTAAACAAAGAAAAATGCGAAATTGTAATTAAAGCTGTGATGGACAAGGTCTTCGAAAATTTCGTATATCATCCGAAACAATCACTAAATGTAGCAACGCAAATCAGTGAAGAAATCAAAAATCGTATTAAAAGTTTTAATTTCGATAGGTGAGCTATCTCGCCTTACAAATCCAAACGAAAAACTTAAAATCAAATATGCAATTTGTTCAAATAATTAATTTTTAGATACCGTTACATTGTCGTTGTTACCATTGGAGAACATGTCATGCAGGGCTACTATTCCTTTGTTAATTTCCTTTGGGATGCTGAAAAGGATGGCTACATTTCATATGTTTTTGACGACACTAAATTCTTTGCCGTTGCTACTCTTTATTATTTATACTGTGACTAAACAAATACTTCATTTAAATTCAATAAAACTAGAAATTCTAATTAAGATCTTCATACACGCATTAGAATTTCAAAATAATTTCCAAACCTGCAAAAAGTTGTAGCAAATAGGAGGGGCTTTAATTAAAATATGGAATTTGAGATAAAAAAATTTAATCAAAACTTGGAAAAAATAGACAGTTTAAATTGAATTAAAAAAAGTTTATTTTATTAATATAAATTAAGCATTTACTCTAAATTAAGACAATATGTTGTTGTTGTTTTTGAAGTTTTGAATGATTGAATAAATACTTTGCTAAACAATTTAAGGCTGGTTGCAATGGCGCTGTCATTCGAAGGCATAACTGCAGTTTTATTATTGATTGTTTCTGAAATCAGTTGCTGATCATTGTCGTTTACTGAATATTTCCTATAAACTTCAATTGCGAAATCGTTGATAGAAATAAACGGTGCAAATATCCATCGACAATTCAAAAAGAATAAAAAACTGGACCGGCTTTTCGTATACGCCGTATTCTTTCCCATGCAGTTGGAGCTTTTCCTCTTACATAATTTAAAGGTGACACCTACTACAAATTTACAATCTATAAAAATATTTTTAAATTAATTAGATATAATTTTAATGTGTGTTAAAAAAATGTGACATTGTATATTTTTACTATTTTTTTTTTTTACATACATATGTATATAAAGGTTTGACAAAAAAAAAATCAAAGAATCTGAAATAAATTTTTAAATTTTATTTTATTAAAAAAAGCGACAATCAGAGCACAGATTGCCCTATGAGAAGCCTGGTATTAAGGGAAATTCAATTAAAATCATATGTATATACATATGTAGTTTAAATTGTTACCCCATCGGAGTACAAAACTAGAGAAGATGTCCAAGGTGACGGCGTTTCAACCTTCTTGTTGGTACTGTAGTGGTCAAGGGTCTGGCCAAGCGATTACGGTCATTATATCTGCTCCTCGATGGTAGCCAAATTGGTGTCTTTAAGGTTGAATTACAAATATACTAATCACAAGCAGTTATTAGGAGCAGAGCTTTGTTTTGTGTTTTGAACCCGGTTGCGAATTGACCTTCCAGCGATACCTCAATATTGAAAACCGTAACTCCATTATGGCGCAATGATCTCCCTTCGATACACCTTTGCATGCAAGTATTATTGAAGAACGTCTGCTGCCTCTTATTCGCACTTTGAGCTATAAAGTAGTCTAACGCAATAAGCATTTTTGATGATATAGTGTCAATGGCTTCTGCGTCTGGCATAGAGAGATCAGCTAAAACTAGATGAGCGACTGACATACCCGATTGCAAATTGAAAAGTGACGACCTTCTATGAAGGAACGTAGCATTAAATAGTAGGGTCCCGGGAAAGCATCTTTGATCTTGACCAGTAGTCCCGTGTGCCACACACGGTCAAATGCTTACAAATACGGTTTACAGTATTCTTTAGCCTGAAAAGCACTGAGTATGTGGTTGGGTACGCAGTGGAGTTGTTCGTTTTTCTTTTGTAAAATATTTACCATGACGGTGGACTAGTATCCGTTGATACGTTGACAGCCTTGAATTCATACATTTATTATATCGTTACGATCATCTAATCAGAGTTGCTGGATCATCGAACGCAGCGATACATTATGTAAGTCTTTAAATTCAGAACTAGGTATTACATATTGTTCCAACTTCAAATAGATCACACAGAAAAACATATATTCTTTACTTGTTTCAGTTATAACG
Organism: Leucophenga maculata; assembly: GCA_035044805.1. Lineage (NCBI taxonomy): Eukaryota > Metazoa > Arthropoda > Insecta > Diptera > Drosophilidae > Leucophenga > Leucophenga maculata. The sequence continues at coordinate 768,521 of JAWNNP010001183.1, forward strand.
GATTCGGTAAAAGATTTATCAAAAGTCGATCTGATAGTCACCATGTTTTCGTACAACAAAGATGACAATCTATAAAATATGGATATAAAACCGTCTTTTGTTGGCTGGACTGAAGATATTTTATAGAGAGCGAAACAGCTGCAGGTATTATGCATGCAGGTAAAAAAAAAAATAAAACAAAAACCCTACACCCTATAAAACTCAATTGAGAGCAGTATCATTTGGCCACTGTTTGTTACCAGATATGTCATCAATCTACTATAGTTTCGGAGACACTCACATATTCTAGTAAGCAAGGATTAATGGGAACTTGGTAGTCCTAGCAAGTGAAAATTTTTTTATTCCTGTTGCTGTCAACTAGAATTTAAACGGTATATAAGTTATGAACTTCTCCAATATTTATGAAATATGAAATTAAGATTTCCAATGGCGTACTAAAACTCAGCATTTGGTTTTAATAGCTGGTATTGTATCCGAGAGTCGGCGGTGACATATCTGTATATATATATATTCCGAATGCGTGCTTAATAACTTAGCCCCGCTTCCAAAAGTCAGATTTCAGAGAACGCTGTGTTGTATTTGGGACAAAGACGTATGGACACCAGCTTCAATTTGGCATTTAGGTTGGGGAGAAGCATTATATACCGCTCTATACTCACCTTCGTGACAATTTATATCAGGAACTTTAGCACAAAAAAGTACGAGGATATAGATATATCCGATTGACGCGTAAAATAAAAACGATATTTCTCATGAGAAAACACTTCAATCCCGATTGATTCTACATTCCACATTAATACTATTACTGAAGGAACTTATAGAGTTGATGCTATTATGTAGTTGATGTTTTAAATAAAAAAAAAAACACTTGTAAAATGCGTATTGAGAACCGCGAAATTGCATACATTTATTTTTATATATATCATTAAATATTTTCATATTGTTTTATTTTACATAAACAATTGATTTCATAGTTTCTTTTCTCTTCATGTAGTTATCTTTGTTGCTGCAGCTTTTTTTAATATTTATTTATTTATATACGATATTATTTAAAATTTTTAAATACTTTATGAATACATACACATTTTAAGAAAAAAAAAAATAAATAAAAAACTTTAGTTTAAATCGTTTAAAAATCAATCCGTAATAGTACACTCATCATTCATGCACTCACTCACTTCCTATAAATGAACGAATTTTGAAAGTAGCTTCTCCTTCAAGAAAACACTGTAACATTTGCAAAACCCTTTCACTAAGACAACATTTTGAAACAAATGCTACATGAAGTTCTCTTTTTGGATGTGCCGCGGAGGCGGCGTCAGCCAACACTGAACTGAGTTCAACACTTTCACATTTTAAAATGAAAGAAATCTATCACAAAATTTCATATAATGAACGAACTTCAAAAACTGCAGCACTGCATTTGTGCAAGTCATTTCGGAAACACTTTGGACTACACAGACCACCAATCACTACTACACTACATAGTAGATAGAACCCACGATCAACGCACATCACAAAAGGAACATCTGAGAGCAGCTCGGAAGTCACATTTGGCTCTATAGTTTTCGAAAACTGTATTCACACAAATTTAAGCAACTTTATTTTTTTTAATCTACTTTAATTGCATTCAAACTTCACTTGGAGGGGAAAAAAATATTTCTCAGTTTGAAGCGGATTTTTTTGTTTTTTTTTTGTTTTTAAATAATAACTAAAATCATTAAATAAACTGCAACACAAAACGAATAAATTAACACAAAACTCATTTCATTTACACACTTTCTTATTTTTTTAACAGATCATCTAATGGTTTGATTTTTATCCGCAATGCATCACTTTTAATTTACATAACTTTACTTTAACTAGATACAAAAGCATATTTTTTGGCACAAATAAACTTTTATGCTTTTTCGGATATCTATTAAATTTCACATTTAGACTACATAATTGCAGCTCATTGATATTGAAATTGAATTCAAGCATAGTGTTTGAATAAATGAGTACTCGGATTAAAGATGCTGTAGATGAAATGGGGTCCAGTGTCTGCCACCAAGCAACAAACTTGTAAGTGTGTTGTGTGTACTTATGAGGATATTAATAGCTGTATGCATGTTGATAGTTGAGGAAGTTGTGGGAATTAGTGTTGTGGTGTGTCTGTAGAAAACTATTAAGGTCTTAAAACTAATATATTATGTAAATAATGAAACAAGCAGCATTTTGTTCATATCTATCGACGCTGCCCATTCATTTGTGTAAACCAAGTAAAACTGTTATACTTAGACCTGCTATTTTCTCTAATTCTCTTATGCAGTTCCTCCGCGAACCACAACTACAACCAAGTGATCCTCTTTGAGTCCTTCTTCGGTAATGCTGTGGCAAGTGCGTTTCAACAGATCCGTTGAAAAGTCACACGGCGGAAAAGCATATAGTACTCCAGTAGCTTCGGTGTCTTTGTTTAGTAACGATATAACGCCAGCAGCCTCTTTCTGTTTGAGGTAGGACACCAGATTACGTAGGGGACGCGTCTGTACGCTACTATCTTCGGATACAACACATGTTGTCGATGAAGCCAGACCAACAAAAATGGCGTGTGAGGACGAGGAACTGATACGCTTTTGAACATCTTCCAGTTTTGGTGGATCGAGACGCAATCGTTGTGTAATGCGTAAGTTGTGTTTGCCTTCCTCATCGCGCATCAATGAATCGACAATATCCGTATCACCGTCAGTTAAGTGGAATTTAGCCGGAAACAATGAGCTTTTGAGTATAAGGGCACCTTGCCAAATTGTGTTACACTTTCGTGCTGCCTCAGTTAAAGTTGCCACAGCACTTAGTGCGCCATTGCGCCGAGTCGATGAATCTGATTCGGAACCTGGTGAATGTGTTCGTTTGTGTGGTGAACGAGAACGGGAGCGTTCGACACCTGGCTCTCGCGAACCAGAACGTGCACGCTCGAAGGAGTCTCCGGGAGGACGTCTCCATTCATCCTCAGCTCCAGCCGGAGGTGGTATTACCGATTGCATCATTGCGCCAGGATGTGGTGGCCTGTGTACATCGTTATGATAGTGATACGAGCCACGCCCACGACCACGATAACCACCACGTCCGCGATAACCACCACGGGGTGGATAAGGTGCATAACCTCCTCTTGGTAAATAAACAGGTGCTTCGTCGTAGTGATAATGTTCGTACTCTGGTCGTCTATATTCAGAAACTGGTTCCTCATATAACGGTTTTGTGGCCTTGAAAGGTGTCGGTGATGCACCCGGTAGTTCAGCAAAATCGGTACGCAAACGACGCTCAGGACCGCCAAGCGGGAATCCACGCATATCTTTGACTGCTGCGGTTGCAGCTTCTATAGTTTCGTACTGTATATAAGCATATGGATCTCCTTTCTGGTATTCTATCTTTTTAATGGCTCCAAATCGATCAAACTCCCGTTCAAGTTGAGTTACGGAAGTCCATGTACCCAGTCCACCTACCCAAATACGCGGAGTAGGCGTAACTTTTCCATAACCAATTTTACATTGAAACTTTCCAATGTATTGACCGGATAATTCCAATTTGGCTCTATGTGCCATGTCAAGATTCTGGTAACGCACAAAAGCAAACGCATTGCCCGTACCTGGTGGCGGACGCTTGATATCGATGTCGTGTACGACACCGTATTTCTCAAATATGCGACGCAATTCATCGTCAGATATAGTCACTTCTAAGTTACCTGCAAAGAGAGTACGCGTAGAGAGAGGATCGTCTTCTGGTTGCACGTGATGCAAGTAGTTTGGAAACTTGTCTTTTTTGCTTTCTGGTTTCTCGTACGGTACATGTGGCCGAGGAGCCAAATGACGTGCAGGACCATATTGATGTGGAGGTGGCGGTCCATGCAAATGATGTGGAGGTACACGATGCATTGGCGGTCCACGTGGAGGCATAGGATATTCGTGATGCATTGGACCACGATATTCACGGGGGTGGATAGCGTGTGGATGCATATGGGGTGGTCCGTAACGTTCATACGGATCCAAAGGAGGCCTACGGTGTTCGATCGGACCAGCAGGTCCCATTGGCGAACGAGAGTAATGGTAACGATCGTATTCGGGAGGTGTAATGGAACGACCCCGTGGTCTGCAAAGTAAAATATTCTATATAGAAAGAAAAATTGAGGCCAAAGCATTTGTAAACTTACCTATATTCAGGTCTAGTAGCCGTCTTGTATACTGGCTCGACTACAGCGATTTTATCGTATATAATTATACGAGGTTTATTATGTTTGGCCTCGCGTGCATCCTCAGGCGTTCTGAAGCATACATATGCAACGCGCTCATCCATTTCATGCGAAATTCGAACACTAAAGTCGCCATACTTCTTGTACTCTCGATAGAGCGTCTCTTCGACAAATTCGTCGGAAGCTTTCGGTGGCAAAGCGCTTACACACAACACCTTGTATCCTGGTGTACGTTCACCTACTGGTGGTCCTCGCATGTATTCTTCACGGTGAGGTGAGACACCATAACGAACTCGAGGACTTGGCGATCTACCCATGCGACGACGCATTCTATCTGGAGACATGCGATCTGGCGAGTCTCCAGGCACTCCGCTGTTTTCATAGCCACGACCCATGCTGCGAGAGTTTCTTGCCAAATTACTTCTAGTGGGCGAATCACGCGACGCGCTGCGTTTCATATTATGTATTTTAATAGTTATACGATCTAGTTCAGCTGCGTCTCGATGAATACTCATGAGCGGCTGGTCCTTCTTTTAGTTCCTAGGCACTTTCTGAGTGATAGTGTCTATAGCATGGGAAAAACACAAAACATATTTATATGATAAGACGCCAAATGCATTTAAAAAAACGACTATGTACGATAGATTTTTTTCATTTTGGAAAATTAAAAATGGCGTCCAAATAGCTGACGCACCACCCAATATTAAGGCCGGGTACACTAAAATCAATAAAACCACATTTATTAGCTAGAAATACTCACCACTTTGAATAGGCCAGAACTGCATAAAACTTTTATTGTAATAAAGTATTAATTATATATTTAATAACTTTACCGAATTCAAAATGACAGACGCTTCCGTTTTCACCAGTTTTCTTTGCTTTCGCGATGACCGAAAAATTGTGTGTCTACCTGTGTATGACTGGCTTCGATTACACCGCTACTACGGTTCACTCTGTTCACTTCTCACGTGCAACCCGTCTGCGCAAGTGAATTTGTACAGACGTCACATTTATCCTGAGTGTGAACTACACTATTGTAAAACAGGAGACAAGTGAATGGCATTGCAATATCATTACATACCATTCACAATAGTGCATTGGTACAGTCTTTATCTCGCTTACACACATAGCGTCTGCAATTAAATTAAATGCACAAGTGTAAAAGAAAGAGCTAGAAATTAAAGAAAGCTGCTAGAGGTATCCTCCATGGTATAATTATGGTATTATTACACTATGGTATCCTCAGTTCACTTTAAGTGAATTGAGGTCGTATCCATAGCTCAGTTGAGTGCATATTTGGAGTGCCAATAATATGCTTGAAGTGAATGTCTTTCTAATTTGGTCCTCAAAGAAAACAATAGCCGCATCTTTTTGATTGCTTCTCTCGGTCATTATTATCGCTTTATTTGTTCATTAACTCGCCACCGTATCATTGTTTTTTCAAATATAAATCGATCTTAATCACTGATTGGCAGTAAAGTTACAATACAAATATTGCAAAATAATCGGCCGGGCGCCGCCAAGAAAAAACCCGTTGGGCGCGAAAAAAAAAAACTATGTAACCCACAGGCAAACAAAGTGCTGAAAAGCATAAAAACGACACAAAAATACAACGCTGTTTGGAAAAATGCACTAAATAGTACCACACATATATAGTTCTTAAAAAATGTGTAATGAAATATTGTTGTTTGTAGTCCGCTTTTCAACATTTTAGCCGAAAAACACGTAAGTGTGAAAGAGATAAAAGAATATCATTGTATATTTTTATAATTTTCGTTTCGGATTGCAATTGCGAAGTCACGAAAATATAATCCTGGAATCGTGTAGTGCAATTCTGCTTAATCTCGTCTTAAGTCGTTGTAAAACCTGTTAGACTTAATTAGAAGTATTTGATTTTATGAACAAATTTGCAATTCGTACATCTGTAAACACTGAGCTGCGACTAGCAACCAAATCAACGAATAGAAATCTCGCAAAGCTCTTACTGCCCCAATTATTGTGAATCAGTGCTGCTCAGCTAGTATAAACGACCGAACGATGGAACAAACACAGATCACGGATGCCGAAAAAGTACGCATAGTGTCTGATTTCATACTCCATGCGCCGCCCGGCGAGTTCAATGAAGTATTTAATGATGTGCGTGAGCTTCTAAAGAACGATGCTTTGCTAAAAGACGGTGCCAGCCACGCCTTCGCACAGTACAACAAGGATCAACTGACACCGGTTCGCATTGAAGGAAGCGAGCACAATGCGATCATATCGGAGCATAATGATTTGGGTATGTATTTCTGTACATTTTAGAAATTGAAGCGAATAATAAAATGAGATTAGGTGGCTTTACCTAATAGGCGAAACATATTACCATATATGGCCATGCATTTCTCTGAGTAAGCTTAAACAGCTGATGCATTTTGTATTTGAATTTGTGAAAAAATTTTGATTTCAATATTGAAGACTGCTATGTAGGCATATGAATGAATCACTGCCTCGCCCTACTACAAAATGTTTTTAACTCTTATCTTACATGCGTGTGTGTGTGCTTGTGTTTTTTATGATATTCGATATAATTATTGGATTTAAATTAACTGCTCAACATAATATACACAAATATAGGCAGCGGTCGTTTTTACGATCCTCGCACAAAGCAGTCCTTTAAATACGACCATCTCCGTAAGGAAGCTTCGGAATACCAAGACTTGGAATCTGAAGCGACCGTTGAACCTTGGCGCGCAGCTTTGGATTTAGAAACTCTCGCTTACACTGCCAGTCATTATAGACATGGAGTAAGTTAAAAATCATGTTCAGTTTTACACATCGATTAACAACAAAACTGGATTACATTTAAGGTCAGCTCCGTCTTTGGAAAATCACAGGGTGGCCAAATAACCTTAACAATATGCATTGAGGATCATCAATTCCAGCCGAAGAACTATTGGAACGGACGGTGGCGTTCCCAGTGGCATGCTACCTTCCAGCCGGGTAGTGGTAGTGCTGAACTAAAGGGAGTCCTCAAAGTGCAGGTACAGAGAATATTTAAGTCACTAAAAATGCACACTGTTCTATAACTTATATTTTAACTTTTCAAAATGACATCCAGGTACACTACTACGAAGATGGAAACGTGCAACTGGTCTCATCAAAAGAGTGCCGTGAAAGCGCTGTGGTATCTAATGAGCAACAACTAGCTAAGGAAGTCATACGACTTATTGAAGAGGCTGAGAACGAGTATCAGCTCGCAATTTCGGAAAATTATCAGACTATGTCGGATACAACTTTTAAGGCAATGCGTAGACAGTTGCCCATCACCAGAAGCAAAATTGACTGGGGTAAAATCGTTTCGTATAGTATTGGCAAAGAACTGAAAACTCAATAAGAGCAAGAGGAGCAAGCGGAAGAAAACACGTTGAATGTGCAGCCACAATTAATGAAAAGGCCGAATAGTCTTCCTCTTGCAATTGATGAACAGCGGAAATAAGAATATAAAAAAAGTTTAAAAAAGAATTGGTAGCAGCGCTTATTACTGTCGAAATTTTGGGTTAATACATATTGTGAATTATTGAATTATTACCACGAGTCGATGGTTGTCGATTGGAGAATATGCAACTGCAACGTTTCAGTCACAATCAACACCAAGTGTCGCCTTTGTCGTTTAAAGCATTAAAACAATGTTTATAGTACTTTAAATATCTCTTAACAAAATTTTTTAATGAACATATAAAAATGAACGAATGATTATGTAAACAGTTTTAAATATTTTTAAGCGAAAAGTTTATATGATAAAGGAAAATACAGTATGAACACTATGTTCTGCGATTATAAATTGTGTAACTGGAAAATCTTTATTTTGATTTGTTTTATGTTTAGAACTGAAAATCATAGCAAAAAGCATATATACTCTTACATACATATTATAAACAAAACTAATTTAAAGCTTCGCTGATAAAGTATTTACGTATAGCAACTGTTTTATGGACTGTGCTTCTTCGACTAATTCAGAGTTTGACTTTTTACGAGAGGTCTTTGATTTAGTAATAAACTAGTATTTTACAAATGAAAAACCATTTGAAAGAGTTAAGGGGTTTACATGATTAGAGAAATTTTATTAAAACTAAATAAAACAATCGTATAGCCAAAAGTAATTCATTGATGTCTTTTTTAAACAATTTAACGCCTAGGTCTGTCGTGTATATTGGTCTGTTTGAGGAGAACTTTGCTGACCGTCCCACTGCTCTGAGTATGCAGCTGGACATTCAGCATGATGTTGGTTTTCTGTTGATGTATGATTGTCCGACGTTACGACGTGCGTGTCATTGACTGGCTGATATGGGTGTCAATTGTTCCGTCTGTACCAGATTCAATTCTGCAATGTTTTCTTTTGGTTTGTACTTTTTGAAAGGTTTCTTTGGAATTAATCTTTTGTTGGGATGCTCTTTGGGCTCCGATTCCAATCGATCAATTAACCTCCATTTACTACCGCTATGAGTAGCTCAAAAATATGGTGTACCTGCGGTGTTCAAATGAGTTTTTAATAAGAGTTAAGGGGATTACATTATTAGCGAAATTTTATTAAAACGAAATAAAACAATAGATTAGCCAAAAGTATTTCAACTGATGTCTTTTTTAAACAATTTAGCGGCTAGGTCTGTAGGGTTTGTTGGTCTGTTTGAGGAGAATTTTGCTGATAGTCCCACTGCTCTGAGTGTGCAGCTGGACATTCAACATGATCTTGGTTTTCTGTTGGTGTATGATTAGCCGACGTTATGTCGTGCGTTTCATCGACTTGCTGACTTGGCTTTGATGTGGGCGTCAATTGTTCCGGTTGTACCGGATTCACCTCAGCAATGTTTGCTTTTGATTCAGGCTCCTCGATAGGTTTCTTTAAAAGGAATCTTTTGTTGGGATGCTGTTTTGTCTCCAATTCCAATCGGTCAATTAACCATCCTTTATTATCGTTGTGAGTAGCCCAAAAATAAAGTGTACCTGCGATATTCAAATGAGTTTTTAGATAAATTAAAATTAAACGCATGTGTACATAAGTACATATATTTAAAAACAGTTATACATATATACTTACCCTTGTCTTTAGAGCCGCGAACTTTTACCTCAAACTGAGCATGTTGAGCATCACAAGCGTTATGTGTATTGGTTAAATCAAATCCTGAATCTTTTATAGGCTCACCAAGTAAGTTAACGGCTCCTATTATTAAAATTTGATTAAATGCTATTGCGGGTAGTACTTCTATAAACATAAATACCTCTGTGGTGGCGTAGTGTATAAAACGCCAACCGAAAATAATCCGTATTCCGTATACGATCAACATATCTCCAGTGCATATACATAACAGCCGATACAGAAACAATTGCACCATAAACACAGATATTTCCGAGGGTTCTGTTCGTTGGGAAACGCAGTCGTAACGTCGGCATATTGCAAGAGGAAGTGTAACTTGGAGTTTTTCAATTTTGCATAATTCTAAATAAATATTTTATTGTTGTTTGTTTGTGACAGTTGAATCAGTTGTCGGCAACTGAAACAGCTGATTTTGACAACTATTCTTCTTCTTTTGCAATTAGGTTATACAACCACAAATAGTACAGCATTGTTTTCTTTTACTTTTGCATAAAAAACAACATTCATAACTGAGACTGCATATATTTGAAGGAACATGAGTAACTTGGTATCTGTGTTTAGCGTTCTTAAACAGCGTGTGCTTGCTCCGGCATTATTGACTCGCGCCTATGCAAAACCAGCTGCTGCCGGTAAGCTCATCATCAAATATGTATGCCTTAACTAAGTAAATTGTCCAAAATATATACATTCAGTGCCAGGTAAAAAGAAAAAACTCGGTAAACTCGGACCCATTATGGAGAAAAAAGTAATACCGGTCGAGACGGACGCCAACAAATTAGTGAATTATGTTTGCGGCAGTAATTATCTTAAAACTGGAGAGGATATCAAGGTAACATTGGGAAAATCGTGTTAACTAAATACTACCGTAAATATTTTTTTATTTCAGCTAAAACAGGATTCTGAATACCCTGATTGGCTTTGGACGTTGAACACGGATCGTATTGTGCCACTAGACGAACTTGATCCGAACACAAAGCATTACTGGCGAAGATTACGAAAACTGGCGCTTCGCCGTAACAATCAGCTTTCCAAATTGAAAAAGTTTTAGCTCTGTTTATATATAATAAAAGTGGATAGATAAGTGTTGATACAAATATATAATAAGCATTATAAAGCTTGTCGGTGGAAAAAGTGCATTCTCAAGGCGAAAACACTTGGCAATAAAAACATTGAAAACCTTCACCGTTGTGCTATCCATATCGTACACATGTTGCTAGAACAAAAAAAAAAACTGAAATGCTGTCAATATTGTCAATACCTTCATGTATAACTACATAGTATGTTTCCTCTTATCGCTTGCCTGCTTTAACAAGAAGTTGTAATAAGAGTACAAGATATTTGTTTATTCTACCGACTATATAAAGCCGCTGTAATGAATAACATCGATTCATTCTGAGTGAAAATGGTATTGAAAATAATATTTATACTGATGTGTATTATCCTAGTGCAGAACGCACTTGGAACACAGAAAAATACTAGTAAGTATTGCGAGCAACACTTGAATAGCGTATAACATTTGATTTCACTCAAAGAGAATGTCGTATGCTACCATGGTACATGGTCTACGTATCGTCAATCGTTTGGCAAATTTGGTGTAGCAGACATCAATCCTTTTCTCTGCACACATCTGATATACGCATTTTTCGGAATTGAACAGAGTGGACAGTTGCGTATCATCGATCCCTATCTTGATCTGGAGGATAACGGACGCTCAAACATCAAGCAGTTTAATGCGCTAAAACTTCAAAATCCCACGTTGAAAACGTTAGCCGCTGTTGGCGGTTGGAATGAGGGATCGAAGAACTTTTCTATCGTTGCCGGTGATCCTAACAAACGGTCACGATTTGTTAGTTCCGTTGTGCAGCTTTTACAACGACATGGTTTTGACGGGCTCGATTTAGACTGGGAATACCCTGGTCAGAGGCACAGGCTGGAAAATAATGATAAAAATAACTACATTCTTCTACTGCAAGAGTTAAGAGATGGGTGAGTTTTACATACCAAATTTCAATATATGTTTTAAAAATTTGCATAACGAAAAGGTTGGAACCGTTCAACTTTATGTTGACCGCAGCTGTTGGCTCTGCTGAGTTTTCTGCCGCCATATCGTATGATATACCACGCATCGTGCAGTATTTGGACTTAATTAATATAATGGCTTATGATTTGCATGGACCATGGGACACCGTGACAGGTTTTAATGCTCCACTTTACATAGCACAAAAAGAGTCTACTTCGAAAGGAAAAATGTTGAATGTGGATGCAATTGTTCAATACTGGCTTAAAAATGGCGCACCCAAAGAGAAGCTTATATTGGGCTTACCATTCTACGGACGCTCTTTTACATTGCTTGACCCATTACAAAACTCTCCAGGGTCTCCGCATATTGGACGCGGGTTGGCTGGTGACTATTCAGTGGAACCGGGAATTATCGGATACAATGAGTTTTGTGAAAAGACTTTACAACAGGAAAAGGATCTGTGGACTGTCCTTTGGGATGCGGAGCAACAGGTACCATATGCCTACCGTGATCGACAATGGGTCAGCTTTGAATCAACTGAAAGTGTTGCTCTTAAGGCACGATATGCAATGCAAAATAATCTGGGCGGTGTTATGGTCTGGTCACTGGAATCAGATGACTTTAGAGGCACTTGCGGAGCCGGAAAAAATCCTTTACTAAAGCAGATAAACCATGAAATATTCGGCATCGATACTCCAACAGGGCTTTCTGCCATGTTAAAACCAGTTAAAGCAAACACAGCTACATCATTGATTAATATGTACACCTGTCCAGGCGATGTTGGCTACACACGTGATCCTTTTAACTGTTCTAAATTTTATTACTGCAGCGCAGGAGCCACCTACCGGTTCGAGTGTCCTAATGGGCTTCATTTCGATATAAATTCACAAAATTGCAACTATGCTAACCTTATTAATTGTTAAGAATCGAAATTGTATAGTTTTAGTTCCAAATATAAGCAAAATATATTCGGTAAAAGCTAATAATATGGCACTTTAAGGTTTATGGGAAAATTCCGGAAGTTATACTTTTTCATGCCAGGCTTCCACTCAATGTAGTCCTTTTTACACTTTACCAGCTTAGCGAGATTGCAGTGCCCTAACTTTCGATCGAATTGAAGTCCATTCAAGCATTCGTAGTCCTCTCGCACGCCGTTACGGCATTCATAAAATCGATAACATTCGAATGGTATGTGAAAGGCACCATCATGAGGACACATACCAAAACCTTCAGTAGTGGTTTCTGGTTGTGGTGTCGGTGCATAGCCAATTTGTAGATTTATAGCCTTCATGAGTGGATAAGATTCACCACATTTTCCTCTAAAATCGTCCATTTCATAAGCCCAAACCATGGCTCCACCCAGCTTTTGGTTTTTAATAAATAGCACTTTTTCACCAATGCTGTGTGCATCGTCGTAACTTATCCACTGGTTGTTTCTGTATGCGTACGGAACTTTTGAATCTTCGTCAAATTTGCGCTTCCACCTGGAAGCTTGTAAGCAAAACTCATTGTATGCCATAAATCCTGCCTGACGCGAGTACCGGCCAGGTATTCCAGAACCTTTAGTATGTGCGCCCACACTGTTCAACGCGGGATTTTTCAAGGTATATGTGTGCCCGTAGAAGGGTATACCCAGTAAAAGTTTCGATGCATTGGCAGTCTGTTCAATCCAGTACTTCACGGTGGATGCAATCAAATTTACTGGTGAGTTGTATCCTAGAGTTGCGTCCCATGGACCGTGATAGTCAAATGTCATTAAATTGATTAGGTCTACAAATTTAACTATTTTCGGAATATCATATGATGCTGGCGCGCTCTCCAAATTACCACCAACTGCGATAGTCAGTAGTAGATCGTTTTCTTTCAGTCTATAATGTTAGTGAGAATAATGGTTTTTCAGTGACATTCATTATTTTCAATTAAATATTTAAATTTACGTGTGCACTTACGCATCACGAAGTTCCTCCAATAATTGTATGAAATTTTCACGATCCCATGGTTTGCCACCACGTTGCGCAGGATACTGCCAAACCAAATCTACGCCGTCGAGTTCATTTTGTATTAGAAATGCAAGCGTTGTTGAAATAAAGTTATATCGTTTCTTGCGATCAGCCACCATATTCGAAAAATGTACAGAACCTTCCTTCCAACCGCCCACCGATAGAAGTACCTTAAGATTTTGATTGATTCTCTTAAGAGAAGCTGCTTGACGAACCATTCCTAAAATATAGCTACGTAAGTAAAGCAAACTCGCTACTGGCATTTCAAGTTACCCATTTTCACAGTTAGAAAGCTGTCCAAGTCTTTCAGTTGACCCAACTCGTTTACGCCAAAGAAAGCATACCCCAGGTGCGTACAAAACTTTGCTTCTATATTCCAGGACATAAATTTCCCATCACCAGGACGATAGTAGGCCCATGAGCCCCAGTAGCAGAAAATGTTATCTGGTTTTCCAACGTAGACTTTTTAGGTGCACTATAAATTAGTGTATAAAGTGGAACTTACAATCAGCTGCAACGGTGTTAGCACACAACAGGCTAAAGGCTATGCTCCAGGCCAAAAGATGACGTGTCCACATCATTAAAAGTGCATTACTCTCACCCCAGTGTGTTAAAAATCTCGTTAATGTCCCTGGACACTCAAAATTTAAGTTTAGATTTATGTTTGTCCAGAACTTTGAAAACATGTAAACCTATCTCGGCCAAGTTTGAAGTTATAGTATAAAATATATCAGAGGGCAGTTTGAGTTATAAATATATTTTGAAAGCCTTAACCCTGTGTACTAGGATAAAGATATTATTATATATTTCGTAATATTCCAATATAAATGATCAGCAGCGTTGTTAGAACTTTTTTTCACCGCTCCCACTAAATATCTACATAAATCCTTTTTTTTGTGAACTTAAAATTGAAACAAAAAAATTCATTTCGAAAATTGCATAATATTGAGTAGCTCAACTGGAGAACTGGAGAGTTGTAATATGCAGTTTTTTTAGCTTTAAATAAAAGATAGATATGGAGCTGTAATATCTATTGCATTCGATTTTAAGTGCATTACACCAAATACGGCATTTTTAGCTAATATAACAAGCTAAATAACAATAACCGCCAATGCACATTTGTGGCCTCAGATTGAAGATTTTGGTTAGAGACGTATTTATGAGAAGTAAATTCACGTTTAGATTACATCAATTGGACGCCAATGAACTATTTTTATGTATGATCTTCAAACTATAGAGAACGTAAAAACCAACGTTCGTGAATTTGTATTCGGAGTACCGGCCGAATGATTCACTGCAGGGTACTATAATTATTTACCATTTAATCTTTTGTTTGCAAATGAAAATATAGCAATATACCCCATACATAGTATTGCAAAAAAACATTTTTTGTTTTGTAAATCAAATGATTCGATGATAAACAATACTCGTAGGCAAAGGCGTATCCAGCTGTCTTCGAAGGGGTGGCGCTGACTTCTTTTTTAGTAATCTAAAGTGCTGAGGACCCTTAGAACCCATCTACTAATTAAAGCCACTATTCAGTACAACAAAAATATTTCAATAAAACAAAGAAAATTTTATGAAAGTGCGAAAATATGTAAAAAAAAACATTTTTTGACGAACTTTTTAAAATTTAGCATGGAGGAGGGCAATGGACCACCCGCTAACCTCCCCCCCTGGATACGCCCTTGCTCGACGGTGTATAAATAGGTTTGTATTTGCTTATTTGTAACGACAAAGTACTTCAGAGTGATTCATAATTTTTACTAAAAAATTGTTTAACTTATAAACAAACAACAACAGAAATCACCAGCACTTATCAGTTCTTTATGTTTAAAGCAATGCATAACAATCAATCGTAAATATTCCTGAAAGCCATGTCATCAATGCTTTGTTTTTTATAATTCGTTTTAGAACTTTTTAATAGGTTACAATTTTACTTTTACACGGGCAATATTTGCTCATTAAAGTGTAGGTACTCGATTTGCAATTCAACAAATCTAATTTAATCAGTTTCTACTTCAATTTATAAGAGTGCCATCAAAGAAATAAAGTGGTTTATATGGAGATAACGAAGCCCAATTTATACGCGAGATAATATTTATTTTGTACTACGTAAACTATCTGTAGTATTCCAATAAAAAACACATTATTTTTTATGTACGCCAAAGTTTTATTTAGATTATCGTAGTTTAAGGATTACAGTTGACTAGATCAGGCCAATTGCAAACGTTAAGACTGACATCAAAATATAGACCATTACCGCACTGGAAATCATAACGTGTGCCTTGAACACATTGGTAGTAACGACTGCAGTCGCTGTTATTCAGGTAAAAGCCATCGCTGGAACAATCTCCGCTGTTGCCACCACCTCCGCCACTATTTCCACCGGCGGTTGTGGTACTCGTAGGTGCGGGAGTTTGAGCTGTCGTGTGACTGCCACCACCGCCTGCAATAGCTCTGTTTATGGTCTTCAGCAGAGGCCAGGATTCACCACACTTGCCACGGAAGTCATCAGTTTCAATGGACCACATCATAGCCCCACCCAAGTTCTTTGATTTAAGGAAATTCATTTTTAGTTCAATACTTCTTATGTTGTCGTAGCCAATCCACTGATCACCCTGAAAAGCATAAGGTACGCCACTTGATTCATCAAAGACCGTTTGCCATTTGTTGGCGCAGATTTCGTGGTAACCCAAAAAGCCGTTTTCGCGAGTATAAGGACCAGCAGATCCAGGGCCGATGCAGGAAGCACCTGGTCTATTTTGAGAGGCGTCCGACATTTGGTAGCTGTGCCCATAGAAGCCTATTCCGAGAATAAGTTTTTCAGCAGGTGCACCCTGTTGCAGCCAGTAGTTGATGGACTGTTCAACTTCTGGCAGGGGAGCATTGAATCCCAAATAGCCGTCCAAGGCCATATGAAAATCATAAGTCATGACGTTGATAAAGTCCAGCTGCGCAGATATGGCTGGGATATCGTAAGAAATACTGGCCGTGTTCTCTGATGCACCAACTGCAATGCCTAACTCCAAGCCTAAAGGCGCAAACCTATTGTAAGAAATTATTTAGTAGCCATTGCGCATTATCAGTATTTTTTCTGCACGTACGCTTGGCGAATTTCAGTAAGAAGTGTTACAAAATTACCGCGATCATTGGCGCTGCCACCACGTTGACCGGGATACTCCCAATCCAGGTCCAAGCCGTCAAAGCCATGTTGCTTTATGAAGCTCAGCGATGTCGAAATGAAACGCGCACGTTTAGCAGGATCGGCGGCCATTGCAGAATACTTAATGGAACCCTCATTCCAACCACCGACAACTGCCAATACTTTTAGTTTGGGATTAACCTGCTTCAGCGCCATGGTTTTGCTAATAAAACCTAAAATATTCATAAATAATATTTGTACAGATTTTTTAAAAACTGTTCTCCAAATTGGTCTTACCGAGACCGCTGTCCATATCTAGCCACTCATCCAGTGATTTAAACTCACCAGCATCATTGATGCCGAAGAAACTATAGCTTACGTGCGTACATAGATGCGGATCAATGTTGGACGGTTCAAATTTTCCATCACCAGGACGATAATTGGCCCAGGTACCCCAGTAGCAGTTTATCAACTCTTTAATAAATGGTAATAGTTTTAATTCAAAGCCAATTGTGGATCCTTTAAAACGTCCTGTACTCACTTTCACTACTGATCACTTGACACAGCCAGAGGAGTGCGAATGTCAATATTAACTTCATGTCGATTGCTTATGGAATCGTTTACTAATGCACTTTGATTCAATGAACGTAGCTTTTATAGAGAGTCATTCCAACAGAGGCGTAGAAAGCTGTTTGCCGTGGGGAAATAAAACTGTTTGAAATTTTCAATTGAGAAGAGAGAAAAAGTAGACAATATTTGAGATCTACGTTGCAGCTGAGTGTACTCCACTTCGAAATGGCGTGTAACCCCTTTGACTAGATTGGTAGGAAGACTACCGCTTTTAGTTATCCGATCTGAACGTGTGTATAATATTTTATTGCTATAGAAATTATGCATTACCAACTTTATTAAAAAAAAATTATACTGGCCTTATCAAAGTGCGTTGCTTTATCTGTTGTTCATACAGATAGCCAGACCGGACGACAAACATATCTTAATCGATTATTAATGTTGATCCAAATGCATATATTTTATATGTATGTATATATATTTGTCTACCACGAGTCTACATTTCCACGAGTTTAATATCCCTTTATCCCATTTGGGTAATGGGTCTATAAACTTAATATATCTGTATCTCTGTGGGTGTTGACGAGCAAAAGAAAGAAATATAAAAGGATATCGGGATTGACCCTGCCCTTCTATCTACGCCACTGCATTGTAACCTTATCTAGCTTACAATAGATTCTATTTTGAACAGTGACAGTTTTATTTGACGAGACTTTCATTTAGAAAGAGTGCACGCGTGTATTGATAACGTAGAGGATCATATTATTCATGAGTGGTAAAATTTATTGCGGAACTGTGGATTTAAATATAGATTATTCATATTTATTACAAAATATATTTATGAATTTTCAATATTTTATTTACTCATTACGAATTCACAACTTTAAAAATCGGTCATAAAAATCACTTTTGACGTTTTCATTATATAAGTAGGATGGATTGTTTAAGGTTTCAACAACAGGTAAATAAGTAATAGAAGACTTTGTAATTAATTTTATCTATAAAAAACTTGAAGAATTTACACACTATGGTCTTAGCTTATATATATTTATAAATAGTTGAGTTGCATAGAAACATATGGAAAATTATAAGAAACTTCACTCATGTAGCTGCTTCCTTGCAAAATTATATGCGTGACGTCAGTTCCACGACGCCCATTTTAATAAAAGTTTTACCCATGAATTGTATATCTCCCGCTCTACATCACATAATTCCTGGAATATATCGAATTTGTCAACATATTTACTTAATAATATTATCACTCTCTTTAAAAATCAATAGTTGCTAATAAAAATCCAAACAAACTCGGTTCAGCAGGTTTCGAGATTGGGTGGAATTATTTTCAAAATCGTTATGTCAATTATTTGTTTATATTCTCGCTTTAGTAGTGGATTATTAAATGTATCTTTCCCTAAAAACATTATTCGGACTATTACGAATATTAAAACCAAATCGGTTCAGCCGTTCTTAAGTTACGCGTTAAGCAACGAACAGCATTTCATTTGAATTATATATATAATTATACAAATTCAATATATAAACAGTGAAAGTACAAAATTAGAAAATTTGTGATTTAATCAAAATTATAAAGAATATAATAGTTGGTGGATCTGGATCTGTGTAGTGTAA
Source organism: Leucophenga maculata (assembly GCA_035044805.1). Classification (NCBI taxonomy): domain Eukaryota; kingdom Metazoa; phylum Arthropoda; class Insecta; order Diptera; family Drosophilidae; genus Leucophenga; species Leucophenga maculata. The sequence goes on from JAWNNP010001183.1 coordinate 787,241, forward strand.
CAATATACTTTGATCTGGATCTACATATGTGAAATATTAAACTAGGACAATAAATAAGAAAAACCTCTTCAAAAAGGCAATGTGGGATATTTTAATAGGATTAACATGATATAAACCAATTAAACTCATTAAAGAACCACTCCATAAGAATCAACATACATACAGGTCTGGCAGATCTACTGAAACTGCCCTATACCAACTAGACACATTAATTAGTAATGCTATAAAGAACAAAGGAACAGCCATTTGTGCCTTTATGGACATCGAAGGTGCCTTTGACAACACATCACATACGGAAGTTGCAAAGGCACTAAACAAAAGGAGTATAGATCCTCAACTTATCAGATGGTTAGTACAGCTACTGAACTCAAGAACAGTCGAGGCTAGCCTACCTGACAAAAATATTATAGTAAAGACCACGAAAGGATGTTTACAGGGGGGCGTCCTATCACCTCTCCTGTGGTGCCTCATGGTAGATGAACTATTAAAACTTCTCACAGATAATGGTATCATATGCCAGGGCTATGCAGACGACATAGTTATTATCTGTACAGGAAAGCATGAAGACACACTATGTGATCAAATCAAGATAGGCATCAACATCACAAGATCTTGGTGCTCTAAGGTAGGACTGAGTATCAATCCATCTAAAACTACGATCGTTCCTTTCTCTAGGAAGTATAAGATGAAGCTACTCAAGCCAATAAGGGTAAACGGCACGCTGATAGAATTCTCCAAGGAGGTGAAATACCTGGGGGTAATATTTGACAAGCGTACCACATGGAAGACTCACTTAGAGCATGCAGTGAGGAAAGCTACAATGGCAATGATGACCTGCAGGGTCATTGCTGGTAGGAACTGGGGGTGTACCCCCAAAATAATGAAATGGATGTATCTCACAATGGTTAGACCCATAATAACATATGGTGCCATTGTATGGGCGAACAGAACCAAACTAGCAACAGCTAGGAATCAACTGAACAAAGTTCAGAGGTTAGCTTGCATATCCATAACAGGAGCAATGAGAACCAGTCCTAGTGCGGCACTAGACGTAATTTTAGGTCTGATGCCGCTGCATCTTCATATCCAACAACAGGCTAATAGAGCCATTACCAGGGTAGGAAGAACAAACACTGGAAGAAACACCTGTACTGGGAATCAAACTAGTGTTAATATGGAAGACGCCCACCCATTCCTGCAATACCCTAGCGACAACCTAGGCATAATGAACAACTTCACAAGGAGATTTAAAGTAGGACTCAGCAATAAAGAAGAATGGGGAAATATAACGCTGAACTACAGAATCAAACCAGGAGCAATTAGCTGGTATACAGATGGTTCCCTAACAGACGAAGGAAGTGGCGTAGGAGTCTTTGGACCTCGCACTAAATACTTCGAATCACTAGGGAAGTTCACTAGCATCTTTCAGGCAGAAATATATGCAATTGAAAGATGCGCTCAATTTAATTTGGACAGAAGGTACAAAAACCAAAACATCGCTATCTTTTCTGATAGCCAGGCGGCTATTAAAGCAGTAAGTTCGCCTGTGATCAAATCCAAACTGGTCTTGGAATGTGTAGGTAAATTAAACAACCTGGGAAGATTTAACAAGATCACTCTATACTGGGTACCCGGACATACGGGCATACCAGGAAACGAGCAAGCAGATCACTTGGTTAGAAGAGGGGCAGCGTCCCCCTTCATAGGCCCAGAACCCTTCTGCGGGCTCGGACCAGGAACAATGAGGATCCTGGTAAAAGAGGAAGAAAAGAAAGCAAGAGACTTTTTCTGGGATAAGTGTGAAGGATTAAAACAGAGCAAAAAGCTGTTAGGACCTTACAACAACAGAAGATCGGAAATTTGCAACGGTCTTAAAAGAAATGACTTAAGAATGGTTTCAGACTTCCTGACTGGACACTGTAAACTTAGGAGACACCTATGCAAAATCGGAGTCGAAAGTGACAGCACTTGTAGATTCTGTCTGGAGGACGACGAAACTCCGGAACACATTTTGGGAGACTGTCCAGCTCTGACCCAAACCAGACACATGTATCTTGGCAATTACCAAGTGACCGGAGGGGCGTTGCATTCACTCAATCCTAAAAACCTATTGGCCTTTTTCAGGGCAGTAGGGCTGGATGAGTTGCTGTAAATCAACAACTGTTAGGGCACAATAGACCTGTAAGGGTCGCAGTGCGTACTACCCACTAATAATAATAATACCCAACAATTTTGGGTGCAGGTTTTTTATTGTGTTTTTTGTGTAATACGTTTAAACGATGGCGTTTTTAAAGAATAACTGTATTGTTTTTTGGCTCGTAGCCTGTAGCCCCAATCCTCAATGATTGTATCGATACATTGGATCAGCTAAGAATACACTACACCAAGCTGATCCTACCAAATACATAGTTTAAGTTTTGATCCATATAAATTCAACTTTGGAATGGCTATTTCCTACAGTTACAACAACCGCGATTAGGATTATTTTGTTAGCATTAGTTTATATGTATATTCCTATTATTTATAACCAGAGAAGCGAAAACACGCACACGAAAAACCCAAAACTCACGTGTTAGCCAAATGCTTTAACATTTTCATCATTTTGCACACTCTGTGCGCTAACAGTGAGTTAACAGCACGCAAAATGCCCAAGATTACGACGTTGTTAAGTTTTCGCTTCACTGTTTATAACAATAACAACAAATTACACTGAACGAGTTTGTTACCATTGATCAGGAAAAGGATTTAATAATAAAATTTTTATGAAGACTAATACTATTTGCCTAAGCGCATGGCAAACCACTTCGAAAAGCTTTAATGCCATTGTGAAAAAGTTATCTGTAAAATCTGCATTTTGAACGAAACAAGAGCGTATCTAGCTTTCGTCGAAGGGGGCCAAAGGGGTTGGTGTGTGTGTGTGTCCTCGAAGGGGGCCTGACTTTGTTTTTTTTTTAGTAGGCAAAAGTAAAATATATTTTTTAACGAACTTTTCAAAAATTATGGGGGGGCCATGGACCCCCTTCCCTCCTCTGGATACTGGAACTGGTTACATGTACCTGGTAACTTGGTTTAAATTTTCCAATCTTTGCAACGAGCTTGAAACATTAACTTCCATATTTATTTGAAAATTCTTTGGTAACTTTCCAACACTTTGTTTGATTCTTGTTTAAATGAAAATCAGTTAACTTTAAAACAATATTTTACGAAATCCACTGCGATGAACTCACTACGGAGGTGTGTGAAAAAAGGTAAATGTAATTGAAAAACAAATTAATTTCCAAACATAAATTTAGATTCAGTTTTTTATTAAAATTCCATTCAACGTACAAACGTAGTAAACGATTACCAACGCAACTTTCGATTCATTGTCTTTAGCAGTGGCCAGGATTCGCCACAATGTCCTCGGAAGTCATCTGTCTCAATCGACCACATCATGGCGCCACGCAATTTTTTGGTAATCAGGAAATCCATTTTCCATTGCACACTCAAAACATTGTCATAACCAATCCATTGATCGCCAGAGAAAGCATAGGGACAGGCATTGTTATAATCGAAGATCTCGTGCCATTTGTTTAAACAAATTTCGTTGTAGCCCAAATATCCCGGAGAAGCTGTGTAGGGACCAGCAGCTCCTTCGCCACGACATGGTGCACCAGGCCAGTTCTGTGAGGGGTTAGACATCTGATAGGAGTGACCATATGAGCCGATTCCAAGTACAAGTTTGTTAGCAGGTGCACCTGTATTTTGTCGCCCTTAATGATGGAACCATAATGATAATCATACTCTACAAACCTTGACTAAGCCAGTAGTTGATCGAATTTTCAACAGCCCAAATTGGCGCATTGAATCCTAGGTAACCATCAGCAGCCATTCCAAAGTCATAAGTCATAACGTTAATGAAGTCTACGTGTCTTGAAATGCCAGGAATATCGTAGGAAATCCTTGCAGTACTCTCGGAAGCGCCCACAGCGATGCTCAGTTCCAAGCCGTAAGGCGAGAAACTATTTTGAAAGTGAAATTATGGATTTGGAGAAATTACTCAAGAGAAAAACAATATTTATTTTCTTACGCCTCTTTGAGTTCCCGTAAAAGAGTAACGAAGTTCGCACGATCCCCCGAGTTACCACCCCGCTGCGCTGGATACTCCCAATCAAGATCTAGACCATCGAAGCCGTGTTGGCGTATGAAATTCAGAGTCGTCGATATGAATCGTTTACGCTTGTTCCAATCTCCAGCCATGGAGGAATACTTGGTGGATCCCTCATTCCAACCACCCACAGAAGCTAAAACCTTCAGATTACGATTTGAGCGTTTTAAATCCACAGCTTTGCGAATGTATCCCAAACCGTTGTCCATATCTAGCCATTCGTCAAGTGATCTGATGGAGCCATCATTGTTAATGCCAAAAAACGCATAACTCAGATGGGTACATAAATTCGTATCGATATTCCAAACCTCAAACTTTCCGTTACCAGAGCGATAAGTGGCCCATGTACCCCAGTAGCAATTAATAATACCTATTATATATTGGAATACATATATTCATGAATGTGTAGATGCAATAGAACAAACTTTTGTTCTACTTTTACTTACGCTCACTGCTGATTACTTGGCTCAAGCAGAGCAACAATGCTATAGTTAGGAGCTTCATATTGCTCAAAAGTCGAATACTTTATTGACAAACTTTTGGTTAACCAAGCTCTTTTATAGCCAGATGACCGAAGTCTTATCACCACCGAGTCCAGTAATAGTTATCTATTACATATTTATAGTACAGTATCATTAACATTTTTATTTCCATACTTCAAACTAGAGTGGGTTCCAATTCAATTTCATTGGCAAGTTGAAAAGTAGTTTATTTAATTAAACATCTCTCCATTCAACAATATCAGACCGTCTGTCTATTGCACTTAAAGACACACTCGATTAGTATTCTCGAGTATGTTATAAATTAAATGAAGTAAGTAACACGAATATCGCATAATAAGACTTTAATTTATGACTGTTATTTTAAATTTTTGTTTGTATACTTACTATAGTAAGTACTTCTACAGTAGCACGTAGTCGCATCGAAACGGATTTGGACATCTATGTACTCGTATATAGTTAGTAGGTGAAAATATAGGGCTTTCCTTGGAAAATTTATGGTCCAATTTTCTGAACAATGAACAGTTTAATGCAGCCGAATTTTGGAAAGTCTAGCCCAATACTAGAAAACCTAACAGCAGGAATATGCCTTTTAGCAGCCTTGATGCCCACCATAATGTTATTGGGGGAACACAAGACTGCTGTCTGATTGCTCGATATAAAGTGTGAACTCCAACCAGTTTCCCTGTTCTAAATACAATAATAATCTTGCTGATCACCTGTAAGCAATGAGTAGTGCTTGCGATGAATGCTGGAACTCCCCAGGAGACATTCTTGTACTGCGTGAATATATTGAAGTTAGCTCATCTTCGAAGATGACGGTGAAGCGACAAATACAGTCAATGGGACAGTTATAGCGCAATGCTAACGAATTCATTGATGACAATTGTGGCAGGTAGAAATTCTGGCTCAATCCACACAGCCCGAATCACTTTCACATTATTTTACGGCCTTTGGTCGCCAGTTGGAAAGGGTAAACGTAATACAAATCAACCTACAACTTTATGTTTTGCCTCAAAAAAAATTTTCTAAACAGCTGTTAAACTTGAAACTCCGTGTGAAGGTATCACCAAAGTTATCGTTTTTCATTATTTTTTTTTATTTGTTTGTATATGTTTAAAATAAAAATTCGGCACTTAAAATAAGAGACTCTTGCGCACATTTATACAAAAGTATAAAAATTCAACTCTAATGCCTGTAAAGTATGATTTTCGCGATAAAATATTTGATTTATCGAATACATAAATATACATATGTACATATATAATAAATTTCGGATATGCAACGATGCGTTCACAGCAAACTAGGATCCTTAATATGATTACTAAGTAAAACAAATAATACATGAATATCCATAAAAAACATACAATTACTTATATAACATACAAAATTAGCTACAATTCCCATTACGTTCTATTCTATGCGAATACGGTTGGAACGGCGCATACGCGAGAACTCTTTTAAAACTAATCGAATTAGCAACACCATGGCAAATATATCGGAAATAATTAGCATATAAAAAACGTTTTGCCATCCATGAATCGAGATGACACCAGCAAGAAGTGGCCCAATGGCTGCACCGACGGAACCTGTTCCATCAATAATAGCTGTAACAGTCGCCAGTGCATTTGCGTTACCCTCCAAAGAACTGTGTTGACCAAGCTCTGCACTGACCGATGTTGTAATCAACGCATATGGACCATTGACAAAAATTCCAACGATAATTAACAATAGAATACTTATAGTCACCGAAGTTGCGCCATACTGTTGGTACAAGAGCAGCTATAAAGAGCAAAAAAGCACGTTAATAAATATTATATAACTAGTGGCAACGTATCGTCCTTACAATTGGCGATGCAATAAATAACATTACAGTGCAAACTGTGGCGGACATCCCAGTCATATCGGAAATAAGACCTGCGGCAATGGCGCCCACAATGCCACCAACATCGAAAAGCGTTGAAAGATCTGCAGACAGCTGGGGTCCGAGTGTGCCTTCGAATAAAATAAAAATTTAGTTAAAGATTAAAGCCAATTTCACCAAATTTAAATAAAATTAATTTGCCTGAATACACTGCAATACATATGGACATCTTAAACACTTTTTAAAAATTGTACAATGGTTAATATGTCCGTAAAAATGCAGAAAGGGCTTTTTTAATTAAAGCTTATTAAATTCTAAAAAAATGAAATTGTTTTGAATTGCCAAACCATATCTATATAAGAGTTAGCATATTTTTTAAATGACAAAAAGGCGTAATGTGAACGTGGCATCACAAATTTTTCTTCACATTACCTGCATATAGCTATTATTGTCTTCTCTCGCTGTTTAAAGACGGACCGACATAGAAATATACATGATTTTTTTTATGATAAGGAAGAATATATTATACATATATATGTTTTATGATGTACGCCCAATTTTAGTATACCGCTGGCCCTTGAAGTCAGGGTATAAAAATCAAACAATAATTGATGAATGTAGTTTTCGAAACATCAGTGACATTACTTTTTTACTAAACTCAAAGCACTACATCGTCTGGTTTCCCACCGGAATCTGGCATTTATATAAGTGTGTATCGGCTTTACTAATAAGCAATTTAATATAATAGTTTTAGTATAACACAATTGGAAACTAGATCAGTGAACAAATCTACTTTAAAAATACATATATAATAGAGTATAACATATGATTGATATACTTACTAGATGATTGTATGTATAACGGTAGCCAGTACATAAATGTGTAGCTGACCAGTTTTGTAAAGAAGAGGCAAAGCGAAAACTCTACAACACCAGGTATATGCAGTGCATCGGTTAAACTAATTGGGCGATGCGGATGTTCATTATGACCATTTGAGCGTGCTAAAATTGGTGTGCGTTCATTGGGTGCACGGTAGTTCACATCCTAAAATATAATGAAAATTTATGTTAATATAATAATTATCATAGAATACACATACTAAATACAGATAAGTGCATATAAGTCAGTACAGTTTACTTTGGATTAAAATAAAAACAAAAATATTAATAAGGCATGCACTTACGCTATAATAACCATAATGACCAGATTTCGTAATACGCTGTGCAAAATTAAATCAGTTTTAATAATTCTTAGTTCCAGAAACAAGCATTTTATATTCTAATTTCCACTACTTTAATAGCTAAAAATAAAATTATGGTATACAAAAAAGGTTACAGCCGACTAAGCAGAAACGATGAATGCGTTAATAGCATTTCGAAAAACGTTTGCAATGCGGTTAATATCTGCTTAGTCGACTTAATACTTTTGCATAAAATTAAAAATGTAACTTTAAGAAAATAACATACAATTTTAAACGTCTCATATTTCATTTGAAGTTTATAATTTTGAAACCTAGTGGACATCGTAACACAGAAGACCACACAAAATTCCCCGCCAACCTCCACATATTTCACACAACGGATGACACAATACGAGCTTAACTTTCGTTTAAAGTTCCACAAGAAATGTCGGCTGTAATATTAAATATATACAGATCTTTAATTTCCTAATTATTACATGAATTCGTTTTCATAGATCTAAAAAGCATATTGTTAGTTGCTTCTACACGACCTCGGATTCATATTGGATGTCAAAACTTTAAAATCATTGTAGGCAGTGGAGTAGTATCAGCTCACACCTGAGAGTACTTTATAGTGTTATGATTTATGTAGGTGTTCTGTCGTCGAAAACCCTTTTTCATCTAAGTGAACTCATGGTTCTATAAATACGTACAAGGTTGTAAAGTAAACTACTTCCGTATTTGTTTGGAATAGAATCTGTATGCTTTGTTGGCGCTTATCTCCGCTAACATCTAGTCTTTAGTATAAAAAAAAAACAAATATTCTTCATTGAAATTTTGTTGTGTGTCTATTTTAAGAAACTGCGGTTTTCTGTGAAAAGTGAAATATTTATGATCTTTGGAATCGGAGCTGCAATCTATAGATGATTACTGCTCCAATTCTAAAGATCTATTAGCACTGAAATATATACAAATAAGAGGGCTGCTTGAAATTCTAAATTCCGGCCTAATGCCTAAGATTTTTATTTGAGACACTTTGTTTGCGGGATCACAATTAAATCGACTTTATCCATTTCTCTCTGATTATTCAAAATATCATTAATTTAAACCTATGCAGGACTTCCAACTAGTGTTAAGCATCCGAACTTTTTTCCTTAGTATGCAGGCTATATAAATTTTTTATAACAACTTTAAAACCGAACACGATATAATATTACAGATATCCCACAGACTTTTTTGACAGAAGGACATATACGAAAACGATTTGTCTCGTCGAGCTGTTTGAGAACGAAGCTTTCTTTAAGGTGTTGCATTCTAATTCTTGTGAATGTATACATATAGATAATTGATATTTCTATTACCAAATTTGAGGATATGACTTTCAAATGGGTTCAAAAGACATGGATGGGCTAATAACAAAAAAATCGTTATAGTGTTATCAAAGCAAGATTGTTGTAATTAGAATCACCCCACACATCAATATGTAACTTAAAATGAAATTGTTTATGGTATTACATAGTCGAGAAACACGTCGAGACAACTCTTATTTGATTTGGTTTAAATATTCAATTCGAAAACTTACCGCATCATAGTTTTGTGCGACCTCTCCTCCCTCCTCTGTGTCAGACTCATTAGAAACGTGTCGCTCAAGCGGGGCCCGCTGTGGATAGCAGCCAACGATTTCAGGTTTGTCGACGAGAAGTAGAAACAAAATAAATCCCATGATGCCAGTTATAACGCCTGGCACTATAAAGGACAGGGCCCAATCACTTTCAACAAAATGTGCAGCAATAAGTGTACCCAAAATGTTGCCAATAGAAGTGTGACTGTTCCAAATGCCAAATATAAGCCCACGCTTCGATTTACCAAACCAACGTCCAACAAGTGTAACAACTCCTGGCCAACCAGTTGTCTGAAAAATTCCAGCGCCGATTTGTACGAAAACAAAGTACCAAATATTGTGGATATTCGATGTTCGCGCAATTCCAAACATGTAGGTAAAGATTCCGGTCATGATCATACCCAACGAAAGAAAATATCGTAAAGAAACACGTTCTGCAACGAATCCTGACATAAACATAGCAATGGCATACGAAAATAGAAATGCAGAGTCTAACATGCCAAACAGAGTTGAAGCATTACTTCCGTCTAAAAGAAAGACAATGTTTTTGTTTTTGTGTTGTCCTTTTTTTTAAATATTTAAAATTTACCAAAAGGAGCATATCCGCAGTCGGCAGCTTGGTTAGCTTCTGAACAATTGCCTTGCAGTACAGACTTGACTACTGATATTGGCTTTCGAGACATATGATAGCACGTATAAGCCAAGAAAGTCAGCACAAAAGTTGATATTTTGAATCTGTGTGAAACAATGAAAAGTATGCAATAAATACAATTAACAAGTACAAAACCCAACTACTTACATCAACTCCTTGCGCACATGTACTCTTGGACAACACACACGTGCAAGTTTTTGCAAAACAGTGATCCCAACTGGTACATTAAAGTAATTATTCATCTTGCGTGAACGCATGTACTTCTCCTGTGGTAGAATTATTTTAGCAACTGGGCATAAAAGCAAGCTTCTACTCTGTTTGACCGTACTAGCTACAAAACTAAAAATGCACTTGCTTCAGCACAAAATGCAATAACTAAACATACAAAAAATAACGTAGGGCAGTTAAACAAACAGACAAATCGTTTTAATTCATTTATCACAAAATTTCACACTGCGACGCCCGTATAGTTATGGTTGTTATTGTTCTCTTATCGTTTTTCATGTGCGCACTTGTTACTCGTAGTCGCGATTTTCGCCTGTCTCTGCCGCCTCTTCGCTGATGACTGTTAAAGAAATAAGATACCCACATATAATATACATTTGTACATATGCTGAAATATTTATGATTCATAGCATCTTCTTGTTTGTTATCGGTTTCAAATTGCCGCATAAGCCTTGACAGTTTTCCTCTGCTTTGTTGGCAAATGCGATGGGTAGCTCTTTAAAGTGGATATGAATTAAATGCATTTCGGGTTTATGTTTAATACAATTTATTACTTAAAAGAAATAAATTTGCTCCACTTCCACGTGAACTATTTTCTTTGTTGTCTGATGCTTAGACAATATCTCAACGCTAGCACAATTGCACCACTGATTACTTTTTTATTGTAATTACCGTTGTAAATATTTGCGCTAGCTCTGTTAGCTCATTTTATTATCAAAAGCAAACTGCTCACTTAAACAAAAACAAGCATTATTATTATGCGCTTCCCAAACAAGCTTCTTCTCTCAGCTTGGTCATTCACAGGAAACGCAAGGCTAGGCTGGACAATAGAAGTTCGACGATGGGTTCGGACCCATCGTCAAACATCGTGTGGGTTTGATGAACACTGGTGTGTACACTGTCGAACATCATTGTTTACACTGTCGAACATCGTGTGTTTGACGATGGGTTCGGACCCATCGTGGAGTCCAGCCAACCGGAAACTTGCAACTGTCCCGTCGCAATGTATTTTCGGATTAGCTTTTTTCGAACCCGTTATACAGTTATTAAGCTTTTTTGGAGGTATTAACCTACTGCTACATCAGTGTATCATCTTTTCCTGTGGTAATTGTGTGGTCAGTCCTATAAATACTATTCCCCCCAAGTGGTTTTGCGCATTCAGCGCTTTCGCAGGAAATACCTACTGCAAGTCCACAACCTCAGCTTGCACGCCGGCGTCAAATCGTGTCCCCGATGCAGCAAATGCGATGTGGCATTTTCAAGTAGGACTACTATGTACGAACTTCGAAAAAATTGCAATCCTCCTCTGCCACCATCTTTGGTGGAAATTCGGATTAAGCATGGTAATTCCACATGGGTTCAACTGCATCAGTTTTACGACACAGTATTTCCTGTATTGTTTACAAGATCCTACAATCCCTGGGGAAAAAGGATTGGAAACGGTTGTGGGGTAGGTCCTATGATCATTTAGAAGAAGCACTGCGTGCCAAAATAGACAAGGGGATTTTAACCAAACATAGCATAGAAAGGCGATTCAGCCATTGCTATGAAAAGCTTAATCATATCTGGTCATTCACAATTAATCATATCTGGGAGTCCGGCAGGGTTTCCACACTTCTGTAAGCCAAGAAGTAAAAGCTTTGGAGGCGGCTGCAATTCAAATTTTAGGTCCGCAAAATAAAGTTAGGCTCCAAAAAGGGTCCAGTACAAGACTGGAATGAGGACCAGATGGTTGATGTGGGTTCTTTTGTAATTCATAGTTTGATGCAACAAAGTATGAACAATATTCCATTAAAAAATATGAGTGTTAAGACCACCAACATATTTTAATATAATATATTTTAAGAAGTAGAGGTAGGTTATTAAGTAGAGGTTAATATTAAATTATTTTATGTTCTTCATACTGAGTAAGGAGTACCGACTAGCCGCGTCGTACCAGCTATTTCCGTCTGTCAATGTGTAGTCACAATCTTCGATATATTAGTTTCAAAATTGGCATGAAGACTTTTTATTAAAATGGCTATGATGCGGTTACTAGAAGGTACACACTTTTCATTTATTTTAAAGTATTGAAGACGTTTTAGTTTAAACATTTATTTTTTACATAATTGTCAAATAGTTTAATGAAGAATTGTATGATAATAGATGAGAAAATTTGCTATACATATAGCAAAGAGACCGAAGTGACTTATGACAGGCAGAATTTCTTGTGCAAAATAACGAAGTTCTGCGTAAAGCGAGAGATGAAATTTCAAAATAAAGATTGAAGTACATAAGGAGAATCAAATTTCCCACAAAGATTATTCTTGGAAGATCAATAAGTTTTAATCGATCTTTATATGGATGTTGATGTATATAAGAAGCCCAATTGAGTAAATAACAGAAACTGTTGGTGAATGGCTTAATGAGGTTCCAAACACATGATGCAAATTCCAAGATCGGACGAACAAGTGTACAGAAGTTTAGTAATATACGGGTTATTAAAGGTAGAGTCTAATTATCCAAGCTTGAAGACTCGTATCTCTTATAGTCCCCAAGGTCTCGATGTTTACACGAATATGTCTATATCAACAAACGTTTCGATGCTGATCAAAAATATATGTACTTTGTGGGGTTTGTCTTGTCCCCTTCTGCCTATTTCATACTTTTGCATAAACTTTATAATACTCACCCAACCGGCGCAGAGTACAATTAACTATAAAAGAGTAGCATTTTCAATCAGTGATGCAGCAAAACATGGAAGCTATCCGGTAATAGCCACAATGTTCATTCCAACAATATATTCTACATGTGATTCGTGCCGCTATGCTTAAGATGTTTTTAGCACATCTGCAGTGATATCTTACCATGAAAACCGTCGTAAGTACTACGTGTATACCATTACAGAGACTAGCAACTTTTTTATTTGTTATATATTTTAGCTTGAAACTATATAATTTTTTTTCTTTTGTTAGCAAAATCATTGCACAAATTATATACGAAAAATTTTGAATAATGAAAAATAGATAAGATAAATGAAGTTTTTAGATTAAATTTAAGTTTTGCGGAGCTTTCTTTTAATTCGTTACTCGACTTTAATTGGCGGAAACCCTGAATATTTAAATAAGTATATTCAATTCGAAATAATCCTATCGTACAACAACAGATGCTGGCGAATTCAATGTGAAAGTGCGATTAAAACTTTATAAATTTGTAATTAAACTCATAAAAGTAATTTGTACACAAAAATATGCTTATGAAAAGTTGTACACGCCACCGGTGGCAAAGAAGCAAATGGCGAGAGTGGGTAAGTAAACTAGATTTTAAAGCATTTATATACGTGCTTACATATATCTAAATATTTATATGTATGTATGGGTTGTGTGTAAATCTAATGTTAAATTTTAGTTTGACTTTTTATCTTTTAAAAAACTTAAACTAATTACTCGCGCACTACCGAAGCGTGTCCGTTTTTGTATTTACAAAAACAAAGTAAATACTAGATTAGTAAAAACAAGGGTTTAAATATAACAGATATCGTTCAAAATTTAAACTAATAGTCATAGTAAACAAATGTGCTATGACAATTTTGATCACACATAAAATTATATTTTTGACTGGAATATCAAAAAAAAAAAACGCAATAATTAATTAGTTACAATTGTATCATAACGGTTTTAACTGTTATTTTCAAACTTCAGTTAAAAAATGTAAGAAACTAAATATTTATCTCATAGTCTAAAAATTCTTGATGAACATAGAGACAGCGGACCTGTCTATATTGACTCAACTTCTGTATGTATGTTGTATGTATCGGTTTATGCATGTGGAGAACCAATATCATAATGAAAGTCGGTAAAAAAAAAAGGTCGGCATAGGTAGTCAAATTTGCCTCTGTTTTCAAGTTGGTTTCACAGAAGTCGCTGAGATTTCATTAATCGGACATACAGCTGATGTAATTAAAAAATTTGCCTACACACACGGTGACTTCTATGATACAATGAAATCGATGATGGACGAAATTGAAACGAAGGCGATATCTGTTGCAACCCTTAAGCGAGCCTTGCCTTAGTCAAGCTAATGCAAGGCTCGCTTACTTACACCATCTATGACACTAAAATGACCGAATATTCATATTTTTTTAAATATAATGAAAATGTTACTGATTAAATCTAACAAAATATATCTACAATTTCATCGAAAATTGCAACCCAATTTTCCGCGAAAAAATTAAATACTAATCTAGTATTATCTTTATATACCAAAAACGGTCATGCTGCGCTACGCGTCCATCATTCATCCAGCTACGCATTGTGGTCTAATCACCAGTTGCCAATAGTTTAATATTTGTTGTGCTGTGCCAGCAATTGCATATCCGTCAAATATTTAATGATGTGCACTTTTGCTTCAGCTTTCTGACGCACGCCCAGCGTGTTGAGCATATCGGTGACTACCATTCCAAAGGATTGATCCTCGGCGCTGACGGCCTGCGACATACTGTTTTGGAAAATTTTAATTGTATTGAGCATGTTATCGCTGTGCTCTTCCTCGCCACGTTCACGTTTCAGTGGTGGCTCATAAAAGTATGGCTTCTGTTCTTTATTGCCTGCGGCAGCCAGTTGAGTGTCGCCTGTAACTGTAATTTCTAAATTTGAACTTGAGTGTAAAGCTTGCACAAAATTATAATGTAACATAAAATGAAAATCATCGTTTTGCACTACAATACAATGCATCCAGTAACTTACCGTGTGGGTGTGTAAGTGCTTGCGCTGAGGTGGTGGCGCTTCCATTAAAAGGTTGCGCGAATATGTCGACGACGGTCTGTTGCTGTTGTGGCTGTTGCTGTTGGGTTGGATCGACTTGAGCCACTTGATTGGAGTTGGACTGGCCGTTTGCACATTTACCAAGCAATGATTCGCGGTACTGTCTGCATGACACAATTAAAATTTAATTGTTAAACAAATGAAAACGAATTTATGTATATACCCACCTTATTGAATCCACTAGAAATTGCATTTGCTTAAAGTAACGCCATCGGGATTCCTGGCAGAGTTTCATTTCTCGCGCAAATTTGTCTCGTAAGCTCTTCCATCGCTTGGTGCATTTTTGTTCTATAACCATTAAAACAATTTTATTACAAGTATATTTTTTATGTATTTAATTAATTTTTATGTATTTAAATCGTTTAGAGACTTACTACAACTAAGTGTAAAATTTATTTCGTAAACAGAGGCAGAATCTCCAAACCCACTCCTCATGCAGAAGAGCGCTAATCGGTTATTATGGTGTCTATTAGATTAATATTTTTTTAGAAAGGATTAGAAAAAGTATTTAAACCAATTCATTTCATTGATTAAAAGTCAAGACTTTACAACGCTGCAAATGGCACCACGTTTGCCACTCAATAATCAATACAAAGGTTGTTTCAGGATACCATTATTATTTACTGACGAACTAATTTTCAAAATAGATAACTAGATAAAGAAAATCAAAGATATATTATTGAGACATCCCAAAGCGTACTATAAAGTTCACATCATGCTTTATTGTGTGGAGCTTTGACTGTGGTGATTATGTTTTTGGTAAGTTGATGTCTCTCCTTATATCGAAAAACCCCAAACAATGACTTTATGAATGATATTGATTATATAAATTGATAACATCATTAGTATTCCCTGTAATAAAATGTTTTAGAGAAAAACATATATTTATTCTAGCCCCCTGCGATTCGAACCAACAATAAAAAAAATTTTAAATCCTCAAAAACACATTTTTAGGTCCTTTACCGAACAAATACACAGTTTTGTAAATTAAACTATACAAAATTAGTGTGCAACTTCAATTATTCGATGAAAAACAAAGAAAAAGCAAAAGGCAAATGAGTTGGTAGAGTTCGTTATAAGCTCCCAAAATAGGCAAAATTTATTAAATCAAACGGATTATATGTCATTTTGGAAATATATAATACTAGCACTACTATTTTTAGAGCGCAATTCTACATTTCATCTTGTCAATGTAAAATATACAGTCAATCGGATCTGTGCGGCAACATCCAGGTGTAACTAAAGCCGTGTAACTTAATTTATGCTAAAAAATATGTCTGAACAATGTGTGTCCAATATTCTTTAACTAACGCACAGCTGTGGAAACTCCGTATTGTGATGAGATTTGTAGTTAACCAAGTACATCGTTATGTATGAAGTGTATAGGGCAATTATCATTCGGTTCCACCATAGTTAATGTTTTCTGTGTCAGTCAAATTAAGAATTACAATAATGTCGAAACAAATTTAAATGGATTCACGCGAAAAAATGTGTGCTTCAATATCAAAACCAAAGCTAGCGCAGTTTTTATATTTGAACAAAGCTTTCTCTTTTTTCCCTTTCACAGGAGTTAAATTTGTCTTGATTGGAAGGTTTTTTTTTTATAAATCTGTGAAAATGCAAACTTGACTGCCTTTTAAATTTCTTTTTTTTTCAGTTATTGAAAATAATTTTTTAATAGTTAAATTAAAATATGCTAAAAATCGGTAGTAAAACTAATTTAACTTTTCCCTAGCTCGAATCGTAAAAAATGGGAAAGAAGAAGAAACCAAAACAAAACTTTAACAAGCCACCAGTGGAGGCAGTGATACAAAAAAGTCTGCGGTGCTTCAACTGCCGCAGCGTCAACTTCGACGTTATCTAGAGCAGTAGCAGTGTCTTCAGCGGCACCTCTAAATGCCAATTGGCGCCAAAAGTTATTGGCACAAAATGTTGCATGGTTGAACCATAAGAAACACACATCGATTCATTAACAGGTATTATTTTTGCTTTTCCAAATAAAAAAAATTTAAATTAAGGACAAAACAAGAAGAAAGTACCATTAAATCTTGTTCACATGCAACACACAAAAATAAAAACCAGCAGCGACGCCCTCACCCGGGCCACGACGACAACAGCGCCAGCAGCAAGTACAGTCAACTTCAAAAAATCGCAGCTGCGAACAGCACTGCACTGCCTCTCTGCCACCGAAGACTTCATTTCAACCCCGTTCACGGCACTGTAGCAGACTCGTTTTCTGCTACTGCGTCGTAGCGCCTCGGTCGTTCGTTTGTTCGTTCGCTCAGTTTTGCGTATTTATTCACTTGCTCTGGTGCTACTGTAGGCCCCAAATTTAATCAATTTCTTATTTCTGCTATTCGGATGTTCAACGGACTAATCCGACCCCACTGTTCACTTACCAGGAACACCAAGTGTTTCAGCAATTTGCTTCCATGTTTGCGCCTTCCGTACAAAATGTTTATAATTATAATGAGAACGATCGTAAATGACTGGATTCATCTTGACAGCCTCGATAAGATTCAAATCGAATTGCTGCTCCAGGTTTGCGTCCAGTTTGTCCATGATTATCGATAAGGAATACAGCTTTGCGAGATTTAAGAAATCGCTCGTCTTGGCGCCTCAAAATAATAATAACACTTTTTCGCTGCTACCACTTCGCTGTCGCTGCGCAGTGAAACTTTTGTCTGTGAATTAGTCTGTGAATTACACAAGCGACGACGCGACGACAGGCAGAAAATGGCTGACAGAGGCAGAGGCAGTACGTCAACGTTCATATATATTGCTAACTCGCTTACATTCAAGCTTTCTACTATCAATTCATGTGGCTCATGAATTTATTGCTCAAAACGGTGAGTAAAAGCGGGACAAACAATAGTCTGTATAAAATTTCCTATACAGAATAGTGATAAAATCGTACTCAAACTATTACGCAGGGCTGAAATACCGTGATGTGACAACACTTAAAATATATCAGCCGGCTTTTGTTTTGGTCTCGAAAAAAAAATTGTTAATCCTAATCACAATCTTGATTACAAAGTTCTCGGGCATTTCCAACTAAATTCCAAGTTTCTTTTTATGCTGCTGCAAATTATTTTTCGTTAAGAATGAAAACAATATTTTTTATTAAAATGTTTTTTAGTTCCAAAAAATCTGCTTTTCTTTTTGTATTTTCAATTTTATGTTTAATTCCTTAATTCTTATCTTAAAAAAAAAATTCGAGCGGCATATAATGCAATACGTTGGCATTTTTGTATAATCTATATATAAAAAAAAACTATAAATATACAAATGCTCTATAAATATACAAATAATATATAAACATAATTTCTCTACATTATTCTTAAAAACTGTCAAGTATACTCTGGGGCTCTCTGAGTTCACTTAAAACGTTGGATCATCTAAAGATTTCCTTTGACTTTTCCTTTCTTTATGAGCGCGAAAAAGACTGTTTACTTTTGCGTGCATATATTTTATATGCATACGTACATACATATTATTCTAGCGTGTACACACAACTAGAGATGAGCAATATTTCACGGTCGATTTTCACTGTGAATTTAAACTACTTGGCTTCTGTCCCTATTTTGGTCTTTCTGCCTCTCTCAACATTTTGGTTGCTGTGAGAGTACTATGCTCATTATTCAATACAGTGAGAGCATAGTGTTGAAAGTGCGTTCAAACTATTATCCAGGGCTGAAGTTTCGTGGTATGACTATACTTGTAAACCATCAGCCGGTTTTTGTTATGGTCACAAAAACATAAAATTGTTGAATAATATTGAATGATGTCTAAAGATCAGCAAACTAATAGCAATGACATTGCTGAGATTAACTCCACTATGCTAAAAGACTCATGGGCCGTAAGTATTATTGGTTGTCATGGCAATTTTCATACACTCAACGCTCGTAACTGTGTAGATTCGGCCATGTGAGGTCTACAAAGATGAATATAGCGATTGTACTAGCATCAAGGCACGATTCCACCAGTACTTTGTGCACGGAGAAAATACAGATTGCTCACAATGGCTGACAGACTATGAAAATTGTGAACGTTATAAAGGATCAAATGGCAACGACGTAGCAGCTGGCGTTGCTGTAATTAAAAGTGAGGAGGAGCGGCGGAGGATTCGATTAAGAGCACACTTTGCTAATGACACATGGCAGAAACGAAAGCAGCCACCGGAGGATTGGGCTAAGCCACTACCGGAATCATTCGCAAACCGGAACAAGAATACCTTTCTCGAGATCAAGCAAATGGAGATCGATGGCCATGCTGTGCCCAACAATGAAACCGAAAGATCTTTCTGTATCATTATGTAAATTCTCTGTATAATTAAATAAAATGGGTTTCTACCCATTATAAAATGCTTGTTAGATGTCACTTTACTACTTAAATATTGTAATAAAAATTTTCCTATTGCAGTTATATTTTTTGTGTAATAAAAAGCATTAGTGTAGCCAATTTATCCAAAATGTGAAGTGGCATTTCAATATTAGTTAAGTTCAGCTCGGCTGCTCCAACATATCTTGCATTATCGTCTTTGCAGATTCAGGCGCCCGTCCCAACATATAGAGTATGTTAAAGTACCAATTGATGCAACGGAGTTTGAAGGAATGACTCCTATAAACAATATTAATATAGAATACGTGGATAAGATTGGAAACTAAAACTCATACCATAAACAATATTCAAAGTAGGCTCGATGCCATAGCCATTTTACATGTTTCAATGGCGAGTTTGTTGATTGTTCGTAGAGACATTTTTGTGCATATCGAGCCATTACACGGGGCCGATCAACTACATCGCCATGGTGGCGTCCAATTGCTCTTACTGTGTTTAAATTTCTGCATATTTAGTAGAATATACAAAAATTTTACTATTGACACAACTGGTATTTTAAATTACATACAACAAAAACTTACCTTACAACAAAAATCATGTTACGCGGCATCTCCTTTAAAGTGCTCATTATTAGTTCAAAGTTTTGAGAAGCAATTTTTTGCATGTACTCTATATCTTTTTCTGTCAGCTTGCTTACTACACGTCCGCCATGTATACGAATTGGCTGTTGAAAAAGCACTTCGGCGAACTTCATATGATCCCTGATGCCAAGTTTGTTCGCGGCGCGGGCCATCTTTGCCTCATCTCGCAGCACGGTGGCTTCCCAGAACTCGCAAAGAGGCATCCGAACCGAAGATGGAAGTTCTTCATATAGGCCGTGATCTAGGAGGATAATATCGGCTTCCCCTTTACGCCCACTCTTGCTAGGCCGCAGAAAAACTGAAATATTACGAATGAAATAAGTTCAAAGCAATCTATCCAATACTTGTACCCACTATTTCCCGGGTGTGGATCAGCGTGCACAAAGCCCGTACTAAAAATTTGTTCTGCGAACATGTTGAACAACTTTACATCAATATCTCGAACACTAAGATTGTTTTCCTCGATTTTCGCCATGTCGCTGATCTTAAAGCCGTCAATCCATTCAAGCGTTAAAACGCGCTGAAAATTATCGAAGTAGTCAATGAACGCCAACATTCGCATTTAACCTGACCGACCTACTTCTTTAGTATGACTCCAATACACCTTGGGAATATGCACATAATTAAATTTTTTTAGATCTGCTGCGCAGCGCTCCGCATTTTTTCCTTCATTTACAAAATCCATTTCGAACAACAAATTCTTCCGTAAGTCTCTAAGAATCCAGCCAAAATTATACCCACTGAAGAAAAACTCGACAATATCGTGGAGAAATATAATGGTGCTTAAATCGCTCTTAAACCGTTTTTGCAAATCCACATATTGTACTTTTACAGCTACGTCCTCCCCAGACTGAAGTTTGCCTTTGAATACTTGCGCAAGGCTTGCGGCAGCAACTGGTTCATAATTAAATTCGGCGAATATATCTTCCGGCCTACGCCCAAAATCGCTAACAAAAACCTCCTGTACGTCCTCCGACGATGAAGGCAAGCATTTGTCTTGAAGTTGGGATAGTGTTGAAGTGTATTCTTTGGGCAGAATGTGATTGATAGCGGCGAAGCCTTGACCAACTTTAATGTATAGGCCACCATTTAACAAGCAAGTGTCTAGTAATCTATCAGCACTCTTTTGGTGTACAATCTTCAGCTGAGTTTCATAGTCCGGATCTTTATCATTTATCAGCACATAATCGACGCATATTAACGTTGCTGTTTTAAGTGAACGTGCAAATCGAACAGATGCACCGCAATAAACAAATTTGTTAATCACTCCGTCGTAAGTGACGAAAGATAAAGCGCCAGCTACTAGTCCAAGCCGAATAAATGGAAGTCGACGTATCGGAGCCGCTCGCGCCAGGAACACCTGATTTTGCGCATACCTTTCGCTCTGAAAGTAACGCTTGCCACCATTAACGCCAAATGCCAAAAAGCGCCGCTAAAAAATAAACATTCTGATAAAAATATAAATATTTTGCGTTAATATTTGCATGCTTACACAACTTGATAAAAACATTTTACTAGCCGAGGAAGGAACAGTTAAAATCGTATAAAACAAAACAAGTACATTTGATGAACTTACAGAACTCGTTCATTTTGATGAACATGTTCAAATGAACTATTCAATCACAAACTATCCAACACTAGTATATAACTCTACGATTTTCTTGCAAAACAATTTTATTGACACAGAAAATGTTTCGGAAAATATGTCTACTTGGATTAGATGTTCGAATATCCAGGTTCGCAGTTGATACAAGGTCAGCAGGTAATTACAGATTACATAAACTTAAAAAATAACGTCCGTTCTCTTGAGCATAATAAACCGTAGCGGTTACAAACAGAACGGTCCAAGCACATGAACTTGAATTTTTTGGCATTCAGCTATTTTTAAACGCGTAAAATACATTGCAGTCATGGCGCATTACGTACTTATGTAACTGGGACGCACCGATCCTACATAACTTTTAACGATCTGCGGAACAAAAAGCGACAATATGTTAAAAAGGAACTGGTCGGGTAAGTACACAATGCAGCTTATTAGCAGCTAACCGATTAATGTACAAATGTCTTTTACAGATATTCCATGCAGGAAATGTACGAGGTGGTCGCCGACGTTACCAACTACTACAAATTTGTGCCATACGTAAAGAAATCACATGTGCATAGCCACCAGCCCAACGGTTTCAAAGCTGATCTGATTATTGGCTTCCCACCGGTTAATGAGATTTACACATCGAATGTAACACTCGCCGTGCCACACCTAGTGCGTTCCGAGTGTTTCGACGGTCGTCTCTTTAACTATTTGCTTAACGAGTGGCGCTTCAGTCCAGGGCTCAAGGATATACCGCAGTCTTGCGTGCTTGACTTCAAGGTCGCTTTCGCGTTCAAATCGCTGCTGCATAGCAATATTGCCAACTTGTTTTTCGATGTAATATGCGATCAAATGGAGAATGCATTCATTGCAGAAGTCAGGCGTCGCTTTGGCCCTGCATCGATTCGATCCCATGTGCTTAGCTCCCGACGTTCTTGACCAAGGTTGCGCTGCGTATAGTGGAATGCGTTAGTCAGTAAAATGTTATTGTTTAGCCTTTTAAGTCTAATGTTTTAGTGTTTGTGATCATTGTTTATTCCAAAACTAAAAAAGAAAAATTTTTCTTTTATTGTAAAACTGTTGTTTTTTTTTTATTTTGTCGTATTGTACATTTTTGTAAATAAAAATATTTACTAAACCAAAACAAAATTCGTTTAAATAACTCTTTCCACACCATATTTCTTTTTCACGAAGAATAAAATAACAAATCTTTCGAAATAATGTCTAAACTGAATTGAAGAAATTTTTTATAGTCTATTTATATTCATACAAATATGCTAATAATAAAAATAATTTCAAGTCTCGTAAAATGTTTTTTATTTAATTCGCAACATTCTGAAAAAGTTATTTTTTTATTTTTGTGTAATTGACGATTCTCGAATTTGTTGCTGAATTTAAAATAAAAATTAATTCAATGTACAGTTTTAATATGTATAAATGTAAACAACTGGAATGGCAACATCAAAATTAGGAATTCTACTGATTTTGTTCTTGTTTTTCTTACGATATGCAATCTAGAAGTCTAACGCTTTTTGGCAGTTAGTATTTGTTTTACTTATTTTATTTATATAAATTTATTGAATACTCTTCGAAAGGGTTCATATGTTATGGTTTCTATATTTATAAAATGGTTCCAAGTGTTGGAAATACTCTAAGCTCTCTATAAATATTCTTACAAGGTCTACATATAACAAACATTGAGGATCTCTACTATAAGTTGTACAGATGTACATAAGTATCTAAAGACTACAACTTAAATATCATGATAGTACTTGCTAAACAATTTGACAGTTAAATATTGTTTTCAAATATTGTCCAGCAAAAATTTATGCGTGCACCTAAGTTTCTATGAAATATTTTGTAATACAATGTAAAGTTTTAAAGATACATACGTGCGTTTCAATGGTATCTACTCATTTTAAGTTTTACATAAGTGAATATGTACATAGAACGTAAAAATGTAAAATCGGCTTATAAAGTTAAAATCCAAGATTATATATAACTAATTCATAAAATTAAGCACAAAGAGCAGCACCCGAAAATAAATTTGATTAGATTACACCTATAATATACTTTTAAGAAAGTACGTACACAAAATCTAAATATAATAGCTCTTACAAATAATTAAAATTCTAAAGATACAACTGTTTGTTACAGTTGTGCCAATGGACAAACATACATACAATGCATAGAATAAAATATAACATTCAAAAATAAGTCAGAAAATATCACTTTTGTGTCACTCGCTTTCAGTTGTGTTTAGCGCGTTTACCAAACATATAACCCTTCCAACGCTCCGCTGTTTTAGCAATCAACGGATCACTGTCAATGGTGGCAAGTAGCAGTAGCTGGTTCACATGCGTAGCATGATATTCCCAGCGTGCCAGATTTGGTGCGACACCCAGACTTAGGTGCCGCAAATCGTAGCTCGTGCCTGAGCCGGTATCATAAAGCAATAGCATCTTTTTGAGCGAGTTCATGCCTTGATCAAATAGTTTGCTCGCTTCGCGCGCAATACTTGGCGGTGCAGTAGAATTGAGGTCGTAAAGTCCCAATAGTGAGTATATGAAACCATTTAGCACAAACGAAGCGGGAGTGGTTGGGTATTCCTCATACCTAAATTGAGCATTGCTGAGTAATTTTTAATTACATTTAAATGTGTGATACTCACCAATAGTATTTATCCATGAACTGCGCTAAAACCCCGCCATCCTTGGAGAGTACACGGTATGGTTTGAGACCTCGTGCGGCTGCTTTCAAAAAACGCGTATCGCCGGATTGCCAGTAGGCTCGTGACAGCACCGAAATAGCATGACCCTGACCCATGGCTGAGAGCCAGCCGGCTTTCAATTCTTCGAACCCGTTTAGACTGCGTCGCACTGGATTTGGCCAGCCTCCAGTTTTAGCGTCTTGGTTGTTTACAAACCACTCGGCAGCATCGTAGAAATGTGCTAGATGATCGTTTGTTGAAAAGGTTATATTGTCGAAGAAACCAATGCCAAGGAAGGCAATTGATTGAACTTCCAAATCACTGCGACGTATTTTTAAAGGTGATTTTCTATCGCCGAGAACTATGCCCTTTTGCACGTCGATATGCAGATCACGTGTAATGTGACGCCATTTGTTCAGAGATGACACACCCATCCCATAATAAATATTTGAGTCTTGCACCGATATTTGCAAATCTGCTGGTATGTAGTATAGGTTGTAGGTATGCTTTGTTTCATGATTTTGCACGGTGATCATCAGACTACTGCTGTTGGTGACCAGCAGAAGGTCAACACTAAGCAAAAGGTCGAGTGTTTGATTAAACAAAATTTTGATAGCGCTATCGAAGGCTATCGCTGTTTCATACTGCACAACACTCGAGTTGAATTTCGGATGCCAGATACGTGTCATATTGCTGGAATGTGGCGTTGCCCACTCCATCTGATTACCATCAGCGTCTTCGATTACACGGATACGGGGCGGTGTTTCCGTTAATTTCTTGCTGTAGTGCGCAAGTGCAAACTGTGCTATTTGGGTAGGATAAAAGTAACCACGTAAATCCCATTGAGTACTTACGGGTACTCCTTCTGCTGCGCTTATGCACTTGACTCGATCGCGAACCTCAACATTGTAGTTCTCAAAGTACATGAAAACGCCAGTAGGATCGTATTTGCCCTTTGGCATGTTAACCTTTGCCGAGCTGTGCATCCAATGAAATCGTGGTTTGCCATCATCAACAGTAGTAACGGCACCGCTTATATCAAAATACCTGCGTAGAAAGGAAAATGGCACATATACCTCATTTGCATCTTCATCCCGTTTACAGGGTACGGTTTCACCCTGATTTATTGTGCAATCTATATCCTGAAGTGTTGTCCCTTCTCTAATGCCATCGCCTCCAATCTCGTTCAGCAAAGAATTACTACTGCGCACCGCATACAACCGATTATCCCAGCGACGTACAATATCGTGTGGAAACGAGAATTCCGCACAGCGCATATAGACACACGTAATTATTACCACAGCAGCGGTCAATAGTAGAAGCACAGCTTTAAGATTGATGCGCATGATGAAGAAAACAAATGGTTCACGCTGCAAAAATAGTCGAAAATTTAAATGTTTTTTTTTTTGTTTGTTAATTTATTGTTGTTTATCAGTTTTCTATTCCAGCTTTCACGAAGTGTAATCGATTGAATGCAATGAGCTACGTTTTTTAAATTAAATCAAGTGTTGCAGAGCAAAGTTACGTACGTACATAATTAAAATGCGATTAAGCAACAAATAAAGTGGCTTTTTTAATAAATATTTATGTAGTGTGAATACACTTGTCAAAATGTTATTCAAGCTATTGAATCATTTCTGTAAATCGAAATGAATATGTGTGATTGAACTTATCTGAAAACTACCTCAGGTACGCTGTTCTCACAGTTCGATGGATTTGTGTTCAGCATTTGTAGATATGTTTGTTGCTTATTTGCAATTTAATTATGTACATATTCGACATGTCAATTTGCTCACAAACACTTGACCGATCGCTACAAACCTAGCTCATTGGTTCAACGTGAATTTTACGAAAGGAGCGCCAGGTAGATTTAAAATCCAAGTAAATTCTTACCTTTGTACTCTGTGATGAAATAATACGTTGCTGTCTCTGATCGGTGTATTGGTGAAATGAACTGCTGGTTAAATCAACGGCAGCATGCTTGGTTTGTGTTGCAACGACTGCAGTTTCTCTCACTCTATTTAGAAAGGGACTAGACATTGGACACTATCAAACTATGTTTCTTACTTTGAAAGCATTTAATTTGAATATGGTAAATTTTTGCAACTGGTGCATGTATTTATCATCGGACATAGTCTTAAGCACGTCAAATACCACTTCACAAAAATTGAGATCCGCTCCATATATAGTTTTTTTGTATTAATATATATCTTGGTTTGCAAAATATTGTATGTATATGTATAAATATTTCATATTTAGAGGGCCTCGTCGTTTTAGTTAAGTGTTGTCGAAGAACAGATGGTAGTTTTAAAAATATATATTTTTTGTTAACAAATACATTTAATATAAAGCCTAAGTTTATTATTAAATATATTTATTTATAATTTATTGTATTGCTCACTGGGAGCAACACGAACAAACAACACGAACGATCAGCTGTTAAAATGTCAAGACGACAGCTATCGGTATTTGCAGCACTGGAATTTCTTCATTTTACACCACTTACAATTTTATGAGGAAATTGAGTTGGAGATGAGCTTGTCATCACATTTAAGATATATGATAAATATTTATAAATTTAGATTAAAGGTGACAGCAAACGCTACGAAAATTGTTTAAAAATATATAAAATTTATAACGAATTACAAGATTTTTATAGATAGCACCATTAAAGAGCACAAAATAAGAAATGACTTATAAAACACTTAATCAACAAATAACTTTTGCCGAAGCCCTTAAAACATAATAAACATATGACAGCACATTAGCACTTTATCTCTGATACATAAGGGAAATAAAAATAGGCGTAAAAACTGTATACGATTTATTGAAAAACAAAGAACAAATTTTTAAGTTTTGCTCAGAAAGTGATTCCTCTTTTAACCGGGATTTTCTATTATACGTGATGAGCTCGTTCCAGAGCATTACGGATAATCGTGGTTCAACTGTATATTTAAAATTGCAGGTCGGTATGGTGCTTTGTCAATGTAATTCAGAAATCTATATCAAAATACAATCACCGGTTTAAATTTTTTGCACATCTCTAAGTAACATGTATGTGCTCGGAGCGGAGCGCAGTTGATAAATCAATAATGTTTTGTTTACAAAATTGAAATCGTTGGATAAAAATATTAGTTAGCAATAATGCTCAAAATGCTGGGAAAGATAAGTGCAATATGTATAGTATTATGTGTATCGTTCTGCTATGCTTCTAACGGCGATCGAACTACATTCTTTCACAACTGCAGACAAAATTGTGAAAGACAAAATTGTTCTGCAGGTAAGTCTGGTTATGTTGTCCCTTATCTTGATTTGTATACATATGTACATACATTGGATTGCAGATGGTGTCGAGATACAGGAGCAAGCTATTAAATACTACCATCAGTCAATTTTCGATAGAGTGTTTCACTGGACTTGTGCTGATGAATGTCAATACGGCTGCATGTGGCGCACTGTTTTTGCATTTTTTGAACGCGGCTGGCCGATACCACAGTTTTATGGCAAGTGGCCTTTCCTACGCCTGTTCGGCATGCAGGAGCCGGCGTCTGTGCTGTTTTCTATAATGAATTTTTATATGCACTTGCGTATGATGCGTAAATTCCGACGTGAAGTGCGTGTGGATAGCCCTTGTTACAAGGTCTATCACTCATTTGCGTTTGTAAGTATTTGGCATATATTTGTAAAAAAATGTTTTATCCAATGCAATTTATCCGGCTTTTTAACCTAGGTCTGTCTCAACGGCTGGATTTGGTCTGCCATCTTCCATACGCGTGATTTTGATTTGACCGAATTGCTCGACTATGCCTTTGCCTACTCCATTGTGCTTGCTACACTGTATTGCATGGTTTTGCGGTCAGTATGATATAGTGTTCCACATGGTATAATAAATTTGATAATTATTTCTTTACAGCATGCTTTACAAGTTTTCTGTTTTTCTACGCGGCATAATTACACTAGCATTCATATCTTTCTACCTCAATTACTTTGCGTATCTGAGCGCCGGGAAGTTTAACTATACCTTTAATATGAAGGTAAATATCGGAACTGGTGTGCTCTCTGCTGTAGGTTGGGGTATTTGGTGTTATAAAGTTCGGGATCGACGCCCATATTACAAACGAGTTCTTCGTTTTTATATTCTCTTAATTTTGGCTATGAGCTTAGAATTACTAGATTTCCCGCCAATTTTATGGATGTTTGACGCTCATGCCTTATGGCACCTGGCGACAGTGCCTATTGCGCCCTTGCTGTACGATTTTATGATCGACGACTGCAAGGCACTGCGGAAGGAAAAACAAATGCAGCTTGGAGGCGGCTACTACAATAAGCATATCTGAGTTCTTAATTTATTTATAGATACTACGTACTGTATTAATTCGCTTAGACTCGCATTTGTTCCAAATCACTAAGTTATATACTTGTATTAACTGGTATTAAATAAAGTTTTCTTTACATTTGTCCGCATTGTGATATCGTAACCGGCAACTTTGGCTTGTTATTTGGTCCAGTGGGCACATTTTCGATTTTACGCATAATAAGCAGACCATCAAGCACGCGGCCGAAAACAACGTGTTTCCCATCAAGAAAGTTACACTTTGCGCAAGTAAGGAAGAATTGACATCCATTTGTGTCTTTGCCACTGTTGGCCATGGACAGCAGCCCAGGTGAATCATGTTTCAGCGTAAAATTCTCATCGTCGAATGTATTACCGTAGATGCTCATTACTCCAGTACCGTCGCCCTGCAAGAAATAAAACTCTTACAAAACTGCATCAGTGCAAAAGATCAATGAATACAACTTACATGAACAAAATCACCACCTTGTACCATAAAGTCCTTGATCACTCTGTGAAAGCTTGCACCTTTGTAACCCATTGGCACTCCGTCTGGTCGATATTCACCCGTGCACAATTTTCGAAAATTCTCCGCGGTTTTAGGTACAGTGTCTGCAAATAATTCAAAAAGCATCCGCCCGATCTCCTGAAATAAACAAAAAAACATTAGAATGACAGAACAGAAGGAACAAATTAACTGACCGTTGTACCAACTGAGACGTCGAAAAACACCACTGGATTATTAGGATTACGCAGCTGCGATTGTATCTGATTCCAAGTTGGCATAGTTAGATTTTTGTAACAACAAATGGATCAAATAAAGTAAAGTAAGCAGCCGGCAACGTTTGTTTACGTATAATGAACGATTGAGAGAGGGAGTGTTGAAAGGAGACTGCTTATAGCGAGCGTGACAGATACAAAAAGGGGCTGCCAACTTAAATATACTAAGCAGCTGTCAGTCCAGCTGTTTTTGCCGCACCACACGTGAAACAGTTTGTTTACGTTCCATTAAACATTTTTCGTTTGTGTCTCTTGTTTTACAACTGAATAAGCATTGTGGACGATTTATTATTGAAAAGATATTACAAAGGTAAGTGCCAGTTTAGTTGAAAGTGTCAATAAATGCGATTACGAGAATTAATGCAAGTTCAGGCTTCATGCAAAACATTTCGCAATAGAGCAGTTTTTTAAAAATAAGTTAATGCAACCTGCAGTCCAGTTTACATCAAGATTTGATCTCTTTGATCTCTCTTACTATAAAAGTATATAAAATATAACTCTGTTGTGTATGCGTTTCAGGTGTTCTGTTTTTCCTGATTTTAAGCTTGTTGAACTCGTCTCGACGCCTTCTTCACAAGGCACCTTTTTGAATGTATGTTTCAATTCCTTTTGTTATATAACACATCTTGATAAGATTTATCAGTAGCTCCTTCGTTATTGCACATATAAATAATGTTAAGCTCTATCAGCAGACACAATGAGGTGAACTACTTTCCGCTGGGATTGTGACGAAGTTTTTAACATATGTATATGTATATTCTCTATCAGCTCAATAAGCCGTGTCGATCTAGCATTGTCCGAATATCCATCTAGTTTTGTGTAAGTGAAAACGGAAACTAGTGCCTTCGTTTTCATCAAATCATCCTAAAAATAAGTGTAAAGATTCTCTGTGACCCAATTTCTGTTGTTTAATTTTTCAATTTGATATGATCTAATAAATTTGCCATGCCAAAATAATCAGCTTTTTAACATTTGCGGTATTGGCATTAATGCTGATTAAATGAATTCTTATGTGTATTGATTAAGTATTAAAGTACGATGAAGATGTAAGAAATTAATTATACAGTTTAAAAAAATTGCAAGGAAATATTTATAGAAGATTGAACCCCTAAAACAACCCCCAGGCTACGCCATAGAACAGCAAATGAAAAACTTTGTTATTGCTTAAGCTGATTGCAACTATTGACAGTAAATTTCCATATTTTTCATTTGATTGCTAGCAACACACATTAAGTTCTTTAAATGGTTCAATTAAATCGCTAACTAAACATTCACAGTCTGTTATTCTTTGAATATCAATTTAATAGACAAACTAATCAATCAGCACAGTCAGATAAAAGACAGACAAATGTTCTTGGTCTATAAATTACGATTCTATTTTATTATATAAAAATAAAAATTGTTTTAATGGTGCACAATGTGAAATGTGTTTGCACAATAAATAAAATCGGTGAGCATATAGTGAGGTGAGTGAGTGTATCAGTATAAGAATGTGATGCAAGTGTCTCTATTGGACGCAGTTTAGGAACGCAAAATCTTCATAATTCAGCAATGTTTTGGTGACTTAAGACTAGAACTAAAATCTACAGACTACGTTATTCAAATACTATCAAAGTAGAGATAAACAAGAAGCACTGTGGACAACAATCCAGCTATACTTTTTATCTACATCAATTGCTGGCTTCGTCCGTGTCCACGTCAGCGATGCCTTTAAGCTTATTTGGATTGTTGTTATTGTCGGCAGTAGCCTTAAGAAAACTTTGCAGCATGGAGTTCGAATCGACCACCAAAATAGGTGTACATCCGTCCTTGAGATGCTCGCTTTGACTATCATACATTTCGCGTGATATACTCCGAGTGAAGGAGAAACGTAGTGATTTTGTGCGTGTGAGCTTCTTTTTGATAGGCGGTTTTCCTGTGACAGACTGCTGGGGTTCCGAGTTCATTTTCTCTTTTTCGGGAGTTGTCGGTATTGAGCTGATCTCCAGATTCACATCGCGCAATATATCCTCGGCGAAAGCTTTTATTTCCGTCCACGCGTCGGCAATGTCTTTCTCTGTGGCATGTTCGTAAGTGACACAGAAGCGTATGGCGTATTTACCATTGACTAGGGATGGAATCATGTGCATCTTGCCCGAGTGATTGATAAGCGCCAGTAACTCCTGGTTATAGTTGTCGGCAGCTCTATAAAATATAAATTTAAAAAATTATTTTCTAGTTTTACAACAATTAAAATTTATTTGATGCTAATTTACCTCATACGGAAACAAACTAATCCAAGGCGCACATCGTTTCGCACCTCAAAACGATCATCGCGTCGCACTAGCATCTCGAATTTTTTGGCAAGCGCCATGTGATTTCGTATATAGCCCTGGAGGCCCGAAATACCATAGGTGCGGAATACAAAGTACAGTTTGAGTGCTCTAAAGCGTCTACTCAGCGGTATGCCGTAGTGCCTGTAGTCAATAGCCTTGTCATGCTCGTGTTGTAGATATAACGGATTAACATTTAATGCTGTTTTTAGACACATTACATCGCGAACCCACATCGCCGAAGCATCGAAGTTCGTTAGTAGTAGTTTGTTTGGATTGGTGTTGAATGAGTCAGCGTACTCTAATCCTTCAGAGAAAACACGCATCTCGGGCAATATGAACGAGTTGCCCGCATAAGCGCCATCCACATGAAACCATATGCTTGGTACTTCCCGGCACACCTTGCCAATTTCTGTTAGATTGTCGAATGCGCAGGCACCGGTAGTTCCAACTGTGGCAACCACAAAGAATGGCGTAAGGCCCGCGTTAGCGTCATTTTGTATGGCTTGGCGTAGCAAATCGACACGCATGCGTCCCTGTGCATCGGCCTCGATGATGCGCAACTTAACCAATGCCATTTTAGCTGCCTTCTCGACCGAGGAATGTGCTTCTTTACTGGCATAAGCTATGAGTTGTGGCAAAAATACACTATCATGTATCTCAGACGTATGACCCTTAAGCTTCAGTATGGCTCGCGAACGTGCAGTGATTAACGAGACCAGGGTGCATTCTGAAGCAGAACCCTGCAGCGCGCCACCACCACGGCTGCCAGGTGTGTCTGTGATAAAGGCTTTTGGCAAACCAAGCGCTTTGGCATACCAATCAAGCACAATGGTCTCTAGTTCGGTGGATGCGGGGCACGACGCCCACGAGAAGCCAATCGAACCGATAGCGCTGCTCAACATATCTCCCAATTGCGATGGAAAAGAATTGCCTGCCGGAAAATATGCGAAGAATTTTGGATGATTCCAATGCACAACGCCTGGCATTACCTTCTCCTCAAAATCTTTTAGCACATCTTCAAAGCTTTCGGGCTGTTGTGGCGCTTCGTCTGTAAGATAGCGGTAAAAAGAAGAAACATAAATAAACAATTGAATTTTAGGTGGAATGCTTGTTCAGTTTTGTACTACTATATTCTTATACTTGGCCATGAATGGATGAGTGAATGAATGATTCGGGCGAAATATTGACTGTTGCTGCTCTTCTATGTACATAATTGAATAAGTTGGCTTTGCTACTTATTAAGCAGCGCATCTTTATTATTTCTATCGGCACCTACGAAGTCTTTTTTGCCAAAGCGAAGAGCGGCATCATTGTTTATAGCGTATATGTTATTTTTGGCAGTGATTAACCAAATACCGACTATATAGACGCGCACAAATCCCACAACGTTTGTGCATAATTAATTGATTTGTTTAGTTCAACTAAATCCGCAAAATGCGTAAATATTTAACTTAATTTACAGCGTGATCATTTGTTTAAAGAGCAACCGTGTGAGTAGATCGAGTTGGTTCGCTTCATACAGCAAACAATGTATAAAGCTTCCTATGCTCATTACACTTAGTGTTAGTGCAGTGTATATCAATTTTGTGAACAAATGTGTAACGTACAAACGGAGATTTACGAAGCGAATGTGTTAGACTGTAATTTAATGATCCTTAAAACTCTTTATATATTAAGAAATCGTCTTAAAACTATAAATCTCTATTAAAAACTTTAAATATGTTATGGAAATATCAGGCAAACACTTTGTATAAATCAAATTGCACGTGTATTGTAATTACAAATCTCTCTTAAAACTAAACTATGAAGTAATCATCCATTAAGTATGAGGAGTTTCGAAGCTTCGGTTTCAATTTTCTTAATTTTTTTGTCTTGTTATTTAGTTTCTTTTCTAAAAAGTGCGTTGTCCTTGGTAGAACGTAGGCGAAAGCTTATCATTTACACACTGACCTACGAAATTGGCTTGACTTGGCTTGAAGTATCACTAGATGCACTCCACATTTGGTCTGTAAGTAAAACGCCTACACGCATTATTTGTTTAAACGCCAGCCGGACCAGATTCAGTGAATGATTTCTACGTGTACATATATGCTGTGTGGGCTTCATATGCGATCACTTGATAGATTGCGTACGCATTATAGGCGGACATCATCACTAGCATCTTGTACTTTCACATGATTTATTGTACACAAATATTGTTGTTGAGAAAATAATTAGTCAACCGAAAATTTCACAAGTTTCGAATATTTGCTCATTCAACACAATTTGTAGACGTTTATTTGCTTGCCTTAGACAGAGTTTGGTTCGTTTAAAAGTTTGTGTATTTTAGATTTTTTTTGCAATATATGTATGGAATTTTTCATCTTTCCAAATATTTTCAACAATAAAATATTTGCCGGTTTACGCTATACACTTGTTCATTGCTAATTTGTTTAGACAAATTTATCTAATTACCCTGCTAAAATTTATCACTTGGTCTATAATTATAAAATTAGTAAATAGTTTTGTTGCCTGTTCTACGTTGTTTATAAATCGAACAGTAAATTTATTTGAACACGAAATACTTTTACACATAAAATTATCCAGCCATCCAGTCATTAATTGGAACAAGCCAAGAAGAATCGTAAAGGATTTTAGTTTATTTATTTAAAAGTTTCGCCCAAATTTTAATATTTACTTTATCGATTTTAATTTAAATTTTTAATTTTATGGTGTTAAATAGAGATATTCTGGAACTAAATCGATTTCCTTTCTTTTGCAATATTAAGACTGAATAAACTTTGATACCACCAAAGGTATTACTTTTTTTTTTTAGTTGAACTTGATGTTTGGAGCTTATACAATTTTAAATGATAAGAATCTCTTCTATTATTAGTATTATATTTTTCTACTATTAATTCTAATAATATGAACTATATGAGCAACGAATAGTTACACTATTCAAAATCAAATCTTACAGTTCTACAGTTCGAACCCCATTCATTCGAAATATTCTCAAATTAAATACCTATTTTAATTATTTCTTATTTTTATTATTTATTCCTAACCGCCAAAAAGTGCAATTTGTACCATATACTTATATATACATATACTCATACGATTATTTTATATAGATTATATTTATTTGACTAATATATAGTATTTAATTTATATTTCCCATTGTTTTAGTGCATAAATTTTGTTTATTTGATGTTTGATTTATTTTGAAAGGAAAAACAAACAAAAATTGTAATTTACCTGGCAATAATTGTTTTAGGTATCCAGGATCCAATGTTGGCGCTACATCCCGTTTATCGATGTTTGTGGCATAATTGCAAATATAATCGATCATATTTTTGCCATGTTTCCGAAATTCTTCAACATTCATTTTGTCTTTATTTTGTTTTATATTTTACAAGTCAACTTTATATTTCTTTTGCGTTATTAATATTTATTTAAACAATTCACAAATTCACAGATCGGATAGCTTGCACTGTTCTTTCGTTTTTGTTAATTTTTATCACACTCACAAGTCATTCACGATTATGCTTTTATTTGAACTACGAGTATCTATTGCGCACTTGTTCCAGTGCAGTATTGTACTTAAAAATTAACTCCTTGACAGATCCGATCTCACTTGCTATATATACTCTGTGTGTATCTAGATAATACTTAAGAAAAATGTAAGATTTGTGTTTGCGATACAATTTCTTTTGCGCGAATGAAGTTCGCATTTCCAAGCGTTCGATTTTATATTGCGGCGAGATCGTAGCGCGAACGATTGATTTCCCGAAGATATCCGATTGGTTTATTGTCAGTCGTTTCCTCGCATGAGCTGAGATCGCACCTGTAGCGCAGCGTGTGTGTTTCTTTTGATATTTGTTGTAGTTGTGATTTTAACCTAGTCGATCTCAAATTACTTTTAGTAGTTTTCAAAAGCTTGGGAAAGACCATTAAAAACAACTATCTTACAAGGCACGCTTTACAATTCTGCATTACTGTGTGAGTGATAGAGAAGGCAAGTGTATTGTAGTCGTGCGTTTATAGAACTTATAAAAAATCCCTGTATATAATTATTGCATTATTTTAATAATAGGTTGTATTCATCATATACAGATGTATGCATGCATAGCACTTTTAATGGAATTAAATTTAAAAAAATTTACCTGTAGTGAATAAGAATCTTTAATACTCTTTAAATTTCTTGAATTGTTTACTTCTTCAAACAAATATCGTGAATAATATTATCTTTTAATGTCACACCATAGATTTCTTGTATATGTATTTATTCAACAGATTAGCACTTTGCGTCTACCCTTCTGACAGATGTCTAAAGTGCCACCAATTAATTCTTAATTTTTGTTAGATATTTCATTTAAAATATGTGTTGAATCTCTTTGTATACAGAAGTAACACATTTTTAAAAGTGATGGATATTTGACAAAGTTGATCTTTGATCATATAAACATGTTTAAATACTATAATATATCTAGACTAAAAATTTAAATATTTTTTATAATTAATATTAGACGCTTTAATTATTGATTACATATAATAGCAAAAATTTGTATTGAAACAGCCAAGCGGCCTGATGAGATTTCGTAGCAGAAATCGAAACAAGTGTCTACATTATTCCTCAATACGATGTTTCATATTATAAAATATTTATGTACATATTTCGTAATGAAAAAATGATCTCTAGCTAGCTGAAAATTTATATCTAAGAAAATATAAGTCGCTAATTTATCAAAGGACTTCGTACCAATTTTGAGTTAGAATATACATCTATGCATACATATATGATTAGTGACTGTATAAAGAAGATAATATGGCTTCATTAGCAAAACAGGAGTTGGAAACGAATTGTTCCTAACTAGACATGGAGCAAGACCCATCTTAATCGCAAGTAACAAGTAAAAAGGTGTCAAGAAAGACAGCAACAACGGAGGAAAATACAAAACTACTTAAAATGATTTTCTGGCAAGTAATAACGATTTTTTTATCTTAAAAATCGATGTACACAATATTTAATTTAGGCACTTGAATCCTAATATTTCGTGTAAAGTCGTAGAACTGATACAGAATAAAGATTTAATCTCTCTCCCTATTTTAGATTTAAAAAAAAAAAACTTTTTTTCGTATTGGTTCACTTCTTTTCATTTTAAATAAACTTTTCAACAAGAAAAACGAAAAAAGCGAAAAATGATTTTGTTGACTTCTAAGCCCCTTTTTATAGACCAGTTAAGATATAACATATGCAAACTCAATAGCATATGGATACAGGGTATAATAATGTATAAGAACCTAAGAAGAATAGTGGATTGGATTTTATGAATGCTACCTTTTAAAGATTCAATGAAACGGAAAGTTAAACTGGTGATACAAGCTTCTTGCTACAAACTTCATTTAAAATTTAATATACTCTTCACAATGGTTGGTGCATAAATTACTATTCTTCTTAAAACATTTTTTTTTTTTGGGTATTTTTAATGTGTTAAATATAGACCATGAACGAAAACTTACGTGTTGAATTAAGTTAATTTAAGTTTTTTCCCTAATTTTTTTTTTAATGAAGTAATTAAAATAGTAATTAAAAACCAATTAGTCTAAAGTAATTCTATAAATGCAGATATGCAATACTAAATGTAGAATTTTTTGTCTTATAGAACAAGAGGATACTGTTTGGTTGAACTTCAATTATAGGCAGACATTGCTATTATAGTTTGTATCACATGTAATTTTAGAGGGTTCCGCTGAGTTATTTCTTTTTACGTAGCCTCCACCGCTGCATTAGATATTTTGCACCAACTAATATATCGTTTATTATTATAGGTTATAATATATTCTGTAGCTTAACTTAATAATTTGCAATTGTGATTCAATACCTTCTAATAATAATAATATTAATGTACCTATTCAAGTACATTTAAATACATTTAATTTACTAATCAAAATTACCAGTTAAAGCTTCAATGCTTTACCAAGCCTTCTTAAGCACCCGGCAACGCCTTTCATTAGAGTACTCGTATGTATCTTAATATCTACATGCAAGTACATATGTATGTTTGTAATTATTTGCTGTGAATCCCCATAGAGTGTTTGGGCAAAAGCTTGCATAGTCATGCCTCAGAAGCATGTACACAACAGTTCCCTGTTTGGAACTCGCTCACAGTTAAATTGGCAATAATTGTACAAATATTGACCAAATCACTTAACGTAAAACTGAGAATTTGTTAGTTTTTATTGTTTGTGTGGCTGTACAACAACAATCTAAACGTGTGAGTGTAAGTGAGATATAGTAAATTTCATCCGAAACATCATCACCACAACTGTATGTAGCTTAGCATTGCCCGTTGGCGACGTCATTTTGGACTTTGGTGGTCTACAAAAAGTACGCTAAGGTGAATTACATATAACCATGTGGTTGATGCATCATTCTCGCCATATTGTTCTCATCTGTTGCCGGTTACTATCAATGACGTACAATGCTTACTAAATAGATTTCCGTTGCATTTTCTTGTCGGCCCGCCCACTGGTTCATCGAATCGTCATAAATGAGCGCGCGTGCCAAATATTTCTCGAATTGTTTATAGACGTAAGCGTTTGTGCGATCAATCAATTGTTTTGTCGAATGAGTATTTCACTTGAACAATTTTTGTTTTGTTTCTGGCCCGTGTCATGATCCAAGAACTCACCCATATGTACATTATTATAATGCGAATTAGCGAACATAAAAGACGGCAGTAGCTAAGGCCGGCTTGATATGCTGCACGTAACATGTTTATTGCTGATAGAAGGCAAATATCAAAAATGTCTTGGCACTCGATTTGAGCGCATGCGCGCAGCTCAAAGTCTACTCCGGCAGCTGACTCACTAGTTTGGCAGTTGGTGCGCGTTCGCTTTTGCTCGTACTGTGAATTGCTTAAACTACGAGTATATAAGGCGAATGTTTCTACCTACATACATACATATGTATTTCCAATATTTAACACGATGACTTTACACTTTATTTTAGCAAAGTTTTGCTAAATGCGAGATTTTTGACTTTGCCGCATTTTTCTTGCGTTTATTTCATACGTTTTGCTTTGCGAACTTTCATTGAGATACGCGATGACGTCGTTTGTCTAAATATAAATTCAGTTTACCCGGTCACACTTAACCGAAAACTTGCCCACGGCACAAAGTTTATGCAGCTGTGAAAAAAGAGACAAGACGAGGCGTTGATACCAGTTACTAGATATTGCCGCCGCAGCTCATACGTGTGCCCGGTACCGTGTTTTGCCTCTGGTGCCGGCCATTGTTCTTCGTCTGGTCAATTTTGGCTGCTGTTGGTGATTAATACCACGCAGCGACCATCATCAGCTGAGACTGCCGCATGCGAAATTGGCTTCTTAAATCTGCTGGTCTATTGTCGACGTCAGCGACACTTGGCAACAGTTCGAAATTTTATTAGGTTTTGATTCTTTCGTAGCGTTTTTTTTATGGCCAAGTGCAAAACGTGTGACGTGACGGATCTTCTTGCTGCTCTGCTGCCGATTCATTGATCAAATATTTTATTTATTTATTGTACGATTTGTGCATGTGAACTTTTATAACATGATTACTTCATATTACGTCATTGAATGCAGATTAAGGATGCGGTTAAATTTGTGACTTATGAAGAAGAGATCGGGCAATGTGGTTGTGTATATCCAAAAACTGCGTTTAGTTTGTGGGAAATTTTATTGTTGTCATATTTTTTAAGTGTAAACATTTAGTTACCTTACACTTTAAACACTTCCAAAGAAGTATGTCAACTTTAAAATTTAAGATTTTTTCTCAGGAAGATGTTGATAATAAAAAAGTCTCATTAGCCTTTATCTTTAATCTGTTAGTAGGATAGAGAGTAGTAAGTTTTAAAAACTAAAATTTCGATTAATCATCGTTTTTATTTTATTTCTATCCTGTTGCCACAGGGAAAAGGGTATACTATATTATAACTACGCCAGAATTCGTGCTCTGAGAGATACAGAATGAGACTGATATTTTCATCCTCAAATGTCTGTTATCCTTGAGGCTTGATTTTAGCTTTGTTTATTTTTCTATCTGAAATTAATTGTATTATCAAAAATAAAAAAGTGATACTTTTTAAAAAGCATTGATTTACAAGTCTTGAAGATGTTGAAAATTAATTGAACCATTCTGATAAATATAAGTAATATTCAATATGCTTATACTGATTTGGTGAGTTAAAAAATGTTTTGTGTCGGGATTTCATATGATGTCATTAATCAATAATTTTAAGGATCGGCTTAGTCTGCCATGTCTATGCACAAACTTCGAAGTTGCTTGCCGTCGCTGCAGAAGTACCTTCCACTCCATCTACTGATTTGAAAAACGAGCCTAAAGTACTTGACTATAAAAGCTCTTTTGATGAAATTTTGAAAGATCTTATAAACAACTGGCAGTCACCAATTGTGTATCTAAAGAGTCGCGGTTATCTGCCAAAAGATATGGAAAATATGGCAGAGTTAAAACTGGACACAAATGGAGTACAATTGACGCCGTCCAGCACAAAGAAGTTGCGTGGCAGCAATAAACCCATGGACTCGAATAAAATAAATGCACCACAATCGGAAATCGTATTCAATTCTCCGTTAGAAGCAGACATCGGTGCACCACTCCAACGGAGCTCACGTGCTTCTTCAAAGAATAATAGCGGTATTTTCAGTAATGTAAAAGACATATTTAAACAGATTTTTGCTAACAAAGAAGAAGTAAGTTCTAAGGATATAGAGTCAAAACTGGGTATAGCGTTGGATATGAATGGAATCAAGACAAATGCTAAAAAGGAGGCAAGAAAACACTACGACGATGTTTTGCAGCGCATAATACAACGAAGCAACATTGGGCTAAGCATTGTGCCAACTATGCCAAGGCTGGAACCCTATAAAGCAGATAGTAACAAAATGTCGCAGGTAATTACGCAAAAACCTGTCTACATTAATTGGGATTCGGAACAAAACAAACTGCCACGCGTTGTGCAACGCACCCTCGGTATGCAGTCTTCAACGGAGCGTAGCAAGAGCGATAAGGAGATCATGTTACCAGTGCAGATACCAAGATTTCTTAGTTGGGATCTGGAAAATAAGAGGCTTACCTACGCAGCGCCCAATGCAAAAGAAGACTACATTAATGAATTGGTTAGAATTTTTGGAAAAAAGAGTAACATTGAGAAGAAGGAACCAGAAGCTTTTGTTATGGACGAAGAGCCAGAGTCGCAGCAAAACATTGATAAGCTAAATTTTTAAATAAGTTCTTGCTGTTTTTTTTTGTTTTTGTTTAAGTTTGTTCATATTTAAATGCTTTAAAAAACGCTGTAATCCGATTTGTTTAAACGTACTGAGTGTCGTCATTAACGTGTGCTTAATTTTTTTTTTTTTTGATAATCGCAGGATGGCGCTTTGGCGTTATTTACGTTTAGCACTGTGTATTACTCTTTGCACCCTTCTGATTCATTCTTGAGCATATAACATGCAGTTTCTCATAGACCGTTCCATTATGTTCTGTAAATTTGCTAAAATCTTTAAAAGACCATCGGTAATTTGTAACCAGAAGATTGTAAGTATGTATTTATTTACTGTTCTTTAGCGGTAGATTTAAATTTTTAACGGTGATTTGCAAAGAGCGAAGTACAATATTTGAGCAAAGATCATATTAATAGTAAATTGGTCTATAATATTGGTCTAATAACGTTTAGTGTTGTGTATCCGTCGCGTACAGATCTAGTTCTGGTTCTGTTGTGCTGCATTGCTCTGCTGCGTTGGTGTTGCAGATGATTTCCGCATGAGCAGCGGGGATTTCTTTGGTGACTTCTGCACATTTACATATCCAATTTCATTTTCCGGTGAGGGCGACGATCCAGCGCCAGAGTTGCGACGGGATGACGAGGGGCGTACGTTAGTGTCTAGATGACGGAAACTGCAAAAAATAAAATATGTTATGCATATTATTGTTGTATATCCTGTCTAGATATTCACTTAAACCCACCGCAATGATACATTTCCCTTAGCGCCTCCATCATCACTATTGTTGCCACTGCTGAAAAGAAAAGCCAGCGGCCATGATATCCATGAATTGTGCTCGGTTGTGCTTTGTGTGCGTATTATTGGATTATTGCTTTGTCTGCTAACGACGGGAGAACTTATATCAAGTGATAGCTTCGGTGTACCGGCCTTGTTGATGGCGGGATTGTAGATCTTTGGGTCGCTAACCATACGCACAAAGAATGAACGCTTTTGCGCCAAGGTATCTTTCTTCTTCTTGTTAATAATTTCTGTCAGGACATCGTGCTGCTCCTTTTCGAGCAATTCATTAGCAAAGTCAAGAATTGTTTCCCAAGCATAATCGATGTCCTCGTCGGTGGCATTTTGTGCTACCGCACAGAAGCGTATGATGTATTGATCATTTACGCTGGCCGGCACCATGTGCAGCTTGCCGGATTCGTTAATGGCGCTCAGCAGCTTTTCGTTAAGCTTGTCGCTGCCTTTGAGACGAAAACAAACAAGTCCGAGCTGTGAATACGAAATCAAATCAAATATTGTTAAATGAATTGAATGGTTGAGATTCGAAGAATTTTTTATTCAAGTCAAATACAAGTTCAGCTAAAAATAGACTCGCCTAATTACAATTTGTTTGCGGTCCACGCTTTGAATAGACCTATAAAACTATTTCGTCATAACTTGAAATGCTGTACCTATAAAGAAGTCGACTTCCGCAGCGTTTGAATTGAGACTGCGCTATTGTGCGAAATATTTAATTGTATTCAACGAATTGGTATAATGAACAATCTAATTTTTAATGTTTTCTTCAGTTTGTGTACTCTTTAATCTTAATGAGCTTGGTATAAAAATGTTGTAATGTAATTTGCAACTCAGTACAGAAGGCATCTCTCAAAAGAAATCTCATAAATTATTGTGGTACAAAGATTTTAGTAAATGGAGCTTGTGGCAAAAAATATTTTTCAGATTACTTGTATTTAATGAAGTAACTCTTTATCAAATATTCGATTGAGGTACAGATCGGTAGCCACCATACAAATTGTATGTCATAACCATAGGCTTGACATTCGATCTATTAGGGATTCTAGTAATTCGACTTTTTCCCATTAATACTATTCTCGAAATTCAATTACTTCGGTCTTAATTTGAATTCTTAATTGTGGGCGAAGAATGACTGTGCAATTCTTTAGAGCAAAGGAAGTTCCCTCTATCCTAAATTACACCAACCAAAATGCAGTATAATTTAATTAATCTTCAAACTAGAATTCAGTGTTAAATTAATATATATTCAGCCTTTTGTTTGAATCAGAATTATTTTGCAAACTAATATTCCACAAACACGCAATTAAAGAAAGTGTGAAGTGAAGAGCGTTATAAATTCGATTACACCCAATAGAAAAGCTAAAGTGTTCCCCCGTTTTATATCTATAAGTGTACGTGTACCTTGTTAACAAGCTTGTTAGTTCACACAACAAGTGTGTAGGCCAACAAGTGAAGGCGCTTTTTGGTATTGGGAGACGAAATCGAAATATGAGGGCGAAACGTCGCTATTTGAAATAAACAACTGTCATTCAAAACGAGTAGCGCGAGTCTGCCTGCCTTGTATATCGATCCATTTGTCCGTCCATCATGCATAATTTTCTGTCAATCGCACACCAAGCAGTTTTCAAAGAAATTTCAAATGTCAATTATGCCCAAACACTTCAATCAAACACTTCAGCTTCAATTTTGCGCGAATTTTATATCTTTTGTATTTTAAGATATTTTTTGAAATATTTCTCGTATTTTTTTTTAGTCTGTGTGCGCAAATGGGAAAAAGTATTCGAATGATTGCATGAATGAAAGAGTGCGAAGTCACAATTAATTTACAATTAACCAATGGAAACGGGGATTTTCGCCAATTTCGTTCAAACTTATTGTTATTATGTAATTATTGTGTATATATAAGCTATACACAAAACTCATAT
Source organism: Leucophenga maculata (assembly GCA_035044805.1). NCBI lineage: Eukaryota > Metazoa > Arthropoda > Insecta > Diptera > Drosophilidae > Leucophenga > Leucophenga maculata. The sequence goes on from JAWNNP010001183.1 coordinate 830,926, forward strand.
TCTCATAATAATTAAAAATATTTCAATTTACCTGCTACTACCCTTTTTTTCACGTTTCAAAGAGCTTTGAACTATTTTCTCGTATGAATATGTAGGTACATACATATATATGTGTATATATATGAGTGTTTTTTTTTTTTTTACTGCATTGACTTCATGATTGATTGATCGATCCAACGTTGATTCGCTTACTGCAAATCGAATGTAACCTACCTTGACTTGATTACAGATCTCGAAACGTTTGTCTTTGAGCACATGCTGCTCAAAGCGCTTAGCCAGCTCGATATGATGTCTGATATACTGCTGAAGCCCGGAAATCCCAAAAGACCGTAGTACAAACCTGAAATATACACAGTTTCATTTTCGATGTTTTGCCGACATTTACACATTATTTTTGTTTTTATTTTAATTCGCGTGTAAATAAAGTTTTTGTTTTTTCGGTTTTAAATGGCCGCTTGAGCTCATCTTCAAAAAAGTTTAATGGGTAAAAATAATTTTTCGAAAACTGTAAACAAATTCATTTGCACATTGGTAGATGGGCGTGAAGGCAAGCGAACGTGCGACACAACTCAATGTTACTCAATTGGATTCGATTCGTGTACATACCACAATTTCAGCGAACGAAAACGCCGGCTAAGTGGAACTCCCCAGTGACGATAATCGATAGCAGCATCCGAGTATCCGTGCTTTAGATAAAGCGGATCGACGACTAGTGCTGATGTCAGACGGATTCGGTCGCGCACCCACAGTGTTGAACAGTCGAAGCTAGTCAGTAGCCATTTATTTGGATTTGTGTTGAATGAGTCAGCGTATTCGATGCCCTGTTTTAGCAAAAATTTCGTATAAATCAAAGAAACCAGAAAACGAGCAAATATTTGAATGGCTTGCAACGATTGCCTAAAATGAACGATGACATGTTGTACACTCGTATGATATGCGATGATAATGCTGATCTTGTTTGTGATTATTTCATGTCACTCACCTTCAGTAGTGGCTTGAGCTCCGGACAAATGAAACTATTTCCTGCATAGGCAGCATCCACATGCAACCAAACACTCGGAAACTTTTGCAACTCTTGTCCAATCTCTGGTAGATTGTCGAAGGCGCACGAACCCGTTGTACCCAGTGTGGTCGAAACATAAAACGGTACCAAACCCTGTAGCTCGTCCTCTTCCATTGCTTCAGCCAGCGTGCTGCCGCGCAAACTAGCATTCTCATCCGGCTCTAAGATACGCAGCTTAACAAAGCAAATCATAGCCGCCTTCTCAACACAGCTGTGTGCCTCCTTCGAGCAATAGGCCATCAGTTTGGAGAGTAGATGTCCCTCCTCGACGAAGGGATGCTGCGACTTGAGTCGTTTCAGTGCCTGCGCACGTGCCGCCAACATGCTTACCAATATGCATTCCGAGGCGGATGTCTATTTTTGTACACAATTTTGTAATATTACGCACAAAAGTCATGAAACTATTTAGAGCAAATACGTTAAATCAAATATTTATTACCTGTATGACGCCACCACCAGTACTACCCTCCTTCAAAGCGAGAAAGTGATCGGGTAGTCCAATTGCCTTGCCTTTTATAACAAATTTTGTTTAATATAAATGTTTGTTGTAATGTGCACTATATAGTAGCCTACCCAACCAGTCGAGCACAATGGTTTCTAGTTCGGTGCAAGCTGGACTCGCGGCCCATGAGAAACCAATACAACCAATGCCATCACTCAGCATATCTCCCAAGATGGAAGGATAGGAATTACCCGCAGGAAAGTATGCATGAAAACGAGGATGCTGCCAATGTGTTACACCTGGCATGATTTTGTCTTCGACATCCTGCATTATACGATCCCAATCTTCTGCTTCGTATGGTGCCTCAGCTTGTATTTAATAGGCAAAGTATTATCAAAAATTAATAAATATATTTAGTATAGGACATTAAAAACAAATTGCAAAATAAAATAATAGTTTATGCTAAACAGTGGAACGAGAATGTTGTTTCGATCAGGTCATATTTTTGTTTTGTCATTTTTGTCCTACAAAGGACATAGTTCTCTAAAGGTTAAATACTATTAATTTTAAGATAGAGAGCCAAAAGACTTTCAAATAGCAAAAGTGATCTGCAATTTTTCAATAACAGATGGCGGCAGCCGAAAATGTTGTTTAAAATTTCAGATCAGAAACATTAAATGATTATTTGGGCATTTGTGAAAAACATCCTAAAATTGGTGAATTTTTATCGGCGTGATATGTGTTTTTTGTACCCGAAAATTTAAAAATAGGAGCCAAAGCTGATCCAACAACAATCCAAAGCGGTCATTAAATAAAAAAAATCAATTTTGAAGTTTGTTTGTCTATATTTCGGCACTCTTCTCTTAGATGATCTGAAATTTTTTCGGCGCAAAAAAAATTTTTTTCTATTCCACTAGTACAGATTTAACTTTCGTCTAAGCCAAAATCATAAGCTAGAGAAGCTAGAGAAACATTTGTCTTTGTATGGCGACCTGTACTGGTACAGGGCCTCTTACAGTCGGTTACGCCCGACTGTTATTTTCTTACTTGTTTTAATATAAACACTTAATCTTTATGCATATGAATATACTTACTTGGCAGCAAATGTCTTAAGTAGCCCGGTTCAACGCTAGGCGTAACCCGTCGGTCATTGAGCGTCTCCATATAGTTGGAGATGTACTCGACCATTTCCATGCCTCGCTTGCGAAACTCTTGACTGTCCATTGCTCCAAATGTAATCGTTTAATACTGCGAATTTCAATGAATCTTTAAAGAAATATTTTGTATGACAATAAGAAAAATACATGAAGAAAGTTTCTTAATTTTATTTGCATTTTTCACTTTATTAACTCATTAAAAATACATTTTCTTCATCAGTTAGCGGAAAATAATCAATTTAGTTAGTCACTTTCATATAATTACATATATAAAGATTTCATTTAAAGATTTTTTAAAAGAATTTAAAATTTTATCAAAAAAATTATACTAATTAAAAATATAAAACATCTCTGGTTTTTTAAAAGGCAAATTTCTTACTCAAGCATAGACGGACCTATAAAGGGTATATATTCTTGATTAATTCATCAAAATCGTAAACTAGTGCCAAATTTGTTGAGATAATGCTTGGATATCTGGTAACCAGAAGTAATATATTCGTGACAATTTAGTACATGTAATACTTTTGTAAGTTATTCAAAGCTTCGATTTTTCTTATTTTTATGGGTATATGACTCCATATATTGTGTCTGAAAACCAGTTACGACTTATTTTATTAGTGTCTCAAAAAGAAAAAATTAAACATTATACTTAGAGCTGACGTGTTTAAAATTTTAACCGACGGCTCTAATGGTAATAGATAGTAAAACTTAATATTAAGTTTTAATTATCCAAGTTGATATTGGATAAATTGTACGTTTATATCGATACAACGTGTTGGGCCCTAGATAGCACAATTTTCTAGCGTACTTGCTAAGTAAGCAATACCAAAAAAAAAAAAAAAGAGCTCTGCATTGATAGTACTATAGTTCAACATGCAGAGTTATCTTTACAGATAACCAAAATTAATGACGATGAAGCCATATAATTATGTTGGGCGTTTCTTGGGATCATGAATTGGAATGTGAAAAATTTCTATAGTTTACACATAACACAATTAAATATTTTGTACAAAAATATTCAAAAAATGAAATCGAGATATTTTTTTATACAATATGTTTTTTGTAATTTCAAGAAAACGAAAAGGAAAAATAATGATGCACCTTTTTACCCAAAGGTTTTTTATTTTTTCGACAAAAATGGATTTTGTTGAAAATGAAGAATATCGATGAAGTTGCTAATAAAGATACTATTAGCGGTGTTATGAGAATTATGGTGAACATTGTTCTCCACCAAAACATTCATTTTTTAAAATTAGTCAAAAAAAAATAAAAAAAAAAATAATTCTACAAGAAATTATTCATATGGTTAATTTTATTTGTTCTTATTATGTAATCAATGAAAATTAAATTATGTGTAATTGTCTTTAAGGCTTGTGTGAATTAATCATCAGTCACGGGCACTACTTGTTTCAAATTGTTTTAATTTATTTAGTTTAAATATTTTAAATAGAATAATCAATTATTTAAATCTCTTCATTTTTAAGCTCTGTCATGTTTGATATAATTTTTGGAGGTTCGGTCTGTTAATCCCAAATTTTTTTTGAAACAATTTTCAAATCTTTTTTAATATTTTTGTATATAATTCTTTTTTTTTTTTTGGTTTATGATGTTTATTTTTCATGATAATTAATTGCTGCGTTACGACCATTTAACAAATTGAATGAATTCTAAGCTATTTTTGGCTCTGTAGCAGTTTTTTAAATTTTTTTTTTTTTTTCTTTTTTTAGGCTGGTCGATTCATAGCTTTTTGCTTGTATTATTTGATCATTTATTAACAGATTTTTTTTGTATTTATTTATTTTTCTTTTTGTTTAAACGCACATTTTAATTGTTTTTGTGTAAGTAAATATTTCACTTTGTTTAGTTTTATTGTTTTAGTTCCTTTCAAATAAACACGCACATAAACAAACCGTTTGATTGATTTAGTTGTTATTTTTGTGGTAATTTGTTCTTCGATCTTGCACTAATTGAAGGTTACAGAATTTTTATTTGAATTATTATTACTACTTGTAACTTACTTTAAAACTCCGATCACAAAATATCAGCCGTTAGATAGTTCCGTTACTGACGCTGCGTCATGCGTAAATAATCCTTCGTTTGTGGTTTAGGCCAGAGCTAACCTCGGTATCAGTGCTGCTTGGCAGTTTCCTATATCTATTTGCCTTTATATCTATCAAGTTGTCTGCTTTTTTAATGTGGGTGTATGTGTGTGTGTGTGAGTGCAAGTTTTATATCCTGCGCAGTACTACAATACATACTTGGCTGGGATGGAGTGGAACATTTAGCGCAAATAAGTGAAATATTTGTGGTGTTTCTTCATTCAATTCCATTAAATTTTGTTTTTTTTTTTCTACTTCGCACTTTGCTGTCGGGTGTGCTCTGCTGACTTTGTGGAGTGGGATAGCATTGTGTGCTGGAGCATATTCGCTGCATCTTGATTTCATAATGAAGAAGGCAAATTTCTGAATTCGTGAAACTATGCTGTGTATGAACAACTTAAAGACACTGAGCAACAAGGACAGGAACAGTGGTCACAAATCCCATAAAGCTGGCTTTAAATAATTAAATGTGATATGTTATTATCAGTTTGTATGAAGCTTTATTAAATTAGGAAGTATATGTGTATATGTTTTTTTTTTTGTCTTAAAAAAGTATGTTGTTGTTGTTAATTGAGTTAGAAATACCGAATTTAATGTTATTTGTGTAAATTGTAAAAAAATATTCGATTAGGGTTCAAAACGGATCATTAAAAGAGCTGGCCCCTTTATGAAAAGTCTAATCAATATATGTAGATATGTTCATCTGCCTGGCTATAAAAAAAAAACTTGAAGACTATAGAGAATAGAGCCGGAGGAGGAATAAGTGGACATGAAATATTACAACTTAAAATATTTAATGTCCACTAATTCCTCTTTAGATTGATGGTATTTAATAAACGTTCCAATCCATCTATAAGGGGTTGTACCTATACAAATCGTTCTTCTCCCTTGCGGTTTTGTTAGAAAATTAAATTGTTTCTGATGTATATTGAGGTTTAATGGGATTACAGGATATCTCAAAGTCGAGCACATTCAACTGCTGCGTTCTCTCTTGGTTAAAATATAAAATTTTTAGATATCTAGCTGAACTTCGGCATAGTGGCCTAATTTCGCCCTAAATAGGTAAAGTCTAACGAAAACAAGTTTAACTTGGAGATACCAGATGGTTACAACTTCTACTATAATCATCAGAGCTTTTGTCTTCTTGACAAATAAAATTTGTGGTTACTCGAAAATTAAAGTCACGTAGAATAAAATGATATTATCAGTTTTTTATGTGTGTCGTATTAAAGGAAGCATCGTAGACTGCAGATATAAAATATATGTTTTCTTGATCAGATCAACTAAACGAATCGATCTAGCTAATACCATCTGTCCGTTTCTTTGATAATATCTAAACAATTTGTTTTTTTTTATTAGATTTGTACTGCAAACCGAAAGATATACAGTTTTTGCAACAAATTAATAAATTTCAAACTGCCACAATCGATATACTTATGGAGATTCCACTGAATACTTTGTCTATTTTATTTTAGCTTGAACTTATTTGTCATGTGATGCAGTATACCCGTCTGTCTGGCTGTACGTATCATCACGAAAATAGAGACTTAAGGTATAGCGCCTTCAAGACTGAATATTTAGATGCTTCTCTTCGTTCTTTAGCATATTTTTATTAAATAAACATGCTTACCCCGTCCCTAAGTGGGGGTTGGCATTTAATATGCAAAACCTACTGCTTATTCTGAATTTCTCTATGAAAAAATGTATATAGGTGCTGTTAACTTAGCTAGAAACAACCAATTTAGATTACCTTATGTTATTCCTTATAAAACGATTGTTTTTAGGCCCTGTACCGAAGGTACAAGAGCCTATTGGTTTTGTGCAAAGGTATGTAACAGGTAGAAATAATGGTCGGAGACCCCCAAAGTTACCCCCATTATGGTCAGGAGTGATACAGGAGTCGATATAGAGTCTGTCCGTCTGTACGAACGAAAGGATCTCGGAAACGGTAATAGATAGAGACTTCGCGTTTTTTGAATTCGACTAGGACTGCTCCGGAATTTGAGAAGTTTATTTTAAAATAACCCAAGAATAAGTATACAAAAAATTATCTTTACGATTTGAAATTTCGTGTGAATTGTATTAAAGCTGAAATAATCGATTTTTATTTTTCTTTTTTATTCATTTTTCAAGTAGAAACCAATTACATACCACTGTGCAACGAGTAATGAAGAAAGGAGCACTTGAATTCCAAAGCAATCAAGCATTTTGAAGATGACCCGAAATTGGTCATTTAAAATTTAGATCTTATGCCTTGTAATGGATAAATAGATTTCTGTAGTACATAAATGTTATATATCTATATACATATGTATATATTCACTAAAATATAGTAGTTCTGGTATATGGTAGTAGATAGTCAATTTATTGCTCATATGCAATACATATATTTTTTATTTGATATAATCTATTTTTATTATGTATAGAGAATTTTAAAACCAAAAATACGAATGAAATAAGGATCTCCTTAGTAGAAAATCAGATTGCTACACTCTTTTAAGTCTTCCTCTACGTAAATTCGACCACTGCGCTGAGGCCAGTCGGTTGGAATATTGAGCCAGATGATTATTTTAATTCAAAATAAGATGATTGATCTCTTTTAAGACTGTGCGCAGACCAAGATCTCTGTGAATAATATTATTTCGTACAAACTAATCGGCTCTTCATATTCTGTATTTAAATTCATTTAGCAGTTTTGCTCCAGTTTTAAATGCCATATCTTCCGGAAGGAACCATAATTGGACGATAAACTAGTACCCTAAATGTGCGTGGATACTATGCATACACAATATAGGAAATTAAAAACGAATAATTTAGTGTCCATTGAAATAATTGTTCTACTGGCAGCAACATGTCAGTTGACAATATGCTTTACATTTGAGTTTAAAATTAAACATGATTAAATTGTACGTGTTACCAGCATCATTAAGTGTACGTGGATACTACACACATAATAAGTGGTTGTAAAGTAGTACCTAATGTACGATATATATTTATTTATGTGTATACACGTATTATATATATTATATATATATTTATTTGCACGCATTAAAGTCATCACACTTCAAGACACAACATACCAATAGCGAATGAACGTTATCGAACCAACAAGTGCCTGATGCGCATGAATTGCTGTTCATCTGTTTTAGCTATTTGATACCCTATACATATCGAATTTAAAGGAATTTAACGAATTCTATTTAGTATGGAATGCTTGAGCTGAATGCAATGAAGTGTTTCTGAAATATTTTAACCATAAAGCAATTGCTTTATATAGTATGTTGTGATAGATAAGTTAATTATTCAATTATTGGATCGTTAGTTGGAATATATTATGTTTTATATCAGCTGTCCGAAGAAAATGTGATTTTATAAAGTATGTACATATATATATTCTTGATCATCGAAAACTGAGTTGATATAGCTTTATTCATTGCTCTGTTAGTAAAAACAACAGTTCACAGAAATAATAAAACTGCAGACTTCAATCTTGAATAGTATTAGACGCTTTGTGCATACTTAGATGAAGTTTAAAAACTGCGACTATTTGTCTCTAACTTATGATATACTAAATGTTCCTACCGCATCTTCCCACATGTATGTTTACCTTTAACATTTGTTTTCTCGAAAACTTATTTTCGAACGTAAGTCCACTTTTCATAGATCAGGTCACACATTAAAATATTTTTTTAAGCTCCTTAAAGATGTGTACATAAATGTATAAATGGAACAAGATTTATGCAACATTAGAATAAATAGTTTGTTATTATCAGATACTATAATCCAATGTCTGACTGACTCAACCTGCATGCTGTGTCAACTGGCATAGATGTTGCCTACGCAATGGAAACCGTTTAGTTTTAAATCCTCCATCAAAAAGATGTTAGATATTTTCAACTATGAAAAATAATTAATATTTTTTAAGCATAGAATCTTATTAATCGAAATATGTATGTACGTGAGATTTTTACTTTGTGAAAGGTATTAAAGAATCGATTTGACTTGAAAGTTTAGGTTTTTACTTTCGTTCGTTTTTTTTTTTCTCATCACTTCTTTCAATTTTTTTTTTAATATCTGCCGCAGAAAATTGAATTATTGTTCTGTCAGAAGGAATCGTAAAGCACTCGATGATACTGATGACTACGATGATATCGCTCGCATGTTAGTTGGAATGCGAGTACGCATTCCTCTGCAGCATTCCAAATGCTGATGTGCGATACAACGTTCGCCCCATGATCCAGTAAGCAATTTCAGTACGTTTGTGTGTGCTGCGTTTGACAATCGTAATATGTGTGTATGACTGTATAGATGCTATGACTGTGTGTGGGTTGATATCCTTATTCTGAGCGCATTCGAAGTATTTTGCGGTGGAGAAACACCCCATAAAGCGACGGAGCATTTCATAAAACTTCGTTAATCAACTTTTGCTCTCGAACTCAGCGGCAGTAGATGCAGCAACGAGCCAAACAAGCCAACTCAATTCTTTTGCGGCAATTACTTTATTGTGTGCTCAACAAGTGGCGCAACCCACGCCACACGGTTCATAAATTGCTTCTGCTTCTTCTTTTCGCTAAAAATGTGCGGTTAGACTTTAAACAACAATCTGCGCCCAGCGCATTTATCCTTCGGCACAATGTCCTTGCGCAACGGCTGCTGTGCTGTGGGCTTGATTGCATTGATGTTGTAGTTTGTGATGTTGGCGGTTAAAGTGGCGGTTCAAGTCGCTAGTTATTTCTGTCAAAACAATTATTCAATTTGTTGGCTATCATAAAGTTTTTTTCCTATCTTATCCGCCAGAAGTATGACCTCGTTACCTAAATACTTATATTTTATTTTAATTTCGTCTTAATAACATTTTAATTCGAATTTTTTTCTATTGCAGTTCGTAGTGAAAGTTTACTCAAGAAAGATGATGCACTATCGAAAAGGGGAGAACATTGAACAGGAGCTAAGCAAGGACGAATTGCCCTTTGACGACTGTATGCCAAAGGAACAAAAGCATTTTCTGTGGATGCATGTATGCCTATAACACTCAAAATGCATTTAATTGTGTTACCCTACCATTTTTCTTCCATTCCCACTTAGTGTGTATTGCTGTTATCAGTTTGACCAGATAGTTTGTAACGCATGAATGGAGACAGTAGAACCCATAAAGTATACTATTCTTGATCGAGTCGAGCCGTTCTAAAATTGTCCGTCTGCAATATCAGCTTAAGATTTAATCAATTAAGATTTAACATGGGGCCTTTTTTGTATGGGGTAGCTCCATAGATAACACATATATGTTGAGGTAAACTATTTTGTTTTTGTTAGGCTATATAGCAGCTCAACGATTTTAAATTTCGTGTGAATGGTATTAGAGCTTCGGTTTAACCGAAGCAAACGGATTTTCATTTTCTTATAATATTTTGGTATTTAGGTTAAGGGCGGTACGAAGGTGAGCAATGTTATTAGTTTTGCAAAAAATGCGCTGGATAAAGGTGAATATCGCACAGTTGTTTGGAGTGGCTCCGGCGGTGGTGTCATCAAAACGATATCCTGCGCAGAGATATTGAAAAGAAGCTATCCGCTCTATCAAGTGACGCGAATGTGTTATACGAAGTAAGATTTTATTCTTTAAACTATTTGATTTACTTTTATATTTTCTTTATCGTAGTGTCGAGGAACATTGGAAGCCTCAAATGGATGGTTTGGAAGAAATCATTGCTACGCGGCAGATACCTTGCCTGCATATACTAATGAGTTTGGATGCACTGGATGACAATATCAATGGGTATGTAAAATACATATATAAAACTTTAAATTGTTGTAGTTTGTATAATTAATTTTAATGTCGATATAAATCATTATAACATATGGTACAAACCATTCGCTCACTTTTATAGAATGCGCAGAAAATTTTTTTAATAAATTTAATCCGAAAAGCTATTAACTGGAAAATGGTTTGAGGACTTGATTTCGCCGTAATTAGGTATTCAAAAGCATTACTTTTTGCTCCTTCATGTTGGTAGCAACTGCTCGCTTATGTTAAGTAGCAGGTTCTCATTTAAAACCAGTATACTTACATTTTACACTATTTGTGAGTTATATAAAAACTTTATCAAAATCATGTCCAGGACATGTATAGGAAACTGAAGCATAACTTGGGAAAAACTGTGAACTATGCTTTCTAATATATTTTGCGAAGTGCGTTCAAATATTTATATATTTTTCATATAGAAGATTGGTGTATGCTTTAAAGAAAAACATATGTGTACAATATGTCTTGTTTAATATTGTACGTCAGCAAAGCTCAGAATAATAATACATATTTGACAAAATGTGTGGTACAACGATTATTTGTTTTTATACAAATAATTACACGTATTTGAAGTATGAACTGTCTTATGGGTTTGCCGCAATTTGTAGCATATAATTTAACTTAAGCACTGTTCAGATGGTAGAATATATTCGACACTCTCATCACAATGCATTGAAAATAGTTTAAAATTTGTACAAATTTTGACTAAATATGACAGCAAACTCAAAGAAAATAGTTATTACTGCCAGATAACTGGCACTGTGTAAACTGAGCTTTAGAACCAATTTAAGTATCTTAGTTTTTAAGCTTCAGTTGCGCTAAAAGTTAACTTTTCTCTTGATTTATACTCTTTCTTCATAGTTTACAAAAACCTGATACAATTGCTGAGTTTTGGGAGGAAACTAAAGCACGGCCATTGCACAACAATCGCTCTAATCAACAGCCGCAAGGTCAGCCTCCCATGGGCAATAACATCAACAAACATCGTAAGCGCTCACGGCAACAGCCACCGAAACAGACACCACATTCGACTGATGCCGATGCAAATGAGAACACTTAAGCTAAATTTGACTATGATTCTGTAAACACTTAACTTTAAAACAAGTAAGAAAATACAGTCAGGCGTAACCGACTGTAAGAGGCCCTGTACCAGTTCAGGTCTCCTAACAAACACATTAAACGTTTCCCGAGCATATGACCAAACACATGACCACTTCTCACTGCTCGAATATGAATGAAGAGGAAAGGGGGGTCATTCAACTTCAATTGGTTATAAAATCGTTATTTATTATCCGATTTTGATGAACTTTTTGGATTTTGACTAAGAGGGACGTTAACTTTATACTGGCATACTCAATTTTTCTTGTGCCGAAGAAATATTTCTCCTTGGGGGTGATTTTATGGGGAAGGGGGGGGAGGGGCAAAATTTCAAAATAAACTTGTGAAATTCCGGAGCAGTCCTAGACGAATGCAAAAAACACGAAGTCTCTATCTATTACCGTTTCCGAGATCCTTTCGTTCATACGGACGGACGGACGGACAGACGGACAGACGGACAGACGGACATGGCTATATCGACTCCTCTATCACTCCTGACCATAATGGGGGTAACTTTGGGGGGTCTCCGACCATTATTTCTACCTGTTACATACATTTGCACAAACCCAATAGGCTCTTGTACCTTCGGTACAGGGCGCCTAATAATAATAAATATAACGAAATATTTGAGTAATAATTGAATATTAATATTGTTTAAAGGTATGTCTATATTTTGACAGATTTATTTGCTTTTTCCGATTTGCTTATTGTATTTTTAATGTCTTTCATTAAATATTGATTTGTATGTGGGTATTTCTCCTTTACAAAATTCAATGCGGTACAGTTTATTACTTCGCACGGTGATCAATAAATACAGTAAAATGTTTTTAAATAATTTTGGTTCTTATGTTTGTTATTAACTTGCCTTACGAAAAAGAAATAAACAATTTTAAGAATAGAGTGGAGATAATTTAAATTTTGATGCAAGTGTTTTTTCGTTCTCAAATAAATAAATGTTAACATCATATTTTATAATTCATGCTTTTGAAAAATTTTGTTAACGTATAATTTTTATTACATTAAAGTAATCATTTGTCATTAGGAGTAATTATAATAACGGAATATATGCTGATACATTTATACGGTGATTTGCTTGCATGACTTTTTATTCTGCGATTTTTTCATTTTATAGTAAACGCTTTGTCATTGCATAATTTCAATATATGTATAAATATATATTTGTTTTTAACTACAAATCATTGCCGTTCATTTATTTACTTTCTTGTTTGAAGTTTTTCTCGTTTATGTATATTGCCATATTGATTCTTAGAGTTGTTGTATTCGCTGCACAATAGCACGAAGCCGTTTGTTCTATTTGTGTATTTGATGATAAACCAATTCTGTTTTAATGAATACTATTCTAAATATTTTCCATAATGAGAGAGTATGTTTTGTCTGTGTATACTTGTTCTACGATCTGATCTGTACGACCGCACTTAGAAGAGTGATGCAACGTACGGTTTAGGCTTCACTCTCCCCGGGCGCTGCGTTCTCTTCTTCGTTGATCGGCACAATCAGATTCTCCTTAGACATGAGATTATATTTTGTGACGAAATGTGTAAAACGATGGCATAGATAGGTTTCTGCCTCAAATTCGTCGAAAATACGGCGATGATGGAAATAAGCATGCGAGAAAATTCGATAGACTCGTCGACATACAGAGCCTAGTTTAGTTACCGAAGACTCCTTTATAGAAACTCTGTCAAAAGATATTAATGCGAAGTGTTAAATATGTACTTCTTTTCGCTAGCTGCTTCAATTCTACAACTCACCTGCTTGGAAAATATTTATTGCTATTGAGCAGACAAGCAGCACCGTCCAGCGTGTGTCGCGTATAATCAATGGCGGGACATTCTTTAGGAGTTTTGTGTGCAGCGCACAAGAATATCCACTGATCGGTGGCCGTCATTTGCGTGCACGTTGTAGGTGAGCATTGTTTCTGTAAACGTACTGCCAGGCCGTTTAATTCCATGCAAAATTGTCTCAGGTGCTCATACTTCCAGACACCTTCGTCCTGAGCCTCGGGCATGGTCAGTATAAGCTCCACATTGGATGGGTCACGTTTAATTAACTGTTGTATGTACTGCTGCACAGCCAATGTGCTGTCCATCTCCTCGAGCGGTTCGTCCGGCCAGCGGCAAAAGTCCTGTTAAGAATATTTTAGATTAGTTATAGAAACATAGCATACAGTGTACTAATGTACCTTTGCTTTTGTTCCTGGTCTATTCCTACGCAATAGCGTTGCTCCGTCAGCCATCTTCATGATTTTCTATTGCAGTCCGTTTAAAACTTTTTTCTTTTCTGCAACGCCTAAGAAAACAGTAGCAACACACACAATACCTCACTTACTCTCTCTCACAGCTACTCTCTCCTACTGCTAGGAATGCACAATATCTGCTTGAGGTTAAATTACGGCTAAACCCGACTGATTAAAAAGTCGTCAACTGTTTTGATCAATTTACACATTTTACAGTCAAAAAATTACACATAAGAAAAAGTCTGAGAAAAATCGAAAGCACTTTTGTGTTGAGAAAATTTTACACTCTCTCGATTCCGTGGACGCTGTGTTGTCGTGTTGCAAAATTGTTGTTTGGAATATTAAAATCTGCCTCAGTTTTAAATGTACTTTAATTTTTTAAAGCAAACTAAAGAATGTGTGCACAAAGAAATGTTTTATATTTTATTATAGAATATATATTTCTACTTTATTAATTGTTCAAGAGCCACTGAATCGATTATATTTGTCTCTCTCACACTAAACTCTTTTTAGATCAAATTTATATTATATTGGTTTTGTTTCGTCTTTTTTTTGTCTTGATACTCCCTGGTTAGAGTTGCCATTTGTTATGTAAAGTGTTGCCCTATGTTGCAATGAATGCATATAATTTTAGTTGCCTGTACAGTTTTCTCTGCTTAGATATGTATTTTCGTAGGTAAGAGCAGCATAAGGCTCGAACTAGACAGTATCAAAAAAATATCCAAATAGGCGAAGACAGCAGGTTGAAAACTAAGACAAATTGCGTTTCATAAATTGCATTTTTAAATTAATTAAAAACAAGAGAAAGTGTAACCAACGAAATCTGTGAATATGTCGTACGCTTACTTGTTTAAGTACATTATTATTGGCGATACTGGTGAGTTAAGCTATCAAAACACAAAACAACAAAGACAATGGCAGGTCGTCATCAGCATATAAAAGTCGCAAATTACGAAATAATCATTGAAAAAACAAAACCATCCTATAATATTGGGTTCTAGTGTCGTCTTCTGCTAGTTAGCAAAATTACAAATAATGAAAATGTTTTCAAAGCCAGGCGTTTGTGGCAACAGCTGCCCGCACTCGAAAATTGTGATATGAATTCAGCCATATGAGACAACTCCATGAAAAATCAATAAACCCACAGCAGCATTTATACATACGTACATAAATATATATGCAGACGCGGGCGGATTTCGTTGTTAGTGTTGTTATCGTTGTTTTTGCCCTTGTTTTTGTCTGTGCTTGTTGACGCCAAGCGGGGGAAGTTTTTAGAGTCTGATATTTGTAACTTAACCAAACGCTGAGTCAACCACCCCTTGGGTGTTGTATTAAATACAACATATGTGGGCAGTGATTCATTGTACACCCTTTACACATTTAATGAAATTGGTAGCATATATATGTTGCAGAGTTTGCAATGCTGTAAATGAAACTTGTTAGAAGCTAAAAAATATATATTATTTATGAACAGCTGAACGAAATGGGGTGACACATTGGGTCCTTTGGGCCCTGCAGTATTGTAGTTTAAGTGAATAGTATTGTAGTTTAAGTGAATAGTATTGTAGTTTAAGCCCAATATTTACAACGGCCCGAAAGTGGCATTTGACATCCATGAATTATATATGTATGTATATACGTTATCAGTGCGACAAGTTATAGCTATAATCATCTGTTCGTTCTGTTTGTATGTTAAGTGGTTGTCTTCACTTCGTCTACAAAGATTTTTAAAATGTAGGCTATTGAAAAATACAGATTTTAAACCGATGGACAAATTCCAGCCGTTGCTTGCTTTTTACGAAAGAAAAAAGATTAAATAAGGATGAGACTGTCTGCTGCCATAACTACTGGCACCACATAAAACAACATCGAAAACCACAACATAAACGAAGTCATTTAACATGTATGCAAAAACTTTACTTACTATCGACGACTAAATCCGATTTCTTACAGGCATAAGGGTGGTTGTCAATTCAAGTCCATAAATTGCTCCAAGAAGCTTTGATTACAGATTGGAATCAACTATTTTATTCATAAAGCAAAACATATTAACTGGTGAATTGTTTTGACGAAACAATATTTCTTTTTTTGCCACATGCAACAAGTTTTTTATTGCTGGCCTTTTTTTTTCACTGAAGATTGTTAACAAATATTATACTGTAGGAGTTATATATAAAATGAAGTCATAACAGATTGAACAATCTTTCCTTTTTTAAAACCGATTCTCCTGTTTCAGTGCATTGTTTTGACTATAAAATGCATGACACATTTTTGTTCTGGTTATGAGTCGACGCAAAAGTTCAGATTTATTGGTGTGAATCTACGCTCAATACTAGATTGAAATATACGTTTGATGACTGTTTTTTTTCGCGGGCAACAATCTAACGATCAGTTTTTTCATGCCAAAATTTCCACATTAAACATTGGTTTAGTTCGATTAATTAGTCAAAAAACGGATTCGAACACAGGCTTAATTTTAAGACTTGAGCATATTTCGAAGGTACCTAAGACTAACTAGAAAATTTTGTGATGAGTCGGATATACTGGAAACTTACTACTATAATTTTTACTTTTTTTAAGGTGTTGGAAAGTCGTGTTTGTTGCTGCAATTTACGGATAAACGTTTCCAGCCGGTACATGATCTGACAATAGGCGTTGAGTTCGGTGCTCGCATGATTACCATCGATGGAAAACAAATTAAACTGCAAATTTGGGACACTGCAGGACAGGAGGCTTTCAGGTGGGTCATAGAAACATTACATATAATACAGGTTAATCATTTGATTTTTATAGATCTATCACCCGCTCATACTATCGCGGTGCTGCTGGCGCGCTGCTCGTTTACGATATCACACGTAGAGAAACATTTAATCATTTAACCACGTGGTTGGAGGATGCACGTCAACACTCTAACTCAAATATGGTTATAATGCTAATTGGTAATAAGAGTGATTTGGATTCAAGGCGCGAAGTCAAAAAAGAAGAGGGTGAAGCATTTGCTCGCGAGCATGGTCTTGTGTTCATGGAGACGTCCGCACGCACAGCAGCTAATGTGGAGGAGGCTTTTATAAACACAGCGAAGGAGATTTATGAAAAGATACAGGAAGGCGTATTTGACATAAATAATGAGGTAGAAATTTTACACCAAAATTGCATGTTAGGCAATTAAATCATATCAACAATTCGTCCTTCTACATTACAGGCTAATGGTATAAAAATTGGACAGCAGCATTCCCCGACAAATCCATCACTGCCCGGTTCTGGCAACCAGGCCGGCTCAGCCAGCAGCGGATGCTGTTAAGTGTCGCCCCTTACTTGTCTACACTCTCTTAAGCGTTCGTTAGCCGCTTGTCTATAGGCCGCTCGTTAGTGACTAAACTAGATGTTGAAATACAGTTCCAATTTCTTTGTTTTTTTCACAATCCGTAAAGTTAAAAAGAAATTGAAATCAAACAACTAGATTTTTACTTTAGTTTCCAAAAAAAAAAAAATAAATTCCTTATGTGGAAACAAAAAAAAAAAAAACTAACGATAAAGTCAAAGAATAAATTGTGTAAAACTAAAGACATAAATATAAATGGAAAATTTACATAAACTTAATATACATACACTAAATACATACATGCATGTTCGTATTGTACTTCCGTGAAACTCTTAACTACAGATTGGTTCAAATATATAAGTACATGTGTACAATACGACAATTTTTATGTACAATATTTTTTTTAAACAATAATAACTATTGTAAATTACTTACACAATACGCACCGAATATGTTTAAAAGTGATGAATTAATTGTAACAGGTATAAATTTGAAAAAAACATTAGATATTTGTGATTATTTTGCTTGCTCATTTCATAGCAAATTTCTCGGTAGTGGCAATTCATATTTTATTTTTTTTTTAAATACATGCATATATTTTATTTGCAATTATATCACGCTATGCTTTAATAGTTCTATATGTTTTCTCATTTTTTATTAATACAATACCAAATAATGCAAACAACTAAAATGATTGTGAGCTGAAAATTATATAAATTTATATATATACACAAAAGAAAGAAGATGTATGCGATAATATATGATCGATCAATTTAGTACGAGTATTTTACGAAGTTTATATTTAATGAAAATTCTAAAGAATAAAATAAATATTAAAGTAACTGGAATTTGTATTGCAAAAAAAAAAAAAAAAACTGAAAATAAACGTAAAGTCTATCGTCAATACTTTTTTTTATTGAAGCTTCAGATGAAGTGCGATTTGCATTCGTTTTTTACTCGGTCAACTAGCGAGAAAATAGATATAGTTTGGTATTTGCAGAAAATATGTTTAAGAGTAATCAGCATTTTATCTTAAAAAGATAAAAAATGCAAAATATATTGTGCTTAAAAACTTCGTTGCATATGATAAGAAATTATCTGTAGAATTTAAAGGAATCCTGGTTTATCTATACGAATTTTAAAAATTTTCATTGGCACCGAACAGATACGAAATACAAGTAACTTGGGTTATGGATATACAACAACGTAAACTTAAACAGAAACCTAAAAAAAATACAAATCTGAAAATGGCAATAAACTCATCGTGTATATCGTTTTTTCAATAAAATAAAAGTATAAAATGTACGTATTATCTGTCAGATCTATAATTTCATACGCAGCTTTAGTATGGGCTCACATATTTCTTCAATTAGGTCGAAAATGTTTTTGTTAGTTCTTAAAAAAATTGTGTCGCTTGCGCTATAACATCCTCAATAGAGTCCTTTATTTAGAAATAAAGTTATAAGCTTTCAAATAATAAGTGAAAATTTTAATGCTTGAATAAACTGCAATAAATGGTAAGACACGCAAAAATTTTAATGTTACCTTTAAAAATTTCAAAACAATATTCTTCTCAAATACAAATATCTAAAGCGGTTTGTAAAAATCATCATAAAACAACCATCACATATATTTCAAGGGAATGTATTTTGTACTACATATTCAAAGAGCTTAATTTAATGATTAATATGAAAATCAAAGAAAGGAACGCGTACAAAAATGCTCAATGTTTTTATTTGGGAACATCTCTTTGAAAGTGCGAATGATCACATTGTACTTTGAATAGAGTCCGCCTCCTGCTGGAAGACCTTCAATATCGGTT
The DNA here is from genome assembly GCA_035044805.1 of Leucophenga maculata. Classification (NCBI taxonomy): domain Eukaryota; kingdom Metazoa; phylum Arthropoda; class Insecta; order Diptera; family Drosophilidae; genus Leucophenga; species Leucophenga maculata. Next base: position 849,986 of record JAWNNP010001183.1, read on the forward strand.
TTTCTGTGCAAAGTTTCCATAAGGTCTGTAAAGTCAGTTATCTCGCCGTGCACTAGTTCCTCTCTGACGAGTTTTTCAAGTCGTTTATCTAGACGCTTGTCCTGTTTGATAGCTGCATCACATACATTTGGTGCACCAGGAAATAGGACAATGATAATGGTCATATTATCACGGCTGCCTTTATAAAGACATGTATCCAACACAAGATTAGCAATCTCAATCAGATTTGAGGTAACGAGCAATCGTGAGTGTACGAACTGGCAAACGTCGTCGGTGCTCATTACATCCCAAATTCCATCGCATGCTAAAACCAAAAACTCATCGCAGAAATTTCGATCACGGATAATGACCTCAGGACACGGTGACACAAGCTGATCACAACGACCGCGTTCGGGATTGCACTTGAAATCGTAATCGCCAAGTGCACGTGACACTGCTAAAGAGCCATTGATGCGATCCACTAAGATACTACCGCCGGCCTTGTGAATGCGCAATCGTTCCTCAGCTGATGTTGGCTTGTGATCGAGCGTCGCAAAAGCCCCATCACCATATCGACAGAGTACTGTTCGAGAATCACCGCAGTTCGCATAGAATATCTGAGTCGGCGAAATAAGCACACAGGTCGCTGTTGTGCCGCCCATCTCATCTGTCATCTCCTTGCCCATAGTCTCGTCCAACTGCAAAAAACCGGCTTGGATGCCTTCCACTAAGCGCCCATTGCGAACTTGATCCGTAGCTAGAATATAGTCCAGGAGATTCTGTGCACAATAGTTGGACATTTTACTGCTGGCATGTCCATCGAATACACCGAAATAGCTCCATTCTTCTAGATCCTTTATGCCAATTGTTGTCATATGCGCATCCTCCATATCCACCCGCCAGCCCTGCATATTGCTAACAGCGTAACGTAACATATTGCCCTCTCCAGTCTCGCTGTTTTTGCTTATCTCTGGTTTATCCAGAAATCCACCCATGCTAATTTAGTTTTTAACGCTGTGACTAATGATTGATTGTCATTATTTACTAAACAATCCTTATGAAAATGTTTTATTTTTGTGTGTGTAGCCAAATGATATTATTTAGAAACTTTGATTACTTTTGTCACAATTTACTAAATCAAGCAGAATCGTTTGAAATGCTTGCTATAATTGTTTATGAAAGATTTTTTTTTTATAAGCTGAAAAATAGCAAAGCAGGTCTCGATGAGCCAATAGCTCATCACACTACTATAAGCCTGGACTCCAGCAAAGACACACACACCACCTTTTTGTCGATTACAAAGTTTTAGGCAGAGTGATGCGCTATCGTCCGAGTTTTTTAATCTGTGGTTTAGCGAACGAGTTAGCAAGGCATTAAATAGCAATCTCGACTTATGGGTTTAGTGGTGAATGGCGCAAATCTCATCATCGGGTCTACAACTTCAGTGTTGTAGAAAACTTCGTCTACCTAAGATCTGAAATGACCAGCAAAAATATAGTCAGCCTTGAGATCAGGCGAAGAATAACGCTTGCGATTAGAAAGATGCTTCGCAAGATTTTTAGACCTATTTGAGTTGCCTACCATTTTCGGTCCCGTATGAACTGCGAGCTGTATGAGCTATTCGATTATGTTGATATAGTTCAGAGTATAAAATTCCTGCGGCCACCTTTTGAATAGACGAAAATGGTGCAGCTTGTATATATCGAGCTATTATCGAAGTCCGATTCAAGACCGATATCTAATATGGCTGCCATTCGAATAAGAAGTACTTAATACTGATGTCTGCAGAGTGGCAGTTTCTAATGTTGTTAGTAAGAGCATCAAGTTAAAGTCGACGGCACTCAAAAGAAGGCTACAATAATACATATGTATATATTCTACCACTTTCATTGGCTAACCTGGCTTCCAGCCCATTTTAAGGGCAGTGGTTACACTTTGCGTAGCTACAATCGTCAGAGTTGTGGAGAAAAAAATCATGCGTGGTAATTTGGAAGAGCTAAATTCTCCAGAGCCGTTTGTAAACATATGACCAATCCACTGACTTCCAGTTTCCCTAACCAGAGTGACCATTGTCAATAACACAAAGTTTATTATTTTTTTATGCAATTATATTATTTTTTGTATATATTTGTGTGTGTGTGTATTCTTATTGGATATACCTAAAGTTTGTAACATTTAAATTTATAATTGAAGCTTTTGCCTTGCTTAGTTGCTAGTTTCTTTTTATTAAATTTAAATATATTCTATTATATTTATAGCTTGTTTGAAACAATAACTAGGCTACAGTGTTTTTGTTTGTTTGGTTTTCTTAGCACTATCGATTTTTTATTTATGTCTTGTCATCGTTTTACATTATTTATTACTGTTGTAAATATTAAAGAATCGAGGAATTTATTGGTTTGTATACGTTTAGTTGAAAATATTAATTTGTCTTAGATTTTTTTAAATTAATAATACTTTATTGCTTTGCTGTAATTGTTTATCTATGTGTTTGCAAATATTCGCAGTTTGAATGTGTTAATTTTTGCTTTTTTTTTCTTTTAATTTTCGCTTTTTTAATTAATGTTTTTTAATATGTTTTTCGCTTGCAAATTTTCATTTGTTTGCGTAGCTAAAAATTTTTATATTTTTTTTTTCAAATGCTCAATATTGCTTTATTTGTTGTGGTTTTTTATTTTTAATTTTCGTATTTAAATTGATTTTTAGTACCAAAAATGCTTCAGTAAAGTGCAAATGCTTCTTGCTATTTCTTTAAGTGTTCTAATACATATAAATATCCTTGAAAAATTGTTTTTCTTTTTATACGATAATTTAGAAAATTGTCATAATTTATTGCATATGTTACAGAGATTGGTTAAATTGTTTAATTAAGAGCTTTTACTTTCTGCTTACTGGTTAGTACGCCGGTTATTATTCAAATGTGTAAAATTTATTTGAGGTACATATATTTAAATTAGATTACTATGAAGGGGACCCGTTTACTCATGGCAGTGATGCACTGCGTTGATATAAATTTATTTATCCTTTTTTCCATATTTTGTGTTCTAAGAATTACATTTGAGACTATAATTGTTTGCTGTTGTTTGTTATAAGAACAAGATACAAAATTAAAGTAGGTACGGTTCATATACCAATGAGTGTGTTTACAACAACATTTACAAAGTGTTCCTAAAATGTCTTAATTATTTTTAGCTACCAGAGATAACCACAAAATATGCTGCTTTCTTTAAGCTTCTTACACATTAAGAAACAAAAAATATACAATTTCTTTTAAATATTTTTAACTAGAAAACTACGAAAAATTTATCAAACTTTTTTTTTTTTTTGTAATTTATAACAACATAAGTAAATATAGTCAACGATAGTTACCAACTAGATACAACTAAGCTACTTTTTGTAAAATGTTGTATACGTGGTTTTGTTTTGTTTGCTTTTCTTTAAAGCAAATTAAAAAATATTCTGTTAAACTAATGCATGAGGTTTACTTTTTTAGTCTCAGAAACATCACTATCGCTCCCCTTGCTCGGACGCTTTTCGCAAAATTCAATAAGATACGAAGCAACGCCGGAAAGTGAGGTGAAAATTCCGGCAACATAGAACGAATCATCCCATCTGTGGGGGGAAACATATATTAAGTTCAAAGCAGTTACAAATAATATTATTGTTCGGAGTAGTATGCTTACCTTAATGTATGCTCGTAAATTGCACCCGCAATTGGTGGGCCCACAATCATGCCGACACCTTGAAGATAATATAGATTTATCGTAGTATCAATATTAGTTAATTTAATATTATATAATTACCTTGAACCAGCAGTACCAAACCGTACGCACAAGTAAAATCATCCAGATCGACAATGCTCACCAATATGCTGGGCGTAAACGAGAACGAACTTGCAAAGGTGAACCCAAATATTATGCATAATGTCATCAGTCCATAGTAGCTGTTTATAAACAGCGGCATCAGAAATACCGAAACTCCGCTAACTGTAAGAAAATTTTCAATAAAAATGTTTCACATTTTCAGTTTGAGTTCACTCACTCAACATGCAAATGGAATAGCACACATTCACATTCATCCACGAACGATCGCCTAAATAACCAAGTCCAATCATTCCGATCGTTTGTGCAACTCCAATAGCTGAAATCAGTTCGGCGCTTACAGTGCTCTCGTAGTTGTATTCCTTCATGTACTCGGGCAGATACAGATAGGGTATAATAAACCTGTGGAAAATTAAAAAATTCTAAGTTCGGCGTCGAATTTAGGTTGTTTGGTTTTTATAATAAGTCTTATGAGCTTATATTACAAGGATATACTAAGTTTGTAAAAAAGAATACGAAGTATGGCAAACACCATATTCTTGAGCAGCATCGGATATGGAATCCATATACATAGTTAGGTCCTGTACACAGACAGGAAACTTGACGATTTCAATTGTTTATTGGAGCCACCCGCAATACTCGAAAATATAAATAGAAATGGGGCTTAAAGAGTCGACTTCCTGCGGGACAGTCGCAGATAATCCTATTTTTTTTTTATTTTCGTGCTTACGATTGATAAGCGAATGAGCGACTATGCAACGCATTTTGAATTGTATACGCTTTGTCGCTCAGCGATGCACGAACAATTAATTCTAGCGTTGTGCGATGTCGTTCAGTCGCTTATCGCTCAGTGCGTAGCCGAGGTCTTAATTTGACTCGCTTTACTTTACTTTTGGTGTCCTGTTTGTAATATGTATGTATATAAGAACATAAATGTAGGTGATAAGTTTCTACGATTGCTACCCCTAAGAGTGGATGAATCACAACCATTGATATTTGCCAATCAAATTTTTTAGTCGATTTTGACAGCAATAAAAAGTTTTACGTACAAAAAGTCGAAAGTTTTTTAAATGGGGTTTTGAGTTTCTCAATTGCTCTTTTCAATGAACAATATACTGAATGTTTTTTAGGGGTTCCACACCCAACGAAAATTGAGAACCAATTTTCTAATATCGCTAAACTATTCTACATATTTTTGTTATAAGTATTCATTGAAATCTTGCCAAATATATCTTTTCTATATGCGCTTCAGCTCATAGTCACAGCATTTTACAAATGGCCACCAAGCCTAAATGATTCTTTAGATGCTGTGTGCGGTTGTTACGATTTACTTATTTATAATATAAAATGCTTCCTTACCAAATAAATAGAAATAGCGTTGAGAGATTAAACAATGTAAATTTTGTGTCCTTAAAGAGCGAGAAATCAAAAACAGTCTTCATAGTGTCCTTTAGGTTATCGTACCATGTCTGAAAGCAGAAAATATAAATACTTAAATAAGCAAACTATCATGTGATCGATTCCGAAGCAGAAAGGATTGAGTTCCTTTTTGAATGAGCTTTGTAGAAACTGAATTTTCGTGCATTTTATGTAATTTCAAATAAAATTCAAACACTAAATCGTCTTTACTTACATCTTCTTCATCTTTAGCGATGGTCGTCATTGAGTTGCGGTAAATATTAGGACACGATGAGGCGCGTAGCCGATAGCGATGCGTGTTGAGCATGGCACCTCTATAATGTATCGAGTTTCTGTGTATGCGCATGTCTTTTAGGAAATTTGAATTGCGTATGGAAATATTGCGCCGCAAATTCGAGCGATAACTGGGCTTTTTTGATTTCGACAGGCGTCGCAAGCCAGTAATACTGTCCAGACGAGCACGTCGTTCACTCGCCTCGTCACGCCGGACGTCACGTTGTTGTTGATTCTCTGGCATTTGTATCACAGTCGGAGGACCGCCATTCTTTCGTTTTTCATGCACATCGAGTAGCGCGAAGGATTCATCCTTAATTGACATGTAGAAACAATGTAGTTCATCATTCAGTATGTCTACCGAATTGTGGCGCAGTCCGTGCGTCTTTAAATTAGAGAGCGATGGTGTTGTGTGCTGTGCCAAGAAAAGATTCTCGTTAAGAGAATAGCGAGAGCAGGCATTGTGTTCGTTATTTTGATCACGAGAATACTTTTGCGTTCGGTAACCTTCGTCGGAGGAGCGCAAAGAACTGTCATCCAGCGAATGTTTCTCTGAGGGCGATAGCGTCTCAATTGAGGCGAGATAGCTTTTCTTGACAGCCTCTGCTGCTTCCGATGCGATACCACCCATCATGGTGTCATCGGGAGAGCCAATAATGGCTGCAGTAGCTGGATAGCTTAAGGGCGCGGCTCCAGCTGAGGACATTGAAAGAAGATTCTCTCGAGATGGTGCTTCCGCGCCTTCTTTGTGCCGCAGCGAACGTCTGCTCAGACTTTTAACTTCACAAATACTATCCAGCTCGAATGAACCCAAAAACGTTGGTAAAAAGATCTCGCTGCGATAGCGTTTTAATGTGCCGTCTAACGGATCACCAATTTGTTGATTTGCCTCTGTATTGTTCTTTGTGACAAGCGAATCTAGTACAGCTTCTTTGGTGATGCCAGTATCCAGAAGCTTCTTAATCTCCTCCAGACAAACACTTGAATTGGAGAACGTTGTAACGCTCTGTGAGCGGCTCTCAAGACGATTCTCCTCGATAAGCCAATCAGGATCACGCATTAGCGCACCACAAACGCAAGTATTAAGCATCGTAGCGCCTAGTATGAGTGTTGCACCACGCCAGCCATACGAATCCATTAGATACTGCGTCAGGCGGGCATAAACAAATGTGCCTATTCCAGTACCTGAAGCTCCCACACCTGTGTATGTACGTAAATTATGAATTTCATATTAGTATTACTTATATTATTACACACCTGTGGCAAAACTGCGCTTTTTATCGAACCAAAAAGCAATGGACACAACTGCAGTGACATACCCAATACCTAGACCCAAGCCAGAAATGATGCCAAACGTTACCATCAACATCTCGATGGAATTGCAGAAAGAGGAAAGTGCAAAGCCGAAGGCCGAAACCAAGCCCCCGATGATGGTCATTTTCCGACAACCATACTTATCCACCAGATTAGACATAATCGGACCCATAAGCAACGGCACTGAAAAGAACAGCGAACTGATCCAAGCAGTTTTCGATGGCGATTCACCGAAGTAGTCCAGCAGCTGTGTATTGATCAGTCCAAAGGAAAAGGACAATCCATCAGCAATAAGAGACACCACCAGTGAAGCGAATACGACGACCCAGCCGTAACCGCCATCGGGCATCTCGGGTTTCTTCTTCTCTGTACTACTCGAGTCTATTGAATCGCCGGATTCATTCGATATCAGACGCTTCCGTTTCCTAACACTATTCCCACCGTTCACCAGACATGTCATGGTACTGGATCCATCGAGGGCTACGCGTACTGCGCGATTGTGTTGTGTGCCGCCTGCAGCATCATCATCGGCCAGATCGTCGGCGGAGAGATTGCAAAAGGTGACTTCCGGAAAGAGGTCGTGTTTAATAGATTTGTTAAGCGGTGTAGTCGTCACACCACTAGAGACTGTTGCAATTGTTTGCGGTGTATCTGGCGCATCGACGCTAATCGTGGGCGCAGTCAATAGAGGCTGGTATATGCTGCCATTCTGATTCGAGCTATTATTTTGCGCCTGCTGATCTGCACTGTGTATAGCCATCTTGATAAGACTTTTTAAGGAGGTAATAATTTGAATAAAAATTGTTTCTTTACTTTTTTCTTTAAGTCCTAGGTAAAAATTGATCGCCAAAAAGTTGCGCTTGAACACGGATTCTCTGTTTCAGCAAAAAAATTCAATTTTGTTTTGTATTGATTTTTTGTTTTTATATACTCTTTCTTTGTATAGTGTATTATTAATTAAATCGTCTTTTTGCTTCTTCTTTTTGATTATGCGGTTTTACTTCGCTTTGTGGGATATTCAGCAAATACCGTATGGAGCCGAGTAGCTCTACAACACATTTGCAGCAAATATTGGCATAATGCTGGGCGACCTTAATTCTTTACTGCTCTCTCCAGGTGCAATTCTGGTGTGGATTTCACTAACTACACACGAAATTGGCACCAGGACTCTGTGAGCGTATAACGAAAGCAAAACGAAATCACTCAGACTGCAATTGTTGTCTGAATCACTTTGCATCCGATTGGAAAAGGCTTTGAGAGGCTGCAAAGACAAACAAATAAATTGGAAACATTAGTTGTGCGAATAAAAAGAAAAATGTTGCAATTAAAAAATTAATTTTAAATAATTAATTTACCATTAAGACAATTAAAAAACATATTTGCGATGATTTCAATTTAAACGTCAAACTATTGCAAATCAAATTGTTTTTTATTATAAAAATATTCTGCGACAATTTAAAAAAAGGAACATCAAATTTTATTTATTTAATTTTTTAAATCTGGGACAGGTCATTTGCATTTTTTGTCGCTTGATTTAAAATGTATTATTTATTTGTTTATTTGTTATTGTTTGCAAACAAAGAAAAAAATTGTTTTTAAAGCAAAACAAAATGAAGAACAGCTCGTCTGCAAATTCGCGTTTAAACTGTTTTCGAAATGTTTGCGCAACAACAACAAAATCTGAAATTTCTGAAAATTCTTGCAAAATATCGTTTTAGTTTTGCTCGCTTCTCTTAAAATTGTATAGATGCATATTCTAAATATATTTTAGCTAAATACTCGGCGTTGCTCGGACGTAAAACATGCTAATTTTACTTAGTTTAGATTACTAAATTATTCTCGCTTTGAACATTGCATGCAAACACTTGTAAGCAGATTATATAATTATAGGTTTGTTCAAATATTAAAGGTTATGTAATATAGCGAGGAAAAATCGGATGACCAGAGAAAAAACACCAGTGAAAATTACGTAATATGGCTTATAGAAAGTGTAGCGCACGAACACGTTACCTTCGGTTCAACCGTATGCTCTTTACACTTCCCTTTGCTCGACAAAGCTAGAATTTAATTTAATTGTTTACAAAATGCCAAATCTAATCAAATTCCGCTTTTTGGCAAATTTCAAGAAAAAAAATTATTGATGAATTAAAACATTTTCAACACAATAATACAAATTGACGATGTTTTTGTATGGGTGCGGTCCCTTTTACAGGCTTCTAGTTTTAAAAAGTTTACATACTAACTTTCAAACCCATATCTCATATCACATAAGCAGACAGACGAACATGGCTAGAATGATGCCTCCTTTAAGACGGAAAAATTGGTACTAAATTGAAATAGTAAACATACCCTATATAAAGAGTAGAAAATATTATTTCATTGAAAGATATAAATAATTGTAGCAAATAACTAGAAAATATCGAACAGACCTCCAAATAAGCTGTATCTAAAAACGGCTGCAGAATTGTAGTACTCGTAGGTTATGGTTACATTTAACTATATTTAAAATCTATAAAGAATAGTGATATTCTTTTGTATATTTGATATGTATAAGAATAGGTCGTAAAGTATTTTCACCCTCCTACCCCTACCCTAATTTTTCAATCTATATTTTAGTAATTTTGTATGAACAATATCCAAATAATTTCCGATTTCGACGGGACGTTCAGTGCCTGATAGCTGATGTAATTCTAACTCTACATTTATATGAAAGCGGAAGGAGCGATGCGTTGACCACTATATAAGCGTTAAATAATATTTGTCATATCATTGCATACATTTAAGGTACAGGAATGATATTAATTGATCTGGAGTAGTACGATCTATTGGAAAAGTGGGATGGTTTGTCTGTCTATAGGAATCAAACATATATACAATATTAATTTCAAAGTTACGGGTTGCAGCGAAGCGTATCGTGTACAGCTAATTAACAATAAAATCTTTTGTGGGTTAGTGATTAGCTTCAAGTATTCCAATATGTTGCAGATCCGATAAAAAAAGATTTCCGTATGTACAAACGTACACGTTAATATTTAAATATATGCCTCTATTTATTTTTAATTCATTTACCTTCAACTTGACCTTATGTAAATTGATGCAGAAAAAGAAATAATTTCGGTAAATCACTAAAGAGGTAAATAAACACAACTAATGGTTGGCGTTCGGAGATGTTCCGGGTGCGGTGATCTGCCAGTTGAAAACGAAATATAAAAACATAAACAGCGGTTAGTAAACATAGAGAAACAGCTGTTGTCCCAGGCCTTTAACGCATATTATAAATGCATACATAGTACAAACGATGAGAATGGGAAATTAAAAAACAAACCAAACAAGAAAGAATGCTATAGGTGGTATCAACGCTTAAATACTCTTTAACCTTGCAATAATACTCATCAAATCTTTACTATCTTTTTCGCGTAGCGTACCGAATAGATAAAATATTTTCATAAAAAAACTCAGAGGTGCAGGTACAACCCCTTACAGAGGGGTTTTCACGTTCATTAAACAGTATGTATCTGAACAGCGAATAGGAGACATTAAATATTCAAACTTAAAGGCTCTATATTTTATAGTCTCTTTGATGTTCATAGCCAGACAGAAGAACATGTTCATATCCATTTTACTTTATGTAGGGGACAGCCTATTTTAGTGGTCCAATTTGTGACCTAATAGAATATATTATTAGGATTGATCAAAATACATTTTAAGTTGACAGTATATGGCTAGATCAGCTCGATACCTGACAACTTATACAGATTTATCAAACTCTGCAGAAGAAATAAACAATTAAAAACTTTATATTTGACGGGCAGCCTTGCAACATCGACATATAAGGGTGAAATAGCATCTTCTTGGGTGCGGTGAGCGTGGCACCTTCAAAATATTACATATGTATATACTTGATCTTAGTTTGTATACAAATTGAGGGAATATGGTACACAATTATAGATTTTCAACAGACAGTCATTGATCAAGAATATTTTTTTATTTGGTGGAGTCTACTATACTTTCTTTAATACATTACAAGCGCATTGATAAAAATAATATACTATTCAATATATATGTGCAGACCGACCATGAATATATATTCCTTTAATTTTTTTTTTTTCAAAAATGGATGCCTCGAACGACACAATTATATTTTAGTTTTTGCTTACGTCTGACGTCTTGTCTTGAATATTGCTATTTTGGGGAATGTTTTTTTTTTTTGCTCGCGCGTGACTTAAAAATATTCAAAAAAAAAAATACAAAATTTCTGCCTGGGACATATTTCTTGACATTGTGATTTTTGTACTTGCCAGCGGGTGGAAAAACAATCGTATAAAAATGTTTTTATTTAAACTTAAAAAAAAAATGTAACGAACGTTAACTTTAACAGACCCAAAACTATATCTCTAAATATTCGTATTACTAAATAAATATTATTCTAAAAATTCTTTCTGCGTTTTAAATATATATTTCTTAAAAATCATTCCGTGCTCAATGTCATAGCTCACAAACTAAATGGTCGTTATTAAATTACACCCATTTACATCTGAAGCATCCGTTTATAGTTTCAATTGACATTCAAATAAATATTGGTTGTAATAAAATTTAAATTGGGCCTTAGGACGTTCCAGTACAGTGGACGTCACACGCCCAAATAAAAGCTGGTATTGAGTGAAAATGGGCGTTGGGTTTGTATGAGGGCGGTGTGACAATATACAGACGGACATGGCTAGATCGATTTGTCCGGACGAGCTGACACGCGTAAAGAAAATTTATACTTTATGTGGCCTACTAAAAAATTTAATTGCAACTTTATATATACTGTAGTTTTTCAAAGGATTGTTTTAAAAGTCTGATGAATCAAACAATCTCAGCAATGGATTAGATTACAACCTATAGCCTAAAGCGCTTGATAAATCCAAACATTGCGTACGGCGAGCTATGTTTACCAGTTACAAATAACCTGTTCTATAATTTATATTTATTGACAAGCATAATAAACAGAAATTAAAAGTTTAGCAAGTCATTAGTTGGCATACATTTGCTTTTGCATGTTATAACAAAAACATTTTAAACTTACCTCCAAAAATTGTAATTGGTCTGCTTTATCGATTCTCCGTTGAAATTTGCGACGACAACAACAAAACTACAAACAATTACACTTGAAATTGCTTTACAAATATCACCAATCGTCAAATTATTTTCACAACAAATACTAAAATTCAAAACTGTTTTATTAATATTTGCACGGTTACTTTCAGTTAGTAATTGATTTTGATCACACTGCACAATCGATTTCTGATTAAATTTGTTGTCGATATTGTTATCGCTGTCATTGCCACTATCACAATCACTAATGCCGCCAATTAATTCACCATAATTAGATAAATCTTCAGTTATTTGCAGTTCACTTGCACTGCGGCGGTTAGCAAAGTGTTTATTAAATTTATTCAGTGTGACGTTGATTCTTAAACGTGGATCACGTGGAATATAATGTAGAAAAACTTTATTCGATTTGCCGCTATTGTTGTAAGTACGTGGACTGTTGTTGTTGCACTTGATGAAAAGTTTTATATCGATAACAACAAATGAAGTTGTTGTCGTTGTCGCTGTAGCTGTAGCGACTATTGATATTAAATTATATATAAAGTTTTGCTTCTTTTTAGGTTTAAAACAATTGGATGTTATTGTTATTTTGATTGGTTTACTGTTTGTTGTTGTTGTTTGTGGTGTTGTTGTTGTTGATAGTGACCTCAACCGAATGTCATTCATTAAGAACGATAACTTTTTTATCATGGGCCAACGGCGAAATAATGGCAAAAAATGCGGCGTTGCTGATGCCGAAAGATAATGATGATGAAGAAATTGTAGAGTAGATTGAGCAAATGTTGACAAATTGTAAGCGTTGCTATGCCTTACAATTGTTGTTGCTGTCGCTGGAAGCTGTATTGCCTTTGATTGGCTTTTAATTGTATTATTACTGACGTTGTGGTTTTTTCTCCTCGACGTCGCTGTCACCCACTTTAAGTTCTGCTTCGATTCGTGCGTCTTTTGCGTTGACCTCAGTCTTTGGCTCAGCCTCGTCGACGACTTCTTCTGCGTCGGTTCAATTGGTTTCGTATGCACCAGTGGCATCAACATGCGGCACGTGATGAATTTCAAACGAACGTTACAAAATTTCCCAATACGAAATTTGAGAAAAATTAGGGATCACACGCGAGTTTAATGTATAATTTTAACTCTTGAAATATAGATACATAGTACTGGAACTATTGAACGAACGAACTAAAGAAAACATAAATTTAAAGTTTAAATAATAATAAAGTGGTCAAACGCGCTTATTGCACAAAAAATATATATTAAGTTCGATTAATTTAAAGCGATATTTTGTTGTTTATATGCGAACTTTTGTTTTTATTACACGTAAGCTCACAACTATTTTATTTTTATTTTGGACGCGCGTTCAGTGCGTGTCATATGAACACATTTTCCGGCGCTTTCGGGTACATAGCTGCGATTTTTGTTTTTTGTTTTTATGGTTTACTTTTTAGTATGACTGTACTTTGTCTGTTGCAGTGAAACAAGGCTTATAAATTGTTGATTGTTTTTTATTTGTCGTTGGATATCTCGAGATGATAATGCTTTATATGTTTGCCGTTCAGCTGCAGCTAGATTCCTTGATGTCCTTGTTTACGGTTGTAGAAGTCTGTAATAGAGTTAAAAAAGTATATATTTAATAAGATTTTAGAACAGTATAGTCTTAAAGTATAAATCTTAAAATACCAATGGTTGGTAATAATACATATATGTAATTAGTTCCATTACTCCATTCCTTCAATTTTTAAATTATTGAATTGATAGGTGTGCGACTATATGCCAATATAAAGTAGTTGTGGTGCTTTAATGTGTATATTGTTGGTGTTTTGGACACAAATAAGTCTCTATACCGGAATTTAAACAGTTATCTCAATATTTCATACAAAATACATGGCTATATCATATCGACTAGCTATGAATTAAACAGCTATAATATATCAAATCTAGCTTCTTTTGAAACCAATATTCAAAAAGTTTGCACTCAATGCGATCGATACCACAAACATTTGTAAAACCATATAAATAAACAGCTTTAGAGTACACATATACTCGTATATTGTAATTTATTGTTAAAAACATTCCATTGAATAAAATTAAATTCGCACGTTTAGCTAAATATAGATTGGGTTGACAGGTCTTGTCTGAAATTTCTACCAGTATGCTTAACATAATGAGCAAACAATGCGAAATATTTTTGAATTAATATCAGTTCTCGGTCTTGCTGCAAATTCCGAGCGACGCAATACATATTTCATATACTTAAAAGTGAGTAGCACAAATGGCAATTGCTGACAAGAGTCTGACAATAAGAACATGTAATAATAACAACAACAAACACAAAATGCCTGCTCACAACAATGCAACGTCAAATGAATGAATATGGGGCGCCCATTTTACACATTTTTTTCGAATGAAAAACGTTTATATATTGTACTTAGATAAGTGCGATGTCGGTCTCATATATATGGGTCTCATATACATGTGCGTCGCAATTCGTATTGGATGTTTAACACGCCTCCTCACTACAAAATTTGAGAAAAGTCGCCAACCTGCGCTCGATTGAATTGGATAGTTGGTATTGAAAAGTATATGTTTTCTTTGCAATAACTTGAACAGTTTTATTTTTTGTGTGCAAACGTTTAATAGAAATTGAGGAGGTGTGATAAGTGCTATTATTATTCTTCGATAGACTTTATATTTCCAATGAATGGCTATACATGATTGCCAATAAAATATATGGAAATTTTTTAAGTTACTCAATTCCTGCCTGATTACTTGCAACACAATATTATGAGATGTATAATTAAATCTGTTTAGTTTATGTGTTTCTATGGTAAGCATCTACGAGAGAATCTCTACAGGATTAACAAAATATAGTGTCCGGTGACATAAATTTAGCAAAGTCTGTCAAATGATTTCCTTCTAACTATTTCTGTGCCGCTTCTTCATTCATGGTCCATTTGAAGCTGTGAAAAAGATTAGAAAAATTCAATCAATAAATTTTCTGAAAACATAACTTTTTGAAATTAGTTGAACATTTTTCTTATTATGATCGGCGGTGAAAGAATATTAATTTGTCTCCTTAAACTCATACCACTTAGAACCAGATTTAAAGAATTATAAACCCTAGTTCATGATTCATTAGGTACCGCACAATCTCTAATTTCAAGAACAATTCAAACCTATGATAGCCTTGAGAAAGATCAGCTACTTCCGGAAATCCAGCAGTCTGTATGTCACATTAAATAGGCAAATGTCAAACCAGAAGCTGATACGACATGCTCTCTTCAATTAAATTGTTCCAATTTAAAGTGAAAATTAATACAAAAAAAAATCAGTTTCAATCTGCTAAGTAACACCTCTAATTTTAGGCGGAATTATTAAAGCCAAAACAATAAAAAAAAAAATTCAGAAAACTAAAAGATAATTTTTTATTAAAAAAAAACTGTTCTAAAATTAAATAATTACTCGGCATATACTTGAATTGGGTTGATAATCTGTTTGTATTGAGTACAAAAAAAAATAATATGTCTTAATGACTATTTGCTAACTTTATTTGAGAATATGTCATATGAATTTATTATATAATTAAAAAAAAAACGATATGGAATATATAGTTCATTTACTTAAAAATAAAAAATTTTAATTTAGACCAATTAATTGAATTTATGCGTGAAGCATCAGAAAACAAGTAAGAAAATTACAGTCGGGCGTAACAGACTGTAAGAGGCCCTGTACCTGTACATGTCGCCTAACAGGTTAACATTTTAAAATAAACTTGTAAAATTCCGGAGAAGTCCTAGTCGAATGCAAAAAGCACAAAGTTTCTACCTATTACCGTTTCCGAGACGCATACGGACGGACAGACGGACAGGCATTATGGTCAGCAGTGATAGAGGAGTCGATACCTCTATCACTCCTGACCATAATGAGAATAACTTTGGGTTTGTATAAATATATTTTATACTTTCTAATTTTGATCAAAAGTAGTTGATGCACGTAGTCAAATATTGTAAAAAAAAAGTCTTCAAAAAAAAAAACGAACAATGTAGTCGTTTATGCTTAGCTTCAATATACCCTGTATTTAGGGTCTATATTTGAAGTATAGTTCTGTATATATTTTACAGTGACTGATGTTAACCTTATTTACGATTTTTAAGCTTAGGTTAAATTAAATTATGAACGCTGATTTTTGTGTCTGCTTGACTTTGAGATACTCTATATACACTTGAACTTTTAGAATTGACGGATGACATTAACAATATTTTGTGTTTTAATTTAAATCTACAAAAAATCTAGCATAGAAGTGGGGATTGGCAGGTTCATTCATCTGAAAATTAAATTTCTCTTACACAGCCATGCCTTTTATCTCATAAAAGACATGGCACAATCGACAAAATATTTAGTGCTGATTAAAATATATCTTTTTTCTATTGGCTGTTATATACATTGGCATTAACTTAATATGCCCATTTATCAAATGGGTACAGCGTATAAATATAATTTTCATTTTATGACTGCGATAATACAGAACACAGTCCGGGACGCTCTAAAGTCAATTTCGCTGCGGTCTTTGAAGTTCAATGCTCGATAGCCGCGTGAGTGATAGTGATTAAAAACATTTCACGCGACTCTACTACACTCGTTCTTTCAATTCAATTGCAATTGCTTAAATATACACAAAATTCAGAGATACCTTGATACTGAAAATTGTTTCGAGAGTGTAAACGAGTCCGGTGTATATTTTAATCGCATGCGACGTCCGACGTTTTTGTTTGATTTTATTTAATTACTGTCACAGCGTGCTCTAGTCTGAACGCAACAAATTACTACGGAAATACGCTTATCACAAAGAAAAAAAATCTGAATTTTAACGAGTAAAAACAATGATTCCTATATATTATATACAGAACGAATCAAGAAGAGTAAAAAATCTAAGTTTATTATTAGCGCGCTTATCTTTGAAATAAAATATTTTGTAAATTTGTTTGAAATCTTCTTCAATAACCTCCTACATAGTATGAAAAAGGAACATATACATTTTTCGAAGAGTTTTTAACGACGGAAAAGAGACATTGAAGCAACCATACCAAATCTCTCTGACAAGCATAGCATATGTTCGTCTGTCTCCCCCTGTCTGTATTGCAAAATACTCAATGAAGCATATAAATAGAAATACAAGTCAGTAACTTTTTGAATTTTCAATGCATCGAAACCTAGTAAAGGGTTGTTAAATATTATGAAGACTCTGTGTACCATCCATTGCTATGATTAACAATTAGTTTACTGAGTTCGGTTGTGGTCGCCTTAAAGACGTTTGAAAGCTTTTTGATTTATGTCATATTTATATTAAGTGTTAGTGCTTAAGAAGCTTTTATATATAATTTAAAGACTATATCAACTGTCAAAAGTTTTTTCATACACATAAAAATCTAGAAAGGGCAATGAGCTTGAACGGAGGCAACCCCTAGCTGAAGGGTTAAACCAAAATAAGCTACTACATATCGAAAAATTATACAAAACACAACATCGAGATTAGAGCTTGGAAAAACATCGATTTTTAGACCGATGCATCGATGTTTTCATATGAAAAACATCGATGCATCGGTCTAAAAATCGATGTTTTTCCAAGCTCTAATCGAGACAAAGAAACGAACATGGATACATCGATCGAATATTTTCCTGTATTTGATTAATAATATATACAGACACTTTACGGAGTTTATGATGCACTTACAATGCGCTACAATGTTTCTGACAAACTATTAACACACTTTGTGTAACTGATATAAAAATATCAGTCTTATCGAAGTTGTCATTAAATAACTTTTTGTTATTGCTGATAAAATTTTTAAAATATTTTCAAGATTATATTTATATTTGATACTTTTTTTCTTTTCCAATAATAATTTTGTGGCGGAGTGTACAGTACATACAAATTGAGTAGGGTACATGTATACTACCATCGATGTTGATTTTTTTTTTACAACTCGATTGTTCATTTACATATTTGCGTAAAAAATTTTATGAATTTATTATAGGAAATACTCCCGTACATCCATTCGTGTATGTAGAATCAATGAGCACATTTATTTTTCGAAATAACCCAATTTTAATAAGCCTGCAAATTTTTGAGCAGTTAAAAATGTATTGCTTCTGCTTACATTATAAAGTGTGTCTGTATATTAAATTTTAGATCACATATTTCACTTTTTAATAAAATTCTTTTAACTCACTTTTCATAGTCACTTGGAATGATAATAAAAAATAATTTATTTGTACACATTTTGTATCGATTTCACATGGCTATGCCACATTTTATGGATTGTATTGAATTTTATCATAAAATGTAAATTTTTACACATTTTTCGTATAACTAGCCGTTGAAATTAAATTATTCATTTTTATTTTTTAATTATTATTTAAATTCCAATAGAAACTTTTGTTTAATATTCTTCACATTTTATATTTTCTTTTCGTTTCATTTTATACAAATTAATTTCGGTCCATATTCGCGTGTAATCCTACAAACATGAATACCGAATTCGATAGCGCGAACGTGTGAACGACTGAATAAGAAATTTATGCCTTTTATATAAAATAATATATACAACGTAGTCGGCTGCAGAGAAGTCGTCAGACTAAAGCCGATCAGTAAACGAGGATAACACTGAGAGTTTTAATAAATTTAGTTAGCTATTTTTGATATTTTCCCTCAAATGAGTAAAATTTGGAATAAAAGAGAAATAATAGCAGATATGAGCACTTGATAAACTTATTAAATCTTTTATAAATGAAAAATATAAAAAATTAAACAGTTTATTTGTTAACTTGGTAGGGAGATAAATATATTTAAATTAATTTCTTTCTCTCTCTCTCTCTCTTTGATAGATTTATTTTAAGGTTTATAAATATGAAATAAAATATTTCATATTTAAAATTTTTTTATCACTTAAAACAAGGAATTAAATATTTAGGAACTTTAGTTCTATTAAAGTTAACGTTTACTCTTTTTCTACTGAAATTTTGTCACTTCAATCCACCATTTAAGCCTTATAAACTAAAACCATATTTTTTGGAATGAGGCTAATTTTTTTCCTGATGTATGATGTGTTACTGTGTGGTGTGCTTCATGAGTGACATCACTGGACTTAATTGCTTTTAAGATGACTACAGAAGTACTGAAACTTCAGACCGTTACCATGAGATTTTGAAAGAAGACGACAGGTGTTTCAACAAAATACTCCCCATACTATATGCAACTCGCTACAATATGGTATTTTTATGGTATTTTTAGAACTGTTGGCATATTTTCTTTGGGCATACACAAAGAACAAAGCCAATGAGCATGATTCAAAAACGATTCCAGACTTGAAACGGAACATTACTTCGGTTATTAATGTCAATCCGGTCGCAATAAATTCGGTGAGGAAATACATACACATACCACATTTCTAATTGGAAAACTCTATAAATTTTAACATATCTGTAGCTATTTGAAAAAAAGTTCTTTATTTTCAAAGCAAAAAAATCGTTCTAAAACCGTGTTTTACAACAACAGATTTCTGCATTTCATGTATTTTCGACTGAAACTAGATGTTGGAAAATACTGCTTTCAAAATCTCAAAAATATATTTATCTTTTGCATTTGCCAGTTTGTATAACCTTTAAGCGTTACCCTCTGCTTATTGTAACCGTTCATCCAGACATTCGTCTTATACCTACGGACTTGTCGCTTATTGTGACCGCTTTACCGATACGAAGTCTCTAATCATAAAACTGCTTGCTTTATAATCTAATAAATTTCTTATCACAACAAGCTGATTTCGTCTTTTGTCGTGAGTTCTCGCCTTTTGTTGGTTTGCGGCGGGTAGAGGAGATAGTTGCAGATTTTAATACATACAGTGAGAACTCTCTTTGAGGAACATCTGGCAAATGCTGTTACAATTATTGAGTATTATCTGAACATACTTTTATTATTTCCTAATCCAAATCTTTTACTTCGAAAGTTTCGACGCTGACTTGATATCTTTTTACATAAACTGGTTTCCGTTCTCAAATTCAAGAGTTCACTGTTCATAGTTCGTTACTAGTTATTATATGCTGTGATTAGTTTGAAACACTTTTAATCAAATCACCAACACACACACACAACATAGACCTTGTGCGTTGCTTTAATCAAATTAGATAGGAATAATAACAATATTTAATAGTATATTAAATTTATATAAATACATTGTATAGCATTAAATTTTGACAATTCGTAGGTTGCTAGGCTATGCATGAGTGTTTGTTGTTATTTTATTATTTTAACACGTGCTCGAGCGAAGATTAATTGAGCAAGCGATTGAGTAAAGTGGATTTAAAGCTAATTACTTCAAGTTCTTAGTTATTATTATTACGATCATAATATTATTATCACAAAAAGTTACTTAATTGTTTTGGAGATAAGGCGACAATGCTGTTTTCTGATTAGCAAAATGCGTTTATTGTTTATAATTTTTTATTTTACGCAACGCATATGTGTATACTAATTGAAAGTGGTATCAACTAACACCAAGTGGATTATAGCCGAAATTTACCAGTTCGTAGTACCTCCCGGTTTTGATAACCTTGCAAATTTAGTAAAATAAAACGAGGTCAACAGCAAATGTTATGATTAATCATCTTTTTAATACTCGTTGTATAGACCATCAGTAAGGGCACAACATGTAGAAAATGCTTCTACCAATAGATCTATGTCCTTGCAATACTTTGGGGCACGATTTACATGCATTAATATGCAACGTTTATTCAGTCACTCAGACTTTTTTCTGCCATATTGCACGAAATGACTATAAAATGCTCAAGGACTCGCTTAGCCGTGTTGACACTATAGCGGAGCATGTTTAAAAATTTATATTTTAATACGGAAAAAGGCAAATCGAGCAGAATGTCAAGCTGTATATATATATGTTGATAACACTGCGTCACCTGCTGCTCCTTGCGCTTATGGCTGCAGCTCTGCAACAACGGTTGAGCGATTTTAAAAGATGTATCTTGTGAAAAGCGGATTGCAAAAGTCAGAACGAAAGCGTGTTAACATTGTAGAAAGGAAGCACATTGAATGAGCAAGCATTTGAGTAGTATTTAAATAGAATTTGCACTTTAAACTGATTAAAAAAAAGTTTTTCCTTTTTTTTTTTTGCTCGCTCACTCATATTTTATTCAGTTATATCCACCAACTACTGCACTTTCTGACTATGCTTATATAAGATTAATTTAAAACGTTGTAATTCAAGCATTTTTAGCGACAAATTACTTTCACACATTGTGTACAAACTAAATAAATGGTTGGGTTTAATTGCTTTGCGGTCTAAGTGATTAAAATTAATTTAATAGAATGAGAAGACAAACCTGCACATATCGATATGCTGCGAATTCATTTAAATATATGTATATATAAGAATACTTGACCTGACTGATTTATTAATTCATTTAAAAGTAGACATATCAGCAACGTTTAGCCGAAACCACTAACGAAAGTGTGTTGATTAGAGCTGGGAAAACATCGATTTTTAGACCGATGCATAAATGTTTTCATATGAAAAAGTTCGATGCATCGGTCTAAAAATCGATGTTTTTTCAAGCTCTAGTGTTGATATTTAAAAAATATTAAATTTAAAAATAGTTAATTGAGGATTTAGTTAGCTTATAACCCACCAAGTTCTTGAGTTTTAGTACCAAACACTATTTTTGTTTCAGACCATATTAACACGCAGTGCACAATGAGGCTTCTATGGATCTTTTGTTAGCATTGTATTAAATGGGCTTGGTACATTAAATATACTGAATTGAATTTTATAAACAAAAATCTTTCGTATTTTCGAAGTTAATCACTTGAAAGCCAGTGTGAAAATTATTGCTTTCTAACAAAATAAAAAATTAAACATCACTAATAACTTTTACACCGGGCAAAGCCGGATTTAATAATATCCGCACAAACTTTTTAATGTACAATTAATCATTGGCATATCGCTTTCCACTCGGCTTTTATATTGGTATAGTATAGACGGCTTATGTGATGTGTGTTTGTGTTTATGCATTTAGTTGTAACACCCTATTTTATATATAGCAAATTTTTCAGAAACAATCCCAAACCTTAATTGAACACAGAGCCGTAGATACAAGTTTTGGATTTGGAGAATTAATCATACTAATCACCTTCCGGTGATTAAAAAATTATTTTCCACCATAAGTTTAAATGTTTAAAACCATGGCTGTTGAATTTTCTTTTATGTTCTGTTTTAAAAAAAATTAAAATAATAATTTAATTTTTAAAACATTTACAAACAAGATATACCTTATCTCAACCCAAACATGTGTGTAGGGTATAAATAAAACAAGTAAGGAAATTTGAGTCGGGCGTAACCGACTGTAAGAGGCCCTGTACCAGTTCAGGTCGCCTAACAAACACATTAAATATTTCCCGAGCTTATGACCAAACACATGACCACTTCTCACTGCGCGAATATGAATGAAAAGAAAAGGGGGGTCGTTCAAATTCAATTGCTTATAAAATCGCCATTTATTATCCGATTTCGATGAACTTGTTGGATTTTTGTTTAGAGGGACGACATCTTTATACTGGTATACTCACTTTTTTTTGTGCCGAAGAAATTTTAAGCCTTGGGGGAGGGGCAAAATTTTAAAATAAACTTGTAAAATTCCGGAGCAGTCCTAGTCGAATGCAAAAAACACCTACCGAGATCCTTTCCGAGATCTTTTCGTTCATACAGACGGACGGACGGACATGTCTATATCGACTTCTCTATCACTCCTGACCATAATCGGGGTAACTTTGGGGGGTCTCCGACCATTATTTCTATCTGTTACATACATTTGCACAAAACCAATAGGCTCTTGTACCTTCGGTACAGGGCCTAAATAGAAGATTTGCTTCCATTTGTACTAGCCTGTCATACCCAAACATTAGTGTAAATGGAAAAGTCTTGTTTGCTAATAATGTGATCAATTAATAAACCACCACTCACCCTTTCTACTGTTATTTCTGCACATCATTCTGAAGGGGTAGTACTATATATAGTACGACACCTCGTGTATAGCACTCTTATTTGTCTGGTTTTTTTTATCGACGTCTGGGTGTGCATGACTTTACTCGCATTACAAGTGCTTACATTTGTTTATAATACTTGTCTGTTCAAAAGGTTGCCCTTTATCGTTATCACGTGAATTTGGTGCCGATTAAATATATAAAAATAGACTACAAATGCATTGACGTTTATTATGTTCATGTAATAAGCGTAAATAAATATGAAAATACTTAATAATATGTTGTTTCGTAATATTTAAATTATTTTAGCATTCTTTGCAATGTTTTCCTATTATTAATACAAAAATACGCCATTTAAAACTCAATATCAGAAATTTTAGTTATACTCTATGAGTTTTACTAATTGGGTAATAAATTATCGATAAAATAATTCGATATAAATAATCGGTTATAAATAATCGGTGATTGCATTTTGAGCGTAGATTTTTGTGGAAGATCAGCATACATGCTAAGCAACTAATCATTTAGAAAAAAAAAAACATTTTTTCATTATAAGCAAAATATTGAAATATTAAGTTTTCATTTTAGACTTCGTATAAGCTTCGTAGTTTAGATTTGACCATTGAAAAATTCATGGTCAAAGTTATCGTTCCGTCCAGTACCCGTCAAATCGTACGAAAATAATAAATAGAATCACTTTCTACGAATACGCATCATGGCAACAACAGTAAAGCACAACTTTTTATACCCTGTAACCATAGCATAAATGGCTATATTAAGTTTGTGGAAATATATGTAACAGGCAGAACATGGAATGATTTTTGGTGAAATTTGCGGTAAACTTCGTGGTTATGGATGTTTGACCTAAATATTCATACGAATATATTTTCGGTGTGGATGAAAAAAAAAAACAGGATTTTATAAATCTTATACCAATAAAAAATTTTAAATGTAAACATGGTCCGTCTGTCTCACTATGAGCAATAAAAACTTGAAGACTAAAAAAGATAGAATCTTCAATATTGGATGGATATTCAAGCCAGCTGCCCTTCCTAGGTTTTTTGCAAAAAAAAAAAAAACATTTTGTTGTGGTTTAGTTTAGTTTGAAACTATAAATTTCCCACAGGAATACATATAGTATTATATTCCCTATACAAATTTAAGTTTCAATGGCTATACAGAGTATTTCAAAGTCGCGCATACTTGACAGCAGCGTACTATCTAGTTTCTATGAAACTTTGAAGTATTTTCAGTAGCGCAAAATAAACAACAACAAAATAATACAAATATTCAAGTTTATTTTTTTACTGGCTATATTAATTTTCAGAGCTGATGTCAGCCATTGTTGAGGGGCAACTGTTATGATAGACGTTTTAGTACTCGAAGTCAAGCACTTTAATGTAAAAGTTTGCATAAGGACTTACTGCCACTCACAAAATATAAATTTTACATTTCAATAAAAATTCACTCAAAATTTATAATATAGATCTGAAGCAGAACTTTTGCCATTTGTTCAGTCGTATTTTTAATTTCGCTAATAGCCAGGGCGGCCTGCTGTTTGGTATAAAGTTTACTTTTGCTAAACAAATTGAACAAAATTTATGCGCAAAAATACAGTCTAGTCCGAGAAGGACAATATAAATTTGTGCAAAAATAATTTGCATTTTTACACAAGCAAATAAGCTTTTAGGTGTTATTACAA
Source organism: Leucophenga maculata (assembly GCA_035044805.1). Classification (NCBI taxonomy): domain Eukaryota; kingdom Metazoa; phylum Arthropoda; class Insecta; order Diptera; family Drosophilidae; genus Leucophenga; species Leucophenga maculata. The sequence goes on from JAWNNP010001183.1 coordinate 874,632, forward strand.
ATAGGCTGAAGAGACATTTTGTCACTTGAAAACCTTCAGAACAATCCACAAAATGTGTTTTATGCACACATTTAGCTGTGAGCTTCTTTTTTAGTTTCATATCGATTATTTTTCCTTTTAATTTAACTTTTGAGCAAGCGGCGCTTCTTTGTGTCTTTCTGAATGTGGTTCATCCGTACGTGGTTTGCATCTGTTCTGCTTGTAGCGCACGTCCTCTGTAGCTAAAATTTAAACGCGGTCCGGGTGGGTTCGTTGTTAAATGAAACTTTTTTCTGCTGCTGTTGCAGATTTTTGTTAAATGGAACTTATGTTCATATTTACATACATACATGTTCTCGAGTTCGAGGTTGCTGTGAAACTGAAAATTTGATGAGCACATATTACACACAGAGACAGACATACATAAATGCAAATTCAGTATAGTTCATGTGTATCTGCATCCTTTCCTGTCAGTTTCTTCTAGTGTGCGTGTGCTTAATAGGGATTATTTATGCTGTACTTTGTTGATGATTGCTTTTATATTTTTATGTTCAGCTTTTGTTGGCAAGGACTAATTTTACATACTCAAAAGGAGCTATGGCATGTGTTAAAGAGTAGGTACCTCCTAAAAAAAGTTTCTCTGTAATAAAAATGCAAATATTTCTTATAAAAATTTTAATCTTTCTAATCAATTTGTTTTATTTTAAAAGTCCCTAAAAAACGTTTGTTGAATGTTATCCGATATATGTATTATTATATCTATGCTACGTCATGTTGTACACATTTTGAAGCAATGTTACTATAGCATCGCCATTATTTTTTTTTTTTTGTATTTGCAGACACTTATTTTGCATATGAATAACATTTACCCAAGACAGAAATAAAAAGGTCCTCTTATTTAAAAAAAAAAAAAAATCCTATCAAGTTTAAGACAAAAAAATATTGATTTTTTGTTGTTGTATGCTAAAGAATAAAATAAATGTTCTACATGTTAATTTCGGTGTCACTGAAGATTTGTTTATTCCTCACGTGCCTTTTTTAAAGTTGGTCTCGCAGAATTTATCTATTTTACCCTTGACATATTTAAATATAATTTATTTTATATTTATTATACATTTTATATTTTTGACGTAGTCAAAAGGCTGTCATAGTTTTATCCGCATAATCTTACTTCTTTAGTAAGCACTTTTTTGCCTTATACACTTTAAAATATATTTTCAGATTTTCTTATCTACTTTTCGTATTTGCACTTAGAATATTTTTCAAAAAAAAAAAAAAAAAAATATAGGTAAATATGTGGAAATTCAGAAAATTTCTTCTGAAGATTTAAATATAGAGAGCTGATGTTTCAAAGGCAAAGTATGTTTGTTCAATAGCTTTACTTGAATAAAAAACAAAACAAAAAATCTTGTTTAAAGGGTTTAGAAAGGGAGATGAAGATTTGCATTTGTCTATTTATATCAGAGTTCGCAAATCACAATTGATCGTACTTCATTGTCCGTAAATAAGTCTCATTTACAGACTCATTGAGCAAAAAGTCAGAGAGGAACGGTCTGCGCTCAACGAATTACTATTCGGGGAATTCGCTGACCGTTTGGACGCAAGCGAAGAAAATAAAAGTCTTCTGCGTTTGTGCGAATAATTTTCAGGTTACAAATTTTTTCCAACATTTTTACGCAATCGAGAGGGCAATATTGCCAACAAGGTAAAGTGAACAAGACAAAACAAAAAGACCGTCATCTGCTACCACTCAATGTGCGAGCGATCAATCGAATCGGTGTCTCTCCCGATAACACTCAAACGAAAATTAAAACGAAGACAAATGAAGTGTTCTGCTCAGAGCGAGTGTGCTTGAATTTTTCGTTAATGTTAGTGAACAGACCGCAAAGAGAAAAACGCGTCAACTCTTATTTGCGAGCTCTGATTTATATATATGTAGATTAAAAAATAAGATAAATAAAATCTTTTTTTTTATAAAACTTAAATTTTGTATTTGTACCAAAATAAGGTTCAGACTATCATCTTTCTGACCGAAGAATGTTACACAGTCGTATCGGTCGCTTTGCAGTACGAAATGGTACAAAACGAAAGCAACAACAGTACACTGCTGTTTTCGCAATCGTAAACAGCAAGTAAAATGGAATAAAAGTAATCGGTCATTTCGGTATTTGTGTAATGTTAGGTATGTTGAACATAGAATTTATTAATAAAAAAAACTTTTTCATATAGTATGTATTTATTTCATATATTTAATGTAACATCAACTTTCATTTTCGATCAATTACGATACAATGAATATTTCGAATATATTCGTGTTAGCTGCCCTGTCTTCGATTATGTACTCTCTTTACGTTTACCGACTATCGAGAAGCAGTATACATACATACATATATCAATTGAAGCGACTACGATAACATAATCGGTCCGTAAAACTGTGTTTCTCTTCAGTATTCGTTTGGTTGCTTACATTCTTCGAACGAAAAGTACCGCTATAGCATATGCAGCGGTACCTACATTTAACAAGCAGAATATACATATTCTTGTTAAAAAATCTCTTCATCTCTTTTTATAGCATTTTACTTAAAATACTTCATTCTATGTGGTATCGGTTTAAGAACTTTTATTTTTTTATTGTATTATCCTTGATTTCCAACGGCTTTTCGCTTTACTACAAGTGTAACATTAGCGACACTACGAATTTCATTTTTAATTGAATTATAACACGACGTAGACCAAACGTTGAATTTTTCTTTTTCACGTCTAATTGAATTTGAACTGAATGCGGACGAGACATCAAGAGGCGGACACGTCATTCGTAGTAAAGAGATTAGACTTTAGACACATATATGTATGTAAGTGGATACATAATGGTAAATAAAAAAAAAAAGAAATCACGTAATAACGTTAATTTTTGTATGACTACGTAAATAAGTGCAAATAAATACTTAAGTAGATCTAGAAGCGCCACTTTGAATGCATATGAATATATATTTCAATATTATGGAAAATTTTACCCCACTGAGAAATTATGTATATTTACAAGCATTTTAAAAATGTTGAATTTTATTGCTTAAACCTAAATACATATCTAATCATTGTAAACGCTTGAAATATAGTTAAAAACTCCAACAATGCTTTCGTAGAATGCTTGAATACTGCTTAATGTCATTATATCCGCGATTATAAATTAACATTGTTATAAAATTACAGAGTAACTTAGATTTAATTACAATAGCTTTATTGCATCTATTATTGTGCTCATTGAGCTGTTAAACAATTTTTTTTTGTTTATTTATGATGAAAAACACACAAAATTTAAAATGCATGAATATTATATAAAAATCGATAAAAATTTAATTTAGATAGTCTACTGCGTGAGTCTGTTTATTAGAGAACAATAAGCCATAAAAATTGCATAAAATATATATTTTTCAGAATTTAATTGCTATGCCAACGAATGCGATTTAATTACAATCTGAGAAATTGACTAACAAATAGTTTGGATTTGCACCTGCAATCATTTTGCGAATAAAACGTATTAAAGTCTCGAACAACTCACTATTTCATAATTTAATCGTACAAAAAAAAAAAAAAAAAATAATGTAAGCAGCGAAAGGACCAGAAAAGTGCCATTCATTAGTGCTCTTCGCGCACAAATCCTTGAACTGACTTTTTGTTCATCTCGTTGCGTTTCGACGTTTTAGTACGCGTGCTGTTTACTAAGCTGTCAAATAAAACACTGAAAAAAGATTTGTTACTTGAGGGTACGCCGCTCTGGTAAGGATGAGAAGGGCGCAAAAGCAAACTCAAACTCAGCAAATGCAAGGATATAAAACGTGTGCGCCTGCCAAGCCAAAAACCAATCGACAAAATCTTATATCCCAAGGTCGTCATGCGGCTGATTTATGACTGTGCAAAGGACCTGTGCTATGTCATCGATGCGCTTCTTGAACATCTTCGATGTTTTTGGAAAACTTTTCTACAGCTTTACGATTTTTAGCATAGTTAGGAACAAAAGAAGCATGAGATACACATTATGCAGCGCACGTTAAGCATAAATCCGAGGGATAATTTAAGCACACAGCAGCAGTTACACACAATATTACTTATATACATACATACATATATACATACGTACATACTGAGTTGTCCAAGGACGAGACAATGCCATTGTCATTATCTATTATATTTATACTAAAATAAAAAAAAAAATTGTCCTGACACACTGACTCATCATAACAAAGCTGAAACTGTTCAAGTAAGAAGCTAAAGTTGCATACAAAAAAAATATTTTAATGGTAGTTGTTGGGGTAAAATGTTTATAAACAGAGATTCATCTTTCAAGTTAAAATCGCAAAAATCGTGTCGATAATTTTACTGTGACTGTAACTGAACCCAAACAAATACAAAAGTTTACTGCAGGGATCTATATTGTACATACTCTGTGCGGGCAAAGTCGCAGGCTACTGCTAATGAAAAATTAAAGAACGGGTAATATGAAGGCTACTTAATTGTTTACTCAGCGATTTCGCTCAAAGTCAGTTGTTTTCTAAGTAAAGTAGTGCATTCGCTGTAAGGCTTTTGTTTCTCCACGGAATTGTGTAAATAATCGTATCTGCTCTACTTAGAAATTGACTTACTTGACACATCCGTTTGATAAAACTCGCAGATAAATTCGCGCACTTTAAACACTTTAGAAAATAAGACAGAATAATAGTTGCGTATAATAAAAAATTAAACGTTTCCTGTTGATGTTTATTTTGTGACAGTCGATGGCAAAGTGAACTACATTGATTCGTAGCGGAGTTGAATTTTAGCTTCATTCGGTATTGTTCTCAAAGTAATACGCATTTGTATCACAATGCATCGCATCATTCGAGGAGTTTGTTGATTGCATGTTCTGTGCGTTTTCAACCACTTCTCGTCTAGTGCTATACATTCGTGATGTATCTATTGTTCTCCCTGATTTTTTATACATACAAACATTTTTATCTGTTCCACTGTTCGTCCGCCACTCAGTAAGTTTGAATGCGTATAAAAATACTTTTATCTGCATACGTGTTCAACACTTTACTAATTTGTTCGAGTTCATTGGAATTGCTTTCTTTTGTATGAAAAATTAACCGTCGTATTGCTTGGATGTGTTGTCGATATTAAAAGTCCACTGTAAATATTTTCAACTTTAAAAACTCTTCCGCGAGCCGAACGCTTTAAAATATTTTTCACTTGGCTTTTCCTTTATTAAGTTCGCCTAGCGCCGTACACATTTTCTTATGGTACGCAATGACCGCGTGTGACTGCAATAAATAATAGTTCTTCTTTCTTTTATTTTTCTAATGGGTAGCGTATGAGGGTTGCTACATATATTTCTAGCTTGAGCAACAAAACATGTTGCCAGTTGCAATCTGACGTCTCCATCGTAAAGTCTGACATTTTTTAGGCCTAACTTACTGTGAACACTTTGACGTACGAGCGCAATTTGGTTTCTTTACAGGCACCTGAAAAATTCATCTCGGGCCAAAAATGGAATTAAACCGTAAACATTTTCGTGCGATGATTTATAACGATTTTCGACGTGGATTATCAAGGCAAGAATGCACCAATCAACTTAAATCAACTTTTGGTGATAAAGCTCCATCCTTGGTCACTGTTAAAAACTGCTACAACGAATTCAATCGGTCGTTGTGCCAAACAACATATGTACATATATGCTGTGTGTGAACTAATAAAGCAGAATCGTCATGTGACATACCGTGAGATTGAGGCATCCCTGGGTATTAGTACGACTAGCATACATACAATATTACATGAACATTTGGTCCTCAGAAAGGTTTTTTCACATTGGATACCGCATAATTTGACAATCGCTCAAAAGAAGCCTCGTGTTTGGTGCAAGCAAATGCTGAAGAAATTCATGCGAGGTGCGTTAAAAGCCGTCTACTCAATCGTGACTGGTGAGGAAACGTGTATATATGCGTATGAGTCCGAAATAAAACAGCAGTCGACCGTCTGGGTCTTTTGAAACAAGCAAAATCCAAAAAAATTTACTTGCTCGAAGCAAATGATCGCATGTTTCTTCTCGACATGTCGCTTGTGGAAAGAAGGACGGTCATTTCTGAATGGCAAACAACCATTTGTTTGCCTGAAGTGTTCGATGAACTGAGGTAAACCAACCGACGAAGACGAATCATACTTCATCACGATAATGCGAGCTCTAACACTTCGGCCATAACAAATGAGTTTTCAGACGCTCAAAACATCGAATTGATGGGTCATCCGTTGTACAGCCCTGACTTGGCATCAAATGACTTCTTCCTGTTCCCTCACATCAACGGTTTTCAACTCCTCAAGAAGCTGTTGATGCCCTCAAAACGCATGTTTGGGAGATATCTCTTTTGGAGTGGCAAAATTGCTTCACAAAATGGTTCGAGCGAATGCAAAATGGTGAATATTTTGAAAAACAATAGAGCGATTTTTCTCATAAATTAACGTTTTCTCATGGTTAGGCTAGAATTATATGTAGCAACCCTCGTATAAAAATACTAAAATTCAAGAAGAAGTCATCGATTAATCTGGTAAGAAAAACTTTGGAGTGGCATAGCGTGATTTTCTCTGACGAAAAGAATTGAGTTTAGAAGACCCCAATGGCTATAGTTATTTTCATGAGCACCCCAAAGAAACTCATCATTTGGACCGGCAGAATAGCAGAGTTAAAGGTATGATGGTGTGGACGGCTCCATTTCGTATTATGGCCTCTTTTTGAATCGCTGCCCTAGATTTAATAGCTTGTTATAGAGAGCTAAAATGTGGAGCTACTCGCTTTTATTGGGCAACACCCTCTTCGATTTTGTCAAAACGTAGCCTATGTTCTTTTCCATCATCCCATCTATCGCTATTCCAAAATTCAGACGAATTGGTTGAGCGGTTTAGCCGTAAGAAATGAACATCCATACATACATACAAACTTTTGCATTTATAATATTAGTAGGATTAGGATTATACGCGAACTAACCTATGCCATCGATTTAACTATGAGCTCGATTTTGATCAATTATTTGTCCAACTTGTATGCAAACCTTCATTTAAATCAATTCAAATAAAATAAAAAATAAATTATTGCGTAACAAGTTTTATTTGGACGATACAGTCGATACATGACAAATATTGGAGAGATACGCATCATCACCGCTGGACCTGGTGGTGAATACTCCATATGCTAATATTCGTCAAAAAACTTTATCTTTGTTGCGTTGCCAACTTTCTGGCAAGCTGATAATACCATTTCATACTATGTGTGAATGGTATAATAATGAAATATTTTTCAGTGATCAAAATTCGTATAATTCATGAATAATAATGAAATATTTTTCAGTGATCAAAATTCGTATAATTCATAAAAAAAATAGAACTTTCTGTTCAATTCGCACCCATATTATATAATTCCGAGTAGTTTTTGTATATAATGAACATAAAAAATGCGATCAGCGGCGGGTGTAAGTTACTAAATTGCTTTAAAGTTTTATATATGTTATCGTCGCATGTCTAACTATAATCATGAAAACATTTCAAAGCTAGACATCAGAAATAAATTTGCAAACCACTCTATCAAGTTTATTTTATTGTACGAATGCACATATTAAAATATGGCAATTCATGTAAAGTCCAAATGCTCGTGTTCAACGATTTGATATGAAGTTACCTAACCACTTTTGCTTTCTTTTGCCAGATATCGAGGGAAATAGTGTAGTTTGAATATCATATTTATGCGGCGGTACTTTCAGTAATTGTTAATGCGCTTATGCAAAATTAATAAAATTTTTTATTAATAAACTCCAAAACACCTTCTAAATAAGTCAAATTACCGTGTAGTCTATACGACTTTCAAATTTAAGGAGCACATTCACGTCTATCTGATGTGGCGCAGTAAATTTGCATAATTTTGTTAAAGGTCGAGTGCGAATTTTAAATTTATGCACAAATTGCATGTTTAGCTTTATTTGCTCGTGTGCGACATTGAGCCTGACTGGTAAGGATTTCAACTTGACTACCTTTTATGTCCTTTCAACTTGGCCTTTTCCAGTAAATGCAACAGTTTGAATGTGAGTGTTTCAAGTAAATCGATAGAAATTGTTGTCATGACGACAACACACGCAAGGATTCATTTATGCAATTTATTGTTAAGATATAATATAATTGAAAATATTAAAAAAGGTAAAAACTAAATTAAATGTTTATTAAATAAAGTTAAACGTATTCTACAGCTGCTTTGCCTGCAGAAACAATAATTGCTTAGTGCAGTTACAAAGCAAAAAGTAAAAAAAAGAGAAATAAAGACCGCTAAAGTAGAGTGTGGACGACTTCAAGATAATTTCTTAGTGTAAAAACTCAAAAAATGCGAACTATTTAATGGGGCTACCTGTTATAGTTTCATATACATAAACTCCAAAAAGGAGGAGCAGTTCATTGAATGCGCTACTCCTTATAAAGGAGCTGATACGTTCATTAATTACTAGTTGTCGACGCTTGAACGGATTCGAACAGTTGTCATAAAATGTAATCGGACGCCTGCGATACGCCTTTTCTCATATCAAACAACACGATACCTGCGCGTATCGATAGCCGATAATATTGTATATCGTTTTATAACCGTTCGAGATTAGTACAATGTTGGCCGGATATACTAAGCTCGCCCTCTTTTTTCCAACGACTCTGCTCCGTCCAGGACTTGGTTCTAGATAATGGTTAATTTGTAATTGAATTTATCGCCATTTTTATTTCGCCTCTTCGGAAAAGATTGTTCCTTTTTTACAGCTTCAAGGTTGTCTACAATTTAGAAACCTCTTCACCGCCTTATGAACCGCAAAACTATTCAACGAATCACACACCACACGCCTATCTGAAGTTGATATAGACAGCCAGACGGACATGTCTATATTGACTCCACTGATCAAGAATATATACATACATACGTTCTTTGCTTAAAATCAATATACCCTGCTACACTATGAGTACAGTGTATAAAAAAATCTATAATTAACTTCCAGACGTCAACCAACTGCTGTTAATAATGAATGTTCTGAAATAAATGCGTATTTACCAACAATGTTTATATTTATTATATGAATTATAGTAGTAGAACTCTTGCATATTGATCTATTTTAGTGTAGCTGGAATGAACCTGGGGTGAAGTAGTTAACGGGTAGCTTTTTTCGCTTATACGGTTAGGTTAGACGAAAGTAACTTCAAAGTCAGATAATTTTTCAATAATTGCCATAATTTTTCAAAAATACCCAAAAACAAATATCTTTGTTTAACTTTTAATTAACATTTCGAAATTCTGCAGTAATAAAAACTCAAGTTTTGACATCTGCTAGAAATTAGAGTTTTATAGGGAAAAGTAAAAAACCCACACCAGCTCTCCAAACTTAATAAAATATACATACTATATAACTAATATATATCAGAGACTCATACAGTTGATATACTTTTAAATTAAAACAATTTTGAAGAGACGTAAATTTAACAAATCTGTCTGTATGCCTCCTCATTATCTAATGGACCAACTTTGAGTTGTCTATTGAGTTTATTTATCAAATTAAAAATAAATTAAAGCATTGAAAAAATTAATTAGAAAACACTAATCACGTGATTTTTAGTGGTACACTTATGACGCGATTAAATAAAACTTGTTACGAAACTTAAGCAAACAGTTGATAAGTTATAGCAAAAATTTCATAGTAAAAATTATTATCTTCGGTGAAACTAAAGCTTTAAAGCCAACCATTAACATGACACCTATGATTGCGACATAAATAAATATACTTGTTAATATTATTTTTTTACTAAAAGTTTTTTTCAGTGTATTTGCATACAATGTACCAAACTAATTACTATAGACTTCTTAATAAATTAGTGCTATACAATGTGTGCAAATACACTGATTCATATTAACGAAACTTTAGAAAAGTTGGCATGAAATTGTTCAGAAAAAGGGGTCGTTTATATGTTTATAATATTTTGATCAGTAGACTTCAACGTAACGATGTAGCCATGCCTACATATTTTTTTTTAACTCTATTTTATTAAATACAATCTATTTTTAAAAATACATTCAGTAATACTTATAAACAATTTATTTATAGAGACATGCGAAAATTATTCCATTGACTAAAAACAAAACTATTTATATGAGGACTAACCCTTATAGTGGTCCGATGTTGGCCTTTATGGAATATTTTCTTTGAAATCATGCAAGATGAAATCAATAAGCAACAACAATAAATAATTCTCATAAAAAAACTCAAAAATGTTGGACAGATTTGGATTATTTGATAAGAATTAATGGAAAAAAGAATTAACAAAAAATTTGGTGTTTCTAGCAAAACTAACAACAACAACAATAATATTTGTTCATACAGAATGATAAGTGCCAGCCATGACAAAGTAGGTTTTCTAAAGTTTTCTGTGACTTTCCAGAGTTAGTATTCCGTCGCTTTTGTAATAAATAAGTCGACATGTTATTTTGGGGGCTCAGCATTGCTGCTTGCAAATGGCTCCTTTGATAACTTCTAGATTTAATACTTGGGAATACGTATAATGCTGTTGTTTGTGCTATGGCTTTCTGAGATCATTCCTGGGAGACATAGATATCGACAGAATATATCTTTATCTGCCAAGAATGTTGTTGGTGCTTGTATGTGTTGGGCAAGCGTCTACTAGATATGTATTGATTTTGATAGATTTCTAAGAACGCATATCGCGCGGTTTTTAGCTTTGCCACAATCCCATAAAGTATACAAATAGCTGATCAACAATAGACACATTTGTTTTCTTTATTTTTATTTGTTTATTGTTTTAATTAATTTCGTTATAAATTATATCTTAAATTTTTAAAACTTAATGAGTTTATATACTCAATGATGCAGGGTATTTCGAAGTCATTTATGCACTAGTACCTGTTTCTTACTAAAGATAATGCACATGGTGCAAAATATGTAGCAGAAAATTGCATGGCTTGTACGTATCAGCTATTGAGTGACGATTACTGCTTATTCAACTGGACTAATCTATCTCCAATGCTAATTATTAAATTATTCAATTTAAAATGTATATCTTAGCTATGCAAATTAGTTGCTAATGTTGTTAAATGTATTTTGTTTGAAGTTCATTAAAAAACATCTCAATGTTTTATTGTTAGTTATTTTTCGCTCATTTAAATAGAGTATAGCCCCGACATAAATCAATTTACGTTTCGAGTAGTTGTACAGGAAACATTTTTATTAATCGAGCGAATGCCTAAAAACTTGGTATGTATATATGTCTATTTGATATATAAATTAGCATATAAATAATTCTATAATAATAATTCCACTTCAAAATAGAGCTTGGAAAAACATCGATTTTTCGACCAATGTATCGATATTTTTCATATAAAAACATCGATGCATCGGTCAAAAAATCGATGTTTTCCCAGCTCTACTTCAAAGGGATGGTTGATGTAGCTTTGCGTTAAAATGTTTAACTGGGCAACAGCGGAAAAAACAAGGCAGGGTGAACAAAATGTCCTTTAATTTGTCCCTATAATCTATGGGAATACGATATAAAAAATATTCATATTTCAACAAATCTAATCTATTTGTGGACCAACTTGACTAACAAATCTTGCACAAGTTTCGCATTTTATTCAGTTTGAGACATTAGTTCTTTATATTTGCAAGCAGACTGACTGATTGTTGTACGTTCTATGTATACCGTAGAGTATACGTGTAAAATAAAATTATTCCGATATTTTGCCACCTTTTTCTCGTTTTTTTTTATAGAGTTCTGCGTAAAGCTATCAACTATAATTCATTTATTGATAAAATCGTTTAAGACGTATTTCGATGATAAAACTGAAAATAGAAATGTTTTATTTGTTTCACTTGTATGCGACAAATGACGCACATAAAATAATTTTTTGTTATGCCATACGCATTTTGCGTAAAAGGGGTATATTCAACTTTTTAAAATGTTTGTAACGCAGAAAATATTGACAGTCAAAAATAATAAATGGATTGTTTCATATGAGAGAAAACGCTATTCTGAAACTGATTTATCACCTCGAATGGTAACCTAGACACAAAACTTTTAACATTTTATGAGCTCAAACCAATTTGTCATAAATTTATGCATAAATCACACAGTTTGAATATAATTTTAGAACTGTGTAGGGTATTATTTAGTCGGAAACTGTTTTTTTTTTTTTTTTTGGTGATAGACGGCCAAATGTTGCTTTTCATTTAAGAATTATTTATGTACAAATGTGCTCACACGACATTTGTCATAAAATCATTTGCTGGCAAGTGAACCGTTCACATATGTGTGACGCTTAAATAAAAAAATTATTTGTTTACTCTACTTTGGAGGACACAGGGTACTAAGGTTGTGCAAATGTATGTAAAGAGAAGCCAGACAACATAAAATATATAAATTCTTTATCAGCAATGTAAGTGTAGTCGGATATTATAGATGATATACATATATAATGTAATATGCCTCTTCGAAGCCAGTATCAAAGCTTCTGTCCTAGGCGTACCTAATAATAAAATGAATTAAATAACAAGAGGAAAGAATCATAAATTTCGGTAAAACCAGTAAGAATTCCGTAAAGGTAGTCCAAAATCAGATGTTGTACAAAAAAATCATCGATGCTGTGTGTAAACTGATGAAGCATGCAACATATCGTGACATTAAGGTATATTTGGGCATTAGTGTGACAAGTTATATAGATTTGTACAAAACTACGAGCAAATGCTGTATTTAACAACTGCACATCTGCAAAACAATAGTCAACTGTTTGGGTTCTCCAAGACTAGTCAAATCTAACCAATAATTTTTCGCGGAAGAAGCAATTCGAAGTAATTGATTGCCTATTTCTTCCGCCCACACAAATCGGCATAAAATTTTCTTATTTTCTTTATTATTTTTATGGTTTTACCTGTTCGTAACTGTTTCATTTTGCAAGAGAGATCAAATATCCGTTAATTGCAGTCACACACAGTCCTTTCCTACTTAATAGTCATTAACAACATCATAGTCGTGTTCATTTTCAAGCAATTTTTACAAAAAGTAAAAAATATTTTAAAGCGTTTGGCTCACGGAAGTCTTTTGTGATTTGATTTTTTCTCTTTTGTTTCTATATTTTAATTAGTTTATGTTAGAGCCGGGAAGAAAATATATTTATTTTAATTTATAAATAAAAAAGTGAAACCGTTGTAATAGGACTTACCTTTTATTGTATATATGTTCTACAGATGTTCCGCACTACTTCATGAAAAATCCTGCGTCAATTTGTGCTAGTTGCTGATTGGGTAATGCTTTTTATTTAAAAAGTTTGTGTAGGTATGTAGTCTTACATAAAAAAAATGTTTTCGTTTCTCTTTTGAATTAATTGCACCGTTATTTATGTATATTGCTATATGAATATCACAATATAATTTAATTACGATATGACATTAAATAAAATTTGAATTCTATAATTTTTATTAGAGATTTAAAGACTTATTTGCATTAATCCGTTTTAATAAATTTTATTGAGACACATTTCAAGTGCTTACAGTTTACATTTTAAGTCTTTAGTTGTGTGGCGAAGTTTTTTTTTTTATGTTTTTAACTTTTTGTTACTCGTTTTTCTGTGCTGCTCTCGTTCGTAATGAAGCGGAAAGAATCAGACGAAATGGAAAATATGTATGGTCGAGTGGTAGAGTTTATATATGTATATACATTAGTATGTATGTATGTATGTATATATTTCGTAATTTTATAAACAAAATTTGGCACACTTAATTTGAGACGCTTTGTGATGGTTGTTGTTGTTGTTGAAGTTTTTTTTTTTTGTTTAACTAATTCTGCTTCTGCAGTACAGTGGAATAATTTGATTTTTATTTCTTGTTTTTTTTTCTTCGTCAACACCGTTGCTTGATCTTCTCTATGTGCTGCAAATGCCAATGTACTTTACCGTTTATTTTTAAACCCTGCACATATTTATGTATGTATATAAATAAATATTGAGTTGCATACTATAGAGCACCATCGTTAAGTACCCTACGTATTTATATTTTCAATTATCTTAATGTATATGTTTGTTTAAAATGCAATTTATTTATTAAAATATTTATTGTTTATTATAAAAAATATGAGCAATTTTATGCATATACCGTCCTGTATATCTTTCCTGAATTTATAAAATATTGTTTTAAAAGTTTTTTAAGGCCTTCGCCAAATTTAAACGAATTTAGATCTTTTAACAGAAAATAGTAGATTTTTTTCTTTTCATATAAAATGCAATAAGTAAGAAACAAAAACATTTTTTTAATAAAATTAAAATTATTAAACTTTTTATGATTAGCAAATGGTTTCTAAATTTCCATTTGAGAGTCTGTATAATTCTAATAATTTACTTATTAGAAGAATATTCTCACAAATCGACCACTAAATCGTTAACATGTGACAATGTGCAGGGTATCATATAGTCGAGCACTTCGGCCTTTTTTTTTTTTTTTTACTGTTTTGTTGTTGAATATAATTGCACAACTCGTAATGATTAACCGTTATTGTTTGTTGTTATTGTTTTTTTTTTTTGTTTCTGTTGGCTTTAGTGTGTCACTGTGCTGCTTTTAGCCCGGGTGCGAGTATATATTTTCTATATGTGTATATATAATTATGTGATTGTTTCAATGTTTGTGTTTAGGTAATAGCTGCACACGTACATATGAACTTTTGAGGAAATATTTATAAATTTTGTCCACCTCTTGCTCTTGAACAAAAAAATAAAATCAAAAAACATTTTTAACATTGATTTGTCCGAATGAATGCGCGCGAAAGTATCGCTCTTTAAAGACTTTTCTCTCTTTTGCTCTTGTCCCACAGTGGGAGTTTTTTCCCCAATTTTCTTTATCGTGAGCACAAATGTGCGTGGCTGCTTTAATAAATGTGACCACGAAAAACGCGAAAAAACGTAAATTTATAAACGAAAAAACAAAAATGCTATTAAATCACGTGCACGGATTTATTTGATTTTATGTTTACCACTTTCACGTTGTTACTGATATTTGTGCGATATATGAATTTTAAATTATCGGTTTTTTTTTTTATCCAAACGCAGACGAGCACAGCAAACGTTCTGTTTCGCACGAAAGCAGCTGATACAATAAGAGTCGACTTTGCTATATTGCGGTTGCAGTATTTATTAGTGTAACTTTTTTATGGTATTTTTTAGTAAACAAATCGGTATTTTCTTAGATATGCAGAAAGTAATCAAACAGCAGTTCTATCTTTTGCGCGCAATTTCGAGATTTTTAAATATTATTCGCACTTTCTATTCTCAATATGAGATTACTATTAGAATGTTTTATAAATAAATATTATAATTCATTATATGTTTTATACTACTATAAAATATATATACTATATCGCATTATGGGATGATTTTCTGACTTGCCTGCATCTTAGTAACTTATATGAAAGAAATTTCATTGTCATAACGTTTATATCTGCAATATCTTCGTTATAACTGATTAATTAAATTTTAATTAATAGCCGTAGCGCCGGCAACTTAATTAAATCAAGTTAACAAAAAAAGCTTTAATTTAGCAGTTCATTGACATCGGTTCGATAATTAATACAAGTAGCAATAGCAGACCAAAAAGGTCGATAACATTTTATTTTGCAGGGCTGCTGAAAAATCCGTTTATTTGAATTATGAAGTCATGAAAAGCAAAGTTATACATTTCACAATTAAATTGCATCGAACATTTTCGTTATTCTTATTTTTCGTCGCATTATTTTGGAATTCTGCTTGTTGGTACATACTGCGGTCTTTTATTTGCACTTAAGGTCAAGGGTATACATACTTAGTTGTGCGTGATGGTGTGATGACGGCACACCCCATCATTCTAGACTATTCTAGAAGAAAGTATGTACAATAACACCGTATATAAGTTGGGAAATATTACAAATTCCTCGTTGCAGCGATATTAAACTATAACATTTAGGAACACGTTGCAGAATCATCATTGCCATCCGCTTCGTCAGCTGCAAGTATTAAAAATATGTGTATTATTTTTTTCATTTTTGCTGTTTTACTTTTTTAAATGCATATTGCAGATACATATAACATTTTCTAATTAAATGTACTCATTGTTTACTTAGAGATATCATTGAAGACGTGTCGATGTTGATAAAGATATCTCCAATTCAATAGAAAGTGAATTATTTATCGGAGATTCATTTGGCATTTGAAGAAAAAAACAGTTCTTTCAATAAAATTTTAAATAACCAAATTTAATTGTTTCAAATACTTACCCCATATTTGCAGGCC
The DNA here is from genome assembly GCA_035044805.1 of Leucophenga maculata. Classification (NCBI taxonomy): domain Eukaryota; kingdom Metazoa; phylum Arthropoda; class Insecta; order Diptera; family Drosophilidae; genus Leucophenga; species Leucophenga maculata. The sequence continues at coordinate 890,968 of JAWNNP010001183.1, forward strand.
GAACATAAGAGCGAATCCCAGAAGCGCGGCAATATATGCACGCCATCCTGAATTGTTTTTTGTAAGAATCTCAAAGAAGACCACATAGAGTAGCGTGCCATTAGCTATTCCCTGTAAGATACCGGAAGGTACACTGGGTCTATTAGCATTCGCCTGTTGACTGATTGCAATGCCCACGCCAATGCCAATTGGAGTGACAACAGAGAATGTAAATAGGTAAGCAAAGGTGAGTGATGTACGCGTGCGTGCCACAAGTAGCTCCATTCCGATGCAGAAAGCAAGCACCAGCTTGTGAGCCGCCACAGCACCAAATGTAAACCAAACCGTGTCCACCGTCTGCTCTAAGCCAATTGCTATACCCTCGAATATTTCGTGCAGTGATAGCGCCAGAATAATGCCGAGCCCACGCATGGATGCGCTAACATCATCCACATTGCCAGATGTGCGAACAGGTAAATGGGAATGGTGAACATTATTTTGCTGCATATGGTGTTCAAGTGGGTTGTTTTGAACATTGTCATTCTCCAACGTTGGCGCGGCGATAGTTCCTGTCGTTTTGTCGCCATTCATCAGTAAACTGTTCCTGATGCTGTGTCCTCTTTCAAAAGCAAAACTAGCAGTCGATTCTTTTTTGGTTAACTTTGACTGATGATGATGCACTATGACATGCACAATCTCCTCAATTAAATACATTAAGAAAAAACCGGTGCACAGAAGCATTTCTGGCAGTGCGAAAGGCGTCTTGGCAAGTATTTCGCAGAACTGCAACCGATCAACCACTTCGATTACCTCGGGCAGCATATGTAGAAATATGGTACAGATAAGCACCCCACCGCCAAAATAGAGCAAACACTGCACCACGACCGACGAACGTGTGACATCGGCATTCTGCTGTGTCCATTTAAAGCAGCGGTCGAGCATATAGGGTAATCCCCCGAAAATGACTGTCACGCAAATTAGCACAACTATGGCGACAATCTTTGCAACGAGTAGTGCATGCTGTTCGTGTGTATCTTTTACTGCTTCCAAATCGGAGGACTGGACCTTTTCCATATGAGTGCTTAGTGTGGAAGCCGTTGCTGCTGCCGAATACATGTTGCCACCTCGAAGTCGCGCTAACGTATACAATTTCGTTATTCTGTTCAGTTGCTGATATATGTACTTCCATATCGGTGCGGTAGCGGTACGTCGAAAGCTCTTGTTCGGTTGTCGTAAATCAGTTGAGTGGTGTATACGGACAGACTGGCACATTTTGACAGCAAAAGCGGCAGACATACATTGTACTAAGGGGATTCTCTGCAAGCTTAAGTCACTTTCGCCAAAGTCTATTTACTTATCAGGACATCTTTCCACTACCCTGTCTGTATTTGGATCAAACTTTAGAAATATTTTGACACCATAAAAAGTTTGATAAGTAAATCGCAAGCGGAATTGGTATATACTAGGTATGTATATCGATATGACAGTTGTATACACTGGACATAAAGTCTCACACCTTATCTAAATTACTTAAAAATTAAGTACGAATGCTGCAATAACGACATCGACTGCTTTCACGACTTTAAAATACCCTGCAACCTTTCTTATGTACAATAGATTTACATATTTTAAAACTTAAAACAAAATATGGAGAGGACGATGCCCCGCTTCCCATTCTGAAAATTCTTTACCATATACCATACCATATATACCTACCATATACCGGTAAAAAGATCTTGGAAATTATCAGCTCAATATTTTATAAATTTAAATGGTTCTTATAGCACTAAACTATTTTGTATATAGTGCTTCTACCGTTATGCTATATAAAGTATCTGACAAATTGATAATACCCTATTTTACATTATGCATATAGCGTATACAGAATTTCACAATGAAAAATAGAATGTATGCAACAGAAACCTCGTCAACGATAATTGAATAGACACTTTCGGAGTTATAGACCAGAATTTCAACATTTATTTATCTTGTTGCCAACGAGGGAGTGGCGTAATTCTGATGAATGCTTTACTAGTTTCTGTCGTAAGCAAGTCATCAGCGCAGCAGTAAATAATTTTTTCAAGTGCAAAGCGTTTGTTGCTTGCAAAAATATGAGTTGATATCTCACTTACCAATATTTATCACGTCAAGTGGAATTTATAACAAAAAAAAATTTTTTTTGTATTAGATTTTAGTTCTTTTTAAATTTTTTTCAGTCAAAGAGGTGCCAGAATCAGAAAAATCATAAACGTTAATGCGACCACATTCTTAATACCAGTCGTCGTATACCTGCATTTTCGGATTTCAGATTTCGAAATACCTGAAGCTTATGCTGATGTTCACGTCTTTTTAAGTGATCCGCGAGACACAGAATCATTCTTGGAAGTTGAAGTATAGAGCAGAATACATCAGTAAGGTACAGCTTCAAATCAAAAGGCTGTAAACCACCAAAGGGGGTTGACGGTAGACTGGCCAAAGAGCTTCCGGAAACAGCAACAACAGCCTTTCTAATATCCGGTGTATTACACGAAAATGACTTTCTTCAGAATGCAAAGATATAACGCGGCTGCTCTTAAAAAGCATCTTGTTATGTGAGTAAGCGTGAATTTAGATGCTGTTTGATGGTAAGTGGGAAACTACGATTCCTCATCTACAGTTTTACACCTGTTGACAAGCGGTAGGTATTAGAGTTAAATATTTCAACATAAAACTAGTTTTTAGGTATACGCCCTGACGGAAGTTAAATACGAGGATGCCAACGTGGAATTTTGCGAGTGCTTGGAACTATTCTACGAGACGTGTCCAAAATCGTACTTGGCGAGGACATCACCTCGATTTTCCGTAGGTTAGAACATGGTAGATAGCAGCACCAGATTTCAACATTCTAGCAGAAATAAGGCTACTTGGCTTAGTCCCAATTAAAATAAACGTAACCAAAATGATCGACTCGGACCAGTATTTTCTCGCATCCATAGTACTCAGAAGATTCAGCGCACGCTGCACATGTTAACGTTCAACGAAAGTTATATGGCGGAAAGAGCGCAGAAGCCTTTTTAACTATATTATCCCGACTGCTATGGAAAACCTGTATGTTTTCTTAAGATATACATATGTGAGCAGTGGAGACATATTTCCCGCTCCATAGATATGGCTCCTAATTATTGGTTCATTGGTTATACCACACCTTTGACTCACTTTAAGTGCAACGTGAAGTGTGGTAATGCTACTGCAGATTTCGCGACCAACGCGAGCTGTAATAGAGAGGTATCAAGAGAATCGCCCTTTTAGACAAAAGAAGAAGAGGAAGTCGATGTCGGTTATAAGATAGAAATGAAGCCCGAAAATTCTATCACAAGAGTTTCCATTTGTAAGTACGGAAACGGAAGTCTTTGTTCCGATGCACACAAAACACTAAGAATTTAGTGAAATCAATTCTCTAACCTTTGATGCAACAAACAAAACGTAAGTAGTTTCTATTAGCGCGATTCTTTCTTTTCTAAGAGTTGTTTTTGTGTCGTCTCACAACAACTTATTAAAGTTTCAAACGAGCAACAACTTTCAAAATATTCAAATAAATGAGTGTTTCGGATAACTCGAATTCGAAGCTTATTGAATTACAATATTATTTCTTCATTCAGGCACATATTTGACATGTTAAAATGTGCTGCTTTTAAGAGTACAAGTTGAGTGAGAATTGGAATAAACTCTAACTATTAAACTCAAGCAGATATATTTGCTCGATCCGTCGTATAATACTGGCAGTTTTGATTTTTACAAAGTTCTCTTTCATTTATAAACGATTCTTTCATTCCATTCTTTATAGTTTATAGTTTATTATTTTTGTTTTTATAATCGGTAGTAATTTATTGTACAGATTTTTTAAATATATTATTTATATATGTATGTATGTATGTATATCGTAATTACTATGACTTTTTTTGTTTATTTAATTTATGTTTTAACTTGTTATAGTTTTTTTTTTATAAAATTCTTGTTTAGTTTTAAAATGAAGCTGAATGAATAATGGCAGGTTTGCTCATTTTGCATGTCCAGTATTGTATCTATTACATAATTATGTAAGTAGTTCTCAAATTAATGTGTAATTTTTTTTCTCGTTGTTTTCAATTTTTAATTTACAAAAAGAAAACAAAATGTCTTTGCTGTCGAGGTCAAGTGTTGATTTTATATTTTGTCATGTCTGATTTGTTTTGATTCGTATTGCATTTCTCGCAGTGGATTCGTAGTTCTAAGCTCTCGATATTCTAGCAGCACAGTCGAATTTTTCCTAGCTTTTATATACATATATTCTATGTAATGATTTGGTTCGCTTACAGAATGCTTCTGTGTGTGTATGTGAGTATTTTTTTTTTTTTAATGTATAGGCGTCTAATTTAGACGATTGGATGAAAATAGTAGATCTCACATTCGTATGTATGCTTTCTGTTCTGCTTCGGCTTCGATTGATTCATTCAAAAATTTTTTTGTTGGACTTAGTCCCATCACGACTGTTTCGGGTGTTGCGGCGGCGGTGGTGGCGCCGGCTTGAAGCACTGCAGCAGGAAGGCAGTATAGACAACGAAGGCAACGGCCAGTGCGATCAGCGCATACATAAAAATGTTCAGTTCGGGTTGGCGAAAACGATTCTTACGGAGCCATTCGAGTACCTCGTCTTCGGAAAGTAGATCACCTTTAGCAGAAACGAATAAAATACAAATAAATAAATATAAACAAATTAATTTGGTTAAACCATTCAGTTGTTACCTCTATAGATGCTAGGGAATCTTCGCCGGAAGTAGACCATAGCTGGCAGTTTGGTGACACCCCATTTTTTTGCGTACCGTGAGTCCGCCATTTTAACAAATGTTATGTCAAGATTATCCGTTTCGCTGTCGATATTTTCGAGTTTTTCCAGCGCAGCTGTGCTATCTTGCTGGTTATGTTCATCTAGGATCCAAGCAGAAATTTTATAATAGCATTTAAAATTATTGAAACAAGTTAAATATTAATACATAACAATGAAGGGTCTGTATAGGACATTGAAAATATGCCCAATTAATGCAGTCAATGTACTACTTAGAATTCCACCACATTTGATACGATCTCAAGATATTTCCGAGCTAATGTTTGAATGAAATTATAATTTATTTATTCTTACTTATGAAATTCTTACACGTTTTAGTTTGAATATCATGATTTTGTAGTCGTTATTAATTTCGCACAGAAAAAGTGATCATTTGACCTATAGTGCAATGGTCTGATTTGAACCAAAATATGGAATATTTTATAAGATACTCTAAATTGCGCAACAACAACAACATTTGTTCATAAATACGGCATTTATTTGTCCTATCTGAAGCTATTTGAAATATTTTATTAGAATTAAAGAAAGATAGACCAAATCTGGAGGCTTTCTCTTAAATACATGTTATCTAAAAAGAGACTAGGTGAGTCTAAATATCCAAATTTGTAGTTTCTAATAGTCATCAACTTCTCAATGTACAAACGGACAACCAGTTGGACATATCTAAATCGAGGCTGTTCAAGACTATATATACTTTATGGGGTTTGTCCTTCCAACTGCTTACATAATTTTATATACACTTTAACCCTTAGGTATACTGACAGATTATTTTGCTGAACACTGTAATATTTGTTACTAAGATGGGTCTATCTGATACGAATATCACTCGTGTCTATGACGAAAACGGACAAACTTGCGTGAGCTAATAGCGTCTTCAAGTAAAATAAGGATGCTCAAACCCAATGTGCTGCAGATCACGCTACCCATACAAAAACAATAATAATTATAATATTGATACACCATGCTTACAAAAGAACACCGATATAAATTCGTTCTCTTCGAGTAGTTTGTCAAGCATTTTGCGATTGACTTCTTCAATTTCGTTTTTAATTTCGAAAACATCTTGTGATGTCAGCCAGGTAATAATTTTGTCATGCTGATGCAAGTCGCCGTCGTACAAAACTGGAACTTGTTTTCTATAATAAGGAAGCATCATTGAAGTGCACTGTTTCAAAGTTATCGAACCATTGAATACAAACCTAAAGTATACCAATGAAGGTATATTAACAACTTCGTATGTCTTGGCCGCTTCGACGCTTGCAATTTTTACAAAATCTATGCCAAACATATCCGCTTCACCGTCAATCTCCTCCAATTCCTCGAGTATCTCCTCGCATTCGGCGCAATCCTCGTCATCTGTTATATGTTTTAGTTATAACAAATGTAGGCAGCAGGTTAAGTTCTTTCATATACTTACAGAAAAATACAACCAATAGCGTAGATTCTACCATCAAACGTTCCAGCATGCGTTCATTGACCTCCTCAATCTCATCGGCCAATTCACGATTATCATCATCGATCAACCATTCCAGCACGGATTGTTCATTCTGCAGATCACCTTCGAAGAGTAATGGATTGCCGTTGCTATGCAAAAAATTGATTAAATATAAGTTTAAGAAAACAATTAGACATAATAGCTTACCGGAAGTATACCAATGCCGGGAACGTTTTAATCGAATAACGCTTGGCCAACTGTGGATCTTGTATTTTAACCATGTGTATACCGAAAACATCGCACTCATCATCAATCAGTTCAAGTCCCTCCAAGATTTGGTCACATATATTGCAATTTATCTTGTCTGCATGTAAGATAGTTTAATGTATTAATACGTATTGCTATACAAGCTGAAGGCAATTCGAAAGCATAGATTGGAATCTCCAACGGTTTAGATATTAGTGTACAAGTATGGTAAGAGAAAAGCTGGAAAGTTCTTAAATTGTTAAATGCTGTGTTAACTTGTCATTAAAAGTTTAAGAAAACGCCAAAAATTAAGGTATTCGTTTCCAAACTAAATTCTTTAAGTAATAACTCATTTCTGCGTTGCACTTACTAATTCAAATTCTACCGTAGAAAATTTATTAAATTTATTAAATTATACGACAGATTGCTATAAGTTATTAAGGAAGAAGTTCCATTTAATTTTTAACAATTGCATATTAATTATTTTCAAATTAAAATATATATCTATTGTGTTTATTATATTTAAGTTTTGATATATTTAGATTTCCGATTTTGATCATTTATTTTCTATATTTTTAAGAACGTTTGATAGTATTTCGGCCATTGAACTAATGAAATGCTGTTTATTTGTGGTTCATATTAAACTCTTGTTGGAAAACTGTAATTCGGAAAATTATCTTTTTGTAATCCGTGGGACACTTCGATTTAAAATTTAGTTTGGAAGTTTATACTCGCAAGCTTTGTTTAGTAAGAAAAGTTTGAAAACGGAAACTCTTGATTCGTATTATATTGAAGAACTCGTACTATTTTGAACTTAGTGTTAGAACTAGGAAAAATATATAGGAACGAATTAAGGAAGGAAAGAAGGAGCATGCGCGAAATTTCATAATTTTCTATTTTCTTCAGTTGCTTTAAAAATAAATATTTTTTTTGTTTATATTTGGTAAACTTTGTTGGAATACCTTGATTTTGGATACGTTTTCTTTTACGTGAAATATAGTTCTTAACGAATTGCTTGGATGATGAGTGTTTGTTGGTGTTGGATGTGGTCATATTGCTCTCTTGTAGGGATATGGGTGAACAGAAACTGCGACAAAAAGCGGGTTGCTTGCCTTTACGCTCAGGAGGTACTGAGGTGTGTTGATTGTGGTGGTGGTGGTGGTGGAGGTGATGTAGGTAGTTGTGTACGGGTGTTTGTTGCATTGATTGTGTTTTGTATGGAATTTTTATGTAAAAATTTCAATAGACATGAATGAGCATGAAAATTGCAACTCAACAAATAGAATAATTTAATACGAACTAAGTTTTAATTAAAAGCTTACAAAAATAGACCGCTAAGTATTGCGTTTCCTCGACCATAGTCTCCAGCATTTGACGTGTTATTAACTCAATACGATCCTCTGTCTTTTGTGTTATTAGCCACTGCAGCACTTCCTCCTCTTCACTCAGTTCACCTGAAAAATATTCAAATATATTGAATATAAATGATAGGTTCTCCATATTCTTATAAAGTACTAACCTTCAAAAACGTTTGGTATGCCACCTTCAAAATAGACTAACGCTGGATATTCATGCACGCCATAACCATCAGCCACAGAAAAATCGCGCGTCTTGACAAATGTTATACCATGTTTATCGCAATCATCATCGATATTCTCAAGTTCTTCAAGCACTTTGGTGCACTGTTCACAGCCCTCCGCATCTAGATTAACAATTTTATACTTTTAATAAGCAACAAAAACTTTGAAAGCAATGAGCACAAAATTGACAAAATTCAAACAATTTGCATCATATGCATCTACCAGGCGTAGGATAACATTTCCGGAAGCATAGCGTTTGTACACTAAATAAGTACATATACATAAATAGATACAAACCAATTATTGAACTACAAAACTAGAAACATGTAAAAGAAAAAAAAAAAAAAATTGTAGCAAAAATTAAAAAAAAAAAAAATTTAAGGGTCATACATAGGAAAATCTGACAGTGCAGAGAGTGCAACAAGATATTCATAAAAGAGAATATAATTATGGGAACATACAAAAAACGTTCCACATCAGTGAAGTGAAGTGCAGGTAAGACAATCATAGAAGAAAAAAAAAAAATAGAAAAATATGGGGGCAACAAAAAACGTACCCTAAAAGTTTTTACAATATTTCAAAGCTGATAGATGTATAAAGTTTGATATTATTTTAAGGTAAATAATATTAAAAAAGATGCAATTTCTGTAAATAGCCATTTTCCCAACCCCATTTCAGAATGCTTTTTCAGCTATTTTGGACCACTAATTTTAATCAAATATATATATATATATTAAATAAATAAAACAATTTTTCAATTTTATAAATTGGTGAAATCCACAACAACATCCAGACAGACAAATAGTCCGATGCAATTGTCTAGATATTCGAAAATGTCTTGATAAATGGTTTGCCTCGAAAGGGAAACATTTTTTTGACGTGATATCTACAAATTGCCCGAATGATGTGAATAATATATAGTTAGCTAGGGTCAATGATCGTTTTTTATGTGTTTGGAACTAACAACCTTAATTAGTTTGGTCTATGAACTGCAAAGTGTAGACATGTGTTTAATGAATATACATCACAACCCAACTGATATCATTTCTATTTTTCTCTTTTTTTTTTTTATGCATTGAGTGCATTGTAAAAACTTTTAGGATTACTATCAAGTTGTAGGTATAGATATAAGGTGTACAGCCTCATGTGGTGTGTATTTTAGCAGTGATTTGGAGTAGAGCGGATGTTATGTTGTGTATAAGGGAAGACATTTCATTCGAATCCATTCCATCTAGTATAATTAATTCAAAAAATGTTGGCTCAAATTTTCGTTTGCGCTACCATCGTCATGTTTGCCGGTACTGCCGCCAGTCTGTTCAGATCCTGGTGACGCTGCCTCGCCGCCCTCGCCCGCTTCACCTTCGCCACCAGCGCTGGCGGTGCCGAATGCCGCTGCTGCACCTGCTGCACCACCCTCCTGTTGCTGTTGTTCCTTCTCCTTTTTCAGACGCGCCTTGCGTGCCGCTTTCGAATTGCATATGTCGCACTTGGTTTTGTTCCCTAATTTTATTTAATTCCAAGTTTTTTTTTTTTTTTTTGTATTTTACACATAAATATTTAAATATTTGTGCATTGATTTGACGAGTGTGTGCGAATAGTATCAGTAGATATGGTATTTTTTTCCAAAAGAATTAAAGAGAATTATAGTAGACTGAAAATGCTTAAATCTTAGAAAGTATTTCTTTGGGTTAGTGACATAGATCATTTTCAAATAAGTTGTTTTTGCTTGTTAATTAGTAGAACTTAATTGTTAATTACTTTGCCTTTTTTTCTGTACTTGAATACTTTTTAAATTTCTATTGGCTGGAATCTTTTTGCGCAAAAGTGCAACGATAAAACTTACAAAGTACTTTAAACTGAATATGTAGAGCGAAATGTGGAGAGAATCTAAACTAGAGGAAATCTATGCTGGAGGACATGAAGTATGCAGTACTTTGTATAGTTTTATGTCGCCAAACCGATTGCAGCTTCTTTGTTGTTGTTTTTGTTTTGTATTTTGGATTAGTAGTTTCTAATTATAATCTGTCCCAATTGTAAGCTTTAAGCGTGAGCAACAAACTTACAAAAATAGACAGCAATTGAGCCAGACTCTTCAATTAAATGAATAAGTCTATCGCCTTCGAGATCTTCAATAACATCTCCACTTGGGTCCTTTTGCGTGAGTAACCAAGTGAGGATTTGTTCTTCTTCATAAAGATCCCCTGTAAAAAAAAAAAAAAAACATAAATAATAAAACTAAGTTTCCTGCATTTATACAATAGTTCATTCATATTACTTACCGGCGTATATGACTGGCTCTTTGGATGTTGGCTTAAAGAACACAATCGCAGGCAGCGCAAACACGCCATACTCTTTTGCCATTTGTTTGTCATCAATTTTGACAAAATCAATTCCGGCCTTATCGGCGTCATCATCAATATGCTCGACCTCAGCCAAGACACGTGGGCACTGTTTACACTCTTCGCTGTCTGTATTTGAGGTATTTCAAATTATTGAAAAATGTTTTTCTTTTTTTTTTAACTTTTGACTTACAAAATATAACCGCCAAATAATCTGAAGATTTTCGTATCTTCTCAAACATTTTGCGATTAACTTGTTCTATGTGATCGGTCATCTCCATATTTGAGGGACTTGTCAGCCAATCGAGCACCTCTTCCTCATCATCGATATCGCCATCGTAATTAATATATTTACCCTTGCGAAAATATGTAATGCCCGGTGGATTACGGAAGCCATACTTCTTGGCCATTAGCTTATCATGCATCTTGACTATATAAATGCCATATTCAGCGGCCTCATCGTCGATCAGTTCAATGTGACGTAAAACGCGTGGTGCATCTGCATCATCCTCCTTGTCTGCAAAATAGAATATTAATGAGTTGCAACTAAATATAATCAGCATTGCTTGTGCACTTATATATAACGCTAAAATAAATGCTGCTTATTGCCTAGAATTTTTGCTTATATTTTTTTAAACTTTTTTTTTTAGGCAGTTACAGTTTTTAGTGGGCGCGCGTTTAAAATACTCAGTACTTCACCTTAGCGAAAGGTGCCTGACTGTTTGGGTTATACGAAAGATATACAAAATTGATAAATACATAATTTAACAAGAATTTTTTTATTTTTTAAATGTGTCCACACGTACTACTTACAAAATACTACCGCTAAAAAGTCCTTTGAGCTGATGTACTCCATAAGTTTGTCACGTTCGATAAGTTCAATGCTCGCATCCGCTTTTTGTTCGAGTATCCAATTAAATACATCGTTGCCCTTCTCAATGTTTCCTGTTTCAAGCAATGGATTTAAATGAAAAGTTTAATCAGTTATGCATTATTTTTTTAATAAATCATTTTGGATAATAATTTATTTTTTTTTTTTTGTAACATACCGGTTCACTGCAGTAAATTAACCAATCAAAAGTTGTGCTAAAAAATTTTTGTTAGTCTTTATAGTAATTTATATTAAATATGCAGTTTGTGAATTATCATATCATAACTCTGTCTCGGAGTTTGTAATTTTTTGCTGGAACAAAAAAAAAGCCTTTAAGAGAAATAGTTCCATAGAATATAGGTCACAAGAAGCAATTAGGAAATTATTCTCGATACATTATTTGTTCAAAAATACAAAATAAACCACATAATTTTTAATGAAGTGAATTAAATTTATTTAATGGTTTCTAAATTTTTTTGTTGGGACAGTCGTGATTTTTCAGAATTTATAGAGTTCAAATTGAAGTCGTGCTTTTTTTCGACTATGGTGTTCATCTCTAGTGCTGATTGATTCGCTTATTGTCAGCGCCGTCAAAAAGCTTTTTTAAGGGGAAGGAAGGTTTTTTCATAGCCCCTGTTTAAAGTCAGAGTTTCGCTTGTTGTTAATAGAATTAATGGATCATCTGTTTTATTTATTTATTTTATAAAGTTGTCATTTATCAACGAATATCGATTAAACAATTTCTTGTCTTCTTTTTAATCTATAACCTCTATTTAATGCCAGAAATGATGTACATATACTCGTGCTCAGCATGACAAGTCGATGTATTCCAACTCTATTTGATTTTCTTCAGGTAAAAAAATTTATTGTTGTTAATTCATCGTTTGATTTGATGAAATTTACATTAATCCTAATAAAAAATTTCATATAAGTCTAAATAGAAATCAAATATTTCCAATACATTTTAGAGTAATTTTTTTTTTTTAATTTTGGCTTGTTTTAATTTAAATAGAAACACAAAATTTTTTATATGGGTGTGACTACAAGAAACCTTGTTCGTAAAGATTTGTATGTGTGTTAGCTCTTCTAGTGATCCGATCTTGACCTATTTCGTACGTTTTTTTTTTTTTTTTTTTTTTACAAAAGGACAGAAAGGTTGTATTGAGGCGACTACTTTTTGTGGTCCGATCTGGTTTTAAATGAACTATTTGTTAAGGATTAACATAAGGTAAACCAAATTCTTTTTAGTTTCTAGCAAAACTAACATCAATAAATGTCATTTTCGGTTAATTTTGGACATATTACAACAAACATTCTTGACAAATATAAACCTTCTGTTTCATTAAACAAATCATAATTTTTTGAGCTACCCAGTCATATATGAAGTGTACCATAACTTTTTGAATGTTTGTTTTTACATTTTTTCGATTTTCTTATAGACTAAACTATTTTTTAACAAAAACAACCAAAATTTTATTTAGTTTTATTCTCATATAATTTGTATTTTTTTTTTTTGAAAAACGCTCTTAATATTAAAACTAATTTGAATTTTAAAATTGTACAAAAAAATTAATTTGAAGGCTGAAAATTTACAAGGATCTCTCATTTACATTTACATATTTGTTTAATTATTTATTGAGTTAATGAAAAAAACCAAATAGCAAAGTTTTACAAATTTTTCTACAGCGTTTTTCTTTTACAATGTTTCTTTGTTAGCTGCTGTTCAACACAAAAATGTTTTACTTTCATAATAAAAAAAAAAAAATAAATTAATTTATATAAATAAAAATATTTGTATTTTTAACAATGATATATGTATATCTCTTGACTAAACTTAACAAAGTATACAAATTGTTCTATAAATAAAACAAATCTATAGAGCCATTCAATATTTAGACAAATATTGATAACAAAGTAAATCATTTTGCTTTATCGCGAGAGTTCTTCTACTCACCGATTAGCATAAATGGCAACAAAGTTCGCCATTTTTTATTTTAACAAATTTGTTAAATTTTTTTAATTTTTTTAATTATTGTTTAGTTTGTTAATTATTGTATTACAATTATGCAATTGTTGTAAGCCTGTGTAAAAAGCGAGTTCTTACGAGTTTCGAACGAACATTAGTCAAGGCAAAAGTTTATAAAAAAAAAATAAATAATAAAAAATAATTAAAAAATTAGATATATTCCATACAAAAATAGTTTGCGATAGTAGTTTAACTTCTGTGCTCAGATCATGTTTTCTATCATAAAATAGTTAACATTTTTTGTTTTGTAAATTGTTCAAAAAAATCTGTTTAAAGTCTACAAATGGAAAAAGTTAATTTTATAAAATTTTTGAGTAGTATAAAAGTTTTCCTTAGTTTCGGAAATAAAAATATTTTTTTTTTTTTTATGCTGGTTGTTAAGTTTTTACTTCCCTGTTGCGCAGTGTTTAAAAATTGTTAAAGTTTATTTTATTTATGTAGTGTATACACGATATGTATGTAAGTAGTTGAAGTTGTTGTTGCAATAATTGCATTCAAATTTGAACAAAGTTTTGTGCAAATGAAATCTTTTGACAAAATGCAACAAAAAGTTTAGTTAAGAATAGTTTTAAGTTTTAATTATTAGATAAAATAGTGTAGAGCAATAGAAAGTCGAGTTGCAAAAATTAGTTTGTAAGTGGTTGAGTTTGAGTTGCGGATACAAATCCATCCGGCTTTAATGCGGCTTCTGCTGTTTCGGATGTTGTTTCGCATGTGGAACGAACAAATGCGACACTTGTTGAAGTTGTTGACATTTTTCTTTAAGTTTTTAGTTTATAAATCTTTTTTTTTTTTTGGTTTTGTTTGTTTTTAACTTGGCTCCGAGTACGTATGAGCAATATTAATAATTAAAGGTGGCGCGTTTCACATTTCGCTCGAGTGTATGATTGATTAATTGATTGAGCGTGTTTAGATGTGTTTTTTTTTAGTTAAGTTTAATTCATTGGACTTATGCGCCTTTGCACAGCCAAAATTTGTCTTTTACACTTTAGCAATTGTATTATTGTTCTTAGATCTTAAAGTTTTTTTTTTTTTTTAATGTGTATACGTGCTACTTTAATTATTGCATATCATTCATATTTTCTTTTCTTAATCTTTAATCAGTTAAATTGTTTCCTTACTCCCACAGAGAGATATCCTGAAAAATGAGGTCATACAAATTTTTTAGTCGTTTATGCAAATAATTTATGCCTGAAAGACACAAAAGAGAAAAAAGAGAAAAAGAAATAAACAAATAAAATACAAGAACAAAAACTAACAGCAGAAAATGAAAGATTTCTTTGACACAACAACAAATATTTTTTATACATCGAAGTTAAGAGTTGTTTAACTACATTAAAAAATGAATATCTTTGTATGTCAACATGAAATTAAACATAAATGAATGAGCACAAAACTAAATATTTAAATAAAAAAGTGTACTATTATAGTCGACATGACCGACTAAATGTTTATGTGTGTGTTAAGAGTGCTTCAATTAGATGTGTGGCACTCTGCTATTTACTAAAAACTATTTAAATAGAATTCATGAACTTCGGACGTTAAATTCAAAGTAAAAAAAAAAAGCAAAAAGATTTTTTCGGTTTTAGGTATTTTCATGTGCATTGAAATGCTTTTAAGCTATGCCATGGCTCATCGATATCAAAAATTGGTAACCGGCAGAAGCAATATCAGGCGCATATAGTGCGTGGAGTATGGCTTCGCATCTATGATTTTTCAAATAAGTTTTATTTGGCATTTTTGTGCTACAAATTCTTTTTTAAAAACCCTTCAATGATTGACTCCAACGTCTTCAATGTTTTCAGTTTCTAAAAATGTGTCCAGACATACAGACACTCAGTTAAGCAGACGGACAGCGGACTATATGTCCTATCGGCTTATCAAAGTCCTGTTAAAAATATTGTGTAAACATTAAAAGAACATTGTGAAATTGATCTAAAGCTTATGATTATAATGGAGCGCAGATAAATATTCGATTTATTATGAACAATATTGAAAAAGTTGGTCGAAAAAAAAGTCCATCGACTTTGCAACTTTGACATTTAAAAAGATATTAGCGTGAAGTTAACAACCCTCTGCCAACAACGCGCTACAAGTGGGAATGAAACAATTATTGATACCGAGAAAAAGGCATTTTATATATTATATTATTATTATTATATTATATTATTACAAATATATATTATATTATGCAAATAGAAAGGCAATTGTCTACTCTTAATTTCCGAAACGATTTTCAAAGAAAAAACTTATAAAGAATGGCTAAAAATCCAAATTGAAAATAGTTCCGCTTTTTCTGCATATATTTATTCTCAAATATCTTTTTAACAGTAAAATGGATAGCCGAAACTTAGAGCTATTTCGGCTATCCATTTTACCCCCATGTTTCATAGGAATAACGTACCGTTAACCTAACAACCCCCTATGAAAAAAATACACTCGTTTTTCGTTGCATACAATTTTTGCACATTTTGAAAAATTTTGTTCAAAGGCTTATGGAGACTTGCATATGCCATGGGTACCATTGGATAGGTCTAAGTTTCAGCTATCGATTTTAACAACATATTTCATAGAAATAACGTACCGTTAACCTAACAACCCCCTATGAAAAAAATACACTCGTTTTTTCGTTCCATACAATTTTTGCACATTTTGAAAAGTTTTGTTTAAAGGCTTATGCAGACTTGCATATGACATGGGTACCATTGGATAGGTCTAAGTATAGGCTATCTATTTCACACCCATGTTTCATAGGAATAACGTACCGTTAAAAAGATATTTGAGAATAAATAAATGCAGGAAAAGCGTTACCATTTTGAATTTGTATTTTTAGCCATTACTTACAATTCATTCTTTGAGAATCGTTTCGGAGAAGACAATTGTCTTTCTATTTGCATTTGCATTTTATATTTTATTTTCTATTTTTATTCATCATTTTGTAATAATATACAGCATATAAAATAGCATTTTTTTCGATTTGGATAACTGTTTCATTCCCACTTGTAACAGGTGGTTGTTACTTCACGCGCGTTAAAAAGATGTGCTTTGAATGATTTGAAAAATGTATTTTGATTTATTGTTTTTAAAATAGGGAACGTGAAATACTATCCAACATGTGTGCTATATGAAATCTTTTTGTCGTTTGATAGCTGATCTAAAATAACTGTAATCAAAAATATCTGTGTGCTTGTGTCATGTATTGAATGTATCTGCAGCTTTTGTGAATCAAACTGATTTTACAAAACATATTTCTAAGACATTAAATTTAACAACCTACCGGTTTTGACATTCAGCTTATCGCCAGATTTCTTTGACGACTTCTTTTCACCACGTTTGCTCGGCTGTGGCTGTGTTTCTTCCTCCTCATCATCATCATCTTCATCGTCGTCCTGGTGCTGCTCGCGTTGCTTTTGTTTCTTGTCAGTGGTGCTTCCGGCCTTCTTGGCGGCATTCTTGCGTTGATTTGCATACGAAACTTTGACTAGTGGTTCATCATCATCATCATCGTCGTCGTCATTGTCATCAGCACGTGCACGTTTCTTCTGCTTCTTGCTGACATCGGGCTTTACTTGCGACGACTGGCTGGATGAGAACTGGAAACTACCGCCCGCACGTTTGCCGGTTGCACTTTCGCTGTGACCGATGCGCTGTGCCGACATTTTAGGAACTTTCGTTGATTTCTCCAATTTTGTTGGACAACATTGGAATGGTTTGTAATCGTTGGGCAAGAAATTGCTGCCGTGCCTAGCCGAACCGCCGTCATGACCCAATCCGACATAGAAACATTCGTCATCTGTGTGCAAACAAACAAAAACATTTTGTCAGATTGTTTAGTTCTTCGGAAATTTGCAACTTTTTTAAAATTGGTTTTCGAACGACTTAAAAATTTTATTGATTATTTTGTTTTTTTTTTAGAAGAATTACTACCAGAATAGTAGAAGAGATATAAAAAAACGATCATCAAATTAAAAAGAAAGAAATTGTCGGCAACACAAAGATAAATGTAGAAAGAAAAATCGTTAGAAATTTCGCGTTTCGAAATAGATATTACCACAAAGAGTAGTTAGTAATATTTTGCTAAAAAATATTTTTGATAACATTCAATTTATTTATTATTTAAAATATTTTTTTGTTTTTTTTTTTTTTATTTTTTGTTTTTTGCTTATTTTGAAAGTTGGCAAAGTTCTAGAAATAAGCGTGCTTCATGAATGCAAAATTTATATAAAAGAAATAAGTTCTTATATAAATTAAATAATTATACGATTTGTAAAACTAATAACTGACAAAATGCTTTTGATGCTGACTGTATAGTTGGGTCTAATTGTTTCATTTTATTTTATTTTACAATTTTCAATAGTTTAAATTACTTGAACTCGATTTCGGTTGTTTTTGTTTCGGTTTTTCTTTTTTTTTTTTAATATATTTATAGATAATTGATAGAAAGGCGTTTGATTAATATTAATTAACAAACACAACAATTACTTAAGTAATAAAAAAATTAATTAATAATGGTAAATCAAACAAATAATTCAGTTATTAACAAAATCTTTTGTTTATAAATATTTTCAGCTTCAACAGCTCGGTTTTTTTTAAATAATAAAATTTGCTAAATATTGTATTAAGAATGGAAAATTATTGTCATATAAATTGAAAAAAAAAAAAAAAAATAACATTGTGTCAGCTATGGTTTCCAAAATATCTCTTCTATTTTAGCATATTCTCGTAAAAACTCCATGAATTTTGATAAAAAATAAATGTAATTAACGCAACGCAAGCATTGATAAGGACGAATAGGATATATTAGGACTCAACACATAACAGTCACTTAAAGTGATGTGGGAACGCATTTATGAATATATGTTGTATAGCATACACATTCAAAAGCATTTCAAATACGATATTGCTTTCGAATATTGCAAAAAAAAAAAAGTTCTTTTTAATAAAAATTTTAGCTACTTTCCAATATTCCGATGTTGTCTACGCATTAGCACAAAAGCTATTGGCAAACATCAATAATAGTTGAATTCGTTTTACCTTCATGAAATGAAGTTTTTGCTTTCCGCTTATTCAAATCTGTTAATAGATATGAGTTTCAGAATGAATAGAGAACATATTATTTGTACACAGAATTCTTCGACAGAAAAAGTAATATTAAGTTCAGTGGGATATTTTTTTTTTTAATAGAGGGAACATTGAATTCGGTTTGGTTAACGCTTATAGAAGAAACAAACTCGTCTTCTTTACCTATCTTCTCTAAAAGCCGTCCGCTACAAAGTTCGGATGCTCGATGAATTTTTTTTGGTATTGTTACGCGACTTCGTTTGTGTTTAAAGTTTTTTTTATCGTCATCATCATCGTCATCATCCTCATCTTTATTGTCGTCATCATCGTCATCATTGTCATCATCATCTTTATTGTCCTCGTCATCATCGTCATCATTTTCTTTGTCATTATCATTATCATCGTCATCATCGTCATCGTCTCCATTCTCTTTTTCGTCATCATCTCCATTTTTATCGTCGTCGTCATCGTTGTTGTCATCGTCATCATTTTTGTCTTCATCTCCATTATCTTCTTCGTCATCATCTCCGTTTTTGTCGTCGTCTTCGTCTTCATCTTCGTTTTCTTCCTCATCGTCTTCATTTTCGTCCTCGTCTTCGTCACCGTTGTCATCATCTTCATCATCTTCATCGTCTTCGTCATCATCTTCGTCGCCATTTTCGTCCTCATCTTCATCGTCTTCATCTTCGTCTTCATCCTCGTCTTCTTCATCGTCTTTACCGCGTTTCAAATGTTTCTTTTTTGGTTCGTCGTCATCGTCATCATCGTCCCCATTTTCTTCATCGTCTTCGTCATCATCTTCGTCTTCATCCTCGTCATCTTCGTCGTCTTTACCGCGTTTCAAATGTTTCTTTTTTGGTTCGTCGTCATCGTCATCATCGTCCCCATTTTCTTCATCGTCTTCGTCATCATCTTCGTCTTCATCCTCGTCATCTTCGTCTTCTTTACCGCGTTTCAAATGTTTCTTTTTTGGTTCGTCGTCATCGTCTTCATCGTCTCCATTTTCTTCATCGTCTTCGTCATCATCTTCGTCTTCATCCTCGTCATCTTCGTCGTCTTTACCGCGTTTCAAATGTTTCTTTTTTGGTTCGTCGTCATCGTCTCCATTTTCTTCATCGTCCTCGTCATCATCTTCGTCTTCATCCTCGTCAACGACTTTACCGCGTTTCAAATGTTTCTTTTTTGGCTCGTCGTCATCGTCTTCATCGTCTTCGTCGTCTCCATTTTCGTCATCGTCTTCATTGTCGTCATCGTCATCGTCGTCGTCCTCTTCATCGTCTTGCCCGCGTTTTAACAGTTTCTTTTTTGGCTCGTCGTCATCGTCGTCATCGTCATCATCGTCACCGTTTTCGTCATTGTCATTATCGTGCTTTCTTAATATTCGTTTTCGTATCGTTTTTTGCAATCGTTTTAGTCTTTCAGTTTTCGCTACATCATTATCTTTGGGATAGCTTAGTTTTTGTATTCTAGAATCATCGCCGTCATCCTCGTCGTCGTTGCCTACAGCAGAGATACGCATTACGCTTTCGACTTATCAAAAAATATATCTTAATAAAATAGTTGATGTAGCGAAATATGAAGTCTGATTGGGTTCCAGAGTTTTTTGACTATACTGAACTGAATGAAAGACTGTGCTGTTATAGTATGCTCATGGAATGTTGTTTCTAGTTTCTGTTGGAGATCAAATGTTTTCTGAATTTTTTTTCTTTTCTTCAACTTGGCAAATGAGCGTGAGTTAGAAAGCATAATAAATTGAAAGAAGAACGCTTACTCTTTTGATTGATTAACCACTGCAGCACCCGGTTTTCGTTTTTGAGATTACCTGTAAGTCAAATATGGTTTAGTTTAGTATCATTGAATTATTGTATACGTCTAATATTTGTAAGAACTCACCATCATACATGATTGGAACACCTGTTTCGTAGTAGACCAGCGCTGGGAATGCAAAGATACCGATCTCGTGAGCTAATTTAACGTCATTCGATTTAACGAACTGTATGTTGTGCTTATCGGTATCATCGTCGATATTCTCCAGCTCTTCAAGTATGGCGGGGCACGACTCGCACTTATCATCATCTGTAAAAGAAGCCATCATTCCTCAAAAACGACTATTACGAGCGCTTGAAATTATAATCCTTACAAAAGAAGACAGCCAAATGTTCGACGTCATTGATCAGCACTTGTAGAGTTTTGCGATCGACGGATTCGATTACATCGTCAGTCGATTCATGCAATTCAATGACCCATTCAAGAATTTCCTCCTCCTTCATAAGATCGCCAGTGTAAATAGTTCTAAACTTATGTCTATAAAATGCAAGAGCCGGCAGACTAGGCAAATCGTATTCCTTTTCAATACCATCGTCAGATGTCTTGACAAAGTCGATATCCTTCTCTTCGCACTCATCATCGATGTTCTCCAGTTCATTAAGAATCTTCTGTGCTTTCTTGTCACCCTCAGCATCTAAAGATTTTAAAAATTATGAATATATTCAATTAAACTACTTGATTATACTCACAGAAAAACACAACCACATGATCGTTTTCGGCTAAGATTTTATCCAACATTTTTACATTGACTTCCTCGATTTTGCCGGGAATCTCCAGAGTAGCATCATCGGTAATCCAAGCCAAAACCTCATCCTCATCATCCAGATCACCAGTGAAAATAAGTGGATCGCGGTTTCTGAAGAACACCAGCTGAGGATATGTCTTGACATGGTATTTCTTCGCTACATTAGTGTCCTCGGTGGTCACAAAGATAATGCCAGTCTCGTCCAATTCATCATCGATGCTCTCAAGTGCATTCAGCGTATGATCGCATTTTTCACCTGGTTCACATGGACCGGTAAAGAACACGACAACATACTCGTGCTCGTTGATCAGATTTACGAGTATCTCATCGGTAACTTCTTCAATGGTTGCGGTCTTCTTTTGTAGCAGCAACCACTCCAAAACCTCATCCTCGTTCATAAGATCACCCTCGTACAGCGCGGGTATCTTATTCTCAAAATAGATTAATGCAGGCAGGTGATCCAGGCCGTACTCCTTCGCTTCGGCAGCATTATCAATGCGCACAATAACAATGCCTTCCTTCTCGAGCTCGTCGTCGATGTTCTCTAGCTCGTTTAGAATGCGCATGTCTTGTTTGTCATCCTTGTCATCTGCACAAAAAAATGATGCTGTGAATACGTATTTTATATAGAAACTGTCAATTGAACTTACAGAAGATAACCGCCAAGTGTTCAGTGTTTTCAACCAGTTTATCCTTCATCTCATCGGTTACTTCGGGAATTTCCGAATAGCGCTTTTGATGTACCAGCCAGCCAAGTAGCTCATCTTCTTTCATCAGATCACCCTCGTAGACATGTGGAATACCACGTTCAAAGAGTACAATCGACGGTATCTCATCAATACCCCATTCTTTAGCCTCCTTATCATCATCGATCTTAACAAAAGCAATATCGTTCTGATCGCACTCATCGTCTATGTTTTCCAATTCTGCGAGGATTTTCTGTGATTTCTTTTGGTCCTTGTCATCTGAGAATGATCAAAATGCAAATTGAAAAGGAAGAACATAATATGCACAAACCTAAAGTAGTATGAAATGTTGAAAATACCACCTATCTAGTATGCTACCGATCTCTCTACCTTCCTATCAGATATTACCTCTTGAATTTAGTGTCAAATTTTAGAGTGAAAGTAGTGCATTAGATTTGCAAGCAAACACATAAGCAAACATTGGTTTGCCACGAGATTAGCTTGTTGTTCATGGCTTAAAGCTTAAAATAAATTTGCATAGACACAAACACCCCAGAGTTACAACATCTAACTGTACAGATCTATAATACAAGCCTTAAATGATTTTCGTGCGTCTTCTCAGCTCAGTGTTTCCGCAGACCCAAGCACCGCGCATAACTTACAGAACAGCACCGCAACATGTGGCATTTTCTCGATAATCAAATCCAACATCTCATCGGTGATGTCTTCAATTTGATCAGAGCTCGTCTGCTCTTCAAGCCACTTTAGCAACTTCTCTTCGTCCTCCAAATTGCCCTCATAAATAGTTGGAATGCCTTTTTCAAAGTAAATCAATTTAGGAACTTTGGTTATGCCATATTCGACGGCCTCTTCTGGATTGTCGATCTTCACGAATGTCACGCCTAGCGCATCGCATTCATCGTCGATGTTCTCGAGTTCTTCGAGCACCTTCTGCGACTTTTTATCGTTGTTGTCATCTGCAAAGCAAAATCGAATTGAGCAGTGACTAAAATTTTTCGAATCGGGTAATTCTATTTAATAATTACAGAAGAGAACAGCAATAACGCGTCCTTCTTTGATCATTGTGTCGAGCATTTCATCGGTTACATCTTCGATTTCATCGTGTTCCAACTGTCCCAACAGCCAGTGCAGTATCTGCTCTTCATCCATGAGATCGCCATCGTAAATGTTTGGAATTTGTTTTTCAAAATACACAATCGCTGGAATCTGATGCATGGGTAATGAAATATATAAACGATAAATATTGATTATCGAAAGCCGAACTTGGTAGTTTTGCTAATTGTGGCGTACCGCCTCGATTCCGTAATCGGCTGCCGCCTTGGCATCGTCAATCTTGACAAACTGTATGCCATGCTTGTCGCAGTCGTCGTCAATCTGTTCTAGCTCCTCCAACACGGTCATCGAATCATCATTGCCATGATCATCTGTCGATAGAAACGCGTTAAGACAAAATTTGACGGTTTTGTTCATTTTATGCATAACATACAGAATAGCACAACCAAATTATCAATATTGCTGATCAGCGTCGATAGAGTCTTGGTAGTAACATCCTCAATAACATCATCCTCATCGCCAGTGGATTTGTTTTGCACCAGCCACTCCAAGACGTCCTCTTCACGCGATAGTTCACCTGTACAGACAGGAAGTAGAGGAAGTAACGATTAGCCATGATTTGATGCAATTCACTCGATATGCGTTTGGGCGATTTCAATTCTCTCTCGTTACCTTCATATATAATCGGAGTCTGATGGCGATAGTAGACCAATGCAGGAAGATTACCCAGGTTGTACTCATCAGCGAGCGCCTCATCGTGTATCTTCACAAAGCCAATGCCAAGCTGATCGGCCTCGTCGTCGATATTCTCCAGCTCTTGTAGCGCCTTGGCGCATTTGCGGCACTGTGGCTTATCTAAAGATCGGTCGATGCAATTTTGATACGATCAGAAAACGAGATACCAAAGAAAGGCAATACATTAGCACAATATTTAATAATCGTATTGTGGTGTTTCTGTTGTTTTTATTTATATTTGTTGTTGGATACATTTGGAATTAAGATGGATTTATTTTCAGTGGCAATGGTGGAAAGTTGATTTGATTTGATTTGATTGGATAGATACATATGTGTTTATGTGTTCTTGCTTGTGTTGGTTGCTTGGACTATTACGGTACGTTGTTGAGTTTTAACTGGATTGTTGCATTTATGTTTGATAGATTAATGTCGAGAACAAACCGATTAGGGGGTTAAATAGATCTACTGACAAAGGCTTACATCAAGACACAGCAAATAGTAATAAAAAACATGCAAACACAACTAAATATACATATAAACAAATGTATGTATGTATGTAGCTACAAAATATTTAAGCAGTTTTATATTTACAATTCTACAATTCTACAATTCAACAAAAAAAAAAAAAAAAAACTGGTTTGCATTTTCGGCAAGATTTTGAATTAGTTAAATTGATAATAATGAGTCCCAGTTGCGTTGAGAACCTTCTTGACTATGAACAGCTCTAATTCCCATTGTTTTTAACGATTTCAATCTTGTTAATTATTTCGGAAAGTGAAAACCGGATGTAAGATGTCAAAATTTGATCCTATGTACATATTTATTTATTCCATATGCAACATATGTTTATCATGAATCGATTTCAATATTTATGTGCCTGTCGCAATGAGCTGCAACATTAGCTAAATCTGTAAACGCCATGAAACAACCTGTTTCTAGGTAAAAAATAAATATTCAACAAACACTCAAAAGTGAAGAGCAAAGTATAGAAATATAAAGCATCATTCGATCGTCTTCAATAGTTCTCTTTCTGTTTTACCTTCAGCTAGCGCCACTTTTATCAGCCACCTACAAAGTCCTAGTAAATCTCTGTCCCAAAGCTCTTTATTAAATGTTTTGCCTCTGCACATGTGCACTTATACGTAATATTTTCAGATATTATTCAATACCCATGTAGTATGTCAGTGCCTAAGGTCTTTCTCGACATCTTTCATTGCATTTGTGCTGTCACAATTTTAATATAGCTTTTAAATTTTCTCAATAGAGAAGCAGAAATACTTTTGCCCAAGTTAACATGTCCTAGTTAACAAGACTTCTATTAGTTGTACCCTGCACACATATGTATTGAGCTTGCGTGTATATGAAACATAGTAAAGGAGGCATTAAAGATCCCATAAATTTCAAAAAATATTTTACATTGTATTGTATTGTCGTGATACCCTATAAAAAGTGGGTGGATGGTTTCCAATTCCATATTTATACATTTTTTGGACTGTAATAATTTTTTCAAATACATAGATTTTTTAAATTCATCTCCTAAAAATGTGCAACAACTAACAGAAGGACATGAATAGATTAAGAATAACGAACTGTTAAAGGCGGTTCATTCTCTAGTTTTTGAGCATTCAAAATATTGAATAGATGGCTCATCCGATCATGGATCTTAAGATCCAATAACTTCTTAATATCCAAAAGCTGATATTTTAAAATATTCAAACATCTCATTTTGGATATAGTTGAGGTGAGCTGAAAATGATTTGATAAATGATTCAAACCAAGGTCGTATCCAGGAAGATCCGTTGCCGTATATAATATACATATTTCGTAGCAGAAATCTAAACATGTGTCTCCGTAGCTCTTCAATTCAATGTTATTTAATGTTCTTGCAATTAATTGCAATCTTCACATTGATAAGCACTTATCAATATATTTCTTAATGTAAATTTAAACTCTAGCCTACTAAGAACTCATATTGGGCATTCTAAAAATTTTTCATGGAAGTATGTATCGTATAATTCGTATTACATATTTTCATTTTCTATTGTACATGTTTAGCTTACACTTAAAGCATTTAAAAATGTTGGGACATCTGCCAACGAATTTCCTTTTTCCCACACTCGATTTTAATGTATTTTATAAAAATTAGTCATATTTGTATGAGCTAAAGTCATATATACATATATATTGTACATTAAGCACAACGAAGAGGTACGCAAGAGTATTCCTTAAAAATTTATTATTTTTGTTAGTTCTAAATTAGCGCAGGAAATGTTAATGACGAACAGATTGTTGTATCTGGTATATGTATGTTTTTTTTTTCGAACGTCATTTCTGCTGCTTGGTTTGTTCATTGATTTATAAGTATCATCCGATGCAAAAATAAAGTATTTGCAAATCAAAAGGTATAATTAGTTTTCAAATATATTTATACCCTACACAAGACTTTTTTTGTTTTCTTCGGGCACAGTTTATGTATACTAATGTCAGACATTTCATAATAAAAATAACATTTTAAGTTTATTTAATCGAAACAGTAGCTCATACATTATATGATAGTTTAATTTGAAAGCTTTGAAAACTCTATGCAAAGAACACCCCTGAACATTTTCAAATTCGTCAATCTAGTCAAAATTTATTGGCATTTCCATAGAATTTCTATCTAATGTGATTTTCACTCCATATAACCATTGAGTGTAAATTTTTCTGAAATTGGCGAAACATATATTTAATTCTATCATGTTCGTTCGAAATACATATGCATGGTGAGAAATTTTTCAAATTCGTACAAATACATGTTTCATATTTTTTGATGTAGAGACAAACCAAGTTAGAGGGCGATTGGA
This sequence comes from Leucophenga maculata, assembly GCA_035044805.1. Classification (NCBI taxonomy): domain Eukaryota; kingdom Metazoa; phylum Arthropoda; class Insecta; order Diptera; family Drosophilidae; genus Leucophenga; species Leucophenga maculata. The sequence goes on from JAWNNP010001183.1 coordinate 917,276, forward strand.
TGTAAAAAAAAAATGAACTTATATAATCTTTGATCTTTTGGAGCAAAATTTTGCCGAAAATGCCAACGGAAGACGAGCAGTTGAAAAAATGTTCCCCAACCCATACGCCCCATTACAGGTAAAATTTTCACAAACTTCAGTTTTTGTGCATTTTCAGCATACAAGAATGAATGATAAGTGAATCAGTCAGTTAATTTTTAAATTTTTTACTTTTTCCTTTGTTCTTAATTAGACTACTAAGTGCTTATTTAGTCTGGTTGGATCTTTAGTCAATTATATTGAAATATGCCACATCGAGTCGCTATATAATAGAACCACCAAGCTAAAGTATAGATTTAATAAGTAGCATAAATCAGTTTAAAAAGTATCTCTAAAATGAAGAAAAAAAACAGACTACAGCGTTTATTCTCATTTTATACTATTTTTATTTCGGGATTCTGATTCCCTGGTCTTGCAACGATAAATCAAATAATAGCAGCTCATAAAGTTTGACGTATTGAGTTGCGTAGTTTTGAAGCAAAAAGTGATATTTTTAGTTAAGATCATAAAAATTGTTTTTATAAAAATTGATGATGCACTTTTACGGAGCAGTGTATATTGATGGTACATTCATTGATGGTCATTCTTAGTCATTAGCTTGTGAAGCATCAAAAAAGTATTGTATGAATAATTGGTCTTTTCAGAATTCAATACAATTTCTATGAATTTCGCTCTCAAATTACTATGATAAAGTGTATCAGAAATTGGTTTAAAGGCATACAAAAGTTTATTTATTAGAGAAATGGAGAATATTTTGAAAAATACCATAAAACAATTGTTGATGATAATCCTGCGGCCTCTTCTCGGCCTATATACCCATATAATGGACCAAAAATTGACCTAGGAAAATATGTTATACCGCTCTCACATATAGTGTGAAATGTAAGACTCTCTCCACAAGCTTGATAGTTTGTTCGCAGATTTATTGTGGCTACTAGCAAGTACTGCTCACATTTAAAATCATTTTGAATATTTATTGCAAATTTTATTAAATATTCTGTTTTTTTAATTATTGTACAGCAATTGTTTTGATTTCAAATTGAGTTTTAATAATAAAAGTTAATATTGTATAAACTGTACGTTAATAGCGATTTAAAAAGTTAAGCTCTAGAAAACTCTACATTCTGCCACATTTGTTAAGCAATGCCGAGTTTCACTTTGCTTTCGTTTTTTATTTATTTTTGATTTAGTTGGCTTCATATTTGATACAGTTTATCGGAGTTACAACGGGAGTAATCAAAAAATCACCGATTTTTTATGAACCCTGTCTTATGAACGCTGTCTAAAAATAGGTTTATATGTAAAAATATTCAAGAAAGGAAAAATAGTGTTTGAAATATTATAAAATTCTAAACGAAACCTTTTACTGGGACTGACAAGTTTCAATAGAAATATATTTAAATATATATACGAACTGTATACTATGTATGTATGTGTGTATATTCATAGATGTTGTTGGTACAGATGCATTTGCATTTGTGCCGCGTCGCCATGTCGGGCCTAAAAATAGGCAGACTCTTCTGCAGTCTTCCTCTACTGCCTGTAAATGCGCAAATATACATGAACATATGTATGTGTGTGTTTAGGGTGCGTTGATGTATAGTTGTATACAAATGCAATTAAAAGTGCTGTCTACTGCATGTCCGTCCATCAGTCTTAACGTCCGCACATTTAGTTTCCTGAGTTCCGAACCACTCGTCCGACCCTAGAAATGTTGATCCATTCGCATGTTCAAGCACAAAAATTAATGTTCGACTGTCAATTCGTTTCCTTTGCGTCGCACTCCCTTTTTCTTCAGACCATTGACTCAATGCATAACAACTTAAAAACAATAGATTCTCACACGATTATTTCACCTACTTGTACAATAAAAGACCCCGTGCAGGCCTCGCACATGTATGTACATATCGCTACACACTCACACACACATACACACTACACAGTTAGTTGTTTAATTTGTAGGATTTTTTTGGCGGTGCCAACTGCTCGTGCTGCTATTTTTAAAACAAATTGTAGGTGGCTCTGATGTGTCGAAAAATAATCATCTTCAAACACAACAACAAATGCGATTTATAGAGAAATAAAAAAAAAAAAAATACGGAAAACGCAAACCAATGATTCTACAAGATACTTTGATGCGCTGCAGATGTGCTACAAGCAGGTGTACTAATTTTAAAAAATTCATTAAAACTGATCTTGAAAAAATTTTGGAAGACTCTATTTTGAGTAATATAAAAATTGGAACCATTGGTCTGTATGGAACTTCTTTGGTTGTTAACGTTATATGATGCACTATTTTAAAAATATTTAAAGTTAGTTTTCAAGGAAAAGGAGAACCATTGAGCTTCATTGCTAAACTCTGCCAACATAAATGTCACTGAAAAACCGGATAGCAATACTTGTTAGCAGAAGTAAAAATGTAATAGCTTTGGTGACAATGATGTCTCGGGTCAGTCAAATACTTCTCGCCTGAACTGTGGCAAGCAATTATTCTTACATTCAAGCTATACAGCGGAAAAAAAGGCAGAAATTGTCTTTTATAACGGATAATATTTTTGCATAGAACCCTTAAACAACTTACGAATTATGGCTAAGCGTTTCTAATCCTTTAGCTTCAGTAAGAAAAAAAAAACTGTTTTTCCATGATTAAAAAATATGTACATATTTCTATTAACAGACAAACAAATTTTCTTGTGTAGTAGAAAAGTACAATACCTATCGATATATCTATATATATATATATGTATATTGTGTATACAATGTCTCCTATATAGCTAGCAAACAATGAATTTATTTATGCAAATAATTTTTATATTTTTTCAGTCTTATAAAAGTATCTTATAGATACTTTTCCTACATATATATATACGGTGTACGTGCGAAAGAGATAGAGAGACTGCGTTGGAAAGTGAAAGATATATCGAACGCGATTTTGTTGCTGGTCACCACTTGTCTCTGGTACCGCGCTGGGGACAAACATACTTGTACATAATCTGGCGCATCGCCCAGACATTTATTTGTTGTTCTTGTTTTCTGCTTTAATTTTTGTGTAGAATAGTTTTTGATGTTTTTTTTTTTCGCTAGTCTCTATAGTCTACTCTGTAGTTAAAATTACTATTTCTAATTTTATAGTTTGGCCATAATATAGGGCACCGCTACAGCGCCTGAACTTGCCTAGCCGTAAGCAATTTATTTCGATTGTATTTGAATGCAATAGAAAAAACCGAAAGAATATTTCGAACTGGACATGACGTAGTTGTGCGATATATTAAAAATATCCTAATACATAGTTGCTACAAGTACTGTAGTTAGATTTTTTTTCATTTTTTTTTTTTTTTTGCTGCTTATGTACAGCCAATTATGTTTTAGTAGTCTAACCGAAAAAGAAGCATTAACACGTTTACATAAAAAAGTTACAAGTTTAGACAATCAGTAGTAGTTCAAGACGGATAGGTGCGCGAAAATGAGAAAGAAAACGGTGGGGTAAGGCTCATGTAGTATTGCAAAGGGGGTGGGTCAAATGGCAGGAGCAGGGGTAGGCGTTTGTGAAGAATCCATTTTATAGTATTCTTATCTTTTGACTTACCCATAACCCTTGGCGGGCAGGTTTCATGATCGGGACCTGTAGTCGATTGACAAAAATTTTTATATGTAGATAGATTTTTCTTTGCTTAAGTTCAAAAACTCCAACGTTCTCTTCTTCTGATTTAATTTCGCTTTGAACGTAACCTTTTACATTTGTCATGTTTTAGTTTTTAATATATTTTGCTTTGCACAGCTTTTGTTAGTCACAAATAGATATAAAGAGCATAGTAATAGATACAGATAGATACTTGAACATACATACTTAAATAAATATACAAAGAAATATATAAAAAAAAAAAAAAATAGAAATCCATATTAAAATACCTACTTCGAGAGAGTTTTATAATTAGTCACAAATTTTGCTACTTTCAATAGACAAGAGAAAATACGCTAAAAACTGCAACTGCTTTGATTTATGTTTTAGTTTTTAAATTCAAATTGTTCTACTTGAGCATAAAAAACTTGAAAATTATATTTAAAGTTTAACGAAGTGAAGAAACTAAATAAAATAGCACATAAAAAAAAATTATACTCACAGAATAGCACAGCAACAAAGTCGGTGTCTTCGATAATTTTTTGCAAAATCTTTGAATTGACCTCTTCAATGCGGTCGGGCAGATCCATGGCCTCGAGTGAGGTTAGAAAATCGAGCACGCCCTCCTCGTCCATGAGATCGCCATCATAGATAATCGGTTCTTTTTCCCTGTACATATGCATCGGCAGTTAAAGACATATATTATGTGTTGCTATAAAGATTCAACTAGTGATGCGATTCGTATAAAAATTATAAGAAATTTCTTTGACTGTGCTATAACTCCGAAGTTCTCGTATAGTGACTTCAGAGTTCCACTCGAATAAGAAAAAAAAAAAAAGCCTAATCGAATCGCATAACTAGTACACAATTTTAATTACCTGAAGTACGTGAGAGCAGGGAAATTCTTTATGCCATATTGTTTAGCTAGTCGTTTGTCGTTGATTTTCACGAAGTCCACACCGAATGAATCGGTGTCATCGTCAATTTTTTCGAGTTCTGCCAAAACTTTATCACAGGTTACACAGCTTCGCGCATCTGTAAAAAGAATTGTAGTTTGTTAAATATTAAATAAGTTTTTTAAATAAGAATGAACACTCATTTCGCTGTGTAATTGTGTAAACAAAATTGATCTACTTCGAGATATCCTATAAGCCTTTAACCATAGATTTGCATATGGCAATACATATATCAAAAGGGTTCATATTTTAAAACAAACTTGTAAAATTCCTGCGAAGTCCTAGTCGAATGCAAAAAGCGCGAAGTCTCTATTTATTGCCGTTTCCGAGATCCTTTTGTTCATACGTACGGACAGATGGACATGGCTATATCGACTTCTTTATCACTCCTGACCATAATGGGGGTAACTTTATTTCTACCTGTTATATACATTTGCCCAAAACCAATAGGCCCGCTTTGAATAGATTGTGTGTTTGCTGACACTGGAAAAAAAGGAACCAATGCCACTACTATCGGTCAACTACTTACATTGCTACAGCTAGCCTCAATATAATATATACTGTAAAGTCTTGCTAATACGGATACGGTAGCTTTTGTTTGGCGAATGCACTATTGATTAGCCTTCATTGCACGCTGGCTAAGCGTTTTAAGAATGGTCTAGCTCTCCAATTCAACTTTATTTTTATCTTTTAATGGCGTCTTAATGTTTAACTTTTGGCCCATCGCTGTGAACTCCTTCAATAAAGGAATTATCGTCATTGTCAAGAGGTAAATTTTCTTTAGCTCCTACAACCATTTGATAACGAGATGTTGTTCAACTGCAAGGTCCATGTAGTTTTTAAATGCTTTGGAATTTTTGTATCTCATTTTCGTTTGACAAAGCAAAAAATGTTAGAATCTCTTTCGAAGTTTTTCTCTGTGGTGCTACTCTTTCTGTAACAGATAAGAAACGATTGATCAGAAAGTAATTTCCAGAGTAATAAAAATTCATCCGCATTATATATTTGGGTTGGCAATCTTTTCAGCTCATCTCTCATCTTCACTTTTTCGGAGAATTTTCGTAGAAACGATTGGGCTGCAGATGAGTCATGAAATAGCTTCTCTGAACAGAAGAACAGAATTGAGCGTTTGGCCATTGGGCAGCAGCTTATGATTCCCTGCCAATCTCACCAAACACACAGCAAAACCTTCCTGACTGTCAATCCAGGCTTGGCAACCGTTTCGCCACTCTTCACACACGACCGTTTGCGCTTTACGTTGTCGTAAGTGACCCACTTTTCATCGCTAGTCACCATTCGCTTCAGAACCGCAATGCTGTCAAAAGAGTGAGTACTAAACACTCACACCTTTCAAACGCCGTAAAGTATGCCCCCATACGACAAAAAAATCTCGAAATACGAAAAGACTTTTGTTCCAACCCTATAAACTGATATGGACTGCAGTAAAAAAGTTTTTCATACAAAAGTGGTCAGGTGGATTGTTTGGGAACTTTTCCAAAAGATACTCTATTGGATACTCTACTGGATTTTATAACAATTGATCCCCAATAAATGCGTAACAACTACCAGACTGATAGACAGTTGGACAGCCTGACATGGTTAGATCGACTCGTTTCGACAAGCTTATGAAGGGTATATAATGGAGACTAAATCCTAGAGAAACCCTGTGAGTTTAACAAATACAGACATCACCAATTGGAAGATTATTATGCCGCTTTCAACTTTGCGTTACACTGGAACAGTATATTAAGTAAATGAAGTATATCCTAAGCCAATGACTATACATACAGAGAACATCGGGCTCAATCATCCGGAAGTTTACTGGTGATGCTGCTGTTTGTTAATTTGTAAACAGAATCTACCAGCAACAACATTGTCAGCCAAGAGATCGAGCGAAGAAACACATTTGACAAAACTAAAAATCTATGAGAAGCTGAAAGACCCATTCTTTTTGTTTAACCTAAAACCATAGACTCTGATAGAATCGATTGAAATGGTTTTGCGAGTTTTCGAGAGAGACTAGTAAGAATTGTGGACTTTTTTGACTTATGTATCTATTCAATGAGGTTACCACGGTACAGCGCATAAAATTCTAGCAGCTGCACTGGGCTGATCATCTTATTCAGATTGACGACAGAGCTTTAGCTATTTGGGTACCCAAACTTAATTGGTTAAAGAAGTAATAGAAAACGTCAGCGTGTACAAGATGACAACAGTTGGTGCGCCTTTCTTGGTCTGCGGTCAAGAATTAAAATTCCATTTAAGTACCCACTTTTATCAACTTTTTTTTTTTACTCCATTTGACTTCGACTTTTACCTATTGCATGTACTAAGAACTTACAGCTTACGGTTTTCTGAAAGTTTTTGCCAGACAATTTGTTATTAGATAAAATGGACAAAGAATGTATATAATTTCTAATATACTCTTCCATTTTATATCCTGAACACATATATGCTGATTTTTAATTTTTCTCCAAAATATAATATTTCGTAGATGCCGAAGTCTGCCTCAATAGCACATTGTATCACATGAGTATCTTCCTTCTTCAGTTCACGCATAGCATCGAATTTTTCACGTTGTGCCAGGACGAACTTTACCTGAAGATAATATTGCAACCAAGAGACACATAAAGAGTTATATTCTGTGAGTTTAGTTTCTCTAAATTTGCTTCGCTATTTTATAACCCATTTACACTACACTCGCATTAAGCATATTTCCGCATATTTGTATTAATTTCTTTAAGTTCTGTAACTAATCATACAACCCTCATATCTCAAAACTATTTTCGAAAACTTTTACCAAATTGCGGCAATTCAGCGCATATCTAAATAGAGAATTAATACAACAACATGAATTGACGGCAAGCAACTGTCGCGTGTGACGCTACATGCCGCTGTGATTATTCATCCGTTCCGTTCAGTTTGATCGCAGCCAGGATGCAAAATGCAGCAGCAACTGAAGACGCAGAAGCAGTGGCGGCGTCAAAGCCCCAACCTACCTACCCCCTATATCTGTGCAACATTGTAAATGGCATCAAGTGCCGCCCAACGTCAACATTGTCAAATGGTGAAATGAATGAAAAGCGCAGCACGATTCAAAAGATGCAGCGAAATAGTCGTAAAAAAAAAAAGAATATATTTATTGTATTAATGATCACAAAACTGCCAAGAAATCTACTGAATTAATTCATAAAAATTTATGCAGAACTATTAGAAAAATGATTGTATCACTTTGGCCTGCTTTCGCTAGCAGCGGGACTGCTGCGAAGAAATGCTATTTCGTTTCAATCGTAAGTATCTGCAATATTTGTGCAGTGGTAGTTGGCGCGCCTCTAAAAATACACAGATATATAATATAATGTATATTCTGTACAATGGCCGTGCGAGTATATAAGCAGTAAACTTGGCCCATTTTTGGTGAGTGCGCAGAATGAAGATCTCTTTTTTTTTTCTTCTTAAGATTCTTTTCTTTCTGCTTCAACTCGAACGGAAATGATTTTATTGCGCTTGCGACTTGAAATTTTGTACGAAAGCCAAATGTTTGATTACAAACATTTGAATTAATTTCCTTCGATTGAATTGAGCATATTTAGAAAGTGAAATTGCGTTTAATATTGACGGTAGCGAATGCGACGGCAGCTGTCGGTCTGCGCTTGTTATTTATGGCTGCTAATGGTGAAAAATTACATGGAACAGATGCAAGCAGCCAATATTACGTATACGCATGCAAGATATTTCAGGTCGATCTGAAATGTTTGTAGGAAAAGAAACTCCTCAGTCCACGGATGGCGTTTGCCCGTCATATATTCAGAGCTATTTTAAAATTATTTAATTAATTAGTAAAGTGCAATTCTTTGAATTTAAAGCCATATTATTTTTGACGTTTTGTAGTTCAAAATCACTTAAAAAAGTGGCTACGATCGGCCGAAAAGAATACTGCCCATACAACCTTTGATCAGCATTTTAGTGCTTTGAGACCGGAATTTCTCCGAACCACGCCTAAAAGAGCATTTTCAATATAAAAGTATGCTACTTCCAAGTAATCAGTTCTTCAATGTTTGTGGTTTCAGCTGTGCATTGAGGATGAATGAATGAATGAATCAGTCAGGTCAAGTATTCTTTTATTTATAGAAAGATATATTAATGTATGCAGTAAGTATTTAAAGTACGCACACAGCTCTTCCATAAAGGCTTAGTGCTTAAAACATTACTTTCTCTCATTATTTTGAGGGTTGTTACATATATTTCTAGCCTGAGCAACAAGACATGTAGCCAGATGAAATCTGACGTCTACATCGTAGTCTGAAATATTTAAGGCCTAACTTACTGTAAACACTTTGACGTACGAGCGCAATTTGGTTTCTTTACAGGCACCTGAAAAATTCATCTCGTCCAAAAAATGGAATTAAACCGTTAACATTTTTGTGCGATGATTTATGACGATTTTTGACGTGGATTATCAAGACAAGAGTGCACCAAACAAATTAAATCAATTTTTGAAGATGATGGTACAGCGAATTCAATCGTGGCCGCAGTTCGCTCACCGACGAATTTCGTGAAGATCATCTAAAATCGGTCATTGTGCCAGAAAACATCGATGTGTATGTGAACTGATAAAGCAGGATCGTCATGTGACATACCGTAAGATTGAGGCATCCCTGGACATTAGTATGACTAGCATACATCCAATATTACATGAACATTTGGTCGTCAGAAAGATTTGTTCACGTTGGATACCGCATATTTTGACAATGCTGAAGAAATTTATGCTAGGTGCGTGAAAAGCCGTCTACTCAATCGCGACTGGTGATGAAACGTGGATATATGCGTTATGAGTCCGAAATAAAACCACACTCGACCGTCTGGGTCGTTCAAGACAAGCAAAATCCAACAAAAGTTATTCGATCGCGTAACACATCGTAGCAAATGATCACATGTTTCTTCTCGAAATCCGGACCGCTAGTGGAAAGAAGGAAGGTCAGTTCTGAATGGTATACAACCATTTGTTTGGCTAAAGTGTTCGATGAACTTAGAAAAACCAACCGACGAAGAGGAATCATACTTCAACACGATAATGCAAGCTCTCACACTTCGGCCGTAACAAATAAGTTTTTGGAAGCTCAAAACATCGAATTGATGGTTCATCCGGCGTACAGCCGTGACTTGGCACTAAATGACTTCTTCCTGTTTCCTCACATCAAAAATAAACTGCGCGGACAGCGGTTTTCAACTCCCAAAGAAGCGGTATCTCTTTTGGAGTGGCAAAACTGCTTCACAAAGTGGTTCGTGCGAATGAAAAATGGTGAATATTTTGAAAAACAATAAAGCGATTTTTTCTCATAAATTACCGATTTTTTATGGTTAAGCTAGAAATATATGTAGCAACTCTCGTAGAAGTTTCTTCAACCAAGGTTGTTCAGTTTGTCGGCAATTTCAGTGGAAATTTGATTAGAAGCATGTCATGTGTCTAGCTGTGGCTTTACTATAGAAACTATATTACATATATTTTGACCATCTAACAAAAACATATATATATGTTTTTGTGGGGTATAAAATGAAATTGCTTTCATTTAATAGTTTTAATTACACAGTGCTACAAAATGTGACTTTTTAAGCCCTGTACCGAAGGTGCAAGAGCCTATTGGTTTTGTGCAAATGTATGTAACAGGTAGAAATAATGGTCGGAGACCCCCCAAAGTTAACCCCATTATGTTCAATAGTGATAGAAGAGTCGATGTAGCCATGTTCGCCTGTCCGTCCGTATAAACAAAAGGATCTCGGAAGCGGTAATAGATAGAGACTTCGTGCCTTTTGCATTCGACTAGGACTTCTCCGGAATTTTACAAGTTTATTTGACCACCGTCAGCCGTAATTTTGATCTTACTTTTTTCGATATGTTCCGTAGAGCGTTGATCACAAATATATATTTGGGAATCTCTGTGGCGTTTGCAAAAATAACTGATCTATTCTCTATTTTATTTGATTCAATTTCAAACTTTTTCTAAGTATGGCTCATTTTGTTCGATATGATCGACGTAATTTGCTGGCATTGATTGCCTTCCAACAGAATTACGAATTAAATTAGTTTTTTTTCTCATATAGGTATTTGCAGCGCCAGTAGTTCTCTGAAAATTGTCTAAAATATCAGCTGTAGCTTTCGGATCCAATGTATCTAAAATAGTTTAATTTTTCTGGTCACTCTTCAATTTTTGTATTTAATTGTAAATAGTTGATTTTGCTGTTTTTCAGGTAATTTTTGTACAATATTCAAAATATTTTCACGGGCCTGATATGATGATGGCTTACTAAATCAAGAAATTCAAATACCCTTATCTAAAAACCTATTTATTAGTGGATTAGCTCTACTGGAGATACCACTTAAAAAAAAGCGCCGAGGTGTCTGTCCCTATGATGGTGTGGAAATGATATCAACTCTATTAATTAAACTTGGAGTTAAATATTTTTTCACCTTGAACAAAAATAATGAATTTTTTCGGGAAGTTACCCACACAATATTATATAGCATAAGAAAGCTTGAACAATTTTCTATCAATCGAATTTCACAGAATCAAATTATTTTAAGTCGTTCAAGCTATGGACTTTTTAGTAAGACTCAAATTTGAAAACTCGAAGATGCTGGATCTTGAAATTGAAATGTTTATATTTCTGAAACAGAATCAGCTAGGACTTTATGGGACACGGTTTCACAAAAAGATAGCATAGTCACTTTTTGTCGTCATTTATGTCAAACTGAACTTTGCTTCTGGCCGGATGTGATGTGCTTACAGTTAAATGGTCCAACTATACTCTTTACGAACTAAGAGTGTATTTGACGAAAAAAAATTAAGAAAATAAATCTGAAAAAATCTCAAAAAGTTAAGGTCTTATTTATACCAACACACACTGAAGATAAGAAGAAAGACGGACGTAAATGGTTAAATCAAAACCAAAAGACAAAAGGAAAACAAATTAATTTGAGTCGGTGGCTGGCGTATAAGTAGGACATATTGTATTCAAAAAATTTAATGAAGAACTCAATATAAAAGAACTCATTGCCATGTTTATTTGTTATGTTGGACGGATAAGACAAAAATAATTATCCTCCATATTATTAAATTGCCTTTTCATGCTTCTTACGCTCGCAACATGACTCCCTGTAGCATCTGACTTTTCCGAAGCATCAAATATGTAGATTTACAAGGTCTCACATATCTCACTAGATATTTTTCTAATAAACCTCGTTTATATGATATGTTGCTTGCGTAAATTTTCATTTTGAAATTTCCAACATTTATTTTTTTGCTTCTATATTTTTCATTGTCAAAGTTTATTTTTGGAAATTTTAAACAAGCACATTAGCTGTCATATTATGACTTGAGTTCGTTCATATCGCAGCAAATTTAAATACATATTCTATCTACATACATATATGCATAGAGTATATTTAAGATAAAAAGTTATATCTTTTTTCCCAAAACAGCCAGTCAATTATATTTCGTAAAATGTTTATTGTTGATTTCATTAAAAAAATTGTTTTTGCTTGAAATTCAATGTTTTATCTATCAGTTGCACTTGAAATATCCAAAATACATTTATACGAAGGCGAATTTCATGTCTATATATAATAAAATCACATTTTCAAGAAAATAGCATTGAATTTACTTGAAATTAATTTAATATAATTTTTTTTTTTAGAATATTTTACTTCTGACGTTAATTGCATAAATTTATTCACTGATTGTAAATAATGCTCAGATAATTTTTTTTTCTTTTATACACAATAGTTGTATAACTGTTAACACACACAAAAATAACAAATTGATTTTAATTATTCAACTAAATCTTAGAATTTGGTGTATAACTATAAACATAGGAAAAGATCTTTAAATTGCTAAAACATATATTTTTATATAGGTATACAGGGTGTGACCGAAAGGCATAATTTGGTTTGTTGCGGGTAAGCAACGGAGATCAGTGGACTCGAAAAAAAAACACTTCACGACTGTTATCGTATCGATGTAGACCGATATATACATTACATAGATATCGATATTAGACCAACTCTATATAAAAATGTATTATGTAGTTGTAAGCGTCATTTACTTGAATAAAGAAGCCATATAATGATATTATATTGACGACACAATTAGCGAGTCCAATTCTAGGGAGAACCTGCTTTAGTGTAGTCTATTAGTTGAAAAAAGGAATAGTTTCATGATAACCCCTTTTCAGGCAACTTTAAACATGTCAACATTCCTCACAACAGACTCATGTGCATGCAAAGGGTTGGGTTTACCGTTCTGTGCGTTCTTAAGTTATTGGCAAAACACAACATGGTCACATTACTATGGTTATTCTATAATTCCGACATAGCTTCAACGCCATCTTAACAAGTTGCAGCTGTTCAAGCGAGCGTTATAACGAGATTTCTATCGAGCTCTTCGATGGCGCGTATCGAGCATGGAAGTGTCAATGGAAAAAAGTTGAAAATGGTTAAGGAAATTACTTTGAAGATTATTAATATGTCAATAAATCTTGATAAAAAATATATGTTTCTCGACTTTAGGAATGCACCCTGTACGCTTGTTTATGTATGTGTAATATAGCATTATAAAAATAAACTTTATATATGCTAATCTGGATGTATTAGAAATTTATTTTATTAACTAGCTGCCAGCCGCCACCTCGTCCGTGCTAATTTACTTTAAAATATTTTGTTTTGCGTGGAAAACTTATTTTTTTTTTTCTTAAGCGGAAATAAGAAGAACTTTAAAACTGTGTTCGTGTAATCTAGGCTTATAACAGCGAATACTCTAAGCAAGTCTTGGACTGTAAGTGAATGTTAAAACTAAATAGTGACCACAACGCGATCACTCTAATTTGGTTACCCGGACAGTCACGAAAACAGTATCAAACTGTATTCTCAACTGGTAGATACTCTTTTCTGTCGTGGTTGAATCTTCAGTTCATCATTAAGCATTGAATACTGCAAAAGTCGTCAGGGTGATCTCAGCCCAATCTTCTACCAACATCGACAAAACAACATTCATTAAATATCAGTTAAATACCATATTATTAAGACTTCGTAATACTTCTAATACTACCAATACTTCCTAATACTTTTTAACAACCAGACTAAGTGACAAAGATTTTAATTTTTCTGTATTTTTCGCAAAGGGAACGAGAACTTTGTGAAGCATTGCTTTCACTTCGAACTGAATCCAGATATTTTATACAGAATAGAAGCGTAATCTTATATTCTCGTGCAACGTAAGATATTTCGGTTAGTTTTTATTGTCTCGAACGCTTTATATTAGAAAATATATATTTTATATTTGTACCATGAAAATTCCCATCTACACATGTATATACAAATACACACAAACCCTCAGTAAAAGAGAGCAAAAAAAATCGAATACAGCAAAAAAAAAAAAAAACGATTTTTCAAAGTTGTCTAATACATATTGTACAATAACCAAAAAGCACAAAAAGAATTGAGAAAACAAAGAAAGAAAAAAATCTAAAAAAGCGAACAAAAAAAAAAAGAGGAAAATCTCAGACATTTCGTACAACGAATTTTTCACATATTTTCGCTTGAATGTGAATTTTTAGAATGTTCCTCAGCGAAAATTTATATAATATTTTTATCTGTTCTTTTCGGCTGGTGTTACTACATATTTCGAATCACGACAAATTTGATTTGAACATTTTGTTAAGCACTGAGAGCGCTCGATTGAGTCGATTAATGTTCGTTTTTTGTCAGCACAGGCTGCGAAGGATGCATACTTACACCAGAAAACAGCAACATAATCCTTGTCGGCCAAAAGTTTTTCCAGCTGTTTAGCATTGACCTCCTCGATAACGGCCTCTGGTTCGATGGGCGCAGCGGGCGCGCTCTGTGATCCTTTGTTTTTGTTGTTAGCGCAGTTCACATATCCGGGAAAACTAATTAGTGCCACCAGCAATGTACACACAAGCAACGTTACAGTTTTTAAACGCGTGGAATTTGTCATTTTCACAAGGGGTATTCGATCTGTTTTCCGATCGATTAACTCAATTCACCTCGTCGACTCGTGTACACGGGAAAATCTCAAACATGCGTGCGACAAGTGGTTCTTCTTTATTTTACTTATTTTTTTTACTTTAGATTTTAGATTTTCAATAGATATCGAAATGAGATAATTAAATTCCGTTACGAAAGTTACCGTTAAGTAACTGCTCTTCTGCTGCCGTTCCGTTCGTTTTCGTCGTTCTTTAAATTTGAATTACCGTTTCGATTTATATACCTCTATATTTTCGGATATTAATTGTGGCACTATTTTTTGTTGCAAATATCGTTTCTTTCTCTCTTTTATGATATTTCTTCTTATTTTTTATGTATAACAAAATATGTATGTAGTATATTTTTGGTACAAAATACTTTCGTATATATGTACATATGTATGTGGGAAAATAGAAGAATTTTCTTAAGAGCGTTTTTTTATATGTTTTCCGCGGACTGTACTCTTTTAGCTTTCCGATTTTTGTTCCACTCCGTGCAGAGGTCCGCTCGCAACTGAATGCGCTTTCTTTGAAAAACCGCTTTCCACGGACGAATTGAAGAAGCTTTGCAGGTTTTTCGAGCGTTAAGGGTGCTTTTTGGGACAACTTTCTGAGAAACTTGCCGATCAAAAGTGCGCACGATCGCTTTGTAATGGGACATTATATCATATGTGAAAAGTATGGTGGAAAACTTACGGAAAAACAGTTCGACCGCTCGTTTTATTGCATTTCATGTTCCGTACATTTGCTCTCCTTATGCATTTTGTTTTTATCACTTCTTCACAATGCAGCCAATATATAGCGAAATGTTATTTAGAAAGAAATACGGTGTAAAAACAAAATTGACGAGAAAAAACAAAGAAAAGCGCAAATGGTGTAGCTAAAAGGTACAATAATATGCGCTGCACAGTGTCCTAAAGTCTACTTATAATCGCAATTGAACCGAATCACCACCAAAAAATTTCTCAATGACTATAACAGGTAATTGTACAAAAACCCGACTGCAACAAATCCAATAGCAAATTAATAAACTACTGGTGTAAGCAAGAACTAAATGAGAATTATAACACTATGACACGGCAATGAATAAAGGTGCAGCGCATAAATAGAGATTAAAAATCATTATTCGACATAAAAATGATTAGATAAACCTGAAGATGATTTTCAAATATATATAAAACGATATCCAACTTCCTCAGTTCAACACATTACCCTTCTATGCGTGAAAAAAAAAGATCCTTTCAACTGGCGGTAAAAACGAACAGAGAGTAAGTCGGTACAAATAGCGGTGGATTCAGATAAATTATTAACCGATTAACGAATACAAATAAAAAAAAAATAAAGTATAAACTTAATAAAACAAAAAGGAGAAACCCATTGACTTCATTTGAACTGAAGCTCCAATTCCATTTATACGACATTTTAAATCGTACAGCCGGTACAACATATTTATTTATTTATTTTTAGGCCCTGTACCGAAGGTACAAGAGCCTATTGGTTTTGTGCAAATGTATGTAACAGGAAGAACTAATTTTACCCCTCCCCCCTTCCCCATAAAATCACCCCTTAGGGTAACAATTTCTTCGGCACAAAAAACACCAGTATAAAGTTAACGTCCTTCTAAGACAAAATCAAAAAAGTTCATCAAAATCGGATAATAAATCACGATTTTATAAGCAATTGAATTTGAACGACCCCCCTTTTCTTTTCATTAATATTCACGCAGTGTGAAGTGGTCATGTGTTTGGTCATATGCTCGAGAACATTTAATGTGTTTGTTAGGCGACCTGAACTGGTACAGGGCCTCTTACAGTCGGATACGCCCGACTGAAATTTCCTTACTTGTTTTTTTTTTAGCACAGGCAAACTTTTAGCGGACCCTAAATTCGTTTGAGTGTTACTTTTTTTGGAACGTAGTGAATTGGATTTTATGAAACGAAGAAATTAAGAGAACGAGATAAAAGAGTGAGTGCATAACATACAAAAACAATATAATTCGAATTGTGCTCTATGCTCATTTCAATGCTTGGCTTTTGTTCGGGGTCTTTCATCGGTATTCTTGAATGTACGAAGCATACTAATAACGAAATGAAACGAAGGAACCATCGAAACTTTCTGGCTTTTGGGGAAACATCTTTTGATGGTTCCCCAAGTGACATATATGAAAATCAGCTTTTATAGTATGACGAAAGTATTCTTACAATTTATTAAAGTGGTAGGGGGTTGGAACCGCACTAAGTGTCTGACAATGAACGACAAGATTTCTTATATTATTCCGAATAAAATATATAAAAATTGAGAACTATGAAGAAAGTGAGGTGCAATTTTATGCACCTTTACTACCACTACCCAATTTTCATAGTCAGGGACCATCTTCTCATCAAACAACACAGATAAGCTTAAAGTTCTTGGCGCAGCGACGAACGAAGACCCAATCGACTTACATTCATCTCAGTTCTAAATATCGGGAGAAAATCTTGGGATTACATTGGAACACACAACTGGATGAATTTATATTTGTAATTCGATTCAACAAGGTACCACAAGAGGTTATATCTGGAATGCGTTTACCAACCAAACGGGAAGTGCTTAGTGCAACTATGTCCATATTTGATCCCTTTTGTTTTTAGGCGGACTTCACACTTCAAGCTGAACTGATCGTACAAAAACTGTAAAGAACCGATGTTGGATGGGACAAGATTATTCCGTCGCACATAGCAAGGGTCTGGCTGTCTTGGCTTCAAGAAGTTCAAAATATTAGACTATTTAGAACACCGCGTTGTTATTCAACACATCTGACAATGGCGGACGAGGTACAACTGCATATATTCGCTGAAACGAGCGAATCGGCATTCGCTTCCGTGGCATATTGGCGCAGTGAATGCAATGGACAACGTGACATAGTTTTTATTGTTGGTAAATCTCGTTGCGCACCGTTAGCCACATTAACAGTGCCACGATTAGAGCTGCAAGCAGCGGTGATGACCGCTCTTTTGTACCAAAACATCACAACTTTCCACAAAATCACTATCAGAGAGTTAGAGAATATAGACGCAACGACATACATCAGAATACAAGGCGTTAGTTAATGGAACGCCAATCAAGACAGCCGACAACGGCTGTATGGAAGAACAGATGCAGCAGATGCACGTTATATGACAAAAGACGCCTATACTATTGCCCCAACAGCATACATTTACTCAACTACTCGTTCACTTCTATCATGAACGAATGAATCATCAATTGAAAGACACAGTGATCGGTAAGGAAAATATATTAGATACCACACTTAAGCGTATTAGTACGCAAGGTTAAACGCAACTGTAAGATCCAAGCGGCAGAGCCGATACAGCAAATATTAGGACAATTGCCACCAGGTGGAGGACTATTTACTGTTAGGGGACGCAAAGAGATACGATGGATCGCTTTATTTACATGCTTTACGACTTGCGCTGTACACATGTTAATGTTCATCAAGAATTTGGCTAATATCCGTGGAGTTCCAGCCCGTATACGATCGAATAAAGGCACCAATTTTGTGGGTGCTGATGGTGAATTGCAAAGAACGACTGACATCTTCGATACGGCTACGATTCAACGCAAACTATCAACAGAGGAAATCGAGTGGCTTTTCAACTGTCCCTCTAACCCAGAAGCTGGCGATGCCTGGGAAAGATTAGCACAGGGTGCTAAGCGAGTCTTAGCTCAAACACTCAAATCGGTTACTCCACATTTGGAGACTCTCAGAAGCCTTGTAATTGAGACTGCAAACATCTTGAACTCTTGCGTGTTAACTCACACTCCAGTTCATCCCGGTAAGTTAGAACCAATAACCCCGAATCATTTTTTAATAGGTCGTGTCAATTCGACTACAACCTCCAGTCCAGAGGAACCACGACAACTAAACAACCGGCGACAATAGCTGGGTAAAGGAGTATCTACCGGAACTGACTCGACGTACAAAGGAGTAAAAAGTCATGGCTATAACTATAAGAAAAGGTGATTTAGTCCTAGTGTGCGACGCTAATCAGTCTTGTAGGAACTGTTTACGTGGAAGGATCAAGCAAACGATAACTGACTGGAACAGATGAGATAGCACGACTAGCCAAAGTGCGCACCAGCAACGGAATAATATGCCGGCCAATGTCTAAGCTCACGAAGTTAGACGTAGATGGTGAGTTAATAGCCGGTAAAACGTAAATTTTAAAATAAATAGTGTTAAGTAAGAATAGTGTTAGGAAACAAAACCAACAGAGTATTTTTTAAGTAATGGGAAAAAATAGAATTTTTTGAACCGACTAGAAGAGAAGCGGGCAAATGAGATGCCAAATTTGTAAAAGGACGCTACAACTGTTAAACAATATTTCTGAAAAAATAAGGCGCAAGCGCAAACAAGTACGTTTATAAATCACATCATAGCCATAAGTTCATACTATGTAAGGGTTATTAAACAGTCGATAAAAACAACGAATCTACCTACTGGCGTTTATTAACATAGCTCGTGCTGAAAGAATGAGTACGTAGTCCGCTTCAAGATAGCGCTACCACAGCTCACCGGTCAATATTGGAAGTCGGCTGCTGTTCGCCGGCATCGTTGCGTCTAGGCAACTTTTGTCCGCCGGAGAACAGTACGGAGTAGTGAAGGAAAATCGGCATCGTTGCGTATGGCAAATTCTGCTTGCCTGTAGAGTGTAAACATTTCTCTGGCGCCGGTTACGTAATAGGGTTACTGACCGACGGCTACATTGGGGCGTAACATAGAGCGACTGGACTCACCAGCACCGAAGCTACGACAATAATAGAAATATCGATCATGTGTAAAGGTTACCACTTGTCCATACAAAAAAAAATTAGGGTGTTGGAGAAATTTGTATGTGGGAGGGAGGGGGGTTGGGGTGCTGGATTTGGGGGTGTCGTTGGGGTGTTAGAGTTATAATATCAAAATAGATACAAATAATATCAGATTGAAGACGATTAATTGCACAAAGATGTTACGAATTTTTTCGAAAACTCTATTTTCCAATAAAACTTATTATTTGTCTTTGTCTACAGCTTATTATTGTTGTATATATATATACATATATGTGTTATATATATATATATATATATACACATATATGTGTATATATATATATATATATACATATATGTGTATATACATATATATACGAATGTGTATATACCAAAATTAATAATTGATTCATATGTACATACATATGTATATAGTTTCAGATATCGTCAAGTGAAGGGTATAATCTTTCTCTTACATTATTCTCTGAATAAATCAATTAAGAGAACAAGTTTATAAACAAAAAGAGGAACAACAACCACAATTGTGCATTGAATTGTTTTATTGTTCGCTTATCTTTTTCATTCAATGAGTGCAACAAAAAAAATAAAATAAAAACGGAATGAGTAAGCCAGCAGAAGAACAAATATTCATACATATAAATATGAACATGCATATATAAACAAACATACAAATTTACAATATATATGTACACTTACATACGTATATACTTCAGATTATAAAGTTTTTTTAACACTTTTGTTTGAATATTGTATATATGTGAGTATATGTATATGTGTGCATTTGAGATAAGTATGCAACTGTAAATTGATCCAATAAGATCTTTCATACCTCTTACACTAGAACACTTAAAAACAATTTGTGGCTTCTCTGGAAGTCGCATAATCAAATGAAATGATTGTGCAAATTTACATACATACATATGTATGTACAAATGTACGTACCTAGTTACATACATATGTATACATGTGTATAATGTTTTACATATAAAACCTCAGCAAGTGCAATCATACACAAAGAAAATATGTAACTACCATCAATTGCAAGTTTTAATGAAATTCGAAATAAAATGCAATTTTCTCAACATATTCAAAATAAACGAATATATTTGTATTATAGATTAATTAAAAATAAACATTTTTCTCAATAATCTTTTGTAAAAAGGTATGTTTCAATAGACAGCCAAACCATGCCCACTTTTCCAATGGTTAATTCTTTTGCTGATCTAATTAAAATGTATTCCAAATATCATCTTAGTACCTCAAATGGATGCAAATGTATAATGGTGCATCGCCTGCTCCAATTTCAAATAAATGTAGCTTAAGTTACTTATTAGAACATTAGGTATCAGTCCCGTTTCAGAGATAACCCGTCGCATATAGCCATCCTATAATAACTTATAATATATTGCCTGTCTATATCTCCCATTTATGTGTATACGCCACTGGTATTTGCGAATGTATAAGATGCGTATATAGATACTTAAATATGTGTGCGATCAAAAGAGAGAAAAGAAAGAAAGAGAGAGTGAATAAAATTGAGAAAAGAAAATAGTAGAATGTTATAGAGTTGACATGTATTCTAAATAGCTAGGAAAAACTAAATATCAATCGTATCTCTCAGTGAAAATAGTACATTTGCACAGTTGTCAACTAAGAATTTTACAATTTAATAGCATAAATCAATAAAATTATATGCGCACGTACATATTTTTGCACGATTAAGAGAGTCTAAGCAGCAACACGCTGCTCTTTCGTCAGTTGGCAGCTCTGTCGCTTAATAATTTTGTAACTGCGTAGCGCGAACCCAGTGCTGCAATCAAATCAAAAGAGATAGTGAACGAGAGTGGTTGTGTTTTACAGTTCGTCGAAGAAAAAGTCAATTTTGTGTTACATCGAGTGCATCCAAAAACAAACGCAAAATGTTGAATCGCTTCTGCTGCATGCGTCTGAACACGTTCGGTGTCTTCATTGGATGGTTGGGCATCGTGGGCTCATTCCTGGGCATAATTCTGACAAGTATCGGCCTGGCCCGCGCCGATGATATTGCAAAGTATGTGCACGACAACATGAAGGACGGGAACAACATGGATGTCAATGCCATATCAAACAGTAAGTGAAACAAGTTTTCCATTGCAAATGTTTGTCCATATCGTATATCTTTGCAGTGATCGTTATTGTGTGCTGCGTTTATCTTGCATTTTCGCTGATTGGATTGCTTTCGTCGAGTATGCTCGTCATCGGCACTGTTAAGGTAAACAAGTTGGTTCTTTGTTTTGTACCAAAGCAGTTTACTTTCACAATTGAATTTTTAATCCCATTCACAGGAACGTCACTTGTTGCTTCTGCCGTGGCTTATCAACTCGTCTGTTGGTTTCGTATTCAACATTATCTATCAAATAAGCATGATGAGCATGGTAATTTCGAATGGCGATAGCTTTGGAACCGTTGCTCCACCTCTCATTATTATTGCGCTTTCAATGGGTGAGTCACAATGTTATACAAAAAAAAAAAAAAAATTTCGTTCGTTTGGCAGCTGTGTTTTTAAACTAAACAAATAGTGATTTATTTTTATTGTGAAATTGTGGCACCGCATTGTGTTTCATTCGCAACCATTTGCCGATGCCATTCCGGGGATTCACGCTTATCTGCAACTGATTTTGTAGCGCTCTTTTTTTTTCGATCATGTTATTGTAGCATTTCTATACATACACACATATGTATTACATATACTAAATAACTTTTATATTTTATTTGTATATTGCAGTATTCCAGTTCTACGTCATCTACGCCATATACTCTCTCTACAAACAAATCCAAGGCAACCGCGATGCTCAAGTTCCATTGGTTCGTCCAACTGGACCGAGCTATCCCAGCTACACCAAGATCTAAAGAAGCATTCATGGAAATTCAATTGCCATGTTAACTAATCATACAAACTATAAACTACAAAAAAATTATTTCAGTAATTTTCGAATCAAATTTATTTAAGTTTTTCGTATTTTTATTTTATTATGTTTATATTAGTATCGACATATATACATACATACATATATATATATATATATATATAATATATATATATACTCTTGTATATTAGCCAACCCGTAATTGGCTTTAATTTGCGCATCTAACAGCGAACAAATGAAATAAACATTTTCATTTCATTATATGTGATTATAATTAAATACTACTAAATTTTTGTTGTTGTTCATAGCATTGGTATAGGTACAAAAGCAAAAGAAAGTTTATCAGATCCCATTAAGGAGTATATAATACTGCTTGACGACATTGATTTATTCTTTCTTAAACGCACATCTGAAACTAGTAGCGTTAGAGAGCTGATTTCTGTATATATTTGAGTATCCTTTTAATGTGCATGTTGCTCACTTCGCGGGTTTTGTCGCCAATTCCAGGAGTGAGAAGGAAAGATAGTTGTATGGGGGAACATTTATTTATGCTGAGATCATGTTCCAGTTTGTTATATTATGCACATGATTTAATCAAACACGAGTTTTGTTATTAAAATTTGATGTGTAATAAAATATTCCACATAGCGTTCAGCCTACTTTCAATATGTCAGAAAACTTAACGATTCGTTAATTCAAGAGGAGATTTATTGTAATAAATGTAGTTCTATACGCTTCAACACAATCATTGCTATAACCATTGAATGATTTGGCATTTCTGATTCGGCATCACAATAGCTGAAAGAACTTGTAGCTTTCTTGAGGTCTCTGACATTGAAGAAATGTGCCCAAACACTATTTATCGGATATGGCGCCTTGTCGATTTTGACTAATACCAATTTTGAAAAATGTAGGTCTTCAGTACCAATGCCAAAGTAATTGATGTAGTTCAAGTTAGAATCGAAAAGCTACAAAAGCACATTATTAGGAATGGTTTATGGATTGCAGACTAAGAAATATTTACAAATTAATGGAAATTATGTAGAGATGATAATAAAAA
Organism: Leucophenga maculata; assembly: GCA_035044805.1. Lineage (NCBI taxonomy): Eukaryota > Metazoa > Arthropoda > Insecta > Diptera > Drosophilidae > Leucophenga > Leucophenga maculata. Next base: position 940,709 of record JAWNNP010001183.1, read on the forward strand.
AAAGATTACAAGTAAAAAATTTGTATATGTATTTGGTTTTTTTTTTTTGTAGCTTTTATTACTTGCCTGTAGTGTAGAAAATGTGACATAATCGGGCAATATCCTGAGTCGTAAGCTGGCATTTGTGGAGCGTAAAGGTTTATCAGTTTATCGACATCCTGCTTGATGTGACTGTTTAAGCTTTGAGCCTATAAATGTGTAACTGGAAGAGGATTTAGTGATAGTGGCCTGCAATCAGTGGATTGATAGTTTACCTAATTAATTCTGTTGTTTTCTCGAATGATATGGGGCGTAGGGTTATATATGAAATATCTGTCGCAGTGAGGGAAGTGAAGCATTTAAATAGTTATAAGCATTGGTAGTATATTGGGTACTATTAAAGACACCGTTAGCGACTGTTTGCAACTGATCTGGCATATGATTGGCTTAAAAGCGGAAAGTTTGATTTCGGACAGACCGACATAGCTATCAACTCTACATTACAGTCTGCCACGCTACGCTCTGGCTGCTACATACACTCTGACTTCACTTATAAGGTTGGTCCATCTCCCAATTACAACGGCCAATGTATATAAATATTCTTTTGGCCGTAAGGGCAGGGACTAATGAGTACATGAACTCAGGAACTACACATATATACTATATACCAGGGCTGGCCAGCCCTGCTATATACAATATTCGGAAGCGATAGCGTTGCTTTTATATCTTACACATACGTATATACTTGGACGTAGATAAGGGGAGGTAACCGATATGGCTCCCACCCCTGCTATATACAATATTCGGAAGCGATAGCGTTGCTTTTATATCTTATACATATGTATATACTAGGACGTAGATAAGGGGAGGTAGACCGATATGGCTGTCACCAGTCCATTCCTACAGTTCGATTACACTCATGGAATAATAATACTCAACCGAAATTCGGTATTTTCATATTCATAAGAATTCATAAGGCAAAATAAAAACTTCGGTGGATAATATGTTCTTCTTCAAATATGTTCCTTTTTTAAATTTTGTAATTAGATGAAATTAATTTATGGGAGGAAGATTTGACATTTTGGCTGTTGTAGATCGAATAGAACGGCAAGAATTTGTTTTATGGATATTTAAAAATCTTAAATAATAACTTATTTCTAAAAGACATTTTGGGCGGGCCTTTTTTAAAGCTGTCTACGCCTTGGTGCATATATATATGCTTGCCAACTGCACAATCGCAATTTCTCGCATATATTTATGTATATAAATTTTTCTCAGAAAGAATTGTTCATGTAAACAAGTGCTAATAGTCGAATTTAAACGAATATATATAAATATATACTACACATACATCAAAAGAAGCTTAAGGCTATTGTATATAGGAGTCGATATGTGTATGTGTAGATGAAAAGTTTATATACTCTGTTTCAATAGGGAAAAGTGTATGCTAAGTTTTTGCAAATGAATGTAACAGGCAGAAGGAGATATGGCCATCGATCTGGCTGTACGTATGAAAATCGACATCTTGGAGACTATAATATATTGAGCCATCAAATTTGCATACTTAGATTCTCCTAGTTATTCGTTAGATCACTTAAATTCAATGAACACGCGAACCCTTCTCCTTAAAGGGCGAATTGACGTTTACCATGCATTCTTATTCTTAATTTATGAAAAAAATGTATTGTTGTTTAAGTACGTAGTATTTCTATCGAATTTTTTTGATTTGTACGACAAAGACTATGCAAACAATGACGCTCTGTATCTTATATTCTAAGCTTAAAATTTTCTAAACACAAACGCTATTCAAACTGTTTGCATTGCCAGCGGCTTTCAAACATATGCAGTGTGCTACTCAAACTGCACGCAATTGTATATTTTTATATTATAAAAATAATGGTTGTAATAATGTAGTTTATAGGCAGCTTATCGATTGAGCTTTTAACTTCAGTTGGGCCAGCAAAGAAATCCTGTTAAGTCAAATTTAAACAATAAGCAGAAATCATCATATCATTGCACGTTATACGTTATGACAATAGTTTTTACTGGGCGCAGCAAAGCACGCTGGGTATAGCATGTGTGTATACTAATATACCACTGATATACCACATCAGCTTCAAATTAATGAAGTGTATTAATGGCGAGTGCACTGATTTAATTTAATAGTCGAGCTGCTCAGTCGTTGTACGATTGTGAAATCGTTCGGTTACGGTAATTAATTGAGCTTGATTTAAAGCCGTCCAAGTTGTACGATAAAGTGTTTCAAAATGTTGAAATTTTGTTGTTGTTTTCGTCTGAGCACATTTGGAGTGATGATAGGCTGGCTTGGCATTATCGGATCCTTGCTTGGTAGCATTATGGGAACTATTGAATTGACAAAGGCCTCTGAAATAGACGTTATTCCAGCGTCTATTGTTATGGCTGTTTTTTGCATCGTTTTACTCTCGTCACTTCTTCTGATCGCCGGCATTGTTAAGGTATGAATGTGTAATTCAACTACGGAATTTGTTTCTTGTATCTAATTTATTTTAAGGAAAACAATTTACTTATGGTTCCATGGCTTGTGACATCTACCTTTGCATTTGGCATCTCCGTCAGCTGTCAACTGGATATGTTATCCAACTTGTCAACAGACAACGAATTTTCCGGAGATATCGTGTTCCATGCTTTGCTTGCTGTATTTGCTACAGGTAAGCTGTAATTGGAAGGGCAAGAAGAAAATTGCATTTGAACTTTATGACGTCTTGTTGATCTCCTGTTGTGAACAATTTACATTGATTGTCAACGCCGAAGCTAAATTAAAAAAAAATATTGTTTGTTTATTATTAATTTACCATTCCGAGTACATAGTATACACAGAAAATTAATTGATTCATTTTTGTTCTATGTTTTTCAGTAATGCATTTCTTTATCAACTGGTCAATCTTTTCACTCTATAAGCAAATCCAAGAAAACGGTGATCGCAATGGCGGCGCTTCGACGATGCGTAGTCTGGATATTAGCTATGTGAAACTCTAACTTCTCGGTAAATTGAAAATGACCTGTAATCTGAAATGGACACGCATCGCATATATAGAAACATACAATATATAATCTCAAAAACATACTATATGTCATATATACATATATAAATTAAAACATTTCCAATATTCACCAATAAAAATAATCTGGCAAAAAAAAATAAAAAAAATGCTGTCCTCTTTTGTATAGTATATAAAGAAGCAAATATCATAGTGTACATATATGTATATCGTTTTGTATATATCTTATTATGTTTATTTTTATAAGAACTGAACGTTGGAACCAACTTCTGGAAAATCACATTGTTTATTTATAAAAGAGTTTGCAGGAAATCGGATAACAGGAACATATGTTCATCGAATTTCATCATTGCGTGGAATGAGAAACTTCAATCAAATCCAGACAATACAAAAAAATGTCAACTAAGCAATTTCCATTTTACAAAGTCTGGTATTGTATCTTGATAATCGTACATACATATATGTATGTGCATATTTATACTTATATATTTTAATTGAAAATTGAATGGTGTACGTTGTTACATTTGTGCAATAATGGCAATTCTTCTCAGGATTTCTTTACAGATCCAACCAAAGTTTAAAATTATAAAAGGGTATATAAAGTTTGTCTAAATGTATGTAACAGCCAGAAGATGGGCATAGTAGTAAATGAGGACAAGACAAAGTACGTGGTATACTCTCCCAAGCTATCATTACGACTTGGACGGTTCGCAACGATGAAGAATTTGAAGTTCAGTCTTGTAGAAATATCTGAGAACAGATATATCCAGCAACTTGTGAAGATTAGAATTAGGAGTAAAACCTACTTTCGATTGACGAAAATTAAAATCTATAAGACGCTGATAAACTCGTTCCGGCTGTATACCGCAATAGCATGAACTCTGATTGGTTTTAGAAGTTTCCAGAGAAAGATTCTTCGAGAGGCTGTGCAAAACATATATAGCCGTATTTCAAACTTTCCGTGCAACAACCGGGTAGATATTTTATGCATTATATATGGATATACATATACATACATGGTAAAATAATTCATCTTGACTCAACTTCAGATTATATAAACATTTAAAAGTGTTCATATTCCTTTTGCCTTTGATTAGCTTTGCAGTTTATTGATATGATATATAATTGAATAAACTATGTATATATGATTTTTTTCAGCACACAACTAAATTTACGAGCTTTCATTAGTGAATGTGATTGGGCATTTTTTTTAAATTATTTCTATTTGATGTTGTTGTTGTAATAATTGTTTCTTCTTTCAAACGCATTCGTTGCAACTAATTTAACCATAGACGATTTTGCGTGGGTCGATCATTGTAAGGGCGCTGTCCGTTAATTATTTACTGTTATTTACCGAGTCCGACCCACATGTAACTAGGGTCAATGAACTGCGAGCCTCTATAGCCTTCAGGATTACGGGAGACAAGCGCACGAACTTTTTGCGATGGCTGGTAAGCGCGTATGGCGTGGAGTAGATGTGCCGTTTTCTTTTTATAATTTTCACTACCATTCACACCAACCGTATTATCATTACCCTCGGATGTTGATTTTATTAAAGAGCGTAACGGATGATCACCTTGCAGTAGCCGCAGATCGTTTTCCCCCAGGTCTGAATGTTCCAGAAAGTGTATATTGGACGAAAGATCATCAAAGAAATCGCCTAGATTAGTCATGACTCCTGAAAGAAAGTTTGTGGATACTCTGAATTCTCTTCGGTGTTTGTTAATTTTCTATTCAAATACCTACCAGGGCTAATCGAAGGCAGATATTTCAGCTGTTTAATGCTATCGGATTGCATTTCACGTTTTAAATTAATCGGCTGCGTACGTGTGATCAATGGCTCATCCGAATCTGGTGATTTGAACATATAGGCATAGGGATAGCGTGGTTCTGTGTCGTCTTGTAAACCATCATTACGATTCCATTGCTTTGGTGACCGCTTTTGAAAGAGTAGTTTAATTGCTGCCGGTAAAGCAGCTTTGTTCCTAATCTTCTGAGATATGCTCAAACGCTGTATGGCGTTCAAGTGTGCAAGCTTCCGACGAATTTGTAAAAATTTAAGAACACCTTCGCGTTGCTCCTGCGTCATAATCAGGCGATGCTTGATGAGCGGATGTTCGCGGTATGAATTTGCAAATTGATTTTGGTGTTCCTGCTTCTCTGTAGCTTCTTCTAGTGGTCGTGTAATTTCCCCAGCGATTTTAGTTTTTGGCAAAGCGTTTCCGTTCATCTCCGCCGAAAACTTTAATCTTCCGACTGCATTGTCATCGTCATCGTCGTAGTTAGTTTCCACATAATTTTCTTCATCTCGATTGTCGTCATCGTCGGCTGCGTCTATAGCTAAGGTTTGAGCATTCGACACTGCTGTTGCTATTTAAAATAAAAAAAAAACATCATAAGTGATAGAAAAAGGGTTGAAATGCTGTATTGCAGCTAACTATTTTCTTTTTTATCTTTAAGCGAAGGAATATTTACTTTTAATATCCGTTAGCAGATCTAAACAGCAGATAAACAACTACATTAATTGCGATTTGGCATTTTCGAAACAGGAATCCAGCCACCCAGTGACCTTTTGTTACTGCAGGAAATAGCTTTGTGCTTTTTTAGAAAAGTAGGAAATAGCTTTGTGCTTTTTTAGAAAAGTAGCATATTGTATTTTAAGTACTTATCCCAATTAAGGAATGAAAAAAAAAACGCTGCTGTTTTCACTATCAAATAAAAATGTCCGAAAGTTTGAGTAGAGAAGACTTCGAGGAACTGTATTCAAGGAGTAAGACTATCTGTGTGTCACAAGTGTAAATGTGAGTAGTTAGTCTTATTAAATTTAGAGTCAAATAAAGGACTGAAATTGATTTTTTACAAACTACCCGCCTCACTCTTTTTAGGTTTTGTGCAAATGTATGTAACAGGTAGAAATAATAATCGGGGACCCCCCCAAAGTTACCCCCATTATGGTCAGGAGCGATAGAGGAGTCGATATAGCCATGTCCGTCTGTCCGTCCGTCCGTCTGTCCGTCTGTATGAACGAAAGGTAATAGATAGAGACTTCGTGTTTTTTGCATTCGACTAGGACTGCTCCGGAATTATACAAGTTTATTTTAAAAACCTGCCCCTCCTCCCCCTTCTCTATAAAATCACCCCCAAGGCTAAAAATTTCTTCGGCACAAAAAAAAGTAAGTATGCCAGTATAGAGATATCGTCCTTCCAAATCCAAAAAGTTCATCAAAATCGGATAATAAATGACGATTTTATAAGCAATTGAATTTGAACGACCCCACTTTTCTTTTCATTTATATTCGCGCAGTGAGAAGTGGTCATGTGTTTGGTCATAAGCTCGGGAAACATTTAATGTTTGTTAGGCGACCTGAACTGGTACAGGGCCTCTTACAGTCGGTTACGCCCGACTGAAATTTCCTTACTTGTTTTGTATTACAGTCTCTTCTTTTTCTTTTTTTCTTTGTAGTCAATATTAAGTTATCCTTTTTTTTTGTTTAATATCTACTTTGTTCCATATTTTCTCCTAAAATTACATAATATGCTAGAAATGATGCAGTATTTATTTATTTTTAAAGCTTACATAGGCCAGGATGCATGAATTTTTGAATCGAGAGGTCACGACTGCGCATTCTTACATGTTAATTTAAATTTTGTAGGAATTGAATTTGAATTTTTACATTACAAAGGGAAGCCAGTCCAATCGTGTGCGCTCTGCTTACGTCCGGTTGTATGAAACAGGATGGGCATTAAATGCGAGAAAGGCACATAGCGTAAGAAACCCCCTTGTTAAAGTGAGCAAGTGGGAGAGAGTCAGAGCTAAAAACTGCTGGTTAATCTATAACTATGAGGAGCTAAAATACCATCATGTGGTGTAGGAACGCAGTAAACTTTTCTTGAAACCAAATTAAACCTAGATTTTAGATTAGATTAGTTTTACCGATATTCAGTTGATTATGGTTAAGTTATCTGACTTTATACGCATCCAAGCGATCAAAACCAAAAGTAAAATATTTGTGAAATCCAAAAAAAATTACAACAATATTCGAACATTTTTATCACTGTATCATGACAGCCTACAGAATATTTGACCTTTTGTTTGGAGATATACGATGTTAGAGTCGAGAAGATGATCATGGGTGATTTTAATCTACCAAGTATAAGATGGTTGCATATGCTAGATTCTTCTATGCTGATTCCAGCTGAAAATAATGAATTTTTTGATAATCTATTTGAGTTGTTCTTGCAACAGTATAACAATGTTCGCAACAGTTCTAAAAGACTTCCAGAAGATAATAACCATCCAACCTTGGAAGTTTCATTTGAGGTTGATAGTGTTATTTCTTCACAGGATAGTAATAAATGTCTTCGACTTGTCAGATGTTTGAGGAAAACTGATGACGTTAAGCTAAATCACCTATTTTAAAGTACCGATTGATCGCTTTGAATTGTTGTACAGATATTGAATTGACATTGGATATTTTTTATTTCACCATTTTCAATTACACAGGCCTACAAATTTTTATCCCAGAGACTAGACCTATCGTGCTTAAAGGATTTTGATGCGCTGAATCCGAATCCGTGCTCGAAATTGCTCCTATACGTCTGGTTTTCGTTTCGTATTCTAACCTAAAAGTAAAAAAAAATGTTTTTTTTTTTCAGTTTTTGAGGTTACGTGACGAAAGAAAAATATTATTATTATCATTTATCGTTTTATGGCAATTGAAAGTACCACCCTTCTCCTTTTAAACCTTTTTAGATTTTTTAAAATATATTTTTTTTTCACCGAAATATCTCTTTTTGAAATTTTACAATTAAGCGTATTTACCCATCCACAAAAAAAAAAATTTTGGCATGTTGATCTTGTGATTTTGGGGTCGCTGATTCCGAATCCCAGGTCCAGGTTAGAATTTTTCGTAAGCTCAAATAAAACAACTCCTAAAAACCACCCCTACCAAACCATAAGCAGGCTAACCCATCGACCCTGGAAACAGCAAGTTAAATCTCTTGATTTTCTTAAAAAACGCGTTTTTTTGCAGTTTTAGGTTAGCACGGATTCGGATTCAGTGCATTAAAATCCTTCGGGTATGTCCGGTCTGGTATCTGGGTCTAGAATTTTGTTAAATTTTATCGGCCTGTGTTATTTTCCATGTACTTTTATTTCAAGTTAAGTAAATAGACAGCCTTGGCTTTCTCGTAGTCTTTGCAGATTAAAGACTGTTAAGTCATGTTTATTTAAAAAGTAGAAACGCAATGACTCTAACTCTGATTTTTGTAGATAATATGTTCTCTGTTAATCCTACCGTTATATATCCTTAAAACAGTACATCAGATGACTTCATATCTCCTCTTATAATCAATATTTAACCTTTATTTACATGTATTTTATCCATTTAATGTTCCTTCCTACCTGGAACTGATAGAACTCCCAGTAGTATACTAAAGCAGTGTTTCAGCTCCATTTGCTTCCATTTAACGACTCTTTTCAACCTATCTAAAAGGCTATGCAAGTTTCTATCTCATTGGAGAGAATCTTTCATTATTCCACTTCTTTAAAATGCCTGTTTTTTCACAAATTATATTATGTTGCATTACCAACTGATCAACAGCAAAATTTGGTTAAAATTTAATTTCAAATAAAAAATCCTTTTGATTATAATACCTTTAATAACGATTGCAACGAGCAGAAATCGTTGCAGGAAACAAAATGCCAACATGTTCTCTTTTTTTTTTTGAGAAAGCGTTCAACGCTAAAATGTTCTTAAAAGTCGATAAGCATTATCAGTCAAATTCACTTTAATATGCAGCTGTATTCAGTTTTATTAATTTTAACACTTTCCATAAAAAAATAAATAAATTCTCATAAATAATAAATTTTCACTGCACCACACGACGTGAATATCAAAGTAAAACTGACTCCGTAGGTGACATGTAACTTGCTTTTATAGCAGTGTTCAGCACTGTAGCCACCAAACTACTCAATCACCCACGGCACGCAACTCAGCAGCTCACCTGTTGCCCGACCGAGTTCCATCGGGCATCGGAACGGACGAATCTTAGCGGACAGCCGAAGCAGCAGGTGCGAAAAATTCGAATTCCTTTGCACATTTAAAATCCAGACCACCCAGTGCCGCCCACAACGCTTTGAAGACTTTAATTGAAGTTCTAACGGCTTCATTGCATGAACTGACAACCGTTGTGCCTCTATGGACATGCGCAACAGTCTTTTCGTCTATTTTCAAAAATGAAAAACATTTTTATTAACTTCTGCCTATTCAATAAGTGTTATATATCCTTGGATCTTTGAGCGCTCGAAATATTTTCTGGTTGCTCAAATTTTCGATTGACGATTTTCAATTGAAGAAGCATCGTTTGCCATTATTCTATTTTCTGCGTACTATAAAGCGTAGTACAATAGCGCAGGTGTCATCGACATAACAATACGATGAACATGTATGTTCGAGAGTTTGCATAATTATCTCATAAGTATCCTTAATAGAACAAACATGCATATACACGGTATCGTACAAGGGCGGATCGAAAAATATTTGACCTGACAATAAACCTGTTTAGATTCATGTCATATTTATATAAACGGCGGACAGCCAGCAAAAAATTTCGACAGCTTAACATCTCAATATTACTTGGTATGGTTTTCAATGCCCTGCTTAGATTCTGGTACACTCAACACGCCACAAAGACAAAAAATTGCCTAAGTCGAGCAATAAAGTGCTTTCCTGGATTTTTTTACGGAAAGAGACAATATTTATACATACTATGTACCTATAATCTTTATAAGCGTCTAAACTATAGGCCGGTGTCCTGTCTCTAAGACAGAATTCAAATTTGTTATATATCACAAACGCCTTAACCGATTGTTATGCAATTTTTTACGGTGTACTAATATCAATCAAGATAAGATAATATATAAAATTTGGATTAAAAATGGCGGTACCTTGCTTCATTGTTAAGATGAGCATAGTATCTCTTAAGGTTGATGGATGAGAATTGCGCGTAGCAGTATATGGTGACTAATTTATAGGTTTTACATTAAATTCCAATAATTAAAGTTAATATTGGATAAATTATTATAAGTTTATGTCGTTATAAAGTCTGTAGGACTAGATAGTTAAAGTTTCTGCCTACTTTAAAAGTCCTCTTTGGGTCTCAGTGATTGACCATTAAAATGTGACTAAGAAAGATGGCGTTCTGATTAAAGCACATGTCGAAGCTGGAAAGAATATTACTCAAAAGGCATAAAAACACCATTTCATGATTTGGGCTGCGTTTGGACATGCTGGAAAATCGCCAGTTTTTTTCATACTAACCAGAACAAATGCAGATATGTATGTGGAACTGTTGCTAGAGACCTATATGAGTATGATTGTAGCTTTTATCAAGATAACGTACCATTCCACATAGCACGCAAAATAAAAGAGTTTTTGTCGGAAAAGAAAATACTCTGCGATCTGTGCGGACCTTAACGCCATTATGGGGACTATATTGCAGCAAAATCTACAAAAATGGGTCCTACGATCCTACGATCCGCAATGCCAAACCGAATTAATCTATTAAAAAAAAAAACAAACAAAAAAGGAATTCTTAATCAAATTTTACTAACATATCAATCAATAATAATCATTTTTATTTTAATATTTTTTTTTCCAAAGAGTTTATTGAAAAAAAAACTGCATATATATATACATGTATGTATTATTTACAATTTTTTTTTTTATTTATAACTAGACGAGTCATAATTCTGCCTACGTTCGATATGTCAGGAAACTTAACGATCGTTCATTCAAGAGGAGATTTATTGTAATAAATGTAGTTCTATACGTTTCAACACAATTATTGCTATAACCATTGAATGATTTGGCATTTCTGATTCGGCATCACAATAGCTGAAAGAACTTGTAGATTTCTTGCGGTCTCTGACATTGAAGAAATGTGCCCAAACACTATATTTATCGGATATGGCGCCTTGTCGATTTTGACTAATACCAATTTTGAAAAATGTAGGTCTTCAGTACCAATGCCAAAGTAATTGATGTAGTTCAAGTTAGAATCGAAAAGCTACAAAAGCACATTATTAGGAATGGTTTATGGATTGCAGACTAAGAAATGTTTACAAATTAATGGTGATTATGTAGAGATGATAATAAAAAAAAAAGATTACAAGTAAAAAATTTTTATATGTATTTGGATTTTTTTTTTTTTTGTAGCTTTTATTACTTGCCCGTAGTGTAGAAAATGTGACATAATCGGGCAATATCGTAAGCTGGCATTTGTGGAGGGTAAAGGATTATCAGTTTATCGACATCCTGCTTGATGTGACTGTTTAAGCTTTGAGCCTATAAATGTGTAACTGGAAGAGGATTTAGTGATAGTGGCCTGCAATCGGTGGATTGACAGTTTACCTAACTAATTCTGTTGTTTTCTCGAATGATGTGTGGCGTAGGGTTATATATGAAATATCTGTGGCAGTGAGGGAAGTGAAGCATTTAAATAGTTATAAGCATTGGTAGTATATTGGGTATTATTATAGACACCATTAGCGACTGTTTGCAACTGATCTGGCATATGATTGGCTTAAAAGCGGAAAGTTTGATTTCGGACAGACCGACATAGCTATCAACTATACATTACAGTCTGCCACGCTACGCTCTGGCTGCTACATACACTCTGACTTCACTTATAAGGTTGGGCCATCTCCCAATTACAACGGCCAATGTATATAAATATTCTTTTGGCCGTAAGGGCAGGGACTAATGAGTACATGAACTCAGGAACTACACATATATACTATATACCAGGGCTGGCCAGCCCTGCTATATACAATATTCGGAAGCGATAGCGTTGCTTTTATATCTTATACATACGTATATACTTGGACGTAGATAAGGGGAGGTAACCGATATGGCTGCCACCCCTGCTATATACAATATTCGGAAGCGATAGCGTTGCTTTTATATCTTATACATACGTATATACTTGGACGTAGATAAGGGGAGGTAACCGATATGGCTGTCACCAGTCCATTCCTACAGTTCGATTACACTCATGGAATAATAATACTCAACCGAAATTCGGTATTTTCATATTCATAAGAATTCATAAGGCAAAATAAAAACTTCGGTGGATAATATGTTCTTCTTCAAATATGTTCCTTTTTTAAATTTTGTAGTTAGATGAAATTAATTAATGGGAGGAAGATTTGACATTTTGGCTGTTGTAGATCGAATAGAACGGCAAGAATTTGTTTTATGGATATTTAAAAATGTTAACTAATAACTAATTTCTTAAAGACATTTTGGGCGGGCCTTTTTTAAAGCTGTCTACGCCCTGGTGCATATATATATGCTTGACAACTGCACAATCGCAAATTCTCGCATATATGTATGTATGTATGTATGTTTGTATGTATGTATGTATGTATGTATGTATATAAATTTTTCTCAGAAAGAATTGTTCATGTAAACAACTGCTAATAACACTGCCACACAAAAAAAAAAACTACCCGAGTTGGGGAATTAGACCACCCATTCCTTATGTATTTTGATATGCTGAACACGAATCTGAAGTCTGTTTTGCTCCATCACGTTTGGATTTGCTTGAATCTTGTTACACAGATGTTTTTGGGATCGCTGAATACGAATTTCAAGTCAGATTTTCAAAATTCAAAATGGCGGACCAATTCAAACAAAAATAGCAATCTGCTTCACATCGAGGTTTTGTCCAGACTGTTGGATTAGAGTATTTGATTAACTCCCGATTTTTATCAGATTTCCAGCGATAGAGCATCTTTCTGCAACTATTACAAATAAGGTGCGGAACCCAATTAGAATTTTGATCGATCTCAAAACCAAAAACTTCATTATACATTACACGCACTTCTTTGTCAATTCTATTCCGCAAAGAGCTTACCTCAAATTTACTGCAAATGTAACAAAAGAATTCTCGATTTTTGCTACAATTGTGAGGGTTTAAGTCAATATCAAGTTCTTTTCTTGTAATATCATACTCTACATCAACCAAGTCACCAACCAATGTAGAGCTGCGGTTGCCTGATGACGACGCCTGCGGGCTCGCTTTCTTACCCTGACCAAGCGCCGATACTGGCGCCAGGGACTCAGCCGGATAGCCGGATTTCTCCGTTGCCCACCGTCACCGCGTGGAGGTGCCCTGGATGCAGATACAAGTGAAAACATAAAGATATTTGACCACTGTACTAAATCCGCAATTTTGAATTTTGAAAGTCTGACTTGAAATTCGTAATCAGCGACCCCAAAAACCCCTTAGTAACAAGAATCAAGCAAATCCTTCGTTATTTAAAAAGGTTTGTCTGTCACATAAAATCCACCATGTTTTTTGAGGTTATGTCAAAATCCAGACGTGATGGAGCAAAACAGACTTCAGATTCGTGTTCAGCGCATCAAAATACATAAAGAATGGGTGGTTTAATTCCCCAACTCTGGTACTTTTTAGGCCCTGTACCGAAGGTACAAGAGCCTATTGGTTTTGTGCAAATGTATGTAACAGGTAGAAATAATAATCGGAGACCCCCCAAAGTTACCCCCATTATGGTCAGGAGCGATAGAGGAGTCGATATAGACATGTCCGTCTGTCCGTCCGTCCGTCTGGCCGTCCGTATGAACGAAAGGATCTCGGAAACGGTAATAGATAGAGACTTCGTGTTTTTTGCATTCGACTAGGACTGCTCCGGAATTTCACAAGTTTATTATAAAAACTTGCCCCTCTCCCCCCTTCCCCATAAAATCACCCCCAAGGGTAAAAATTTCTTCGGCAAAAAAAAAAGTAAATAAGCCAGTATAGAGATATCGTCCTTTTTAGCCAAAATCCGAAAAGTTCATCAAAATCAGATAATAAATGAATATTTTATAAGCAATTGAATTTGAGCGACCCCCCTTTTCATTTCATACATAAAAAAATGTTTTAAAAGGCACTTAGTCGTGCAGTGAGAAGTGGTCATGTGTTTGGTCATAAGCTAGGGGAACATTTAATGTGTTTGTTAGGCGACCTGCACTGGTACAGGGCCTCTTACAGTCGGTTACGCCCGACTGTGATTTTCTTACTTGTTTTTTTTTGTGTGGCTGTGTAATCGAATTTAAACGAATATATATATCGTCCGCGGATCTTCCGATAAAAAGTGGCATATCTAAATACTTTTCTTATTTTGCGTCATTTGTGAAACTATACGGGGGGTGGTGTACCACATCTAATTTTGACCAAACTTAACCCGTTTACTTCTCATGATCCTCTTAACATGTATACCAAATTTCATCTCTGTACTTTAAATGGATGCAAAGATATGACGAATTTTGATTGTCGCTTATATGGGGGGGTGGGGCAACGCCCGCTCCGATTTTGTCAAAACGTAGCCTATGTTCTTTTCCATCATCCCATCTATTGCTATTCCAAAATTCAGACGAATTGGTTGTGCGGTTTAGCCGTAATAGAGGAACATCCATACATACATCCGTACATACAAACTTTCGCATTTATAATATTAGTAGGATATTTTTTGTTTACGGTTGCTGAATATATCATATTCGTCAATTCACGGCTTTATTATTTGTAAATGTTTTCCTATAAATTCTATTTTCGGATACTTTTGAGTCCGTCCTCGTACTTTCAGTGTTTGTGCGTGTATTAAGTTTCAATTTAATAGCATATACAAGAGGCACAAATTAACGTATAAAGTGTTGAGTCCTTTTGTGTAGTTGTTTAAAGCAATTGCAACACTTAAATGCTTCCACATTTTGACTTTAGTTTGTATTGGAAGGCCAAATTCGTAAATTTTACTATTTTAAACAGAAGCGACTTTAAAAAGTTGAAAAGTAAAGTCCTAGGTTCTATCCAATTTAGGGGAATGCAAATAAAATGTATTCAAAAAAAAAAAAATAATTGTAAATCAAATCAATTATCCTCTACTACTAAAAAGCATAAATAGCTAATATGGTCAACGCGCTTCCTTTAATGCCTTACAAGCTTTCAAGCAAATTCATAATACTGCAATGCGTCCTAATTGCATAGAAAACGTTCTTTGTATCTTTTCTACGATACATATTATGTATAATACTTTAACCCAGTTCTAATGCCACTAACAACAAGCTTACTACTTATCACTATGACTATGAATTGTGATGGCTAAAAACTTTAATGCAAATCGTTTGAGTGAGACTTTTTCCAATTATGTATGTTGCGTGTAAGCTGTGGTTCAACAGGAGGTGACAAAGTATTCACACCACCCTGAAACCTTTGGGTTGTGATGGTATAAAGCACATTGGCCCCGGTTAGACGGAAGTTAATTAGATTTCTCAACAAAAATTTAGTCAAAGCTGTCACCTAGATTCTTCCTGGACGTCTTTGTAAATGAATTTGTGCGCTCGTACAATAAAGTAAGTATACATATATACTAAATATATATTTTGCAATGTACAGAGCATACTAAGCGTCGCACAATGGGGCCTCAGGCCAAAAAGCGTTTCAAAAATTACAATTTATGGGTTGGAAAAAAAGACTTTTCGTATATTCGCCTTTATTTCAAATATTTATAAAATTGCGTACAATCATCGGATTTAGTTCGTTTTGATCAACGAGATTCATTATGCCCCGCTTATAGAAGCTGCTTCCATATTGGAAAAAAGTGAAACAGTCGATTTTCGCAAGCCTCTTTTGAGGCCAATTTCTCGCCAGCAAAATCGTTCGACATTGACAGTAAAATTTGGTAATCCGGACTCTAAGCTGGATGCAAAAGAATCTCTCATCCGAACTCCCGGAGCTTCTCGCGCATTTTCGTAAGTGACCCACTTTTCATCGCCAGTCACCATTAGCTTCAGAAATGTATCGATTTTGTTGCGATTCAGCAGCGATTCGCAGATGGATATTCGGTCCATAAGGTTTTTTGATGTCGATTAGTGTGGCACCCAAATATCGAGTTTTTTCTGTAGCCAAGCTTCAAATGCTACTAATTCGATCAATTCCTTGATTTTATCAACTTCTTCGACGACAGGTCTTCCTCCACAACAGAACGGATTCGAGTGAACCACTGTTGTGCTACGCGAATTGAACAAGTATCGGCCACGTAAATATCACAAATTTGACCGCTTGCTATGCGTTTTTGCCTTTCAGGTAATAATAATGTAAAATATGCCGAATTTCTTTCTTCGATACCTCCATGTTCGACAACTGAATTGTCCAAGCGCTCAAAAGAGCGTAGTCACTCACACCTTTCAAACACCGTTAAGTATGCCCCAATACGACAAATACTAATTAGCTTGTAGATCTAAATATTAAAAAAAAAAAAATAACAGTTTAGTTTGATTAAATATTGCGGGAGATAGAGCAGCTCAAAGTGTATAAGCCTTTTTGGAGCATAATGAGAAAATAGCGCGAATTATTGAAGTCCTCAATGTTTTAAATTGTGGGGAAATGTTTAATTTTGCATTATTTGATTTGTATATATTGAATTTGTTGGTTCAAATGTATCCTGAGAAGAAACTTCCTCCAATAGAATTTTGACTCATGGCAAAAGTTTAATTGAACACGAATGCCTACCAATAGAAGAATTGTCAGAAGAAGTCCAAGAATGTTGCAAGATATATCAATCCATTAGAGTTTTCACGGACTAGACAAACTTAGGTTCTTAACAATATGTTGAAGGTACGTGAGATCATGAAGAGAACCAAAGTTTAAATATTTGTAGTTCAGGAATGTTACCATTATTGGATATTCCTTCCAAATATTGATGATTTTTTTTTAATTAATTAAGTTTCTGTTTAAAATATAAAACGATTAACAGCACAAATAATCTTGTGGAAAAAGAGCACATATTTTTGGTCTTGAAAAAAATTCAAGACAAACGATGTAGTTGTGGCACACTATATTCTATTTGAAGATTTTAAATTTTGCGAATATTAGCTATTGTTTTTGCAAGCAAAAAAAGTCAAATGACGCCCACTGTGCGTCATCTCAACATTCATTTTAGCTATTTTCTGCAATGTTCTTGTGTGATAAATGTTTAAATTTCTGTAAGAGAAGGCGTTAAAGTTCAACATACTCTAGCACAATGTTGCATAGAAAGTTTGAATTAATATACTTGTATATCTTTCACTCTGAGTTAGTGCAACGTTTGTGTACAGTATCTCACTTGTGCATTGTTTTAAAATTTAATGGTTTCGAGCGTAAAAAGTTTAAGTAGGTTTTTTCTTTAATATTTTTAATCTAATTGGCTTCGTCTAGTATAAAAATAAAATATTTTACAAGTAGCAAAAGTTTTATTATTCACGTGATTCTAGAAACATTGACCGAATACTACATAATTCGGTCAATGGAAAAAATAGATTGTTTATGAATTTTTCAAGTTTAATTTTAGTCAAATTGGATGTACCACGCCTTTTTATAGTTTTGTTAAGTATAGACCTAAACAAACCTAAACATTTTTAAATCTAAGACTAAGAACTAACTATTGGCAGGCACACCCATTCGTTATGATTAATGACTTTAAATTTCATTAAATGGCAAATTGTGCAAAATTAACGAAAAGGCTTCAATGGGAATTTGCAAAGCTGTTGTTTTATAAATAACTAAAATTTATGCTATTAAACAATTAGAAACAGGGTGCCTGTTGAAATGTACAAATAATAGGAAATGGAATAATTTCTTTTTTCTGTGCGTAAGTATATACCCTATACCCATAGTGTTAAAAGAGTGCACTAACTTTCTGTAAATGTATGTAATAGGCAGGATAAGGCGAGACAGATCCCATAAAGTATATACATTTTTGATCAGCATCGAAAGTCAAGTCGAAATGGACCTGTCTGCCTTTCGCAGCAACGAGACAATAAGAGTTAGAGCCTTCAGGTTTGAATATTTTCCTGCTTTAGATAACTTTTATTCCATGTACGTGTTAAACCTCCTTTCAAAGCGGGAGATGACTCTAATAAAGTGTACAAAGTATATGGAAAAAATTTTATTATTTTTATTTAATGTAGCTAGAAACGCCCAATTTTGTGCATCTTTCGTTAATCTAGTAGGGGTAGCCTCCATGAAAATCTGTCGCAACTTTCTGAGATATGTACATGACCGTCTATCTGTCCCTACGAACTAGATAGAGCATTCAAGTTTGGATGCTTAGATTCTCTTCAATAATATTCAAAGATAGATACCTCTTATTTCTGAGTTCTTCAACTCAGTTTTTCTTGTTATTATACCAAATTGTATGTACCTTACTAATAAATTATTCTATTTACATATATCCATATCTGATTACTAGAATGGCCCATACAAATCTATCTTCTTTTCTGACTTTTTTGTTAACAACAAAAACTTGATTAAAACCAAAAACCAAATTATCACAGCCAGATAGAAATATGTTGCCAATAAAAATTTAAGGTTCAATGCGGTTACAGGGTTTTTAAAGTTGAACAAACTATACTGCAGTATGCTTTGTTGTTTGAGATATTCTTTTGAAAATTCTTCTGTAGACTTTGAAATCGATTTAAAAATTCGAAGATGGTGCAATAACTCCAATTTCTTTTATTTCACAGATTTAGATTTAACAAAAATAAGCTTGAATCTTTGTGCAGACAGCTGTAATAAGATATCTTGCCATCTTATAGTTAAAGTTCTGCCAGTACTAAAACCGCTTACCATCCAAAGAATTATAGCGTCGCACTATATAATTTCTACTGTCATCACTCCAATCATATATTTTTCTTGTAAACCTGTGAAATAAATAAATAACTGTAACTGCTTAATTGAAAAAATGTTATCAGTCACCCTGTATAAGAGTAATTATATTTGAATGCTGTCAACAGTCTGTCATAATTATTTATTTACGGCGGAATAATAAATGGTAGAAATTAATAGCTTGAAATTATCCACGCATATAGAAATCATTTTGTTTGCGTAAGTGAAACTGTTCGGTCAAAAATGTTTGACTTGCAGAAAGTTCTTCTGCGTATTTTGGGTCATAATTTACATGGAAGTCGAAATATTGCGCGGAACTATGCATCGCTCTGTTTAGTGATCTCAGCACAGTTTCCGATGGTTTACTATGCTATCTATAATCGTGATAATATGGGAAAGTTAACCGCTTGTCTTAGCATTATTTTTACGAATATGCTGACAGTGACTAAAATCTCAACATTCATGTATTATAAGCGTAGATTCTGGTGCATGATGCAAAACTATGAAATAATGCTTGAGCAAGGTGTGTACACAAAATATTTATATTATTAAATAACAGGCTTTGCATAATCATTATGAACTCTAGAATCCCAAGATTCTATTCTATTTTTTATATGAACTATGTTTGGTTGATTAATTTTTAATTTTTTATAGCTGAACATATCGCAGGCAAACGTTATCTGTCCAATGCTAATAACTTAGAGATACGCCTATACAGATACTATAACTATTCATGTTGTTTTACCGGTATTTACTTTATGATTGGACCATTGGTAAAAGTTCTGTTGTCTGTTCTATTAGACACGAATATTGAGCGTGAGTTGCCTATGTTGATGAAGTAAGCCTTTGATATATTATATAAGCAATATGTAGTGCACTTATGCTTAAGTCTTATTATTTAAAGGTTTCCCTTCAACTATGTTCATACACCTGGCTATGAGTTGAGCTATATCTATACTGTCTGTGTTACCTTCATTGTGGTGCTCTATGTCTCCTCGTTGGACGGACTTTTTCTATCGTTTGCCATCAATTTAAAAGGACACTTTAACGCTTTGCAGCACTTTCTACGAACAAATGATTTTCGTCCTGCCAATTGGGCACAAATTCGCAACATTTATACGGTTGTTGACTACCATCTAGAACTACTCGATTTGGCCGAGCAATTACGCAACATGTATGCGCCAATAATATTCTTTCAATTCTTTATAACTTCGATACAGGTCTGCGTAATAATTTATCAGATCTTAACGGTTTGTATTGAATATGAAATATATTAGAGCGCATATTTAATATGCAAATTCTATTTTTAGCCGTTGAAATCAGTGGTCGAGCTTTTGGTTAATCTGTCATTTTTCTCGACGATTATGTTTCAGTTACTAATCTATTGCTATGGCGGAGAAATTCTAAAAAATGAGGTTCTCCTTAATAATTTTATTGCATTTAAAATTTACGAATAAGCCATTTTTCAGAGTACGAAGGTTGGCATTGCAGTTCAATTGTCTGATTGGTACCATGTTCCACTGCATGATAAGCGCATGTTGCTCTTGGTCATGTTGCGTTCACAGCGAGAAGTTTTGATTAAAGTCGGAATATATGAGGCCTCACTGGCCAATTATTTGAACGTAAGTGTGATGAAGTTTTTTAAAATCAGTTTGGTTTAGGCATTTAAACAAACATTTTTCAGATGATACGCGCTGCGTTATCCTATATAACTTTAATACAGTCAATTGAGAAAACTTAAGCGTAATAATGGGCTAATCATATTTTTTACAACACCTGGCAAAAATATTCTGTAGAAAATATCACAACTTATATCTATATGTAAAATGCAAGAAATGGATTTGAATAAAATGGCACAGAATCACAAGAATTACTTACTTCGATAGTATGACCAAGTATGCACAGATCTCTCCATACCTGGTTTATTATGTCACATCTTCAAACTAACGCCCTTCTTGCAGCTGAAAAGGCGTTGCTTCTGTGAAACTCCTCGTCATACCAAGCCTAACACAGGTTTGGTATAACCAATGACCTCCTTGGCAGTCCTATCCGTGGAACAGGTGATGTAACTCCACTTAATGACAGCTTGCCGACGTCTAGCTTTTGTTGCATATTGCGCCGCTGAGCCTAGTACGTACCTTGGCTGCGACAAGATAGTGAATTATAAAACCAAATCCCTATGGCCTATGATAACCTTTCGACCTATTGAGTTAGAGTATTGTTATAACAATCAGAAGAAATATGGCCAGAAAGTAGTTGCCGTTGACTGTCCGAGAAAACTCTTTTTAGAGGTATTGCCCAATATTGAATATTGCCCAGATTTGAATGATATTTTATGAAGTCTACCTCGCCTCCTTTTTTTCATGATACATAGATTTGCACAAACTTAATATACCCTACGCGTATAGTGTATAACAACATCAAATCACGTTCATCAACTAACTTAAGCTTTTACAGTGCTAAAAACAGTCGTCTAAGTTGAAACTCAAGCACTTCATGTCATTTTATAGCTCAAAGCTTACTGAAAACTTGCAAAACGGTTTGAACTTTGCGAAGCGGGCTTTTTACCGCTTCAAAAAGCAGGCAGTATTCAACTCAGTAATGTGAGTGAGTTACTTTTGAGCTCTCGTGGCGTTCGGTTGAAGCTAAGCTAAAAGCGAATTGGTTAAACATTTTTAAGTTGTGCAAAAATTCGCCTGTGCAAATGAAGAAAATTTATTGAAATATATTCGAACTAGGTTAAAAGAAAATACAAAGAAATTAAATTGAAAAACTATTCAACGTAGAAAATCGGAAAGGTGTGCTACAAGTGAAAAAAAATAAATAATAAAATAAGTAATGGGAAAAATCTTTCCAAATTGTGAGTCAAGTCGGAACTCCAAAATATGCATTGGCATTTGCAGTGGAAAGAAAGCTTCATATCACACCCTGCGCTATTGGGAGATAACTTACCCTCAAAATTACGCGGAGTATTGTTATCATATCTTATTCTCTCTCTCTTTCTCGTTCTCTCGCTGCAGTAATGCGCTCTTGCTCGCCTTAACGGTTTTGTTGCTCTGTTTACAAAAACAAAAATCGCTTTTTCGATTTCCCGCTTAAATTTGTTGACCGGGTTGACGACCCAAAATGAAAATAAAAACGCAAATGCCGGGTCGCCTCAACCGCCGTCGTCTCAGTTACCACTTTACGGATAAATAGATAGACTGATTGATTTCTCACACATAGGTTGGTAGGCTGTCCGGTGATTATTTCTAATAGCGCTTGTATACGGTGTCCGGTTAATATTTTGTGCACATTAAGGGTTGATTGACTTACATTTCGTTATTATTCGTTATTAATGTTCAAAACGTGTCGACAATTTTTTTCACGTATTTTAAAAACAGTGCGTATGTGTAATATTTGTATATACCCTATAACCGCTGGTAAAATGAAAAGAACAAAACGCCAGTTGTGTGCTCAAGTACATGCCGTGGGTGTTTGTTTAGCCCACATACAGATACACTCTACACACTCTTCAATTTGAGTACTTGTTCTGTGCTTCTTTTGCCAAATTTGAAGTTCAATTGCTAAATGTTACTGCAAATAGACACACACTACACTACACGTTTCGCGTTCGGTCAGCTAGAGGTGGAGGCGAAGCTAATGTTGGCTTGCACAAGATGGTACTCCAATACGCAGATGAGTAGCTTCAAACGCGCTCGGCATGCGATAGTTTCACCCAAACGTGAAACATAAATATATCTTCTTTCATTAAGAGTCGTTCATTATTCATTAGCTTCTGTTTGTACGTGGTTTTGTTTCCCGGAAAATGTGAAAACTCATCGTTGCGTTACTTGGTTGCCAATACGTTTGTAGCCCGCTGAATGAAGTAAGCCTTTGTTATCTCATACTCGTATATTTTGAATTAATGTTGCTAATTATGTTGCTTAAATATAAACTCATCGTTCGATAGTACGATACTAAGAAAAAAAAAACATACTTTTTCAAAATAAATTAAAAATAAAATGTCTGAAGAAAATGTTGCTTTGCCGTCTCTGATGTGATGTGTTCAGTTGTTCGAGTGGTGACCGAATGGTGTACTAAGAAAGATCAAAACATTAATCCTAAGATTGTGACTTTTTCAAAAAACACAAAACAGACTTAAGTTCAAATTTATATTCATAAGAAAATATTAAAATTCTCCGATAAAGTTAAACTCCTGGGGGTTATCCTAGAAAAATTACTTAACTGCCATCCTTACCTACAATCAGTCCTAACTAAGGCTGCTGGAGCTTTTTTACCTGTCTTTCGCTGATCATTGGGTATCTCTCTAAAGATATTTTTTTGTCTATCTGGTCCAACTTATTTCAAATTTGTGCCATCAGACGTTGTGACAAACTGCAGCGGCTTTCTTGTCTGTGCATAACCGATCCCATATGTACGTATTCGGCGTAGTGCAGCAATTGAAGCAGCTATTGGTCTGCCTCCGCTGCATATTTTCATACAAATCGCGGCGGCATGTTAATGGCATAGATATCTGCTACGTAACGAATTGTCTGACCATGGAAATTTGGGAGAATGAAGAACAATCCAATACCAAATGGTTTGCTGATGGGTTCCTTACAGAAACGTGTACAGGGGCGAGAATCTTCGGATCAAACACTTTAATTCAAAAGCATCGAGATAGCATACGAGTTAGTCAGATCGGGGTCTGATACTCCTTCGTAGAACCAGAACCCTTTGTTCACCTCACAAAGCTGCCTTTTATAACTGATATATTCTGAATTTGGCAAGCTAAGCCACTTTTGCTACCAAATTATTAAACTTAAAACACAAATCACAACAAATGAGACCTAAGACCGCTTACGGGCTACTGTCGACTAAGATATCATCGATGGTTATTCTCATAACAAGAACATATCAATAAAATACATATCTGCTTAAGAAATTGAATTTAATAGTACAGGATACGAAAAAAAAAACCAGTAAGAAAATCACAGTCGGGCGTAACCGGCTTTAAGAGGCCCTGCCTGTACTAGTACAATTTTAAAATAAACTTATAAAATTCCGGAGAAGTCCTAGTCGAATGCAAAAAATCGCGAAAATTCTATCTATTACCGTTTCCGAGATGCTTTCGTTCATACGGACGGCCAGACAGAGATGGCTATATCGACACCTCTATCACTCTTCGATCATTATTTTTACGAAATTTGCATAAAACCAATAGGCTCTTGTACCTTCGGTACAGGGCCTAATAAATACTGTTAAAGGCAAACAGAAAGAAAAGTGTTTCGAACACTTAGTACATCATTTTAAACTACACGGTGACTTTCTGGTTTTCACCATGCGAAAGAACGTCTATAATTCTATCCGAATCGTCAAAAAAGTGCAAAATGATTTTTTGATACCTAAGTCGCCTTTTTATAGACCAGGATTCATATATGTGGGGATCACTTTTTTTTATATAAATTGTATAGAGTGATTAGAACCGTGAGGACCCTTTATTATTATTAATAGCCTCTAATACAGTACAACAAATATATTTTAATAAAACAAAGAAAATTATATGAAAATACAAAAGTAAAATGCAGAAATGTCTGAAATTTAAAAAATAATTACATTTTTTTAGCATTCAAAGAACTCTTAGTCATAGAATAATGCTTGCCAATTATATGTCGATTTGTTGACTAAATTACTTGAGACATCGACATTGTTGCGCTTGATTTCCGCTCACGAGCTACTCGCAAACTTGTTAGCCTTGATGCAGAAGAACTACTCAATTGTTAGCTGAAACTGCTAAATCATTACTCAACAAACAACTTGAAGTAAAATGCATAGATGCCAATAAGAACATGCAGCGAATGAAGCATTAAATCAAATTAAGTATGACGATAGTAGCGATAGAAGGCTTACACTCACAGTTCAGCAGCACAACGGACAGACGGAAGGGATGACAATCTATCTGTGAATAGTTTACGTATAAAACTTGATACTGCATTGTTGCAATAAAATAACACTTCTTTGTTGCTAACTGTGAGTCACATGCGGCATTTCTGCGCACGAGCGAATCATAAAAAAGATACTATACAGCACGGATAAAGTATCTCGTATATTAAATACTTAGAACATGCGTTTACAATGCTTAAAAACACCAAAAATTTGCAAAGTTCTATAACCGGTTGACAATTCCGTGGAATATATGTATTTAATGCTAAACACAGCAAAAACAAAATATATCATAAGATTATTGAATGAAGGCAAATTGGAACGAGTTGTATCTAGATACAAAAAAAAGAAATATACATATAAGTGTTTACATTAGCGTATATACAAATACAGTCACTCACTGCACGTTCCCCCGTCACTCCCCTTTACTTCAGATGATTTGAAACCGGCGTTTAGTATTGTACGTGTGCTGCATGTGTTTCTAGCTCATTTATTTGTTAATTCGAATTTCACACATGGCGACATGGCTCAAATCGAAGCCGTCTGCGAAGAAAAAACAAAGTATTTTTAGCATATTTTTTTTTTTTTTTTTGAATACCCTTTTCGCATTGTGCTTAAAAGTATATTTGTGCGTTATGTACGTTTTGTAAAGCTGTAATTGCAACATAAGAGTATGTACATTTTTTCAAAAAATCGTCAAGATGGCATGTCTAGGTACATAAACGCCTGCCTGTCTGTCTGAGATTAAAGATATTTGGCTGGCTGACCCCTTGGGTCGCTTGGAATCATGAAGTTTTTGGAGCTTATGTCTATCGTCATGGTTCTGGCTTTCTCGGTTTTCACTCTTCTACAGATCAGCTGGTCTATAACCGTTTGAAAATTCCGTGGAATATAGCTTCCGTAGCACCTGACTTGTCTATTAATAATCCTAATGCCCAAAAATATGGTGCAGCGGTAATAATAATTAATAATCAAATAGCCGTCAACAGTCTTCCGGTCATGGCCGCATTTTGGAGTGCGTGCCAGCTACCATAATCTTGTGCGGAAGTAAGGAGAGTTCTCTCTATACCCGATCGTCCTCTATTTCGGCGTCTTCCAATCAAGTTAACCAGCTCTTTTATTCATTCGAATCAGGTGACCACCCCTGCGCAGCCGCTCGATTTTTATGCGCTAGGCCATGTCATACCTCATCGAATAGCTCGTATAGCTCGCGGTTCATACGGGATCTAAACTCGTCGCCGACTCTAATAGGACCGAAAATCCTGCGGAGAATCTTTCTCTCAAAGACTACCACGGTTTCATCTGACTCAATCATGCCTCTGCACCATTTGTCTTTTTTTATTTATGTCTTTCGAGAAAAGGCTTTACTTCTTATTTGCTTGCTCTGCCCAAAAAAAGCATCTGTTTGCAAGCGTGATTCTTCTCCCGATCTCCAGGCTGACAGTGCTGTTGCTGGTTATCTCGTATCCAAGATAGATGAAGTTTTCTACAATAATGAAGTTGAAATTCTCCATCGTCACTGACCGTCCAAGACGCGATGACGGAGTGCGAGAAGACACCAAGACTCGCCGCAGTATGTACGCCGTAGTATGTACTCTATCAGAAGATTGAAAAAATCGCACGACAGCGCATCCCACTACCGGAAACCTCTCTTGGTATCAAAGGGGTCGGATAGGTTCTTTACCAACCTGATAACGCTTAGTGTGTGAGATAGCGTCGTCATGAGAACGATCTTTGTGGGGATACCTAGTGCAGACAGGTCGTCGAAAAACTTCGATCATATCGGCGTGTCGAAAGCGGCTTTATAGTCGACATGGTGCAGCGGTAGCTACTATTTCCACCGATTTAACTTTCGTGTACTCATATTGATTGGGTTTCATGTTTCCATTTTCACCTTTTATATGAAGATCCCACATTTTTTCAACATTTTCAATAATAATGAATGCCAAAGTCGCGCTGTATCAGAGACATACTCTATGCCGAAGCAGAATGATCTACAAGTATTCTACTGCGCAGTCTTATTCGGTCTGTTTCTAGAGTTGGTAAATTTCCTGCAGATTTTTGTGGAGCGTGGTGCTTTTTCTACAATGCAGCGCTTAAATTGTAACCGCACATTGAAAACACGCGCTAAATCAATTAATGGAACATGCACCCACTTAAATCAACTCGTTATTAACAAAAATGTTGCAAGAACTTAATTGCCTGAAAAAAAACCCTTAATTAGAAGCCGACACCATCAGAAAACTTGTTTTCCGTTCGTTGTGAAGGACTTGGTCAAAAAGTTCTAATGTGGCAATTAAATAGGAATTTTTGTGCGTGCTCATACGACATAATTGCGAGTTGAGCCATTTTGTGTTGTTCTTTTCGTGTCAGCTAAGCAATTTGTCCTTAAGTACATCAGCAGCGGCACGTAGGCAACTAACTATAACTAATATATATATTTTGTATATATTTTTCTGTCAGTGTATTAATAAGGGCGCAAATCGAACTAGCCATGTCAACCCGTTTGTCTGTCTGACTGTCTGTGTGTGTATATATAGTCGCGAAGTTTTTGTTTTTTTTATCGATCTGATATTGGGTACCGAAACTTTTAAAACTTCTAAGTGGAACATGTACAAAACTTACCAACCCACTCACATTGTAAGATATCACCCGAATACAAACTATTGCATGGTGGCTATTCGATGGTATTTGTCGCATGCCAACAATGAAGTTTCATAACATAAAATAGGCAGATATATCAGCACTAATGAGGGGTTTGGAAAATCTTTGTACAAATCTTCCTCGTTTCACCTGGCGGAACTGCCAAAAAGAACAGCTAATTCTGCAGTTTACTTCCATTAAATTAAATAAAATTAAATAAAATAAGCGCTTGTTTGAAGTCAACGAATTGGTGGAGATACATGAATATTCTAAAGTTAAACGATTATGACGAAGCAGCGGAATTAAGCTGCATCATGTATCGGAGTTGTATAGTAGTATATTAGATACATGAAATAACCCGAAAAAGCATTAACTATGCTAAATCCAATGAGTATATTAACAAGGAACCGTAGCATGGAACATGGTTCGATAGACTCGCCTAGTATGTTGTCTATGAAAGGACAGAGCTTAATAAGCAAACTATACCAACATTTGGCCGAATCACCGTCATTTTCAGAAATATGTTGATAAAAGTACAAATCACCCATTTTTATTTATTAAAATTAGTATCTTCTTCACATTAATTAGATCTCAAAAATTTCATCGAACGTACAAAATCCTAAAACTAAGCATTCTTTATTTGTATTCCCATTGATTTGAAGGTTCAATGTAATTCCAATGAAAAATAAAAGTATTAAAAGTATCGTATATACTTACAATTAGTGTTAAAATGGCTTCAATAGTGAAATGGAACCTGCCAAGATGCTTATGCAATGAATCTGCCTGCCAGCAACTGTTATTGAGACGACCACAAACGGTAAACTTGGAACCTTGATGAGGTTCTGAAGTTACAACGGCGTTGATGAATTTGCACTGAATAAATGGATTTGTTTATTATTTTATAAAGTGTACACAGCACAGCCAGTGACTTTCCGGTATGCGGTTTATGCTTTTGTTTCTCACTCAAATATTAATTAGAACGATCTGAAAAAAAAATACATATACAATTGGTATATACACATGTATGTACATAAGTTTACATGAAATCGCATTATGACACAGAAACCCTATTTCAAATTTTGGAAGGGCTCACCTATAATACATATATATGCGTATTTATATATGTGTAGCAAAAGCATCTATGCTTATGTGCATACTTTGGATAATAATTTTTTGTTTATGCAAATTATTATATTCTTGTTGCAAACAATGCCAGCGGCCGGCTTCATTCAACAAATTAAATACAATGCGAATCATTTTTCAAATGACATATGTCATTAAATATCATTTTATCTATCATATGTTGGCCACAGACCGACCGAATCACAGAAGTGCAACCAAGTAACATTAATATGTACTCATTTAAGGTTTTAAGGGCACCGAACCAACCACTAAATGATGTTGGTCCAAATGACTTGCCAACTGCTCAGCAAACCAGTTAATAGTCAACAAACAAGCCAGTTTAAATTCGGTCGGGTCGTTGATTTTACTACACTCGTTTAGTATTGAAGAGTATTGGTGGCAGGGCAGGTGTGCCGAGCACTGGCATCCGTTTGCTGGGTGGTGCTCTCAAACTGCGGCTAACATAATTGCGCCGTCAACCATGGCAAAGCTCTGCAAAACGGAAATTTGCATACAAATTTTCACAGCGGAATGATACAATGAATGAAAATGTTAAGCATTAGTTGCGATTTTGGTGCAAAGTGAAACTTGTTGTGACTCTCTGCCACTCTACATAAGAGTATTGCACGAGTATAGTTTTTTTTTTTTTTTTTTGTTTTGGACTCGGTGTCAGTTTCACACTTTCTGTCTGGGTCACTGACGCCGTTGACGCCTTACAATTTGTTGACCTGAGAATTCGTGAAGCGTGCTGTGCCATTTTTGAGAATGACATGTTTTCCAAACCGTTGTGCGTGAGCATTTTTTTAAACAAAATTCGACCAGTCAAAAAACATGAATATGGCTGTTAGCTACAAATACTTGATACAACTGGTGTGGAAAATCACGGAGTGCGATCAATTTCTTATTAAACTTTTATTTAAGTTGGTTCCAAGAAAAATTAAACTTTTTAAAAAAGGTAGATTCAAATGGTACCATGCGTTCAGATGTTTCATGTTTTTTCTTATTTGAGAGCTCAACTTCATGGCATTTGCTCGAATAAAAGTGGAGATATCGCACTTAAAGTTTGACTGGGCCAGAGTGGCTTAATAACTTAAAGAAAAGTCGAGAGAAGATGTTGAATAACATTGAAAGTAAAATTGAAAATCAGAAATCTTTGTTATGAACCATGGAAATAGAATTTAGAGAACTAGCTGATATGTAATGTAAGCATTCCATTTAGATCAGTAGGACGTCATGAAATGCATTAATTAAAGATGAGACTTGTAGTTATTGTTACGTACCATCGTCCATATTTTTAGGCCCTGTACCGAAGGTACAAGAGCCTATTGGTTTTGTGCAAATGTATGTAACAGGTAGAAATAATGGCCGGAGACCCCCCAAAGTTACCCCCATTATGGTCAGGAGTGATAGAGGAGTCTATATAGCCATGTCCGTCCGTCCGTCTGTCCGTCTGGCCGTCCGTATGAACGAAAGGATATCGGAAACGGTAATAGGACTAGGACTGCTCCGGAAATTTACAAGTTTATTTTAAAATCTTGCCCCTCCCCCCCTTCCCTATAAAATCACCACCAAGGCTAAAAATTTCTTCGGCACAAAAAAAGTAAGTATGCCAGTATAGAGATATCGTCTTTCTAAGCCAAAATCCAAAAAGTTCATCAAAATCAGATAATAAATGACGATTTTATAAGCAATTGAATTTGAGCGACCCCCCTTTTCGTTTCATACATAAAAAAATGTTTTATAAGGCACTTAGTCGTGCAGTGAGAAGTGGTCATGTGTTTGGTCATAAGCTAGGGGAACATTTAGTGTGTTTGTTAGGCGACCTGTTCTGGTACAGGGCCTCTTACAGTCGGTTACGCCCGACTGTGATTTTCTTACTTGTTATTATTATTATTAGATAGTAAACACTGCGACCTTTACAGGTCTATTGTGCCCTAACAGTGGTTGACTTACAGCAACTCATCTAGCCCTACTGCCCTGAAAAAGGTCAATAGATATTTGGGATTGAGTGCATGCACCGCCCTTCCTATCACTTGGTAATTGCCAAGATATATGTGCCTGGTTTGGGTCAGAGCTGGGCAGTCTCCCAAGATATGCTCCGGAGTTTCGTCATCCTCCAGACAGAATCTACAAGTGCTATCACTTTCGATTCCAATTTTACACAAGTGTCTTCTAAGTCTCCAGTCAGGAAGCCCGAAATCATTCTTAGATCGTTTCTTTTAAGACCATTGCAAATTTCCAATCTCCTGTTGTTGTAAGGGCCT
Source organism: Leucophenga maculata (assembly GCA_035044805.1). Taxonomy (NCBI): domain Eukaryota; kingdom Metazoa; phylum Arthropoda; class Insecta; order Diptera; family Drosophilidae; genus Leucophenga; species Leucophenga maculata. The sequence continues at coordinate 971,391 of JAWNNP010001183.1, forward strand.
AACAGCTTTTTGCTCTGTTTTAATCCTTCACACTTTTCTCAGAAAAATTCCCTTGTTTTCTTTTCTTTCACTTTTACCAGGATTCTCATTGTTCCTGGTCTGAGCCCGCAGAATGGCGCTGGACACATGAAAGGACCAGTTTGGATTTGATCACAGACGAACTTACTGCTCTAATAGCCGCCTGGCTACCGGAGAATATAGCGATGATTGGTTCTTGTACCCCCTATTGAAATTGAATTGAGCACATCTTTCTATCGCATATATTTCTGCCTGAAAGATACTTGAGAATTTCCCTAGTGATTCGAAGTATTGCTCCTGTTATAGATATACAAGCTAACCTCTGAACTTTGTTCAGTTGCTTACTAGCTGTTGTCAATTCAGCTCTATCCGCCCAGACAATGGCACCATATGTTATTATGGGTCTGACCATTGTGAGGTACATCCATTTCATTATTTTGAAGGTACACCTCCAACTCTTACCTGCAATGACTCTGCAAGTCATACTGTGCTAAGTCCAAAAATAAATTAATCATTTTGAGTAGAGAAATAAGATCCATTAGAATAATTGGTCACCTCAACCATATATGAGAAAGAAACAAGCGTATATGAATGCTAACAATATGCTACACAATATGATTCTAGCCCAGCCATTTAGTTCCGACTACTGCCGTAGTTTGTATGTCATTTCATAGTTCAAATATCTAACAATTGTTTCATAATTTCCACTGGCTAAAGTATTTTTTATTGTTAGAATTGCTTACTCGAAACCATGTTAAAACCCACTCATCGTGGCGTAATGAGTGCGCTTAACAAATTAGAATGTACCTAAAAACATTGCATGGCGTATTTCATTTGGCAACATCCTTTGACCTTTTTGTATACAGTGAAGTACTTCATTTTGTACGTTTTATACTGAATATGAAAAATTCATGCGTGTATATTAATATTGTCACTCATTATGTTTGTTATACCGGGAAGGTTATGTTCGAGGCAACGTTAAGTAATTAGTTTTTTTTTTTTTTTCGTTTAACGTGTTTCATTTTAATTTCGCACATACAAAAAAAATCGCTTATACATATTTATTATTAAACATTATCAGGCATAAGAGCTACTCCTTACTGAAGTGGGAATAGGAGAGAATAAATATACCAACTTGAAGGATCTATCTATTATAATATCTAAGTTCGTGCAACTAGAGTTCCAATTTGGAGTATTTTATTGGTATTGATATAAAATAGTCCACATTCGACGATTTTTTATTGTATTCTGCAATAGTTTGATGAGCTGAGAAAGCGATAGCAATTTCCAGTGAAAAAAGGTGAACTCTATTACAATTATTTGGCGAGTGAAATAATTTATTCTAAAAACTCGGACATATTCTCGCGAGTGTTCACTACTCACACAGTTTTTAATTCAATATATTGGCTTGCATCGAACCACAGAAAACTTCAACGCTATCTGCTTGGGAAGAGTATTACAAATTCGATTATATTTCTCCTATTTATTTACTGCGCTTTGCGTTCTATTTTATTGCTCCGCCATAAAAGAATCTACATTTTCCAAGCATTAACCCAGATATGTAGACGGATTTTCATTGTTGCACATTGTGCGCATTGTTTGTGCGGGCCGAGCTTCGACATACTAGCAATAGTGAAGGAAACGCTTCCGCTCGAACATTGCCTGATTTCCTTGTTACATGTGGGTTTGCCACCGTATGTATGTGTTTAGCTGGAAGTGAAAGCCTTTATTGTTGTTGCCAAACCGCAAAGCAACGGAAATTCAGTCCTGAGCGCATTTGACCTCCTTTCAAAGGATTTAGACGCAAACTGCTATTCATGTTTTTTGATGCTTGCGAAATTGTATGCGAGTTGGGACAAATTTTTGAACGATGATCTCATATTGCAAGATGTTGCTCAGTCGTCTGATTGGGAGCGTAGTTTGACCCAAATTAAAAACCGAATAGTGTGCAAAGTTTTTATGACTTATCGATTTGAAGTTGAGTGCTTATGGTGAATTAATGAAATAATGTTGCCATATATGTCTATCCTTACAGCCAAGTGAAGTGAGGAATATAACAAACGATAAAACTGCCAAAGAAAAGACTGAACTGAACTAAAACTAGGGAATTATAACAGTCAAACGACGCATAAAAGGACCAATTGGAGAAGTGTCATTGCTGTTTTTTTGTATGACAATGCACTAAAGGATATTGCTCGAGATTTATATACATACGTTTATTGAATTTATTGTGAAGCTTGTAAAAAGAAGTCTGCAAACATGTTTCTGCCAGTCAAATCAAATAAGTAAGTATATACATGTCCCACTCGTCCCAATTTACAAAAAAAAAAAAAACAATAAAAAAAACTGTCCAACCCCTAATTTCGTGTCTGCATTGCACCGCTTCCGGTATGGCGTCAGACTGCCGCCCCCAACTCTACACAAAAATATTATGTTGTCTGCTGTTATATGTACGTGGTGGCGTCAAAAGTCATCAAAGCCAACATTAACATAAGTTGTATGGCGTAGTACTCATTGTATTATTTTTTTAGATTTATATTTTTTAATGGGGGTTGGTATAATATATACACGCAGACTACATGACATATACATATGCACTTCATAAACATATACGACGAAAAAAAAATTTACTTTTCTTTAATATTTCCAAAGCTCCACAGATGCAAGCGGTAATAATGAAGATGTCACTACAACTAGCAACAACTCAACACAAACGCCCAGCGATCTTAGCCCACCGGGACCCAATGAAGAAGTACTGCCGCAAGCGCATCACCAGAATCCAGGACACTGTATTGCATCATTTGCAGCCATTAATCAGATGCGCAGCAATGCACAGGTAATACCTAGTAGAATTCAAACCCAGTTCAAAATCAACGCCACGCATTTTCAAATCAGTTCGTGGCAAATCAGAAGCATTAATTAATTAACCAATTAGCATGATGCCTCTGATTGAGTCTAATTGTGCACGCAGCAACAATCGTCTTTAATATTAACATCATTACGGGAGCAGCCTGACTATAATTTGCCATATATTGTATACGGACAGGTCAAATGCCAATCGTACACGCAATGTATTTTTTTTTTTTAATTATTCGCTTGGCAAATTCGTAAGAAATTAATTGACACTCTGAGCGGGCGTTTAAAGAATTTTTTTTTTTTTTTTGAGTATCAAGCGAAATTAACATTAAAAGATGCTCGCATGTTGATAAATTTGTTTTATTGCTTTTAGTAAGTAATTATATGGGACCCATTTTAGTATCTGGGGTTACATCAGGTCATTGACAGCACACAATAAAAGTGTAAATTATATACTCGTAGATATTTGTATTCTTCATTTATTTTGAAATTGATTGCTTTTTATTTTCTCTGCTAAAAATGTGTATTTCTTAAAATATTTTTTGCACAGAAGAGTCGGAAACACTTCGGGTGTAGCTCCATCGGGACCAGCAGATATCCCCTCATATAATCTGCCCCTGATTAAATATAAATTGTTCTTAAAATCCATAGAATTATAACGATATAGAATTCGATATATCAAAAATCCTACAATATATTCTACTTGCAAATCTGTAGAACGAATATCATATAGTGGAACACAATCGACGACTGCAGCATTTTTTACGTGTTTTAATATTTCACCATACACGAGTTGTACTTACTTGGCATATCTCCAATTATTTTCCCCAGACTATTGGACGCTGTCGGACCTCCATGTCAAGTCTACTTTGCAACCAGAATGTTGTTTTGAGTTTTCACATTTCTACAGCATTGTGCGAGCATAAGATTATTGCAACCAAACCAAGGTAGCAAGGTGTCAATAGACCCAAACACGCCTCCAGCATAATTTATCACAAGGACTTTTCAAGCGTCTGCTCAGACATTTTTAAGTCAATTGCAGTTGTAGCTGCTGGCAAGTGATATATGTAGTCTGACAGAGAAATTTGTTAGGATTCAGTAATGTATGCGCTTCGGGTGGAGAAGTGCTGTAACATAGAGTTGATTGACTTTGTTGCAGTGCAGAAGGTCCGTCTGGACTCGTATGAAATGCAGCACGTACATATGTAGTGTATAAGAGGGAGCGGAAGCACCTAATCCAATTTGTAAATCGACACGCCGTACAGCACGAAGTTTAACGGACTAAGAAGTGGAGTGGCATGGCAAAGTCTTTGCTAAATTGTTACTTCGGTTTATGTTTCTTTACAGCTCTGTGATGTCACACTCGAAGTTGGCGGTGAGACGATACATGCGCATAAAGTTGTGCTTGCCTCTGTGTCACCCTATTTTTATGCCATGTTTAATGGTGAGTGCTGTCGAAATGTGCTATAGCAAACTTTAACTGATGCTTAGATTCTCCTTTGCTGCATTTTGCATACAGATGACATGCTCGAGCGCACACAGGGCAATGTACGACTTCACGATGTCGATGTCACTGCGCTGCGCCACCTGATCGATTACACCTACACCGGCGAGATAACCATCACCGAGCAGAATGTGCAAGTACTGCTACCCGCCTCCGGGCTACTGCAAATGCACTCTGTTCGCGATGCCTGCTGTAAGTTTCTGCTACGTCAGCTTCATCCATCTAACTGTTTGGGCATACGCAGCTTTGCCGGTAAGTGGTCTCAAAATTGTATATGAGTAATTGCAAAATAAGATTTTTCTTACCACAGATGCACATTCATGCAAGGAGTTGCACACGCGTTCACACAAATATGCACTGCAAAACTTCCAGCAGGTAGTAGGTACCGAGGAATTTCTGCTGTTGCCGTTTGAAGAGGTCAAGGATCTGATTTCAAATAATCAGCTTAACATTAGCTCTGAGGAGAAAGTATTTGTGGCGGTGTTAAACTGGGTGAAGCATGATTTGCCTGGACGCCAGAATCACATTGCAGAATTGATGTCGCATGTACGGCTGCCGCTCGTCAGCCGTGACTTTTTGATGTCATGTGTTGAAACAGAGCCACTCATACGTGACGATTCGCAGTGCAAAGAATTGCTGCTGGAGGCCATGAAGTATCATCTACTGCCAGAGCAGCGCAGTGTGATGAGCAGTCAGCGCACGCAGGAACGGCGTCCAGATGGCATGAAACCCTACGTTTTTGCCGTAGGCGGCGGCAGTCTTTTTGCAATACACAACGAGTGTGAAGTATACAATCCGCGTACGAATGTTTGGTCGCCGGTGGCACCCATGTTGTGGCGCCGCTCTCGCTCTGGTGTTACGGCCCTGCACAAGCAACTCTATGTCGTTGGCGGCTATGATGGTGTGAGTGATTTATCCACCGCAGAGTATTACAACCCATTGACAAACAAATGGAGCAACATTACGCCCATGGGTACGAAACGTTCTTGCCTCGGTATCTGCTCCTACGATGGTCTCATTTATGTTTGTGGTGGCTACGATGGTGCTTCCTGCCTCAGCAGCATGGAACGCTACGACCCATTGACTGGCATCTGGAGCTCTTGTCCAGCGATGAGTACACGACGTCGCTATTGTCGACTTGCGGTGCTAGAGAACTGCATTTACTCGTTGGGTGGTTTCGATTCCACCAACTACCAATCGAGCGTGGAACGCTTTGATCCACGCATCGGACGATGGTTTCCGGTGCCAAGTATGACTGCGCGGCGCAGCAGCTGCGGTGTTGCATCAACCGATGGCTATCTCTACTGCATTGGCGGCAACGATGGCACAATGTGTATGTCTAGTGGTGAACGTTTTAATTTGCGGCGTAACAGTTGGGAACCGATTGCAGCAATGCACTCACGCAGGTTGGTTTTATGTTCTACATTATGCTTTGATTGATTTTTTACATAAATTTGCTAAACATTTTGTAACACTAAAAAAGTGGCATCTAACAAGACGAGCCGATCTAGCTATGTCCGTCCACCTGTGTGTATACGGGACGGAGTCCCTCAGTTTTCATTTAATCTTATTATAAGTCGGTATTTAGACTTTATACCACGCCCTCCCAGCTCCCATACAAACTGATTTTCAACATTTAAATCGAACGTAGGCTCCACCGGCCGTTTTAGTGTTCTTTATTTTGAAAGTATTTGCCGAATTGAACATTTTAAACACGAACTAAAATCTTGAGGAGCGAGTGTGAAAAATATTAAAGATTTGGACGTACCAAAGTTATCACTCTTATTTCTTATACAATACTTCTCTTTCTAGATCTACACACGAAGTTGTCGAAGTAGAAGGTGCACTCTACGCGCTTGGCGGCAATGACGGCTCATCATCGCTCAATTCTGTGGAGCGGTATGATACCCGCCTGAACAAGTGGTGTGTTGTCAATGCAATGGTTGCACGTCGCAGTTCGGTCGGCGCTGCTGTGCTCGAATGTTTTCACCTCGAACGTGGACTGGTGCAGACGACGAATTTATGACCTTTAACCGCCATAACAGAATCATTCGCCGCTGCTGCAGCGAACGACAGCGGTACGAGTAGTACGAATGGCATCGTCACTGCAGCCACTAATAGTCTTGCTGTGCCAGGCAGAGTAGAGTTGGCTAATTTTGCTGCAAATATTGCGCTCAGTTCATCAGCGCCAACTTCCTCGACTTCAACACTGCGTCGCCTAAGGCGTGATACTGCTGCTTCTGTTGTCGAGGGCAGACGGAGTATGAATGCGCCGGGCAGTGAGTGCAATGCAACAAATGCTAATGCAGCCAGCGATAGTAAGCCCTCAACTGCCTGATGATATACGAAACGCGACATGTTCTAAAGGAAAAATAAGCAATACATATACGGACACACACTTAGAAAGTTTCCTATGCAGTTATTGCTCAAGCGGAATTCAAGATATATACATAAATGTATACATTAAATTAATATGAATAATCAGTTCTAGTCAAGCCCACCAATGTATTTCTCTCTCTAATAGCAGCAGCATCAGCACCCACACACGCACTCGCAATCAATTGTTGTCGTTGTTCCTGTACGTTCCTGTCGCGCCTAAACCAATGAATCTGCCTATAATTTGTATACAAGATTTTCTTATGTACTATTCTTATGTATTTTATATAAACATATAGAGTTAAGTATATGTTTCGTTTCTGTGTCTAATCAATACAATTACAAATTTATAATGAACATTGTGACCACAATTGGCACAATTTCAATGCAAAATAACCAAAATAAAAAATAAACAAGAAACCTAACGTTCACATTTAACCGAGTAAATTTTTTACGTCTAATTGTCAAAATAAAAGATGATGCCCCGATGAAAACTGGCGCGACCGCCGTTGTCATTGTGGTCTTTGTTAGAGCTTCAAAACGCAGGTTCTCGTTTTCATTTGTACTTTTCATTTTCTTGAGTTTAAGTTAAACGATCAGATTGATGGTTGGTGCATGTATTGTCTTGAATTTAAAAAGATCGATGGTTAGCATAAACTTAAACTTGGAGTGCTACAGCAGCTTTAGACTAAGCGATCTGCGGTGCGCTGCGCCACAGAGCCCACTGATGGTTCTTTTCGTTCAATCGCGCCCTTGCTGTTGTTCTTGAACCAAGTCGTGCCCAAATCGGTGCCAACTGAAATGATGATTAGGCGAAAAGTTTAATTAGCGAACGAAAGGTAATATGTTGTTAATAGTTGTAATGCTATTTATGATGTTGTTGCAGTTGTGGGCCATTAGCAAGAGCATTCGAAACATTTTCACGAATCATTGCACTGGGCTGGCAGGCAGCGCCGCGCGGTTCTAAGAGGAACTGAAATTATTAAATTAATTTTATTATAGTTTTTGTAGCAGCAATTAAAGTTGCTACTATTATTTTATTATTATCCTTATCAGTGGTTTGGAACATTTCTTGGATATTGTTTCCACTGCTGCTTGTACACGATTTTCACACGAATTGTTTGCTTAACTCCTCGCATTTGTGTGCGGACAAACAATTTAAAAATAAGTAATATAAATGCTTTTAAATCGAGATCCGCGGTACGAGACAGACATGCATACAATTCGTGAAAACGTAACGAAGCGCAACACATGTTTCTTGTTGTTTTTGGCTTAGATTTACTTTAACGCAAAATCATAAACGCAAACTTTTAAAACAATTTCAACTTAAAGCTACAATGAAAGTAAGATTATTGCTGCATGTTTAACAATTATATGCAATATTGAATGCTGGTAGAATAAATTCAACAATATTTTTGCAAAAAGGAAGATAACAAGTTTCAATTGATTTGCATGAACGCGCTTAAATCTGGTTATTCCAAATCGCCAGTTATTGCAATTTAATATAAGAGAAAAAAGAACGGTAAAAGGAAGCGTGTTGAGGCGCGTATTTAAAAACATATTTAAAAAAAAAAATACAAAATTCTCCGATTGCAAAATCAAAACTTTCAACTTATGCTTAAACTTTTTCGTTGATTAATTTGGTATTAAAAAACGATTTATTTACTTTTGTAAACTTTTTCAGTCATGTCATCAAAGCCAGAGTCCTGAATGTTCAACATCAAGCTATCGGCCGAGAGGTAGACCCTGTTCTGTGAGCTGGCAATCTGTGCAGGTGAAAACATTTAAAATAGTATAAGCAATCATGAAAAGTATAAATAAATAAAGCTCTGCTTACAGTTCTGGCTATGCTCTGTGCAGCACGCAGTTTGCGTAGCTTCAAGTAGGCAGGATTCTGTTTAACCGCAAGACCTAAGTAAACATTACAGTTAAGGCAAAAACCAATTGAATATTAAGAGCTGAAATGCGTTAAGAAATTATTTGTTTAAAGTTATTAAGCTTAAATTGTTTTGAAAAGGATATCATTTTTGCTGCTTCGGCTTCACCCTCAGCTTGCACAATCTTCTGTTGCTTCTCCTGTTTGGCGCGCTCTACAAAGAACACGGCACGCTGTGCTTCCTGTTGTGCTACCTGTTTGGCTTCAATGGCGGCTGTGTATTCTTTACCAAAGCTCAGTTCTGTCAGAGAGACATCATCAAGTATGATGTTGAAGTCGCGTGCGCGTTCCACCAGTTCCTTGCGTATCAACAATGATACCTAACAATTGCATGTTTTAATTAATCACTTATCAAAAGTATATATATGTAATAAAACATACCTGCTGACGCTGTGTAATCAATTGCGAAGCATTGAACTTAGCGATCACACCCTTCAGGACCTCATTGCAGATTGATGGTAGCACTTTCTCATCGTAGTCTACACCAAGTTGACGATGCATGTCAGGCAGACGCAGCGAATCGGGACGCGAAAGCACACGTAGTGAAATATTGATCATTTGCAAATCCTTGGAGCCGGTGGGTGATGAAATCTTACGTGGACGTGAGCGAATATCATAGATAATTGGGTACTGGAACCATGGAATGCGGAAGTGTAAACCTTCGGAGTATATATCCTCCTTAATGCCACCAAGGCGGCTGAATATAATTGCACGATGACCACCATCAACTGTAATTGTAAAAATAATTAAAACAAGTACGAAACGCGGCTTTTTGTTATGCAACAAATTCTAGATGTACGCGGCAATTCAAGATTAAAATTATATATCCAACAAGGTCTTAGCATTTTATGTCTAAGCGACCAAATGACGGGCGCTTTCTTCACCAATTTAACTCTTGTGCAACTTTGATGTCTTGTTATGAAATCCAGGCCGGAGAGTCAAAAGTTCGACCGCACATTTTTAGGTTATACACGAACGGCGCACCTATCGCCGCAGCAGTTTTCGTGTAAAGTTAAAACGTTATGTTAAATGTCTTACTCACCAGTGTACAACGATTGACTTACGCCATAAGCTGCAGCGCCAACTGCAGCCAGCAGCTTGAGGCCAATAGTTAATCCCGGTGGACCGCCTTTTCCAAATTTGCCAGCCAAATCGTTCAGCTTGCTTTGTGCCATCTTTCTTAGTATTTAAAAATGTATATGTTAATTAAGATTGTTAACATTGTCAAACGAAATGACAGCGAATGTCAGTGCTACTAAATTACCTTTTATTAAATGCTTTAAATTTTATAAAAGTGATAAAATAAAAAGGAGAAAAACTGCAATCCGTCTTCCAGCAACTACACGTTCTTTTCTTCTAGTCAATGCTGAGAGAGAGAGAGTGTCAAAAATGATTAAGTGTTGAAAAACGGCTTTCGCCATTTATGCAGTGTAGAAAAATATTCAATAGCTACAGACGGTTATTATTCAAGATAGAAATAAATTCAATCACACTGCAGCTTGCAATTAGTGTTCTTTTACTTTTCTAGTATAAAATTAAATTAGGTTCAGGCGGTGCAAGAAAACTGACAAGTTTATCATATTTCATTAAAAATTGTTTCAAGTATGTACAAGTATCTACACTGTACCTATAAGACAAATAGGTATATTAAAACAGTATCTAACTGGCTTTGCATACTTTATAAAGTAGTAATGTTCTCTGTTTGAATGAAGAGATCTTAAAGTTAACCTCGCATTTTGTCTATGCACTTTTATTTATTTTAAGCTTAGTGAGCTCGGAAAGCGAAAGGATGAAGCGAAATAAGGCATGTACAATTTCTAACCGAAAACTCTTCGCGAACTTGGAGACATCACTTAAAGAACTTAAAGATACCCGTTTCGCACATGAGCTACAGATTTGTATGGTGACTATACTCAAATATGGGATTTTTTTTTTTGTTTGAGGTGATTATTTGTTGTGACATATATGCCAGCGAGTCGGATGATCGGATGTGCTGGCGTTTGTCATATAATATATGTCTATGTTATTCAACACAATAGCTTTTAACCCTTGATGTATTCGATGTAAGTTAAAAGGCGATAATATTGCGTTGATTAGACTGATAACGGCTTAACACAACTGCCCGTGAGTAAGGGACAAAGCTGTAGCTTGAAACAAAGTTAAAATGTTAGGTAGCCATTTCATCACCAGACAATAATTGAATTATGTAGATCTTAGGAATGTAGTAATATTTATACTAAGTATAGGATTGATCTGCTCTAATCCTAAACTAATTCGGATGAACTATAAATCTTTTCATGTCGTTGGTTTATAAGTCCTCCCTTAATAGTACTGCGCTAAAAGCCAATTCGTCCTCGTGTACTACATTTTTTGAAAAGTATTATTTTGATGTTTATAATTATATATTTGATTAAAAATAGATTAAGACGACTTATTAAACAAAACAATTGTCACATATCAGGCATATTATGATTTTCACAGCGCCCAAAGTTCGTATCGCGTAAATAATACATAGAAGAATCGGAGATAAGAGACATTACGACAGCCTTTAAACCCAGCATGGAAGCCAGTTTATATTTTAATGTAACCGATCTGATTAACTCAACCAATTGCGCCAGAGAATCGTCTATTTTTGGATTTAGTGTATTCTGTTGCACATAGTGTAAATAACTGCAAGTAAACATACGAAATTAATTGTTTTTTTTTTAAATTACATGATTTTGATATTAATACCCTTTGACAACATTTTCGATTATGCCATCTGTGATGCGTTGATGTAAGAGATAGTCAGGCAGATAGTTTTTCCGTTGTAAGATGACAAATTGAGAGAGAATGGCTTCGCTCCAGTTGATGTCATAGCCATAAGCCCGATTAAGTATTAAGCTTTGAGGCACACTGAAAACGAAAATTAGATATACGTAATAATTTTAGCAAATATTACTCGGTACGCACCTCAGTTCAATGTTAACCAGTTCTCGAAAGTCATCGCGAGTCAGCACATTTACAACGCTAATGCAGTTCATGCTCGTTCTGGTAGCCAAATCAATTTGCATTGCAACCAGTTCCGCCATGGAAGCGCTCTGCTGCGCTAAAATCAATTTATTGTCTAGCAAATAGTTTTCCGTGGCATGTGAGTAAAATACCAGAGCTTGTTGCAACAGAGGCAGCACATGCGCAGCGCTTTTCAAACTTGGTATTTGCGTTCGGTCAGTGCGTGCAGCACCCAAACTAGCCACTGCAATTTGATGCTCCTGTGTGCCACCAAACTGAGCGAAAGCACGCACTTTGACGAGCACCGACTGAGCTTCTTGCTCCCACATTTCAGCCAGTTCCTTGTACATGAGAAAATGCAATGCCGCCAATTTTAATAGCTCCTGGCCATTCGGCGGATTATATTCACGCAAATACGCTAAAATTGCCTGACGTAGACCACATTTCTGCTCTTCGTCGAACTGTCCTAGCAAAGACTCAAATTGCTCGTTCTCGATCAGCGCATCAAAGCAGTAGAACATCTCTCGATAGCGCGCTATGCCAATGAGCATGCGCACAATTAGCGTCCAGGATTTGGCAGTAGTTAGCTGAACGTTAAGTGATTTCGCGCGATACAATACATTGGCAATACCTTCCATGGAACACTCGTGTACAAAGCATTGATGCGCCTTGATCAATAGTTCAACATAAATTATATTTTGTTTTTTGTGCGACAATACCTGCGGTGGACTGCTACAAGTAGTTTGCCCAGTCGCAGCCAACGCGGGAGTTGGTAGTCCGTAAAGTGTGATGATGTTCGACAATCGTTGGAATGTTTCACTGTGCTCATATGGCTTGTTGTCCTGATAACGTCGATAGGTTTTCATAGCATCGCAGTATTCCAGTAGACAATTGCCGAGTAAAGTTGTATTCGGCGTAAGTTCGAGAAACAAATGAAAGTCACGATCTATATTATAGCCCCAGAGATCTGCGTTTTTGAAAACATTGCTTGATTGCTGCTGGTGACTTGCATTGAAAATGTAGAATCGTGGTCGCACAATACAGGTGGTCAATTCTAGAGCCAAGAGATCAGCGATCTAAAAAGATATGAAATAAAAATAAAGGAGCTATAGTTGAAGGGGTCTGTGTCAATAAATTGAAACGTGTGCAACAATTAGTAAGGAAACACGGCTGTTCACAAGGCGGGAAACCCAAAGTTTGAATGTATGTATGTGTCTACTTGGCATTGCATGCCTTTCATTAACAATATTTGATAGAAAAAAGAAAAGACAAAGTTTTCATACAAAACCATAAAAAAAATTTGGATGGGGGTTACCTCCATATAGAGGTTGACACGTTTAATTTATAGATATTATCTGAAAAGAGAATAGGAGAGTCTAAATCTCTGCGACCTTTTTGTTATTAAACAAATGGGAGAATATGAAGATATTAGATAAATACATTTATCTTTTGGTTAAGTATACATATCCTTTATGGGCTCTTCAGCACGATACGTATAAATAATAACATTGTCGAAATGACATATGTACAGGAACTTATCGGACTACCCTTGTACGTATACTGTGTATATTTTAAATGAATTGATATAAATTTACCTCCATCGGCGTCATATGCGTGGATACAAGTATATCGCTGACAACTATCAGACGATGCAAACAATCCTCTTCTGCAGCGCTTTTCAGCAGCACCGATACGTCCTTGGTTCGCAGCACATCCAAATACTCTTTGTCGAGATACATTGCCGCACGATAGGTGAGCACCACGCGTTTGCCTAGCCCGATGCCATACTTTAGTTTCGATGCAATGCCCTGTATAATCTCCAGCGTTTGTTGTTTATCCTTGGAAGGTATTTCTTCGAACTCGAGTGAAGAGCAACTATCCGTCAGTTCACCACTGCCCCCGCCGCAACCTCTTCGTAGTGTGGATTGATTTAAGGTTAATTTATTAAACTTGGCAAACGCTGCCTTGTCCACTTCACTTAATAACTGCCGCTCCTTGGCTGACATATTGTATACGGTCGTCACACCTTCGGCCAATGCCATGCAGAAAACTACAAAACGCAGATCCGTTGGCCGGTATTCGAAAAGCTCCTGTAGCCGCAATGCTTCCACAATATCACCCTGGTCTAGCAAAAAATTCAGCAATAATTCCAGCCGCTGCTGCATTTTACTATTCAGCACGGATTTCGTACTTATGCTGAGATCATCTATACCCGCCAATTCTTTCAATTCTAAAAATGACTTGTATAGCACACAACGTTCCTTCAACATTATTTGTTCGAAGTACTCCGAGTGGTAGCACATATCAAGCTTTTTCACGTCCACCTCGCCAACTTCTTGTTCCGCTTGCAGATAACAAAGAATCATATCATATTCGATTTGATCGCGATCGAATGATTCATTTGGAAAAAGATGATGCTGCTTTATGACGTTTAGCGCTGATTTAAGCAGTTTGTACTTGCGTACACTAGGTTCTGCCTCGCGTGCACCCGCATACAAAAAAAAGTTCACGAGTATTTCTGGTGGTAAAGCGTGCTCCTCTATTTCGCGTTCGTATTGTTCGTAGTCCTGCAAAACTCCCGTATCGTATGCAGCTACCCACTTAGAGTAGACGATATCACATATGGGAAAGTGTAGCATAGTAGCCAATTGAACCGCGTCGTCGTAGGCCTTCGCTTCGATAAGTGCGTTTAGCAGTCGAGTATATTCCTTGCTATCCCGCTGCACCAGTAACTCAAAGTTTGTGTTCAGCTGACGCATCCACGAAGCGGTAATGTTAAAAACTCGATTCAACAGACAGAAGTCAAGTAGGCCCCCGCATATATCACTAATATCCGACCGGCAAATGCAGTCGAGAAATTTTTGCTGGTGCAATGCGGAATCAAAATTCTGTTGTAGATGCGTAATCAGCAAATTAATGCAGCGCTGCATGAACTGATCCCTATCCATAGTTGAAGAGCAAAGTGGCAGTTGCACTACGTCGTTACTCCAGCCTAGTAAAAAGAGACGCAACTCAGATATTGTCGTATCGCTAAAATCGTGTTCCATTTGTGTCAGTTGCAAAAATCGGCACAGATGCAGCAAAGGATTATTCTTAGAACAGGAAAAAATATGCGTATGTAAAAATGAAAAATTATAAATAGCAAAAATATAAATTGTACCTCGTAGAATATTTCGAAGCTATTAAGCAGCAAAACAGTTTGACCTTCATGCACAGCACCCTTCACCAACAACCACACGTAATCCTGTTCGGATTTAACCGCGCTCTGCAGAAAATGTTCCCACTGTTCTGTGCTCACAGCCAACCATACAAGCCAGCTCCAATCAATGTTTGTCGAGTTCAAAGTTGCAGCAAGTATTGCTAGTACCGGTTGATTATATTTGATGCAGCGTTTCAGCAGATTAACACTGGTTGACTGCGATTCGTGGGTTTGCATTAATTCCAGAAATTTTGTTATGCTTTGAATGCTTTCCTCAGGCACGGAACTTTTGCTGTGCAGCAATATTGCAAACAAGTCCTGACCAGCGCAGTTTTTGGAGACTGTATTGTGTGGACCATCAGCAGTAATTTGATTGTTTGTTTCGTGAAAGGAGCTAAGCGATGTGGAACCAGTCTCAATAGTATCGGCAGAGTTAGTGTGCTAAAAAAGTGTTGGTATTTACTGTTAAAAATGTATTAAAAAAATTTAAGTTTTTTGTTTACCGTCTTGTCCACTCTTCGATTGTGTTGTCTTGCCGTATGGCGCTTGTTTGCTCTTTCATTCGTTGGTGGTTCATGACTCAAAG
Organism: Leucophenga maculata; assembly: GCA_035044805.1. Taxonomy (NCBI): domain Eukaryota; kingdom Metazoa; phylum Arthropoda; class Insecta; order Diptera; family Drosophilidae; genus Leucophenga; species Leucophenga maculata. The sequence goes on from JAWNNP010001183.1 coordinate 986,857, forward strand.
CACGTTGTAAATGTTCCAGAACGCGACAACTTTGCTCTGACGGTACACGGGAAGCGCCACTATGAAGCAGTTGAGATTCAAAATGTTCCACGAGTTTCGTGAGCTCATTGAGCGATAAATCGAAATATTGTAAGATCACAAGCATATGCCACCAATCATTGGACTCCGCAAAGTGCTTCAGCACTAGCTGTGGATATGGATTATGCGTTGATATACGCATCAATGCCTGATAATGCTGAAGTGGAAATTTGTTAGAATTCGTGACTAATTCCTTAGTTAACAGTGAATCTATACGCCTGATGAAGTTTTTATAGCTGAACTCATCATTACATTTTGTTGCCAACAACTTTCTTAGCATTAGATAACAGCGCAGAGATTGCGTATCGAAACCAAGCATTTCACAACATGCAACACAGTTCGCAAGCACTTCACTGCTTGCTGCCTGCATCAACGCCAGCTCAATTACGGATTCGCATGCATGGAACAGCTGCGTTGGCGTTATTTGCGCATAATGTTGAAGCTGCTCCGTCAACAGATAGTAGACCGCAAAGGCACTTCGATGCTGTTTGAGATAGTGCATGTAGTTTAATTGATATTTTCGTGCATATCGCAGGCATAAACGTTCGTTGGAAAAGCTGGCCACTCCTTCAGATTCATTGCTGTTGAAATCAACAAAGTTTATGTTTCGGAATTTGCGTAGCAAATCGTGTGCAGTAGGTAGCTGAGTTCGAACCGTGGCGGATTTTGTTTGCTCGGAACGCTGCATGAGCGCTTTTAAATAAGGCACACGATTTAAGGCAGTGGTGGCCGCAAAGCTTTTAAGTGCTTCTATGCTCGGTTCGTGACAGAGAAACTCATGGAAGATAACTAGCGGCTGGTCTAGTGCTTCATTTGATAAACTTTTCAAGTATAAAGATGTTGCCTGGGCTATCTATTGTTGTAAAGAAGGGTATTAACGAAGTAAGAGTCTAATAATATGGTTAACTTACTCTTTCAAATCCTTCGCGTTCTTCTAACTTTACAGACTTAAGCGCAACAATAAACTTTAACAGTTCGTTATTTTCATCAGCGAGTTCTTCCAATGTACGCGTCTCCACAATTGGCTGGAGTAATAACTCGTAATAACCGTGATTTACTAAATACTCCGCTAAAGGCAATCTCTGTAGCAGTAACTTGTTTTGACTAAAGCTTTCCGTAGAACAGATGCGATGCAGCATTGTGTGTATGTCGTCGTTCTCATCGTTGAAAAAGTAGCCCATGCGAGCAAAGCAATTCCGAAGTACTTCATTTGGCTGAGTTAAATGTTTCAGACCGTATTCGTACATTTTGGGTTCAAGTTGCCACTGCAAAAACATATGTTCCAAACTGGATTCAGCTGCGCCCGCTTGATCCGACGCACTAAAAAGCAGCCAGCGCAACAGTATAGGCACCTGTTGGGTATCGACTAAATACTGCCACACTGCACATTTGTCGAGCTGCTGCAACAACTCATCGCTACCTTTTGCAAAATACAGTTCAACAAAGAGACGTTGCTGACAATTGTGCTCCAACCCGATAAGACGTTCAAGATTGACTCGTGGCAGTTGCTGCCGGAATTTAACTAGTAGCGCAGTGCATCCTCGCAGCTCTTGTAAAAGAACAAAGTAGAACTGCAAATTCCGCTCCTCCTGCTCGAATGCCGAACTTTCCTTGCTCCGCAAGTGATCCAACACTGTCTCACGCAACTCTGCATCATCGCACTCTTGTGCAAATTGGTAGTAGCAGCATTTGACACTGCGCTTTACATTACGCAGCACAGTCTCTGCCTTACAAACGAGCCGTTCCGTTAGTAAACGTTCTACATATGTCTGCACTACATCGTGAAAGTAGAGCGTGTACTCGGATACTGAAATTTTACGTTTCCGTGCCCAGTATTCAATGCACAGCTGAATGTGTTCGCCTTTTGTCGCAACCTCCTTGATAATGGTAATTTCACCAATTTCTCGCCACGATTTCAGAATTTTGTCTCGTGCATGTGTAGAATGCATCTTTAAACTGCAATTGCAATTGTTAATTTCTCACATTTTAACGCAGCAAGTGCGAAAATCGTTTCTTTGTTTGGAAGCTTGTTTGCACTTTGTACTGATAAGCGCAGCAAAAATGAAAACAATACAAAAGAAAACCAAAATCTCAACAGCTGTTTTGTGCTATGGAGTATTCACAATAGGTATATTGCATTCGATATTTTGTCTCAGTCACTCTTGCACGTTTTAATATACAACAAATTTTATCAAAATTCAAAAATTAAATTTAATAATCATATCATTTTCATAGTTTCCATTATAGTTAAGGGCACTCATTGACAACCTCTTTTTTAGAATCTTGAAAAGAAAATAAACTCCGAGGCAAAATATTAGTGACATGAGACGAGTATTAAAAAAATAATACCAAATGCCAAAGACCAACAACATGGAGTGTCCACCGGTGCTGGGGTGTTGTCTTCGTTGATTGCAAAGAATTCCATTATGCACTAAAATAGAAAACATTAAAAATATGTTTAAGCAATTTTAGCTTTTAAAAAACTTACTCATCTGCTGCAAAATGCTAAAAAATTGTTGATTTGGTCTGAATTGCTTACAACCGATGTTGCAAATGAGCTAAGCAAAGTCTCGCCAGAAACTGCTGAAGGCACATAAAGTCAATTTGTTAACATAAAGCATGGAGTCCATCTGCAATTGGATGTTCTAAGAGGCTGGCAGTGAATACATATGTGATTTCGCATTTGATGCGAAATGAAGAGCATATACGACTTTACAGTGGCGTAGAAATGACAAGTGCAAATTATCATAAAAATTGTGAAAACATATTTCAAACACCTTTTAAACAATATTTTTCATTCAACTTCCAAAGAGTCGTTACTTTTTCTGGGATCTTTTCTGTCCAATCTTCTTTCGTATGAAATAACGCTTCCAAAATATTATTGTGGTTCCAATTTATGTTGCTTTTCATAGTCCTCAGATTTTTTTTGTGAATATTTGCCCCTTAATAAATCCTACGCAAGACAATGGGTGCTTTGAAAACGGTATTGGACTTAGCAATGATAGAAATAAAAATGTGAGGCACAACCAGCAAGTAGAAGCACTCATGCTGTAGTTTGTGCTGTATAGTAAATAGGTTTCTATTAATTACAACGACAGCCTGGCCACAATTTGTTATTTCATTGTGGGTTTTAGGGGGCAACTTTTAATGTATAGAAATGATAGGGAAAAGAAAAAATGGGATTTGTTTTACCGCGATATCGTACATAGCATATATCCAAGTTTGTTATCTGTAATTGGCATTCTCTCAGTCAAAGTCATTACGTGGGCCTAAATTAAATTTCCGTTAACTAAAACCGGTAAATTGTGAACCGGAAAAATGTATTTTGTAATTGCGTAGCCACATAGTTTTCTGTACAGCTGTAATTCATACGAGTGTGAGCAGTTTAGCAAATGCGCCAAGGCGGATACCAAACAGACGAGCAAATCATGTTTCTTTGATCGTTTATATTTCTATGCGCTTTACGATTAGTGCGAAAGAGACAAATATAAGTTTCGTATTTATGCAATTCGAAATGTGCGATTGTTTATTTTTGTATTGTAGATAATAGTTGTGTTTTGAAATAAAAATGTTGAAAACGCTGTTGCATTTAAGATGCAGTACCTTGCGGCTGCCGTCAAATATATTTGTGCGACAATTTGTTGTGACACAACAGCGGAAATTTACAAAAGATGTAACAAAAAGTTTTGCGCAATCAGTTGCACCGGCTGAAAAAGAGAATGCCGGGCAGCCGAGACACGTGAATCCCTTCGCTCAAAGAACCGAAACGCAACAGGAAGAAAATGTGTTGCCAGCGTTGACTGGTGCCGAACGAGAGAAGCGGCTAAAGGTGCTGCAACTGGAGGTAGACATAGCTAACCAGGAGGGACGACGTGTTCCGTCGCTAAATTTCTTTCAAGAACATCACTGGGAACATATACTTGCACTGCCTACCAAATCGGCACGCAATAAATACTACAGCTATCTGTGGCAGATTGAGATGCGTAAGGAATCAGACAAACGACGTAAAGAGCAGCGAACTGAGGATTCGGAGCGTCGTCGTGAAGAGTTGCATAAGGAACGCGAAGAGAATAATCACATAATCTACGGGCTGTCGCACACGTCGTTCTTTTTGCGTATCTACGATACGACAATCAATCACTGGCTAAACAATCGCCTGGTAAGCGCCATGCAATTCGAACCGAAAATCGTTCTCGACTGTTCCTATGACAGCCATATGAACAAGCGCGAAGCAACCAATGCAGCAAAACAGTTGATGTTCTGCTTTGCCGAGAATCGGGCCAACAATGAACCCTTCGACATGCACTACTGCAACGTAAATTTCAATTCGGTGTGTATAGATAGCCTTAAACGCTACATGCCAACAATGCTTAATCCAGAGTTTCCCATGAATGTGCATACAAAATGTTTTACAGAGATATTCCCCAAGCAAAATTTAGTCTATTTAACGCCTCATTGCCGTGAAGAACTAGTAACGTACAATCCGGACGATGTGTACATAATCGGTGCAATGGTTGATACCGTTAACAATGAACCACTTTCGTTGGCTAAAGCTAAACGTCTGGGACTGCGCATGGCTCGTTTGCCGCTCGATCGATATCTGCAGTGGGGTTCTGGTTCCGGTAAATCACTGACGCTGAATCAAATGATAAACATAATGCTGGATATGAAGAAGACTGGCAGCTGGGAGCAGGCGTTGCGACATGTACCACGACGCAAAGTCATTGACGTGCAGCAGGAGCAAGTGCGCAAACGAAATACTCTGGCACATCGCGCTACTAAACTTAATTTGCGTATAGACGAAATTTTAAAACTTGATCAACAGAGCGGCGATCAGCGCCGGAAAGTGACGTCGTATGCAACGCCGGAAAAGCTGCGTACGCGCAAAGATGGTATGACATTCAACATTGATTCATGGGGCTCTGGCAAGAAGAAACGCAGCAGGAGTGGCAGTGAGGGAGGTGGTGACAATGCCCATTAGTTGGCTCTGTTCAAAATTGTTTAATTAGTGCGTAATGTATGAAAGTCTAGTTTTATTTTCCATACGGAAAGTTTTATTATATGTTCTCCATAACGAAATTGCATATGTACATAATTATTGAGCTGTTGAACTAACTTTTTTAAATTTCAGCACCATATGTTTGGCGTTAATAGACTGGTAGTTGATTACCGGCTTTAGCTCAATGCTCTTGGCAAACTCCAACAGTTTGGATTCGAATTGCTGAACATTTTCTTTGCGGTTGACAGTCAGCAACTTGGTTTCGAGTAGCAGTAAAGCATGCGCTCGCATGGTTTGCCCAAACTTTTGACGCATGAGCGGAAAAAAAGTGTTTCCGACACATACGATATCAAAAAAGTTGCGCCAACGCGGCGCATCATTCTGCAGCTGCAACGCTTCCGTCTCCGACACAAAATGTAGCTGTACGCCGGGTATATGGATCCAAGGCTTGTTATAGATCTGTTGTTCATTAATGTCAGGTTCATTGTATATTAAACGCTTGCTCATAAGTAGTTTAACGCTGCCGTACTTGCGCGATAACTCTTTGTCGTGTTGGTACACGGTGCGCGTTTGTAACTCATGAAATAGTTCCAGCAGATTGCGTTGTGTGATATCTGTAGCGCGGTAGTCATTCTCGCCGTGCTGTGCATTATGCAAGCGTTCCTCACTGGAGCGCAATCCAAAAGCGCAGAAAGGTCCTGTCTGTATATCGCCAACGTAGCCACGGTGCATATAGCCCTGACCATTGCGAAGCAACCCCGCAGCCAACGATTTATTTGGTTTGCAATGCTCATACTCGGGAAAAACAAAAGCAATGCCACATTCTCGCCAGTAGCGGTACTCCTGAAATGACGACACAAGAAGTGCTGCAAACATCATTGACAACTTTTACTCACCTGCGAACATATTTGTTGCGCCTCGCGTTCCTTAAGTATCATGTTCAAGTCCCAATCGAAAGCGCCCTCACGATAATCGTAGCGAGTACCCATTAATGCACGCACACGCTGCATCCAGTAGTCTTCGATATTGTATAAATTTGTTGGTTTCGGTTGCCAAAAATTGAACGCGTTTTCGAGGCCATCACGCTCGCTGTAGCGTAGTAGTTCGAAACTCAACATAGGCGCCAGCCGTTGTAGTTCCTCTTCATCGGTAACCATTTTGATCAGTGTTTTTACTTTGGCTACCATATAGTGATGCGAAGTAGGCCTCAAAAGTGTGTTGCCGTAAGTATCCATAAAGAGGTGCGTTTTGCTCACCAAATTAAACGATTCCGGCGATTCAAGTGCTATGGCTAGCAGCAGTATATTGCGTGCGGCAATCTCAATGCAGCCATCGACCATGTAGATATTTAATTCGGGTGGTTCGCTATGTGTATAACGTTTGGCTAGTGTTTTAATTACATGGCGCGGATCACTGCTACCGTAGAGTAAAATATTCAAACGTTGCGGCACTTTTAAATCTTCTGCAGTGTCCTCCGTTGGCACCTCGGATTCGTCGCTCACTGATTTATTGGCAGTATCGTTGTGGTTGTCTTCCGGATTATATTGTTCTTCGTTGCTTGCTGCTGATGCACTCGATACGGGTTTTATTTTGTGTGCCTTTAAATATTCATCGTACAAATCCAACGCCGTGCTCAGACCCCAAAACATTTTGTATCTTCAAATTTTAATTTATAACTGAAGAATTATAAACAATTTTTCTGTATTTACAAACGAGTATGTTGCCCGGGCAACTACGTTGCTATTTACAAGTACAAAAGTCTTAAGCTTCTTCTAAATAATCAAGGAAATGCGAAGAATATATCGCATGCATCCGGTTTACAAATACTTAATTTATTTCAATAGAAAAAGTGTGAGCTTCATTTTATGAACGCGCAAAAATAAAAAAAAAGAATGGGATCCAATATCTGATATGATATTGAAGCTGCCTCTTTGAACAATAGCTTTGAATCCTAAAAAGCAAATTGCTTTTCGATATCTGCGCCGAACAGCGTCGAACGAAAGTAATAAAAGCGGAAAATTGCATTTGGAATCACAGTTTGTGTCGTGAAGCATTGCTACGTGGAAATAGAAAGTAATCTACTCAACAATAATATGACAAAGGCCAAATGTCGCGCGTGGAGAGAATGATTTGGGCGGAGTCAATTGTGTCCGTTTGCTGAAGATTAGTTTGTTCGAGTGTGCATTTTTTTTTATTACGCCGTTGCGATAGAATGGCGGAACAAAGTTCATATTTTTAATATCTCATTTATAGGGTTAGAGCCGATTATCTAACTCAATAGGACGAACAATAGATCTTCTTAGTTCACTAGTTCCTTCTCTTTAATAGGTATTCTTTATCTAAAATATTTGGTATTCTTGGAACCAATTTTTTTCTACTTGGCTTTTTACAAAATACTCAATGCTTCTTTCTGCACCTGAAATTTCACCTATCACTCCGGCACAGATGACAAATAAATACAAATTATCTTTCTTCTATAGTTGCTATTTGCATGCTTACCATGAATCCTCATTCTGAATCCTCATTTTGAATTTTTGAAAAAATTATATTGACCTTACGTAATTTTTTTTATCAAATATTTAAATTATGTTTAGATCAGACCACTAAATGGCCGGCCCCTTAAAAAAAAAAAATGTTTTCCCGTTTCTCTTAATTTATGCCTATCATTGAAGGAAAACGGTTTTATTGTGAGGAGAGATATGAGAAAAAAATCCGGCAACAATCTTATAAAAATCGCTCAAGAAATCTGATTTTACCGAATTTTGTTGATCGGAGACTCAGGGCTTGGCTAAGAAACACTTCAGTGTTTATGAAGAAACTAAAACTTCAATCAATTGGTGGATCATGTTGCTGGAACGCCTAATGAAACCAAACCTCAAACTAAAAACCACCTTATAGATTAAATATTCATTGCGTTGGATTTCGAATTCGTAGCTGTTAAGATCTTAAAAACATAAATCAAATTTTTACTTTTTTAGATATGAAAATTTATTTTAAAATGTATTTCTGTTTAACAATTTTACATATGATTTTACCTCTGTTGTGGAGATATTGCACATAGGACGCCGAGTCTGTGTGTCGAATCTGATGTCTATTAATGAAAGTGCATTTCTACAACATAGACAGGCAGTGAGAATCCTTTAGACGGACTCTTAGACAAGTAGAGAGACGCAACACTGCATTTACATTAAGTGTTTCAGGTATGTATTCCCCTTCAAGGCTGTATTAAATGCAGCTTTGTCGTCCATATACTTGGCTGAAATTTCATAAGCAACATGACGCTTTCTCTGCTGCTGCAGTGCGCAAATATTTTAAGAGCTGTGCGCTTGAAAATCCATATATAGATGCATAAGAGCATGCATATTTATAAGAAAAAATTGGAGCATTTAACTATCTCAACCCTGGGAGGAGCAGCGCTGAACAAACGCTAATGTTTTGGCTGATGTAGCAGAAAACGTTAAAACTGAGACTTAAAAGCGAATATGAGCTATTCTGCTAGACTTTTTTATGCCCTACACAACAGTATGTATTCCATAATAGGTCCTGTTTAAAAAATAGGCGGAAAATCAGTTTGTGAGAAAAGTCAAATATAACAAATATATTAAACAATAGCATTCAAAATTCATATATGTGCATTTTTTGTTACACACATTATGACATTTTAATATACCCAGCTACAAATATTTTTTTTTGTGCAGGGTATAAAAAGGAAAAGTCTTTAATGTCATCAAGTTCTCTGTGTGCTGCTGGTGAGTGATGGGCATAAGCATGGTTTCTTGTGTGTGTCTGCTATTCTCTAATATGCTCTTATAAGTTTAAATAATATTACAGAACATTCTTATACATACGTACATTCTTATACATATATATGTACGGGTATAAATGTGTACAAATACATATCCTAACGACCTTGCATATTTGCTCAACTTCATTGCTGACATCACATCCTTAAGGGATATAGTATTAATCACCTTTACTCTATGCAATCTCACAGAAATCTGAATACATCTTTGAAAATGTCTACTTTTGCTTTGAAGTCTTAACACACTTTGAGTTTTTTACTTAGAAATTGTATTGATGCAGATTTTATCACTTAAGGAAAATTGAAAAAAAATGAACACAGCCTGCATTTAAGCTCTGTAAGTATCTATTTTGCTGATGCTGACATATCTCGAGTTGCAAATAACACAAAATTACGCATTTGCTTAGTATTATACTACACAGGGCAGGTATATAGATTAACGGCAGTGATTTTATTTTATCCTGTGTATATGTATATATATAACAGGCAGAAGGACGCGAGACATAAAACATAAAGTTTATGCATTCTTGATCAGCATTTAAAGTCGAGCCGATATAGTCATTTAGGGCTGACATCCGGCGAAGAAAGCTTGAGACTATGAGAAATATAACTCTTGTTGTCAAACTTTGATATTAAAATTTTTCTGTAGTATTACTTTTTGTACAGACCCTGTGCTTAGTTGTCATCCTTTTGCATTCAGCTACTCGTGCATCTAATGCACGGTTATTGAAATTTATGCACGTGCATTCATAATTTATTATGCTGTTGGGATTCATGATGAGTAGAACACATTTTGCGCAAGGAGTGCTTAAAAAAGTTATTCGAAAATGACTGTGCATTTAGTTCTATGCACTTGCAAAGTATAAAAGCCAGATTGAGCGCTGTAGTCGAATGAGAGATACACTGCATATTTGAAACACATAATGTATAGAGCTATCTGGTACTATTTGAAATATTTTAAAGGGATTGGAAAAAATAAAAACGGATTAAAAAAAGAAAAACGTAACGATAACGGGGACAACGGTGCATATATGTAGGGGGAATATTTTTGGTGTTGCTTTGTCTTAAAATGCAAAGCAGTGCATACTTTTAGGCATAGTAATATGAGCTCTCATTTAACTGCTCAATGATGTGACTTTTTGGGTACTTGAAACGACGAATTAATAAGTCATCCATTCATACAGCCAATCAAATGACTATTTTTCTTCTTTTGAATAACAACAAAAAAATATTTCCAGCGAAAGGACAACAATTTTGAAGAACAATGGCGCCATACAAATAACTGTTTTTCTTATTAATCAGTCCACCTTCGTAATGAATTTTGTAATTAAATTGGTTTAAAATTTGCTGGTGTGCGCAAAGTCAAATATTTGAATGAGAGCAATGTATTTCCTTTTAAATTTTACAAATTCGATTTAAAGCGAAGTGAAAATAAATTACGAAGTAATTGAAAAAAGTTTAATTTAATGCAGAATTAGTAGATTCAACGGCCGCTTGAAATTTCTTCATAACATTTTCGTATTTTCGAAAATTTCGAAACTCGATAGATATGGAATGTTTTGTGCCTTCTTTAATACAAAAATCAGTAGTGCCATGTTCGAAAGGACTAAAACAGATGAAAAATAGTTATAAGTTATTACAGTTAAGCGTACTATGTGCAATATCAACCTCTGTTTTGAAATGTTTATCTCAACCTTTGTAGCAATATCTTGCATATCAACCGACTGTCTCGGCTCTAACTGTTCAAATAGCTCGAAGAATTCTTGTATAAATGGCGAACCAGTACGTGTGTAGCGATGAGATACGCAATCTAAAAATCAAACAATTAGAAGTGACAAATGCATGAAACAATTGATGAAACCGAGTTACTTGGTTTGGTGCTGAAGAACTTAAGCAGTCTTTCTGGTTGCCTTGTACTATCAGTAAACTCTCTGGGTTCCACTTCTTCTAATTCCGCCCAGTCGGGATCATATGTACCACGACAGGCATTCACAAGCACCATTATATTAGAGTCGCTAAGCGTTTCATTTGCCAACAGTGGCGTCACAATATCTTGATCGACCTCATAGTCATCTGTTTGCGTATAGATCTTTCCATTTTCATCTCCATGAGACATCACAGCAAGTAAAACATAATTAAACTGCTGCAGATTCATATGACGGACTGTAAAATTATTTTAAGTCGAATAGTAACTTGGGTATAGCTAAAATGACTTACGTATATTTATGCATGCATGTACCTCCTCCGCAGCACCGTCCTCAATTATTATATACGGCGTGTTTTGAGCTTCCAGCGCTTTAATGCTACGGCATACATCCAACATTGAACCCTTGCGCTCTTTCCATTCCGTAGTCAAGAAGGTATTGTGATTTATAATTATTCCCAACGCCGGATTGATGTTATATAAAAAGCAGCCCTCCGTGGTGGTTGTGTAGATATGAAAATAAGCTATTGTACTTCTAGCTGTGTGAAATATTTAAAATATTTGTATATATTCAATTTGGGTATCTAGTTGATTTCAATAAAATAAGAAAGTATATTTATTTACCATCATTCAAGAAGAAATTATCCAATATTAATTGCAATGGATAGGCATCGGAGCCATAGCACAAAGTCAGACACGTATCGAATGTATTAACATTTCGTGTCTATATAAGTATGAGTGCAAAATATTTTGATATTATTATTGAACAGGAAGCCTTATTTACTCTGTATCTTACTTTTATTAAAAAACAAATTTAAACACATTCAATGAATACAAGTTTTCTGAAGAATGTATAGGAAAATCAAAACATTTTGATATACTAAACGCTTGTTATTTTTAATAACTTTCAAAAGTTTTATATTCGATTTTGCATTATCTAACACTCACCGATTTTGAATCAACAAATAGTAGATTGTCTATACATCCGAACATGTTTAGTTCGTCCAACGCTTCCGATTTCAATCTCTGGGTTTTTCGATCAATTTGCGCTATTTGTATATTTTATGGCATGTAAATATAATTTTTAATTACTATTTCACATTTCAAACTTACGTTCAGTAATGTGTCTATTGAGAAAGTATATAACTTTGGAGATATTTTTCAGTTCTGAATTTTTGTACAGCGCCCTCCATAAACTAAATAAATCGAATACATGTTTGCGCTTCATATGGCAGTGCGGTGTAAATTCAAAATCAATGAAGATAATTAAACTTGCAAAATTTTTAAAGCTTCCATAGCGCACTATAATATGAGAATAAATAAAGAAAAAAGCTTACAAATTCTTATCTTCCCTTTATTTTACTTACATTCGAACATAACTTGCGCGAATTTACGCAGTGGTGAGATCTCTACGTTGTAAACATTAAAATTTCCGCGATTCTGGGCAAATAAATGTAAATAAATTTAAAGTACTCGTATTTGTTGAAGTTCCTAATTTATGCCAATAAACCTACCGATATTATGTGTTCGTATATTTCATCTTCACATATAATATAAATTTTTGATTTAAGTTTTCGGTATTTGAACTTCATTCCGAAGATTTGTGCAATTTATTGTATTTTTAATGTTTGTGCGGCGAATTCTTTCGTGTGACTAAATGAGAATAAATATTTAATTATAAAAGCTTTTTATTATGGGTACTCCCCTCATTTGAAATATACGATACTAATAACGTGCGAGAGCTTTTCAGAGAAAAATGAACTGTTTTGCTATGGTTTATTTAAGCTTCGCTCTTTCAGTCAAATTTTTGTTGTTTGTAAAAGAAGCATAATGGTTCTCACAACAATTGAAAGCATCACCGAAGCATGATCGGAACTTTAAGTACCGTTAAATTAGTTTTAAAATACATTCTAGTAGTACATTCAGCAGATTTAAACATATTTAAAATCGAAATTGAATTCATAAAAATTAATAAAATTCCATTTCATTCACAGCAACTGCACCTCACTGCTTTCAATATTTTTAACCCGAAAAGCCGCTGATCCTCTGAACATTTTTTTCGTAGAAATTGAATCTTTTGCAAATAATAAGGAAGTTTAGTGCTGCGATTTTTTCAGCAACAAAAAAAAATCAAGCTACGTCAAAAGAATACACATGGAACAACATAAAATCACAAACATTTCAACTTTAGCATGCAGACGGAGAAATTATCGATTCTCCAAAAAACATTGTGCAGAATATGAACCGTAAAGCAGCCTTTTCAAACAGACTTTCCCGACTGCTCCGGGAAACCTCTCCATCTTCTCGAGATATATGTGAGCAGTGGAAACATATCACCCGCTCCATGGATAGGGTTGCCAAAGATGTCATTGGTTATACAAAACCTGTGAAGAATTCTTGGTACGACGAGGAGTGTCGCAATGCTACTGCAGAGAAGAACGCTTCCTATCAGCAAATTCTGCAATCGGGAGCAACGCGAGCTGTTAGAAAGCAATATAGAGTGAGAAGGAGAGAGAAGAAACGCCTTTTCAGATGCAAGAAAAAGGAGCAAGAAAGGCGGGAGTTTAAGGATGCTAAGATGTTACGTGACAGAAATGAAGCTCGAAAATTATATCAAAAGGTCAAGCGTCTGACATAAGGTTTTAAGCCCGGAGTAACTTTCTGTAAGGATGACAATGGAAATCTGATAATGGATGAACAGGAATCACTGAGATTATGGAGGAGTCATTTTCCAACCTACTCGGAAGCGATGAAGCGCACAATTCCGCCGATAGAGAAATGACACCGGAACCACCAGTTAATGATGGCACTATTGTAGAGTCACCGGACTATAACGAGGTCTACTCAGTTATTAAAAAGCTGAAAAATAACAAAGTGGCAGGCTCTGATGGGCTGCCAGCTGAGTTATTCAAGACCAGCAGCGAAGAGTTGATTAGGAGTAAGCAACAACTTTTATGCAAGATTTGGTCCGATGAACGCACATCCAATGACTGGAATCTCTGTGTTCTCCGTTATTTCTTTAAGAAAGAAGACTCCGCTGTTTGCACCAACTACCGCGGTATAAGTCTTCTTTCCATTGGATATAAGATTCTGTCGCGCGTATTGTGTAATAGGCTGAAGCCATATACGGATAGGAGTATATCAGTGTGGCTTCGGACCAAAACAGGTGGACCAGTGACCAAATATTCACATTACGCCAAATCTTGGAAAAGACCCGTGAGTTCAACAAAGACACACACCAACTATTTGTCGATTATAAAGCCGCTTTCGACGCGCCGATACGATCAAAGTTTTTCGACGCCCTGTCTGCACTAGGTATCCCGGCAAAGATTGTTTGTCTTTGCATGACGACGCTATCTAACATACAAAGCGTTGTCAGGGTGGAGAAAAACCTCTCCGACCCCTTTGATACCAAGAGAGGTTTGCGGCAGGGTAATGCTCTGTCGTGCGATTTTTTCAATCTTCTGATGGAATACATCCTACGCCAGTGCCCGTACATACAGCCTATGTCGGGCTCGATTCTCCAAAAGGAAGTGATGCTGCTCGCTTACGCCGATGACATCGATATCATCGGTACGCAGGCACGGCGAGTCAGCAAGGCGTTATTAGAGATTGAAAAACCAGCAACAACAATGTCAGCCTGGAGATCAGGCGAAGAATCACGCTTGCAAACAGATGCTTTTTTGGCAGGATTTTCGGTCCTATTAGAGTCGGCGACGAGTTTAGGTCCCGTATGAACCGCGAGCTATACGAGCTATTCGATGAGGTATGACATAGTCTAGCACATAAAATTCTACTGGCTGCACTGGGCTGGTCACCTGATTCGAATGGATGAAAGAGCTCCAGCACGCATTGTATACATGGCGGGGCTCAAACTTGATTAGAGGACGCCGACACAGAGGACGACCGGGAACTCGATGGAATGACCAGGTATGGAGAGATCCCTCCGTACTTGGCATTCAAAACGACTGGCGCCAGCGCGCACAAGACTATGGAGGTTGATGGTCATTTAAGCAAGAAAATGAATTACAACCTGCTTATGGGAGTGTAGAACGCCGATGGTCTTGTGCAGAATGCCAAAGAACTTGAAGCGTCCACACCACAAGATCCTATTATAAAAAATTGGGTTCTATTTAAACACTGCTTATTACCCAGACGATAGGCGTTCCGGCGGAGCTGCTATCCTAATTAAGTCAAATATAAGCGACTTTTCGGTTCTCAGCATGCGATATCCTTGCCTTTAATGTGTTGGCGTCAAAGTATTCAAAAATCTTGTAGATTTTACATTGGCGCATATTTTATTTTATTTCTGACACATATTTGGTCCATTGAATTAAAAAAAAGACGCAAGTTTTTTCAACATTTGTTTGTAATGCGTAAATCGCTTTTTTATGAAATCTATTCCATCAAATAAAACACTTCCACCAAGAAAAATAATAAAACTCAATTCCTCCAGCGCATTTTTAATTATGCTGACAGCTTATTCTACTTAAAAACGCGACGCGTGCATTTATTTTTTTGCAACACCAAAGCCGGAATTACATCGCGGTTCAATGGATTCCTATTTGTCGAAGGCTGAAAGGCGAAGGAGCAGAGGACAGAGGAGCACAATGAACGATTCATTTATTGATGTTTTCGATGAAGGCGTTGATGACGAAAAATGATGAAAAATCAAAAGCAATTAGAGCAGCAAATCGTTTGTTTCAGCAATTCAATTGGAATATTTATCGTAAAAACGAAATTGGTCCATAGTAACCTCATTTTAAATAGACTTGTAGGCTACGTAAAAGGTTTTGTTTGCTTCGTTTTTTTTTTTGTGGTTCTATGAATTTGTAATTAAAAACTAACCACTAAAAAAGGATAAAGCAAAAGGACACACAAAAGGGTTTTCTCTTTTATTATTGTACAATCTTTTATTGATTATTCTGGTTGTGAATGCATGGAAAGCATTTCGGAAATTAATTGTACGGAAAACCGCAGTTGGAATGGCAAATGGGCGAAAGAAATACTTAGGCGGCGCTGCATATATATTATATTTTATAGGATTTAAATTCGTATTCATTAAAAAAAGGCTACTTCAGTTTTACGGCTTTTGTAACATTTTGCCAATACTTCATATTGTGCATTGTCGCAGAAACGATGAACTTGAGGTCAGTCTCCCGTTAATAAATTGATGCAATACATATATACGTATGAGAGTGTATGCACAATAGGGATTTGAAGCTTGTCAGGATTATTCATTGGCTCCGCTCCGCGAATCGCATTCCGATTAAAAAAATGTATTTTTGAATTAATTTATTATTTTTGATGCCCGATGTAGTGGGAGATAAATATTTATACGCTGTAGCCAAAAGGTATACTCAGCTGTAGTCGTATAATACTATACACACAGAGTGTTTCCAAGGTATAAAGGAAACATCGAACACATCTGTTTAGCTAATGAAGTGAATCATAGTGGACCAACTTCGCTCAATTTTAGAGAAATTGGTTTAAAAATTGGTACACAAATTGTATAACCAGATAGAATGTATTTCTTGTAGTTTAGTTTGAAAGGACATATATGCGGTATTTTGTACTAATTCTTATAACATATCCCACACGCATCAAGATAGAATTATATGTGCCATGCAATCTTTCAAAAGCATTTGATTTGATATGAGAAATCTTGTCTTTGCTTGAGTGACTTCCTAGCTACTAGCTCCTGATGAACTTTACATTTATTTTAACTGGCCGCTTGAAAAGTAAAAGTTTTCAATGTAATGCCTAAATCCGGTTCCGGTTTCCGAATCTGAAAGGATTGTTCTTTCCAAGGTGCAATATATTATATTGAAAATTTTTAGTCTAAGCAACCTCTCTGAAATTGTAAAGAATGTAAAATTCAGCAACACCGTAGTTACTATTTTCTTTTGTTTTTATTTGGTTTTTTTTTTCGGAACAGTATTCTCTGCAATTTGGAAAAGGGATTAAGTTTTCAGAGCGCTCAAGTCTCTGATAAATCTACGTACATTTCGTACTTATTCTATGCTGTACATCAACGACAAAAAAAAAGTTTTATCTCTGCAAATCTTGCAGCACGAAAAGTCTAACACAATATTTCTTAACTTTATTGTTCGGGAGTAAATCCTTGAATCTGACTGCGCTTGTAAATGTAATAGGCAGCCATTTATGTTTGTTTGCACGGTGCGGTAGGTTGGTGGGTTTGTGGTAGCAGATTTATTGTCAAACGTTTACTCAACTGTTCGAAGTCGGTCCCTCAGTCCGTTCTGTGGTTATTGTCAATTTGCTTGCAAAGTTTTCTCATTAGGCTGCGCAAACAAAATGGCCTCGTCTGCGGTTTGAATGCTGTCGCTATTGATATTGTTGTCTTTCAACGGTTTGAATTCATTTCGAATGCGGTTTGCAGCCTCAGCTACCTAACTCACAGATACTAACGCGTACATACCAGCGAAACATTTTCATATTCACATAGAATGCAAACGTTGGCATAATTGATTAGGACGGTGTAAATAAATAAATAGTCATGTCGTGTCGCTAAATTAATTGTTATCGCAAAGTTTCTGTTTGATTATCATCAAAATTCGCATCATAAACATTAAATAGCATTCCAGCCTTGACAATTCACATACGTGTTTAATTAGTTTCATTTATTTTTGATATTTTGTTATTTCAACCGAGCGTGTTGTTTTGATTGGCATGCTTCAGTTTGAATAATCATCTGTGCACATTAAAATTAGAAAACAAACATTGTTTGTCTCTATTCAATATTTATTCAATTTAAATTTGAATAATTCACAGCGTTGCGTATACGTAATGGATTTAGTATTAATCGCAGTAGAACCACATATGGTACATTTTTGAGATTCATAGTGAATAGTATAGTGATGCAGAAATCCTAGTATTATATTCGAAAATCAGTATTCTAGAAGAATTCGCCATTGTTGACTAAAGTCCACATAAGTGGGGAAAGTTATTGCAAACGGTCCAAGCAACGCACAATCGTCCGTTAGAAAACGTAGCCTATGAACAGCAGTTCGGCCGTGAACAATTTTTGAAAAGACGGAGATGATTTTTTCGAGCTCTACCCCAAACAAGATGTCAAAATCATGTTTGGCGATTTCAACGGCAAAATTTTGAAGAAAGAAATCTTTGGCCCAACCAACGGAAAATGAAGCCTTCACGACACAACCTCAAATAATGGAGAAAGACTAATCGATTTCGCCGCAGGTCAGAACGTGGTCCCAATATCGAGTCACTATCTTGTCACAGCAAGGTACTCACTGCAATCATAACAAACCGCCGAAGCGCCCTCTTCCGACTTCTCCGGGCAACCTCTCCATCTTCTCAAGATATAAGCAGTGGAGACATATTACCCACTCCATGGAAAGGGCTGCCAAGGAGGAGAAAAATGCCGCTTATCAGCAAACTCTGTAGTCGGGAAAAACGTGAGCTGTTAGAGAGCGAGATCGAGAGAAACGAAGAAGCAAGAAGGAGGAGCAACAAAAGCGTGAGTTTGAAGACAGAAATACAGCTCGAAAAGTAACTTTCGGAGTAACTTTCTATAAAGAGGATAAGTTGCACTGAATGAACTGAGATTATGAATTACGGCGATAGAGAAATGACCGGGAATCACCACCGGACAATAAAGAGGTCAACTCTGTTATTAAAAAGCTGAAAAATAAAAAAGCGGCAGGTTCTGATGCATTGACAGCTGAGTTATTCAAGACCGGCAGCGAAGAAAGAAGACCCCGCTGTTTGCGCCAACGATCGCGAAATAGGTGTTGTTTCTATCGGATATAAGATTCTTTATATTCGATTGTGTGTAATTGTGAAGCCTTATACGGATTCACTGATTGGAAAATACCAGAGTGGCTTCAGATTAAAAAGCGGTTGTCGACAAGCCGATACGAACAAAGTTTTTCGACGCACTAGGTATTCTGGCAAAGATTTTCTAAAAGGAAGTAATATTGCTTGCGTACGCGTATGACATTAATATCTTCTCGCCGCGTCTTGGACGGCCTGTGATTTCAACTTCAATGTTGTAGAATACTTTGTCTATCTTGTATCCGAAATGAACAGCAACAAAAACGTCAACCGGAAAATCAGGCCAAGAAACACGCTTACACTTAGATGCTTTTTTAGGCTGAGCAAGCGAAATGGGAAGTAAAGCCCTCTCTCGAAAAAGAGAAATAAAATGTATAAGACGCTGATACTCTCGGTACAACATGGACCTTGTCTTTGAGTCTTCGAGATTATTTGTATGAGCTCCAGACACTTGATTTAAATAGAAGGCCCAAACTTGATTGATGGACGGTGTTAAAAAGGACGAACGGCACGCGCGCACAAGATCACAACAGTTGGTGCGTCTTCCTAAATGCGACCATGACCGAGCAATGGCCACCTAGTATGAGTGATTTCAGTACGACGAAATTTCGCTGCGTTGCTTATATTTTGAGAGTGGCACCACTTTAAATTATTACAGAATGCACCAGCAATTTGCGATTAGCTCACTTTGAGTCGCGAATTAACTTGACATTTGCAGGCAATGTCGAGAGTTAAGCCAAGCCGAAAGAATAAATGAATGCTTTTTCACAACCAAGCTAGTCAGTGTGAAGAGATTTGTTCTTGTGAGTACAAGTAAGTATTTCATGAATTATTAAGTGGTATCACAAGCTAAGCCACTTACTACAGATGTCTGATACCCGCCGCACAAGTTGTCAATTACCTTTCTAATTAGGAAATTGGTTTCGATTCTGCTCATGATGAGGAAATGAGGTCTAATTGTTACTTTTTTGAGTTGCTTAGTTGTGTCGGTAGTAAATATTAGTTAGTTGGCTGATTTACGACGATTTATTATCTATGCAGATTTTTATTAGTAATTCGCTGGTGAATGGTTTTTGTTAAAAATTTATGAGTTTGTAGTTTTCTTTTTTTTGTAGAAAATATCACGATACGTCTGTTTCCAAAGAGATTAGCTTAGTGACTGATGTTCATACTTACATAGGTGTATCTCGTAAATGAATAAAGTAAATTTTTATTTTTTTTTTTATTTGCTTTATTGAATTACATTTAGACATTCTTCACATTGAATTGTTTTAAATCATTATCGGTTCCTCAAAAAACTACACAGATAGTATGACATTGATATTACATGCATGTATCTACTAGTATTACAATGAAATATTTGCATTTCCATTGTTGTGCCTAAAACTCTATTAGACTTTTAAACAAACTATTGATGTAATTTGTGTACATATATATAAAGAATATATGTATATGTATGTGTGTATTTTTTTTATGTGTGTATATCCAGAGATGTAAGTTGTGAAACTGAATTTTTGTGTATGTATTTAATTTTTTTACAGGACTTTTTCTACACAATAAATGTACGAGTAGTTGTGACATTATATATATATGTCTCTATTTTTTTTTTTTTTTTTGTTTATCTGTAATCTTAAAATGTTGTTCAACAATACATGTATCGCTTATTGTTCCTGTTTATATTTATATTGTATAGTTTTGTTGCCAATGTGTGTGTGTGTGTGTTTTTAGCTTACATAAATACATATTTTTTTGTATTTTTAAACAGTTTACAATAACAATTTTAACATTTATCCATCTAATACATATGTAGCATGAAAATAGTTCAATACTTCATTTTATTTTTCGTTTGTTTTAAAATACAGAACTGACAAAAATAAAAAATAGTTACAAAATGCTTTTTCTTTATATAAATATATTTTTGCCAAATGTGTCGGTGTGTGTGTGTGGGTTTATAACAGGATTGATTGTCAGTAAAATTTCATTTATATTTCATAGATAACGAGTTTAAATGAAATTACATAAGTTTATAAACAAGAAAATGTCGTCATGTCGTTTATTTGTTAATTTAGTTTAAAGTCTTAGCTAAATGAGAGTAAAAAAGTTAAGGGTTTTTACATTTAAAAATGTTTAGAAAATATTTATTTATTTTGTTATATCACTAAGTGTTAAACTTATGCCTTAGAGGTTCACTGCTACAACAACGGTGCGTATGCTTAATATATGTATATATACACAATAACTACTAAAATTTTGTTTAATTTTATTCATTGCCAAAATACTTTTCTAATTTCAATATTTTTTTTTGTTTTGTTTCTACCAAACACATATAAATATTTATATGCTTAAAATGCAGTTCGAATATTTGCAATTATTGTTTGCCTTTAAAATAGTTTTTCTTTTATGGTTTTTAAATCTATTTCTTTTTATTATTGACAAGCAACGCATTAAGCATAGATCAGCTTTTAACCCCTTTTATTGTTCATTTAAGAAACAATTTTGTGTTTTTGTTTTTTATTTTTTTTTATTGTATATTTTTGTGTGCCTTGCCTTTATATCATTCTAAGGTTTGTGGGTCATTAGGTTTATCCAACTATTTTCATATAAAGTATTGCCCAGTGAGGTGCAGGAGAATAAATAGAGCTTAGAAAAATTTATGTTGAAGTTAGTCTCCTATTCGAAAAGGATCTGTTAATTAGTATAAAGAAATGTACAACTATTTTTGTACAGACGTGTAATTTAAGGTTAGTATCGTTGAACGTAGTGTTGAGTAACTTTCAATAAATAAAATGCTTTGTTCCATCGCTATTTGTTAAATTAATTTTACGCCTGA
Organism: Leucophenga maculata; assembly: GCA_035044805.1. Taxonomy (NCBI): domain Eukaryota; kingdom Metazoa; phylum Arthropoda; class Insecta; order Diptera; family Drosophilidae; genus Leucophenga; species Leucophenga maculata. The sequence continues at coordinate 1,008,311 of JAWNNP010001183.1, forward strand.
CCTAACTTCTTTCTGACTCAAGAAGATCTTTCATTGAGGTTTTAGTTAAGGTCTTAACAGAAATTATAAATGATCTGCAGCAGTTTTAGAAAAAGAAACACTTAAATTTTTACTTATTATTAAAACAAATAATTTACAGTTCTTTTATATATTTACTTTGTTTTTCTACTTCAAATCAGTAGATTTTTTTATATGGACTTTGACTTTACATTCGTATAGGAGACCGTTTAAAGTTCCAAGACTACAAGTATCTCTTCTTTCGAAGAAAATAGAAACATATTTAATTGGCTTTAATTAGATAGAAATGATATTATTATTTCATATATCAAATAGAAATTGAAATTAATGCTTAACTAGTCAAAAGGAGATTAAAAATTTAGATCTTCTTGTGAAACTTTTACTCTTAGTTTTATAAATCTTTTTGTAGCCTTTAGCAGAATTTGAATCTTGCAATGTTTTTTTGAGGAAGTGAAATACATAGTTAAACTGCGATCTGCGATGTTTTGCAATTGCAGTTGATTATTCCGAAGCCGTATTTGAAAAGCAATCAGTTTGTTCAAAACTATTGTTGTAAACCTGAAAACCTGGATTACAGATTAGATATATAACAATTTTATCGCATCTCCTTTTAAGTTTAAAAGTTTGAGAATAATTTCGTAAGTTTTCTTGCAGAAGACTTCCGAAGTATTCGAAAATATAGTGGATAGGGCATGTTTTTCAATGTATTGCTTAATTCATTCCCTTTTAGTTATACTATTCACGCATGTTGGCTACAGTTCAATACAAGATCTGGAAATTTAAAGATATTTTCTTTGATTGGCTAAAAAAAAGTTTTGTTCTATCGAAAAGTTTTAAATTTGTTTTTTTTTTCCGTTAGGACACGTAACCCCTGGTGAGCAAATTGTGATAGAGGATTTCAAATTGTGTTTAGGAAGTGAAATAAGAATGTTTGGCCCAACCGTCGGGAAATTTTGTCTTCATGCTGTTTCTCCACCAATGGAAGATTTCGATTTCGATGCCGGTTGGTTCAGTCCCGATCAATAACCAAATGGTTCATGTTATACTTGACGATTGGTACGTATCGAACGTGTTGTACTCGGACTATTATCTGGTCCCATCCACAGAAATTTGTAAGAATATAGAGGAGTCACTTATCTAACTTAGTTGGAGGCGTTGAACAATACCGCCCTTAGAGAAGAATTTTTGATGACTTTATTGCTGAGCCACCGTTCCAATAAAGATTTGGGCAAAATAACTAAGTGGTAGGCTTCAATGAGCTGCCAACTGGTCTGGAGTATGCACATATTTTTATGCAAGCTAGGAATCTTATTGAACTTTTTCTAATCTTAAAGCAAAAAAACAAAAAAATACTGATTTTTGCATCAATTACTATAAGTCTCTATTCAATTGAGTATAAAGTTCCATTTTCGAATTCACTGATGGCACAATATTAGTGTCACTTCAGACCAAAAAGGTCAACCAAATATTCAGACTACAACAAATTCTGGAGAAGGCTCGTAAGTTTAACAAAGACATAAACCATCTATTTATCGATTATAGAGCCACTTTCAAAACGCCGATACGAACGATGGTTTTCATCGCCGTAACTACATGATGTTGCTATTTCACATAAAAAACCTTGCCGCGGTGGAATGGAGCCTATCCGAACTTTTTGATACCAAGAGATGTTTTAATGCGCACATTCCATACCTATGCCCGTATATATACAGAACATGTCGAGTTGTCTGTTGAATGAGGACAAGGCGAAGTACTCAGAATCTTCTCTTACGAACGTTCTATGCGAATGGAGAATTTCAACTTTAGTATAGTAGAAAACTTCATCTTTTTAAGAACAGAGCCCTCTATCAAATGTCTAAAACTAAATTCTATGACCATGAATCACGAGCTGTGTGAGCTATTCGATGTGGTTGATCTTACTTCAGCTATACTGAGTGGCTCATCTAAGTTAAAGCTGATGCACATATAGTTTACATGGAGGAAACCAAATTTAATTGAAGGAAAATGAAGAAAAAAGATAGTTTTAGCCAAGGGATTAGTTTCTGCAATTCTATTGCTCAAATTTACACACATAACTTGAGTAGTTCCGTATTTATGTTGATGTATTAGTAACTTAATTAGTACACGTATTTATATGCTAATTGAAGTAGTTACTATTTGAATTATTATCCAACCGAATTAGATACTTTCGACAGTGTTTTGGATTGGCTACCATAATTATTTTAAACTTGCGTGAAGAGCATATATATTTCCGGAACACCGAAATGAGCGTTACTTATCGTTTTATGTATTTTTGTATGTGTTTGTATTGTACTTACATGTAGACTAAAATTCTTTAATTCTTATGTTGTACTAAGACATTTATCTGTGACATTTAACTATGGAACAATTAACTTAATCGGTATGTAAGAGTATTTATGTACTCAGCGTTTGCTCTTAGTGATGGTATCCTCCTCCTCCTCCTGCAGCGAAATGATCTTTTTTCAAAAAATATATAAAGCTTTGTTAGTTAATAAGGCATTAAATAATATAAGTAAGCAAAGATATTAATTTCGTTTAGTTGATATGAAATAGTTACGAAAAAATGTTGTAAGTTTCTAATGAAATGAACATGCCTACTTTTGTATGTGTAACTAACATTGAAAAGCTATAACTAAATGAATAAATAGATTATGCGTATTAGTTTATTATGTATTTAAAGTTATATATAGCTATATATATATATATTCTTTTTTTTTTTTGGTTTTTAATTTATTACTCATATGCTATATTGGACTACTGTATATACATACATACTATGTATATAAAGCGGAAATCTATATTTAAAAATTAAATTATTTAAATTAATACTTCACCAATTTTTATATTGATTGCATTTAAATTATATTTGGTTGGACACAACTAACATGAAAAGCAAAAAAATATTCGCTAAGCTAAAACACTTTCACTCTAAATGTTTTTTGATTAAACAAATTTTTATTTTTGTTTAACTTGATTTTATTTGTTTGTAAATTTCTTAATAATAACTTTAGTGTGCGTGTGTGTGTGTGCATCGGTGAATGTTTATGGCTGTGTATGTGTTAGAATGTGCGATACTTACTTGAAAATCTCCGTTGCCTCGCAAACTTTGTCATTCAACTTATTCTCCCTTTAAATATTCTTATTTGTTCTTAATTTATAACATTAATAAAACCGTGTTTTTTTATCTATTTATATTTTTAAAATATTGTGTAGTTAGTATGAAAGGAAAACTATTGTTATACAGTAATGTTATGTATTGGAGATTCTATAAAGCATCATTTTTAAATTTTTGATTAACTCAAATTAGTAAATTAGTCCTGACCTATAAACTTCTATATATATTAGACGCAGTTGGTCATGTTTTGAATAATCATTTAAGAAGTCGGAATATCTATGGTACGCAGATGCTTAGGCTGCAGAAAATTGTGAAGATAGATGAGATCGTTCAAATATTCTACAGTTTCCGTATAAATTGAGAATTACGATTTTAGAATGGTTGGTTTTTTATTTAGTTTAGTTCATTGTAGGATGCTTATATTAGAATCTGCCATCCCAATCAAAAGTTTTGTCTTCATTTTCAAAAAAAGTTCAGAGTGGTTGCGGTGCAAACTTTCTGAATGAGTTTTTCCGCTTCCCGTACTTTTTTTTGTATATTTTTTTTTTTTATTCAACAGTAGTAGCAAACTTAGAGCAGTCGAGTCGGCAATTTTTTTGCCTGCACTTCTTTGCTCTAAATATTTCTTACAATCTAGAATTAAAATCTAGAAAATAGTACAATTATGAAAGCTTAGATTATTTTTCTATCCCTCAAATGTGCATTGGTTTGAGTAGCATTTTATTTTTGTTATTGTATAAGCAACGAGCTTAAATGAAACATCGTTTTTTGTGTTCCTTTTTGTACTCATAGGGGAAACGGATAATTTACAGCCAAAAGAAAGCAAGATAATTCCCATAAAGTGTATATTCAAAAGTCGAAACGAATTGAGATGTCCTTCTGGCTGGCTATCTGGTTGAACAATGTGATATTGTGAACAATGAGTTATTGTCAGATACACCTTTTAGTTTTTCCTATTCATATATAAATCTTTCACCCATGAGACCACCATAGAATACAGATAAAGCCCGATTTCAGCTTAATAGTTCAAATACGAAATCTTAGGCAAAATAATAAGTATTTTCGAAGTCAGTCACACTCGATTGCTGCAATGTATCTATTTTTTTTTATTTTATTTTGTTTTAAAACGTAATTTGACACTGTAAAATGTTTGGCGACATGATTCGATCCATTGATGGCGTTGCTTAAATGTTGAAAGTATTATTTCAGAAAACTGTTCTACTAAAAAAATTAAATTTTTCTTTTCAGTTTGATTTTGTGCGTTCCAAAGTAAACATGACTATTGCAAAATAGCATTTTTCCTGCTGGCGCTACCTAAATGCCAGATTTCGGTCGTGCACCAGTGGTAGTTCTGCTGGGTTCTTAAATGCAGCAGCCGGACCCAGAGCAAGTAGAGATAGATACTCCTAAGCCATCTACCTATAAGGACAATGAGGCAACTAAGCCAGTAAAAGTCTACACTTTGAAATGCCAACTTAATCAATGAGCTCGAGTTAGCTGCAGAACAGTTAAATGAGGTTCTGTTAAGTTCTTAACTGATTTGTCTATTCGAAACTTAATGTTCCATGGAGGTTCAAAGAGCTAACCGCTATGCGTCAGAATCTCTAAAATAAAGCCCTAAAAAGAGAGACTGTCCAAATGTGATTCCTGGAGGAAGCACTGCGAAGATTTGCTAATACTACGAGAAGCAGCAGCATGCTGGACAGTTATGTACTTCCAAATCTCCTGCAGAAGACGGTATCTTTCCAGTTCATCTCCGGAACGGCTTAGCCGTTTTGATCGACCCCATAATATGCCCTATGAAGGCCTATGTTCATTCAATCTGGCTTGCATACCATTATCATGTAGATAGCTAATTGTCATTTTCAACTCCAAGCAGTGTAATAGGCCTATGGAAGTGGCCAACTCGTATAGACCTATCAATCAACTTTCTTCAAATTGAAAAGTCAAATCGATTGTTAGAATCGGCAAAACCGAACAAACTTTGCAGTCGAAATGAATTGGTCTGTGATATCATCTAGCCTTCTTCGGGCAAGTGGTCATTTGATGGAGCCAGTATTGCCAAAACCACTCTTAATATCCAGAGTATCCAGACGCTATGTTACTGTTAACATCAATGGGAAGTCCTTTCTCCACTTTTATGATCCAAAAATGGAGCCATCGTCACCTACGTCTCCAATGTATGGTGACCCAAACTCTTTGCATCAACAGACGTTGTGACAAACTGCAGCGACTTGTCTGTCTGGGCATGACATGCGAACATGTCCGACTGCCAGAATTGAAGTGTTCATTGGTCTGCCTCCGCAGCATATTTTCACACAAACCTCAACAGTAATTAATACACTGAGGTACCAGACTAGCTCTGGTCTCTTCACGTGAATCTAGTGTCGTAAAACAGATTGAACGACCATGAAACTTTCTTCGGCAGCCGGTTCTCATACATCCCTAGTATAAGACCAACTACTATTATGTTGTATACTGTTGTTTCCCTTACCGTATCACGAGGATATAAGTGCTGGTATCTTTGAATTCAATACAAGGAATTTTATTGCAATGTGTACCTGTCTACAGTATTTCAATCTAAGATCAGTATTGGATAGAAGTCGAAATCAAATCATTTACCTCCTGAAAACTCTCCTCCATTTTGGGAAAATATTTCAATATCCTTCAAAAACACTTTGTAGGTTGTAAGATCACCATTTTTGGAGTTTCTGGCCATAACTTTATTGAAGGTAATAAAATAGCAGATATGTTGGCCAGTTCGGTGTGTGATGTCCACATGGTAGGCACAGACTCCTTTGTTACAAAAGCTAAGCAGTTACTGCTACCAAATTACTCAAATAGAAATACAATTTTCAACAAATGAGATCTAACACGGGCTACGAAACATGTATATACTGCTTCATAAGGACTGACTTTGTCAAGCAAGCTACGACAAACATCGTGCTCAAGCTTATCAAAGAAACCGTAAGAATTTTTTCACTATTTACCTAACTATAACGGACTAGGGCAAAAAAGATCGCATAATATGTCGCAGTAGCCTTTTATTTCTCAGACTTTCACTGATGACATGTAACTGGTTATTGGAGCTGTCGTGCGATTTGGGTGCAGAAACTATGCTCCACTTTGGCTATGGTTTAAGTTTAGCTAAGAACACCAAATTGTAAATTTTAATAAAATATACTACCCGGCTCCAGATAGGCAAATATTCCCCATACAAATTTAGTTAGTTAGTACACGTTATTTAGATATCGAATATGGATTGTAATAAAAAAAAAAAGTATATAATTTTAATTGTAATAAAATTTTCGAAATAAAGAAATATTATTATATTATTATAGTTGGCTCCAGCAGGAAATGCATTATAATAAAATTTTTGTTTACTTTGGAGTGCATCTTGTAATTTTTTACAGTGGAATATTAAATCAAACTTATTAAAAATAGAGTCGAAGTAGCCATTTGAGTTCGTCAACCAAATTAGCATATTAAATTATTTTCTATTCAGATAAATTGTATAAAATTAACGTGTCAATCGCACAGTAAAGGTTAGCCAATATAGAAACTTTAAAAAGTTTCTAAATTTAGTTAAAAATACCAAATTTTTCTTATCAGAATCTTTAAACACGTAACAGTGTATCTCTGAAGTACGCAAGCCGCTAGAACAGTCAAAATCCAAGGGATTTTAATACAAACATCTGAAAAAATCAACATATTAGCTGCGCCATTGTGGGGTGAATCTATGTATTCCAGTTTTTAAAAAATATTTTTAAACTAGCATCTTTTTTCTTTTTTAGTACTATTCGGCTTATTTGGTTTTTGTTTATAATATAATTATTTCCAGTGGCATTAATATTAATTTCTATAACTAATGTTTCCAATTTCTCATTTTCTGTGTCATAACAGACTGCTTCGAATAAGCCCGATGTTATGCCTCATTTGAAGGACATTAAAACTTCGGCTTTACCGAAGTATCTTTTTGATTTATATAATTTTTCTCTCTGCATGAAAATATTATTTTGCTTGTATGTATTGCTTCTAATTTATTAAAAATATTTTGTTCAGCTTATCAGTGAGGTATATGTGTGTGTGAGTTTGCTGTGATAAAACTTTTATCAGAGAATAATATTTTTTGTTGTTGTTCTAAAATCAAATATGTATAACCTGACACAAACATACTAAGTACTAAGTCTAGTATATAAACATTTATAAATATGCCATCTATCTTATGAAAATTACGTGTGTTTTTGTGTATCTGTGTGTGGTTTAATTGATGCATGTCTTTGAAAGGCCATTCGAAGCTTAAAAGAAATCATCGAAATCGTCTAAAAGTAAAAATTTGTTAAGTACGTCAGTTATTTTTTATTTATTTAAATTTTGAAAATAGCGCTTTTGTTTAGCTTTTGCTTATGATTTTGAAATAGATCGGTGGTGCAGTTCAATTGTTTTGTATAAATTCAAAATCGTTCATTACAACATTCAGATTTTGGGGTTAAGAACGAAGATACGAATTTTTTATGCATACTTAAGAAATTTTTATGAACTATTTTACTACTTCTTGCACTAATTTAGTTGATTATAAAGAATTCTAGCATTTAAATGTGAATAAAATTGTTGTGTTGCCTGGATATTTTTGAGTACGTTTAATTTTTGTTGAAAGATATTTTAGATAAGTTGTTGTTTTTTTTTTTTTTTTTTTTCAATTGTTGCTGTGGTGCTTCTTAGGCGATTGGATGTTGCAGGGAGCTGCGGGAACTGGTTTTTGAATGCACTGTTGTTGTTGTTGTTGTTGTTGGTTGGTTAGTTGGTTGGTTTATTTTTAGTTGATTAGTATTTTTTTTTTCGATTCAATTTGAATCAATTTATTTATTATTTTGTTTGAATTAATTTAAAGCATTGTCATAATTTATATTCAAACGGTGTTCATATTGGTAGGGAAAAAAATAAAATACAATATAATAATAAAAATAATATTTCTTTAAAATTTCTGGCTTACATACGTAATCGACAAAAAGTTCAACAATAGAGAAAAAGATTTCACAGAATTCACAGAAAGATGTATAAAAAAAAAAAAAAATATAGTAAAATATTTAAAAAAAATTGCGCTTAGATTATATTTTTTTGCACGTATGTAACTCAAGTTACAAGTCTTAAAAACTTATACGTTTAGAGAAAATGAAAAAACATGCTTTTAAGCCTAACATACTCACCTTTAAAATGACTTAAATTGATGACTTTTTTAAATACCACAGATATTTTGTTATTATTAAAATTTGTAAACTTTTTTTTTTTAATTATAGTCAAGCTTGTTTTCCGATTTTAATTTTTAATTTATATGAATTAACCAAACTTTTAAAAAAACTTAGAAGGAAATATTTTTATAATGAATGTCTCACGGCGACAACCATATGTGGTATCTTCTGTTTATAATGAAATAATATAAACTTTTCACGAAATTCCAAATCGTTATACTTGTATACTAGGGTTTTTATAGAGTCATCGCTTAAAGTCAGCGGGATACGTCGTTGAAAAAAAAATATATATATATATATATATGGTAAGTGTACATCCACACCTGGTTTTCATTTTATCCTGATGATCCTGGTCTGGATATTTAATCGAAATTGTGAAATTATTGTATTGTCCACGGTCCTTGATAAGTATACAAAGTTTAAATTAAATTTGACCGTACAGGTGAAGCTAATATAAGCGTGTTAAAAATGTTTGAGGATAATTGAAAAATTAACTGTATCTTCTAGACAGAAACTATAAGAAGCAAAAAACAACGAGCCTATCAAAGTAGACAACACATTGCGAGGATGTGTCGTCTTCCAGTGGAACCCACAAAGCAGCCAACAAAGCAGTCCAACTAGGAGCCATACTTTACTACTTTTTATAAAATCGTCATTTATTATTCGATTTTGATGAAGTTTGGGAATTTCGGCGTAGAGAGACGTTATCTCTATACTGCAACACTTAAATTTTTTCATGCCGAAGAAATTTTTACCCTTGAGGGAGATTTTATGTGGAAGGAGGAGGTGTGGCAAAACTTTAAAATAAACTCTTAAAATTCTAACGAAGTCCTAGTCGAATGCAAAAGGAACGAAGTCTCTATCTATTACCGTTTTTGAGATCCTTTCTTTCATCCGGACGAATGGACGGATGGACATAGCTATATCGACTTCTCTATCACTTCTGACCATAATGGGGGCAACTTTGAGGGGTCTCCAATCACTATTTCTACCTGTTACATAAGTTTTTAGGTAAATAGTAAACAATTTATAAAAATGCAAACGATTTTTGTTATTATTACAAATCAGTAGCGTAAATATGTCGAAATTTAATGGTATGATTGATCTAAAAATATTTCAAAATCTATACCTAAGTTTTAGTGATGCTCCCTCAGTCTATGGTGAATGCTTGTTTTTATTGCTGACTAACATTTGGTTATTTGTTTATTATTTCTGCCTGCTCAATTCAATATTTCCTATCCCTGCCATTGTTACCAATATGTTTTTGAATTTGTTCACATTTTTTATGAAGCATGTAACACAATATAGTTTATTGATCAATTATCTGCCATACGAGTGAAAACTTATTTATTTAGCTGCAATGCAGTTGAAATTTTTCTTGTGAAATATTTAATTGCAACCAATTTAAATTAATTGCTTGAACAAATAATCACATTTAACTCTTTCATGCATTCATTTAATTGCAATGCTAACAATGAAACAGTAATCAATTATTTAAAGTCATTTGTTTTATTGGAAATACCCGGCATTGTACAGAAATTTCACTGTGTAAACAAATCGTTTGCAATACTAATTTTAAATTGAGCATCAAGAACTCGAAAACTAAAAGAAATAGAGCCTTCAAATTTCGATATTTAGTCTTTGCTATTCCCTCTTTTTTGTATGAAAAAGTTTTTGTTTTTCTTGTTATTTTTATCTAACTTCAGTTCTAATAAAATTAACTGCATATGTCCATATCGCAACACTAGGAGAAGTAGCTTCAATGTATGTAAGTCTGTCCCCTCTTTTTTAGGATTTGTATTAAAAACCATATTTTCTTGATTACATTTTTTTGAAATAACAAATTTGTTGCATCTTTAATGACAGGTTAGAGCTGTTGCATCTGTCATACAACATTATGTCTGCCCATCTGTTATGCATATTACGAATATATAACGTGCAACTAATATGTATATTGCCATATCGACGCTTGTAGATTTCTTCGTAAATGTTTATAGATATATTTTAATAAACATGTTATTAAATGTTTTTCAACTCGCCAATAAGATTTTTTATATTTCTGTTTACAAATTTATTTGTTTTCATTGAGCTATACTTGTATATGTGTGTATAACTGCATACACAAAAAATTAATATTTCAGTTCCATCGAATGTCACGTTCTTCTTTGTTATGATATAAGTGCACGCGTTAGGCTGAGTTGATTTACTACTCTTAGTTCCAGCTTCAACAAAAATTCAGCTTGTATACATTTTTTACTTATTTCGATTCATATTCGTAGTTTTACGCTTCTTTTATTGAATCCATAAATTGGTCTTAGACCAATAATTTCTTGGCGAAATTTGTTTAGAATTTTTCGTAGATTTTGTTTTTGCTTTGTCGACTTTTTTCCATTCAAACATATCGAACTAACCTAATACACAAAACAGTATGCTTTATGTTTTATAAAAGTGATTTTTGAAAAATATTTGCACACTTTTTTATAAATATATCTCTTAAGTATGCTACAAGAGATATGTTTTATACAAGTTTCTATATATATATATTAAATTAATATATTAAATGTTAAATTTTTTAATTCTTATTTCAAGTGAAACAAATAATCTCATCAGTGTACATAAACTTGTTTAGATGTACTTACCGGCAGCAGTTGTCGAAGATACTTTAAATAATTAATATAAAACTAACAAGAAAATAAAAATAAATTAAATGTACTTTTGCATAGTTTTTTTTTGTTTAAATTTATTGAAATAAAAATAAAAAACAAATATTAAATATTGTAGTTGCTTACATAATATTGCCAATTCGAATATCTTGCATTCAATTTTAAAAAATAAGAATTTAAAACTACTTTATAATAAAAAATAACACATAAAGAAGATAAAGAACAAATAGATATATATATGTGCATATGTAGTGGTATTTTAAATGTGTGTGTGTGTGGGGGATAGAGGCGTCTGTGACTACACCAAAGGTTCGAACTCGATTTTGTTGATTATTTTAAAAGATTAAATTTCATGAATATTTTTGAAAAGAATATCCACTTCAAAAAGAGTAAATAATATGAAAATCTATGTTTTGAGTTTTTGTAAATAAACAAAAAAAAAACAAGTAAGGAAATACAGTCGGGCGTAACCGACTGTAAGAGGCCCTGTACCAGTTCAGGTCGCCTAACAAACATATTAAATGTTTCCCGAGCTTATGACCAAACACATGACCACTTCTCACTGCGCGAATATGAATGAAAAGAAAAGGGGGGTCGTTCAAATTCAATTGCTTATAAAATCGCCATTTATTATCCGATTTTGATGAACTTTTTGGATTTTTGCTTAGAGAGATGTTATCTCTATATTGGTACACTCAATTTTTTTTGTGCCGAAGAAATTTTAACCCTAAGGGGTGATTTTATGGGGAAGGGGGGGAGGGGCAAAATTTCAAAATAAACTTGAGAAATTCCGGAGCAATCCTAGTCGAATGCAAAAAACACGAAGTCTCTATCTATTACCGTTTCCGAGATCCTTTCGTTCATACAGACGGACAGACGGACGGACGGACAGACGGACAGACGGACATGGCTATATCGACTCCTCTTTCATTCCTGACCATAATGGTGGTAACTTTGGGGGGTCTCCGACCATTATTTCTACCTGTTACATACATTTGCACAAACCCAATAGGCTCTTGTACCTTCGGTACAGGGCCTAAAAAAACAATTTTAGCAAATATTTACTCAAAATTTTTGCTAAGTTTCGACTATTGGTTGCACATGGATTCAAATCATTTTTCAGATATGAATGTTGCTGCGGTAAATTTACGATAGTAATATTTATTTTAGTTGCAAAGTTATTGATGAGGGTTCAAGATTCGATTCAAACATATCAGAACAGTTGGCTCGGTTGCCTCGGTCTGATTTTCTTTTTAAAGTGGCCCTGTTTGTTAGCTTTATAGCTATACAATTTACCAAACTATATCAAAACTGGTTATTTACAGCTATCTAGCCTAGCCTTCGATTTTTATATATATTATGAAAATTGAGAGCTACTAAACGCTTAATATGCGCTACCAAACTAATTTTAATTTTTTTGTTAGTAACTAGAATTTTTGGCTTATTTAAGACTCGTAAAATTTTAGATTACAGCAAAGTTTTTGTCGTTTCTTATATATAATAATTACTTTACCTATATAGAAATTAATAGACGTAAGACATACACATTTCACAACATACTCTTTACTTCGGTGTAAAACCTTTAGTAGTTAAAAAAATATATATTATGTTAGTGCTATAAGTATAGGTCCCAGAAGTTCCACCCAAAAAATAAGTTTTCGAAGCTATGAATGCATTCGTACTTCTCTCTTCTATATATTATACAAGCACTCTGGATGTTTTTGCTTGTGCCTTCCCCAAATTGCCATGGGAATTCAATGATCTAGTCAAAGCGAATCAATTAGCAAATGATGCTTTGTATGAATTCACAGAAGAAATGTTGAAAGAATATGTTCTCAAAAATTCTTACAATGTCCGCAGGTGAAGATAATATTGAAGTTTCTATTTTACATTCAGTTCCTCGGTATTTCATATTTCATTACAAAATTTCCTTGAAAAATCATAAATCTATCTTTCAAAGTTTCGGACAAAGTTTGAACAACAAAGTAAGGAAACCCGGTAACTCTGGTTCCTCTAAAGTTATAAAATATAAAAAATACGTTTTTTTTTTGGACCATGTGAACTAAAAAGTAAAACATAATTTCTCAATATGAAGATTTTGGTCTGCAGCGTAAGGTGGTTTCCCAGCGATTGACAAAATAAATGAAATTTTATGTAAAAAAATTTGCTACAAAATTAAGATGGAGTATTTATAAAAATGTAGATTGGACTTTTTTCGCATAAAACTTAATTTTTTTTGTCAATCAACTTATAATTGGGGGCTTCTTGACGCTGCTGGTAAAAATCTTCACATTAAAATATTATTTTTGAAATAAAACTTCTTTAGCGGAGAGAGTAAAATATACTTTGCAGAATTTGGAGGCTACCTACAACCGTGAAATGGGCAGCAATCAGAAGTTACCAAATACATTGTCAAAATTTTGTCCAAGGAGCATTGTCTCCGTCGAATTCTTACACAGTTTGGTGAAAATAGTTTTAAGTAATTTAGTGACTGGATATTGTCCTATAAAGTGGCAAATCTAATAGAGATCTTGAACAATTTTTTTTTGCTTTTTACTCAAAACATTTATTATTTTGTGTGTTGTTTGGTGTTGTTTATTTTATCTTACGTCTTTAGGGTCGAAATTAAGTAATACTGTGGGGATTATTTATTATAAATAATTTAGAACTATACGCAGCTTCGAATAATCGAAATTAGTAAGAAACAGTAGAAAGTTCAGTTAGGTTTGAAACATACATCGATTGCATTTGTCGTATGTACAATAGATTGATGAAAGTTTATATATTTTAAGAGTGTGTTCCACACAAAAATATTGGCTTACGAACAAAGCCAAACTATTTCCATTAATTGTCATGAATGTTGCAAATCGGATCATAATAAATTGAGTCTTTTAATTATAAATGAGTTTCTCCATTTTTGGCAAGTTATTGAGTCGTACAAACAGAACAGCCATCTGAAAGCGATTTGGGTCGTGTGTGCTCGCGTTTCGTACGACTTTTTAGCTCACAATCTGTACTTTTTGGAAGGGTTTTTGTTTGATTTTTTGTGGATGCATTTCGTTTAAATACCCGAAAGTACTTGGGGAAATGCGTATTTTTCGCTTTCGTCGCATGCGCCGCTTCGCCATCGACATCAATGTGGCCCAGAGACGCCTGCGCTATGCGTGGATGTAGAATAATATCAGTGCGCGGCTGCTGCACACATCGATGATCATAGTTTTCGACAATAATAATGGGCATGGCAGTGGGACGTACGCGATCGCTGACATTGACACGAAAATGCGGCTGCAGGGATTGACAATTCCGTTGACGTCGATGCTGATGCAGAAAACGTGATTTAAGACTGGGCCAGTGAAAGAAGCTGCGCAGCCTGCTTGGCGAACCGGAACCTGGCGTAGAGCAGGTAACGCCATCGCCGGAATGCAGCAGATCACGCACTAAATCGGGTTGATGTATACTAGAATCGCCGTAAGCATGCGAATGTCGATCTTCGATTTGCACATTTGCAAATGTATGCGTTTGTGTGTGTGTATTAGTGCTGCGACTTACGCAGCGTTTGGTGCTGCTGGATGCGCTGCTATTGGTGGTGGTGGTGGTGGTGTTGGTGCTGGTATAGGAGTGGTTGGTGTTTTTGGTGCGTTTGTTGTTTTTGTTATTGGTGCTGTTGTACGTGCAACTACGTGGAACTTTCAAGCTATTCGAGCGCCATGCTTCGTGCATCGAACGTATACGTAACATGCCGGGCAAGAGTGCTAGCCTATGTATATGATCGTAGGAAGCTGACAACATACCTGCACGTTCGTCCTGGTACTCGTCGTCGTCGGACGATTCGAGCCGGTCTTCCACCAGAGACGTTTGCCGTGAGAGACCCTGTGCAAACGCAACGTACCATTACCAGTTTGGACAACCGGCCGTGGCCGTGGCGGGTTGTTGGGTGCAAGTGACGCGAGCAATTGCACAAATTTTTGATTTGTTTTTTTTGTTTTTTTTTGTTTTTTAAAAATTACGGCAAAGAAATGAGAAAGAAGAGAAAGAAGCATAAAGAAAATCAAAAATGGTGAGCGTAGACTACACAAAAATCAACTAATAAAAATTAATGAAAATATAAGAAGAGCGGTTAGTAGTTCTACGTTTGCCATAATTGCACTGTACGCCACTTTTTTTTGGGTATTTGAAAGTCGCAGTAACAAAAGGCGTCTCTAGGAACAAAAAGCAATTGTAACAGGAACAAAATATTGCGCTGTTCTAGTACTTATAACAGATACGAGTGGTATATTCAGCGTACAAACACAAACGACGCTACGGATACACTAGCGGCACGCTTTCAACGTGTTTATAAAAAATACACAAGCGTTTGGTTGGTTGTTGGTTGTTAAAAGATTTGCGGCTGCCTTTCGTCTGGCGCCTTGCCTTCGAGTCAACTTACCGCATTGTGCCGACGACGCGGCGGTGAACGTTTGTTCCAAAGCGCTTCCAGCTGATCGAAATGCTGCGATTGCGCCAGCGCAGCTTGCTCGGGCCCTATATTCGCCTGCGAGGTGATCGTCTTCATTTCAGCAATTTTGGATATCTCCTCCATGCTAGCCGAGACGGAAAAGCGACGCTTGAGACGCTCATCCACTTGTGCCATCATCACAGAGGAAGTGAGATGTCCGTATTTCTTTTGCCAGGTATACGTGTCCAAAGATACTTCCTTCTTAAGTAGGCGTTTCATCTGACGTTTAGGGCCTTGAGGTCGTAGATCTGTGAAGGATCAAAATATATGCATGATTTTATACAGAGATGTTAGTGCATTGCTTATTGCACGCACCTTCAACATCCCTAGCTGGCGCCGAATAAGTAGGTAATTTGACATACTGCGCCGGTGTATTGTGCAGGCAAATCACCGGCAGATTGAAGCTGTCCAGTAGCTGCACAAGTACACGTGAGCACTCCAAACTGATATCGAAGTGCGTGAAGGGCGAATGCATTTGCAGCGAAGTCAAGGCTAAGCCGCGTTTAGTTTCCCAAACAATAAGCGTTTTATCATCGCTGCCGGAGACTGCTGTGGAGCCTGTGTACAAATTAAAAGTGAGAAGAGTAGTGAATTGTAAAAATTTGACAGCTTTACTAAGTTCTTTCAGTCACTAACCATCCGCTGACACTTTTACACTTATCACTGGACCCAAATGACCCGCAAGCGTGTGCACCTCTTCGCCGGTATGCAAGTCCCAAATTAATAGATTAGTATCCTTTGAGCCCGAGATGACTTGTGTTTTATTTGTCACCGACACCGCTGTGCAAGTGACCGCCTCTGTATGTCCGACAAGCACTTGTGCCAGCTTACCGCCCGTAGCCTGCCATACCTTCAGCGACATATCGCGCGAACCGGTGATGACGTATAGACTGTCAGCAGTAATGGTGAAGCAGGTGATTTCATCGGAATGTGAGACAGAGTATTTTTCATCCTCGCGTGTTAGCGACCAGATTTTCAGCGTATTATCGCCATTGGTGGAGATCTGACGATGAAGATAATATTAGCTAATAATGTGACCGAATTAAATAGCCACATATTGAATCCTACCGCAAATTTCATATTATTTGTTACAGCAAGATGTTTGTATGGGCCTTGTATAGTTTGCAGCAAATTACCGCCGTCAGCCATCCAAACATGCAGCAACGATTCGCGATCCGTTGAGATGATGCGACGTGAGTCCATAAGCACTACGACGCGACAAACCGAGGAGTTGTGACCCTACACGTGTAAAAAGTCAGCAACAAATTCTTTAATTTTCACGCTTAAAGCATACCTTAAATGTATTGGAGATCTCGCCCTGCGCCAGATTCCAAACGTGTACCGAACGATCCTCTGAACCGGTTGTAATGAATTCGCCATTTGGCGCAAAATTCAAACATGTCACCGCGCCCGTATGTCCATCAAGCGTATTTTGATATTCCGGCGTATTAATACGCAACAGATGCACGCTGCGTCCAGAAGCAATTGCAACATGTTGGGAATCGCGCGAAATATCGAAACATGTGATTGGCGGCAAGGTGGTCGAGGGTGAGCGTTGCGATTGTGTTGAACGCTTCAGCGAACGTTTGCGTCGCTGATTGTGCGAATAGGGATGCACGTAGAGCTCATCGTTCCGGAACGAGTAGAAGGTGATTTTATTGCCACCGACAGTGATTAAGAAATCATCGTTTTCCATAGCATAGACAGCTGTCACTGGACCAGGATTCGGTGGCATCGAACGTATTAACTTACCCGAGAGCATATCATAGATGAGCGCACGTGCATCCTCGCAGCCGATTACTGCGCGCTGGCTGTCCTTGGCAATCGAAATAGTACGTATCTACAGAGATCAACCAATGCAACACATGTGACCAGTTAAAAACGTGCGTACAGTAATTAGTGTCAAGTAGATATTAAACTGTGCAACTTACACGCGACTTATGCCCCTTGAGCGTATGCAGCTCCTTGCCGGTGGCCAGTGTTCGCAAGTAAAGTCCATTATCCTCACAATGTGCCAACAGAAAGACCTTTGAAGTTGAAAATGTGCAGTTTTTAATTTATTAAATATTCGTTATTGCGACGTAATATCAATTTTATTGCGCATTTAATGGCAATACGAATGTAAGCTGACATCCTGTGTGTGCGCCATATTTCCTTTGAAATTGCAATACGTAAAATGTTTTTAAAAAACATTATAAATGCTATCTCGTTATTTTTCCACGCAGTTACAGCAAAATATTAAAAAATGCTTTTTCAACGTCAACTTTGGCGATTCAACATGAACGAAAGTCTTTTACTCTTCAGACAGATTTTAAACATGTTTTTTATTATCTCATAGAAAAGCAAAACTGTTCATTCAACAATGTTGACGAGATAAGTTGTTGAATTCGCTAATGAGACTGGTCGCATTTAAATTTTGCCCAAGTAGGCTGTTGTTCAAGATGTGATGCTTCCAACCCACATGACACAGCTGAACAAAAATGACCGTTGACAGATCCACTACGTAACGAACCTTCCGACATTTAGAAGTGTACAAAAACATTTTGATATAAAACATGTTCAGCGTAATTGCCGTTTTCGTGCGTGGATTGGCATGTTGATTCGCCATGAGGACATGGTTTAAGTGTAAGTAAGTAGATTTCCGTTTGCTATGCGATTTTCAGCTATTTTAAGTTGTATACTTTTGGAGCGCACAAGGGGAAATACTTTGCATACCACATGACAACTTCTCTGTTCTGCTCTGCACCCTAGTACGACTAAATTACCCAAAAGGCGCAATAAGCGCCGGAAGTGCCTTTTTGCTGGCAATACTCTAAATTTGACTTTAATCCAAATGTATCTTTAATCCTTACGCGTGTGTGTATGAGTGTTTGGGTGAATTTTTTTGTACGATTTATTTTTTTAGTTATGACGCAGCATGAAAGTGCGGAAAGCTTAAGTCGAAACGCCCTTAAATCGTCGTAAAGAAAAAAGAAAAAAAGAAAAAAAGAACAAATTACATTTCAATTTGTCTGAAATGAGTTGATTTCGAGGAAGCCGTCGAAAAAGTGGCACAAATTGGCGCGCAAATTGTTAGCGCGTGTGTGTAATTCTTGACATGGATTATCGACGCCGTATTAAGGCGCTCCCAGTTATATCTCGAGTATTGTGAAATATGCAAATTCGTTAATATCGAATACAAAATATTTGTTTAGCATGATGGTGACTGGAGTGCTAAATGTAATGCAGACCCAGAACTGTTCTATGATAACAAATTCCATACATGTCATAGGCTTGAAAAACGTTAACAAACAGTTTGAATAGCATTAAGCTTAGAAATTAATTTTATATTTTAGCATTAAAATATTTTCACTGCGCAGGACGATTTTGATGATTAAAACACTAAATGTTTTACACAATAAAGCTTCTTAACTTTGATTTACTCTATTTTGAATCCAATGAATGGCTTTCACGTGATGCGTGCACAAACGTTAAACCACACACTGGATATCGAATTAGTTGATTCATTCGTACCGTTAATATTAAATGACTCTCTATATGTCGCACTGTTACAAGATTATCTATAAATTAGGTTCACATACATACATATTATAGTATGCCTTGACTTTGTTCCATAATGGTTTTGTTACATTTTCTTAGCCTCTTTGTAACAAAATTTGTAGAACGCAAAAATGGAAAATATGAAAAATAAAATCCTGTCAACCGAAGAAGTTTATTTAAACTTGAAACCGTTTGTTATTCGTTTTGATTATGCTTATTTATATTGCAATCGAAATGGCGTAGGAACATATTTATTTGCAATAGATTTAGAAGTATTTTTTATTGCTCATACGCAACGTTGACGAAAATCAGTGACTTGTCTATTTTATTGAGTTTCGCTATACGCATTATTCAGGCTTTCAAGCATAGCAAAATAGACGAAAAGCAGTCATTGTCAAGTGACACAGAAGTGAACCCAAACTATAAGACGAATAGGGAGCATCTGGTTGTGGGTACGGCACGCCAATGACGCCAAAGTAAATACAAACTGAACGTGCTCGACAAAAGCTAAGTGACAGTTGAATGATTTAAGCCGCTTGCCATTACAAAGTGAATGCCTGTGCACACGCTTCAGCACACACATTTGTTTATTTGTGTATGTTTATTTTTTATTTTTCATATGATTGTATTGTACAATAGTATCTGCGTAGTAGTACATGTGTATGCTTCTATTTCTAAGGCATGCAAAAGGCAAACAAAAATTCAGCTCAAGTTAAACAAGCACATGAATGAGCGCTATGCCTGCTTTGAAAATGTATGCGTTACAAGGACACCCACAAACTGTATGCACACCTTGGCACGGTCTTCTTTGGCACGTGCAATTTGTGTCAACAAAGATTGGTGCTCACATTACTTGTTAGAACTATTTTCTGATATTTCGCTATTTGCTGCGCTCTTTGGAAACTACCTTTGCCACTTTATACAATTGTGCGCCATTGACGTTGTTAACGAGAAGAGTTGCAGCAGCCATTAAGCGTCTAAGCACATAATCAGACTGCTATTATCACAAAATCTAAATCTGCGAAACTTTCGTCTTACGAGATAATGCGTTGAACGACTTCTTTTGTTGCGCTAAGTTGTCCAGTTGACTTGACATCGAAATCGATTTGTGTCGCTGAAATTGCGTTGAAACTTTCGCTCTATTTGATGCCTTTCAATGTCGCCTCATGCGGCAAGTATCAATTGTCACGTGTAGCTTGTATTTGTGTTTGTTGCCTGCCGAGCCAAATTTACGAAGAAAGCAAAAATAGCGATTTAGCATTAGATAAGTCGATGTTGCCATGGCGAATTCAGATTTTGCAGAATTTATTGGGAAAAAAAGATAATGTGATAAAATTGTTTTGGTATCAGCTTTGTTACAGATGGAGGCATGTAATTGTTACAGCATGTAATTCTGATTTTACAGGAAATCGCTTATCACAAAACCTTTTCGTATTAAGAATATTGTTAAATCTTGAATACTCTGCATACTATTATGTAGCGAGAGCAGTTTATTTTGCATATACATACAAACAAGCATAAGCTATATGCAACTCTATTGTAACTACGGAATTATAACACGTATAAACTTCTTTAATTCGAGTAATGCTCTACATTGCGTAATACACAATCAATTATTTATTTAACCAGCACCGAGCAGCATAACTTAACGAGCGCTTTTTAAACCATAATACATAGATATACTCACCGAATCGCAGGATATATCAATACGAAGCACGGGACTGCACATTTGCATGCTATTCAATAGCGAATAATCGTCAAGGGACCACAGGCAAATCGTTTTGTCATGGCTCGATGATATCAATACATCGCAGGCGCCACAAACTTTCACACTGGTGACGGATCCGCGATGGTGGGTTATTCGTTGCAGCTGTTAAATAAAAACGGAAATAAATATGGAAATTAGCTAAATATGACAGAAATCACGGAGCTATTGTGTTGTTTCGATAAATATTGCGCGAATGATAATAGAATAAACGTGCGCTTTAAATATTTATGTGTGTTATCTAAACAAATGGAGACATATACACACGGACACACGGAAAGACACACACACACACACATACATTCTCACGCACAGTTGACGCCATTGTAGAAAAGTCTGACCTGACAGCTCGTTGTTTGCTGTTTGCGTGTCACATATGTCACTTTTGTAATATGTTTGCTATTTTTGTCGCATTTTTATTTAGAGGTTTTTTTTTTTCGTTCTTTTTTTTTTTGTACATTAAATTAATTACCACTAAGCATGCAATCCCACACACAAATACACACACACGAACACTTGATGTCGAAAATGGCTGAAAATTTGATAAATGAGCGAAACTTTAGCCTGCCGCTGACAGTGCAAGCGAACCGAAACGAAGCGGTTTGACGTTGCAAATACGTAATTATTAATTACTGTGCCACTTTACGGTTAGCAAACACCCGCGACTTCGTCCACAGATTGTCATTTGATTATTCAACTGTTTTAATCATGGCTTTGCCGCTTTGAGTCGAGCGGCTTTAGTCACAACGGAAGCAGGAATACAAAAAAAAAAAAAAAAAAAAACACGTTTCTCTTACGCCCCAGATTAATGTATGTTTAATCCTTACGGTAAACTAAAAATTAATCAAAACCGTAACCGAAGCAAATTTAAAATAAAAGCTATAAAGTATAGCACGTACTGCCTCCAAGTTTTTCGAAAGTTAGATTCTTCTCAAAACTTTCCTGCCTATTCAAGTTTTTTGAGTATAATTGGTTGCTTCATTCAAATTGTATTCAATATAGTTGAACTTTGTGTAATGGAATATTCTAATGCAATATTCTGTATAGATCTATGTCGGACCACTAGAAGGAAAGCTAAGAAGGTTTAGTTGAAACGAAAAAATTGGGCTGGGAGAAGCAGGTTTTTAAAATAAACTTGTATAATTCCGGAGCAGTCCTAGTCGAATGCAAAAAACACGAAGTCTCTATCTATTACCGTTTCCGAGATCCTTTCGTTCATACAGACGGACGGACAGACGGACAGACGGACATGGCTATATCGACTTCTCTATCACTCCTGACCATAATGGGGGTCTCCGAAAATTAGTTCTTCCTGTTACATACATTTGCACAAAACCAATAGGCTCTTGTACCTTCGGTACAGGGCCTAAAAATTACAGTCGGGCATAACTGACTGTAAGAGGCTCTGTACCTGTACTAACGAAAAGTATTTTGCTACTCCCGCTTCTCACTCCACGAATAAGTGCCTTATGAAACATTTTTTTATGTATGCAAAGAAAAGGGAGGACGGAACTATCATAGGTCGTTCAAATTCAATTGCATATAAAATCGTCATTTATTATCTGATTTTGATGAAGTTTTGGGATTTTGGCTTAGAGAGACAGAAATTTTTAGTTTTGCTGAGAATTTTATGGGGGAGGGAAAAAATTTTAAAATAAGCTTGTAAAATTCCGGCAATGTTCTATTCGAATGCAAAAAGAATGAAGTCTCTATCTATTACCGTTTCCGAGATCCTTTCGTTCATATGGACGGACAGACGGACATGACTACATCGATTGATGATTTGCTCACAGTTTACGCTTTGTATTAATGTTTTTTAAAAGTTTTGGAGTGTTTGGCTGAAACTTTGGTTACATATCAGTTGGTAAAGCTGCATAGGACCAAAGAACCTACACACACCTCAGCCAAACGCAGTATTAGCTCTATTTATCCTGCTGTGTATATCGATCTCTAAGCTAAGACCAACCGAAATTAACCTTATAGATGACAGAAGCAATCGACAGTGTCGTGGGTGTTCAAGAAGTGTATTTATCTGGTTTGCACGTGAAATTCGACTGCTATGTACTGATGGTGGAATGTACCTGTTCGCTTTAGAATAATTTTGGCCTATAACTTGCAGATGATCCGAAGTAGATAGCGAAAAATATGGTAGATGTTCGAATGCAACTTGGCACCAACTGTTGGAACTCTTTGAAAATTCTCAATCAGATTGGTCATAAATGAGTACAGCAAGTATCTATGCCAAATCATTTACATTGAGCTGAAGCGTTTGTTCTTTGAGCGTTTAATGTCAAACTACCTGCCCGAAATTTTTCTAGGCTAGCTGTCGTGCTGTACCAATGTTTTTCAATATTAATATCCCTTTGTGACCATTGTACCTGGACTGCATATATAAAATGGCAAATAAAATGATGCAGACTTTTAGATTTACATTTGTTACCCAGCTTGGTTTTGCATTGTTTCAACTATCTCACAGTAAAGTACATTAATCGTGAAGCATTTTATACGGTCATTTTATACCAGGCTCAACAGATTTGCAATAATTTTAATGTTCTAGTTTAAGTGTGCACATTGTCTAAGAAAACAGAGAGTTGATTTATGTTTAACTATTAATTATAATACATAATGTGACATTATGAAACAATGTTCTAAACTAAAGAATGTTGCGTGATGTGCATTCTCGACTTCATTGCTTTTAATTAATTAGCTGTGCATCAATGTCTTATCTAGTAAATCAGGACATTCATCTCTTAATTTAATGTACGCAGGGTTTTACAATTCATTGCGTACGCTACGTTGGGAACTGCTCCTTTTAACCAACTAAATTCACACTTAGCAAATCGCCTTAAAAACAATTAAATCACAGACGCCTAGAAGTCTGCAATGGTTTTTGCTATTTTCATAAACATTAATTTTTCGCAGACATTAAACCATTAAAATTTAAACGCTTTCTTACACACCGAAAACATTGAGTTTGTCGGTAGAATGCCTTCGTTTGAGAACTAAATTGAATGGCGCAACTGAAAATGAGTCTGGGAATTGAGTCGAGAGAAGGCAAGCTAAAACAATGCCTTGGGAATAAAGACTTCTGAAGTGTTTTTCCTCTTCAATTTGGTTGCCCTAGCTAAGCAAAGTGTTTAACTTACAAAGTAATTACATTTTAAGTGAAAATTTAACATTGCGGCTAAAAATTGCTGATGTAAAGCTTTAGCTGTGGCAGAATTTACGCTTGGCTTACACCTTAAATATGAACTACATGAAAAACATCTAACGATGTACCCGTACCTAGCAACCATCAAGCCAATAAATCTAAATTTTATATATGTCAACAGGCGTAAGCACACTCAACCATAAATAAATTGCACGTAAGTACATTTAACAAGTCGGTCGGTCGATCTTCTCAGCCTCCCCCTAATCAGTCACCAGCAGGCTTCCTCACCTTGTCAGGCGTTTTTGCCTTCCTGCGCGCAATTTTGATTTATGCATAAATTTGGTACATAAAGTTTGAACATGGCACATAAAGTGCGGGACAGAGTTCTACGGAGTGACTAGCACAGAAATCAGCAGTCAGCTTTAAGTGGTTGTTGAGTAGGCAATTCCAATTGGAAATGCAGCATTTATTGGTTTGAAAAATATGCTTTAATGGCAGTAGTAAAATGGTGTAGCTGTTCCTATTCATACTCTTTATAATATAATATATACATTTTTATACAATGTTTGTAACAATCAGTTAGGAAACGTTTTAAATTATTTAAATTTTTGAAATGGGACCGGTACATGAATTTAGATACACTTTAAAGCCATGTGTTATTGAGCCTCTTTTTATATACTTTATGCAGTCATATTATTTGCAACGTATAAAAGGAAGCCTCCGATGAAAGCGCAAATATTTTCCTAATCAGTTCGATAAAGTGATTCGCTCGTTCACATATTTTTCTATGTTGGGCTGATTTCTATGGATACAATCCCTTAGAGTGGTAAGTTCATAATAATAAAAGGAATAGGAGAGACCAAATGTCCAAAGTTGAAGGCACTATTTTGTAGAGTTATAAGTTCTTAATGTTCATACAGACAGACGGATATTTCTAGAACTTCTCCACTTTTAGTGGTCCGATTTAAATTTTTTTGGAATATTTTATTGCGATGGACGAACAACGAAAGCTGATTTGATTTGATGGTTAGTGCCATACTCCGTTAGGAAGCTGGTGTGTGTGTTGTCACGTACATTAAATAAAAGTTATCTGACTAAGAAATATTATAGTCGAAATATCCAAACTTAAAGACTGTATCTCTTATTATCTTCTAGTTCCCATTGTACATACGAATAGTCCAACAAAAAAAAAAAAAAAAAAAAAAGTGCATCTCTCAACGATATCAATTTATTTATAATAGGCTTATATACGGTCACATGTTAGAAATATAATGATTTCTGTTTGGTGTTCAATATGTTCGCAGTTAACTATCTGTAAAATTAGATAATTATAGACGACATAGCAAATATTCTGCTCTGCAGTTATTACATTTTAATATTTGAAATTGAATGTGAAATCTGTCAATTTGTAGCCACAAAATCCGTGCTTCAAATGAAATATTAGAATGCGACTACAGCGGTACATTTGTTTGTTGCAAATTAGAGAAATATACATCAGGCAGAAAAAGGTTGATTAGTGGCACGTTGCGTATGATGCACATTAATGGTTCATAGTTTGTTTACGTGCAGCAACACATTTTCGCGTTTCACAACCTTTAGCCACGTCAACTAGAAATTCAGCAGAAAAATTTTCGCAAAATGCCACTCTTATGAATTTGTTGCGTTGCCGTGTACTGCATTGCGTTAATTGGATTCGAGCAGAATTAAGCGCCGCAAAATGTGACAAGCAAGCGTATTGAGTTACATATAATCGAGTGTTTGCGCTGGAAGTGTGTGCGCGACATAAATTTCTGTTGCACATCCAAACACAGAAAATTCCACCTAATCATGGTGCCTGCCGTTTGCATTAATAATAGGTACTCGACTATGTATGTACGAACATACTCGACTATAATCAAATATTTTTTGATGAATTTTTGTGACAGTCGCTTCATGAACCAAATGCGGATCTATGCAAATTATCTGAGCTTGTTTGTTTGGCTTCTGGATTCATATTTCTAATTATTGCCTTTTTGTGTTCAAAATAATCCGTTGAGTTTAATATAAATGTGCCTTAATAGTGTTTTAGTGCATATCATCGCAAGAAGTTCGGCAAGTATTTTACTAAATAAAAAAATTCGATTTCCATTTGGAAATAATTGTGTAATCAAGTCGTAGTGCAATTGAGTTAACTGTGTAAGCTATATGTAAATAAATTTTGAAGTAAGACTTCTTAAGGTTCGGTAGGGCGAGTCGGCTGAATAAAAGCGCGAATCGAGACGCAAACAGTATCAACGCATCCCTAGGCATTGAATTTATCAGGTTATTGCCAAAAAGTTGCAAAAATAGCTAAGTTATATTAAAAATGTAATCAAATTATAACATTTTTAAGAAGTATCCCAACTTATCAGCAATTTTTTTAATCGATATCATTAGTTGATATCGCAATTCGATGATATCATAAATTTTTGCTCATTAATTTTCTGGCCAGATGTCTCAACTTCAATTGTTAGTAAATGTACACAAATATAAAGTATTTTGAAATACTTTATCAAATATAAAGTATTTGAGTTTTTTTTTAATTGGAAGTCTAGCTTAACTTAATCCACCACATTTAAATTTTAAGCTGCATGTTGTGAATTAAATCGTTTCTAATTCATTCAATTCATTCCATGAATATTTTGCAGCACAGAGTTCGTGTGCAGAAGTTTAACAAGAAAATATATTTCCTTCAATAGCTTAAATTTTTATAAAATAGTTAAATGCTCACCGTTTTTCCGCTGTTTATATTCGAAATGACAATTGTTGAGTCCTCGCTGCCACTAATGGCCACAGTATTATTGACACCAGCTGTGACGCTTGTCACAATGGACGAATGTGATCTGCAAACAAAATGAAAGCCGGACAAATTGTAGGACATACATACGGTTAAAAGATGCCATGATGGAAACAACGCAAAGAGCGTATGAGTGAAAAAAAAAAAAACAAGAGAAATTGAATTTTTGCAGAGATTTATACAAGCCAAGTGATATAATGTGAATATACAGTTAGCTGGACGGACAACTTACTTGATGTGCACTCGTTGTTCGCGTGTTGTCACGTTCCAGACAATGACGCTTGTGTCCTCGGAGCCGGTCAGTAGTATGTCCGATTGTTGCGGTGCGACCAGCATGCACGTGACTGCGGCTGTGTGTCCTGCAAATATAAAGAGTAATATGTGCTTATTTAGCCCAAAGTACTTTGAGGAGGCGGGTTCGAGTCAGTAAGTGAATCGAGCACAGTTACAGCAGCATCAATTAGTCTATAAAGTCACATTTCCAAGAAACTTAAACTTGCACCGAGCACGAAAACTATTACGCCTTATGCAGTCGTAAATACGCTTAGATATGTACCTTTGAATGTGTGCTCTAATGAGTTGCTCATTATATGCCACAACTGCACATCACCAGAGTTGGTAGCCAATATAAGATGCTGCTTGGATGGTGCCACGCAAACTTCGCGTATTGTTCCTGTGCCGGAGACTGTCATGGTGCGTATCTGGGAGGGCAACGGCGCTGGTAGCCAACCGGTTAGTGGTACCAGGAGCGGAACAGCATAGCCATCACACCAAGCGGTCGCCGAGCGTACGGTCAAACTTAGCAGCGAGTTGTCATTATCGTCGTGTTCGCTGATGGGACGCAACCAGGATATTAACTGTGAGCCGAGTTGCATTGGATCACGTGTCAAAACGTCGCTAGATTTGCGTATTGTATAGTAGATCAATTCTATGTCGCGGTCCAGTAAATAGCAGCGCACATGTTCGATGAGACAGCGCAGATAGCTGATCGAGACAGTTTGTACCTGAAAATGTGTAATTTTATTTTTCGTTTGAATGTTTGTATGTTGGTTACATTTTAATATCTAATCAAATATTTAGTGCTTATGAGAAAATAGCGCCTAATTAATTCAGTGATTAGTACAGTAAGAAGACTGTTGTGGCCATGATACAAACAGTCCTACCATTCTTCAGAAGAAAAATATCTTGAAGTGTGCGAAGGCTACCAACTTGCTCTTACTACGCTCGCGTCGCACCATCGTACAGTCGCCACAGAGAAACAACTTCTTTCGGAAATCATCTTCATTTTATGCACTCACCATAGCTGAACTCAGAATTATTTCACTGGGGCGACTGCACTGTATATGTCATTAAGCTTCAAATCGGTTTACTAAAAGAGTCTCACACCAAAAGTCAAGTCAATAAAGACATGTCTGTCTGTCTGACTGTCCGTATGAATAATGACAACTTGGAACATACAAATTTACTTCTCTATTCTAAATTGTTTATGAAGTTTGTCTGTCTGAGACCGAATTATCAAGAAATATCAATGCCGTTAGCCAAAAAGTGAATCTTAAAAGATAAATTTGAAACATTGTATTTGAAGTTGTGTTGTAGACTTCAAAACCCATACAGTAGACCACTTAGAACTGTCTGCTCAATATGCTCATATACGAGTGAAGGGTATTTTGTCCTTGTACATATATAGACTTTATTTTATCTTCTTTTAAACTAGAGAAAAACAAACGAGTTTCTTATTTTTTCATTTTGCACCATTAAAACATTTTTCATTTGAACATTAAAACTTTTCCATTTTTCAACTCGATGTTGTGACTTTTTCATGGCAAAAAACACAGAGGAAAAAACTTTTCCTAACAGCTAAAGTGCTACTTTTAATGCTGTTTTATGTTGTGTTGTATCAGCTTAGTCCTCT
Organism: Leucophenga maculata; assembly: GCA_035044805.1. NCBI lineage: Eukaryota > Metazoa > Arthropoda > Insecta > Diptera > Drosophilidae > Leucophenga > Leucophenga maculata. Next base: position 1,037,055 of record JAWNNP010001183.1, read on the forward strand.
GCTATTATGGCCACCACAAAAAATCTATTTGTCTCCGCTTCAACAAGGCGCAGGTACAAGGATAACTCACTTGTTATCATATTTTGCTATTCTTTCGAAAAGTTTGACAACCTTCAAAATGGACATTGTTGAAAATTGGCGCATTTAAATTTCAAATTCGTTCTTAGCTTACAAACTAAATGCCAGAATGCGAGCTGAACAAATAGACTGGCATGAATAAAATATTTAACTAAGTAGTTGTATCTTTGTTAAATTTTATTACAAACGCGACTTTGAAATACTATTAAAATAAAGCTGCTTTTGATGAGGGTTAAATGGAAAAAAAGGGAACTGCCAATCAGCAAGCAGCCACCAATGAAATACATCACAAATATTTTTGTGGGGATGTACAAAAAAGCATACCATGTGTACTGGACACCTGCATAAATTTGCATTTATTCAATATACAGCAAAAGATATATACACATGCACGAGCATGTTTAATGAAAATGACATGTGAAAATGTGTTGTTGCCTGTGAAGTATATATCAACATCAACAACATCGGAGGTATCTGTCGCGCTACACTTTCGAAAAAAAATGCAACATTTGTTGGTTTCAATTGAAAATCATTTCTGCATGAATGCCAAACTGACCAAACAAGCTGGTTACATTTTTTTTGGCTTGTATGGTTTGTCTTTTTGCTCGACACACCATTTATTTTTTTTTATTTTGCGATCTGTATTTTACATGATTGAGTTTCCGACGTTGGTAATCTGTGTACTTTTATTGCCACTCTTTGGCATTTCACAAATTGAAGTGAAAAGTTTTTTATTGAAAAAGATTTTTTAAAAGTTTTCTTTTTATATGGGTTTGAATTTAAGTATCCATCAGATTTGTTATCTTTATTTTTATTGAAATATTAATCGATACTACGTTTATACTTCGCACTTACGGTTCTTAGACATAATGTTTTAAACTCATTTTGTTGGTGGGAGCTTGAATGGTAGCCATTTGAACTATTTTCATTCTGAGCGGTTCGTGCAGGAAATAGGATAGCTGATGCTTGACTGGCACAGGGATAAATAGGAAGAATGCAGGGTGCAGTCAGGTTTCGGTGATGAGGAGTAGTTTTACCTCTTCCAGATGCCTTGAAAGCTCTCGTGCGTTGCCTAATCCGAGACGTAGTTTACTAGCCGTCAGTTATGCTTCGTATTAGGCACAGGCATTTGGTTTACATTTTGCAGAAAGTTAATGTACCCGTTTACTAAAAGTCTACAGGGTATAACCATTTAAATTTATTGCAAAAATTCAGAGCATTTTAAAGCCGTGAACTCACAACTGCTGCATTCCTATTTGAATTTGAACTACCATCCTTTGCCCTAAGCGTCAGTAATCTATTGTATTTTATTTAAATAGCTTCAACAATTGCTGCTAAAATAATATTTTTGCTTCATAATTAGCTGCTAGTTCTATTTGCCTTGGCACACAACAACAAAACTTTAATTACAAGTTCATTCTTTAAGAACGGGAGAAGCACAAAGACTCTCTAAAAGGATAGCGTCCTACGAGAAAGCAGCATAAGCGACATCAGCAAGTGCGGCATGTTTAAGTGTACGTAATCCAAATGAATTGTAACAATTCCATTGTTTTCAACATGAATGAAGGCGTACTTTAAGTTGCTATGTGCGGTTGGTAAACCACAGAGCGACAACGCCTTAAATGATTTCGGTTAAAACTGTTGCCTTAAGAATTTCTTTGAAATTGTAGAAAAATCAATTTGAAATAACCGCACTGTGCTGATTTCTATTGAAAGGACGAGCAACCAGCTGGGAAATGTGTACATTGGACTTTTAAGTAATTATTTAAGTCTTCCTTTTAACTTACCGCAGCTAGTAGGAAATCAAAATTGCAAACTGCAATCTGTTTGAAGCGCATGGTATCGTCGGAGCGCATAAGATGATGCCAGCTCTCCTCTACATGGCGCATGCTGTACGAGACATCGGCTGCAATGGGATTGTAGAATGTAGACGTATCGTCGTTGTGATGCGATGAAGACTTCCGACCGGCCGAGACATTGTCCTTTGCATCGCGTTCCTTTTCCTTGCCAAGTTCCTTGTCACGTTCCTTATCCTTTTGACTGATGACTGATGATGATGACAATGACAGTGACAGGGGCGATGTAGTGTCGTCGTTGGCGTTGACGGTGATAAATAAGCCATTAAAGGCGCATAATGAAAGTGAATGAAATAAAGCGACAAATAAAGGCATTAGAATGCAGCGTAATTTCATTGTAGCAATCCAGGACCAGGCGCTTCTCGGTTGGTTTCAACTTACCTGATTGCTTGTCGCTGGCATCACTGTCCTCATCACTGCTCGATTCATCGCCATCCTGAAAGAAGATGTTCGCAATCTCGATGTGCATGGCGCGTGTACTCTGCGAATTCATGTAGCGACGCTTGGCAATGGTGACACAGTAGATGTGACGCCATTGAATGAGCACTTTACCGGACATTATTTTGTCTCGCAGCAGCAGCAATTCAACTAATTGGAGTACATAATTTATGATGCTGTTTTCATTAACGGCAATACTTTGAACTTACTCATTTCTTTGTGTATCTGTTTGAAGGACGAGAAGCTAAAATTACCACGTTCCGAGTCGATGTAAGACTCCGGCTCGTCGGTGGGCATCAGCAGCTCGAGCAGTTCCGTTTCTGTCAAGCCATACTCGGCGCAGGTGATGTAAGCTGCCAAACGGCTGACGCCCTTCTTGCCATAGCGCTGCTCCAATGCATCGAATTGATGTTCTAAATAGTCGACAAAATTTGCATCGCTACTCGACTTCGGCTTGCACAGTTTTGTCTGATTATCCGGTGAACTAAGATCGAAAAGATACTCCATCGATTTAAAACGATCGCGCTGCATGGGCGTAAATTTCAACTGCTCCACAGGTGTGGTGGTCGAACAAATGAGTTGCACATTCCACGGCAACGATGTGGGCAGCCATGAAAGCGCTGCAACTATGTCGCAATCGAGTGGGTTCAACAAATGCAAATCATCGATGAAAAGAAAGAGTACATCGTTGTTCATGTCCTCAATACGACGCAAAAGATTCTGGAACCAGTTGCTTATGTACAGTGGATCAAAGGAGGCATCCTTGGGCAGATAACCCTCTGGTATGTTGAATATGATCGAAAGCTGCTGACAAATAACGCGCAATAGCTCCAGATTGTATGCAGAACGGGGCGTGGCTGCAGCAAAACGTATGACGCGATGCACGCGCGTTGATTTAAACCAACCTTTGACCTGGCCATACAGTGTACTGATGATGGCGCTCTTGCCGCTTCCATGTGTACCATAGATGAAGTACGGTGCATGGCGACTGCCATTTTGAAAGTTTGCCATTAGTTTCTGCCGCAATCGCTCGGGCACGGTGGAGCTAAGCAAAGCTTCAGTTGCATTTGTTTCATGCTCGCGTAGAATGCGCAAATGTGTGGCATGTTCGTGAAAGATTTCCTGTGTAAAAGAGGAAGATAAAGTAAGCTTAGAGATTGAAGTCATTCAGTTTGGTTGACAAGCATCAAGTCAAAGTTTCTACGCTGTTCGTATTTCATTTAAAGTTTTATTTGTTTTTTTTTTTTTTTTTTTATATGTCATTCGAATGTTTGAGTAATCCGACTTGTGGTTTGCTGTCAACAAGTTTTATGCATTTGTTGTATATAGGTTCGAAGAGAGTGGCTTAGATGAGTTAAGCTGTCCGTCAAAACAATGGCAAACATTTTGAATGAGTTAAAAAAGGTTTGCTTTGATGAAAACGTTGCTTTTATGCCCTGCACTGGGTCTATTGTATAATTTAAGGCATACCAATGAAAAATTGGTTTTGTAAATTAAAATAAGAGCAGTTCAAACTTGCTTCCAAAGTTTGGTTGGAAGCAAATCCTCATCAAGTGACACACTACGATATATTCATGCTGTTTTTAGGCCCTGTACGGAAGGTACAAGAGCCTATTGGTTTTGTGCAAATGTATGTAACAGGAAGAACTAATTGTCGGAGACCCCCATTATGGTCAGGAGCGATAGAGGAGTCGATATAGACATGTCCTTCTTCCCGTCTGTCCGTCCGTCCGTCCGTATGAACGAAAGGATCTCGGAAACGGTAATAGATAGAGACTTCGTGTTTTTTGCATTCGACTAGGACTGCTCCGGAATTTTACAAGTTTATTTTAAAAACTTGCACCTCCCCCCCTTCCCCATAAAATCACCCCCAAGGCTAAAAATTTCTTCGGCACAAAAAAAAGTAAGTATGCCAGTATAGAGATATCGTCCTTTTTAGCCAAAATCCGAAAAGTTCATCAAAATCGGATAATAAATGACGATTTTATAAGCAATTGAACTTGAGCGAACCCCCTTTTCGTTTCATACATAAAAAAATGTTTTAAAAGGCACTTAGTCGTGCAGTGAGAAGTGGTCATGTGTTTGGTCATAAGCTAGGGGAACATTTAATGTGTTTGTTAGGCGACCTGCACTGGTACAGGGCCTCTTACAGTCGGTTACGCCCGACTGTGATTTTCTTACTTGTTTGTGTATATAACAGTAGCAAAAGCACTTTAACTCTATTTGCAAAGTAATTCATCAAAATGTGAACTTAATTTTTTGCATTACAACCATTCAAACACACACAGATGCACATTTATATATATATATATATGCTTGATATGTCCTTACACGCAAACACGACCATTGACAAATATTCCTATATATGTATTTAGCTGTTTACATGTATGCGAAGGTATGTAGCATACATGCACCGTTTGACCTTGTTCTGCCATAATTCATCTTTACAACAACAAAATAAACACGAACAATACAAAAGCAGTAGCAACAAATGTTGTCATCATCACTTGTCAAAAAAAAAAAAATATATAGACCTATTATCATAAAATAAAACAAAAAAGTTTACTTTAGACGTGATTCCCAACTATATTATAATCGACTCACTTCCAATGTGCTGGTGTGCAACGAAAGTATGCACTTTAAAGGTCAGTCTTCTTTTGGCAGAAAGGACAGAAAAAACAACAACTGTGTTTAAACCGACACTTTAATACCTTTCACACAATCAAGTTGTATGCAGCATAAGTTTATGTATAACTATTCACTTTTCTGTATAGTAGGCGTGCTTCGCTTATATACGTATCTGAATATTTGGGTCTATACAAGCCTCCATCATGCCATTTACTGTAATAAGAAAGCTTTAGTACATAAACTCAAATGTTTCTAATAGTGGGAATTGCGTCCCAATTTGAGAAAACTTGGGCGAATGCTCTATAGACGAACAGGAGTAGATCAAGCTGAACAAGAATCTATTTATATTCCTACTACCATCGAAGTGTTTTCAAATTCGTATAAAATTAATATAGTACACAGTGTGCTTGAAAAGTACTAAAAAAAAATAAATTTAAAAAAAATTGATATAGGCCAAACATTTCATACATCTGATAGCAGAGGTTTACTGAGTTAATGTTAGGCTTTCGTCACTTGATTTTTCGCCTGATGAAATCGTTTTCATTTAATTTTATAAACTTAAAGCAACTTAATGTCAAGTTAAACACACTTCACTCTCCGTCTTTCTTTGTACATGTTGGCACTGTTTGCATGCTGGGTGACTACCATATGCAGTCACACAGCATATGCAATATTTAATACTAACATATCCGCTTCCGTTTTCCGTTTCCCGTTAGACTATTATGGGTATTTCATTGCATATTATATATAATACCTGCACACCTTAGGAGTGGTATTAAACATTTTACCTTGGCAACGTCGTCCATTTATTTAACACGGAGATTCTCGTTACAGTCGTTGTCTGGTCTGTCTAGTTGTTTCCTTATTGCTTTCCTTTTCAAGTTTTAAGCTTACACGCACAAAACTCAATAACGATATACCGACTGACGAACGGACGAACGGACGGACGGACGGACGGACGGACTGGCAGACGATAAAAGCAAAAGTTGAAGTATCTCTTGTAACGCATACTTGTGGATTTAAGTTCACAAACAGACAAATTCACAGAAAGGTTGATAAAAAAAAGTGTGTGCATGCATACAACATTCTCAGAACTAGACTGACTATCTATTGTGTAATGCATCTACAAGTCACTCAACAAAACAGTTGCCGTGATCTACTAAAGAGAGAATAGTTCATATAAGCACAGCTTGCTATCGTCTTATGCAAATGCGCTTCGACAGGTTTTGCAGAGACTTTCTACATTCTTTTATTTAGTTTTCTTGCAATCTGAATTGAAATTTTTTCGTTTTCGAGTATTTTTGTAATACACGAATTGCAATTTATTTTGATTTGAGTGTTGTGCACACTTTATATTAATCTAACAAATAAATAAAAAATACAATGCATATTTTAGTTTAACTTTTAAAGCAATTTGCATAAAAAGTAATTCGCAAAAAATATTGAAATCATCTGCCTTAAAAGGGTCGACGTTGATATTAAACTTCATCTGCAAATGCAACTTAAATATTTACTCAGAAAATAGTTTGCATTAATATCGCTTATACATTTTGCTATTTCAGTTCGTCCTTTTGTTTTAAAGCTTAGATAGCAATGAGTCTCTGCTGAATTGTTTGCTCTGTACTGCGCCTTGCATTCAGTCACTGGCAGCAGATATGGAAATGTGCTGACAGCTGAGTTAGAGCAACGGAAAGGACCATGAATGACTGGGGCACCTGTCGTATGCATTTAATTGTATGCAAACGAACTCGTTGACCCACTTTTAAGCAAATTTCACAACGCAATTGCCAGCTTTCTCTTCAATAGTATACAGAAAGTTGGATAATTTTTCACAATATACTCGAAAGTTTTACTTCATTTGTATATTCATGCTCATCTTGACAGATCGAGTTGTTCTATCGAGTATTTTTTTTTCTATGTAGAGCGATAAAAGGCCTGTTCACAAGCACAACTGATTCCTGATCATTTATCATAAATAAATTTATATGCGTCAATACTTGCCTCTGCTCTAAAGATAGAAAAGAAAGTTTTTTTGTATATAAATTTGACTTTTAACGTTTTTTTTTTTTTTTTTTTTTTAAACTTAAATTAAATATATGAAGAAAATTTACATAATAAATTATTTTAAGTAAACTAAAAGATAAGTCGGAGTAGATTTATTAAAAATCTTTATGTTATTTGTTTGATGGTAGTACTTTGCAACAATTTATTTTTAAATTACCCTGGCGGCGTTTGGACATGATCACTCCTCCCTTTCTGCGTCGCATTAGAAGGCACCTAGCTAACTGATTGGTGTGATTTCTCAGGCGCTCCATGTAGTCTAAGGCCTGACGATTGGTTACATCCCCTATTTTGGGCACTTTTAGGTCCTTTTCAATATTTGAGGTTCACATGAACCTGCGTAGGGACTTTGCCTGGAGCACTTTTGCCTAATTTGTTTTTACTATGGAGGAGCCAGCTTAATTTGACAATCCTGGCTCTAAGAGAGTTTACCAGGGTGCCTATGTGCTTGCTAAACGTGAGTCTTCTGTCGAAGTAGACGCCAAGGTACTTGTGGCCGGGACAATGGTTCAGCAGTTGATCTTGGAGGAAGATGCACGGACATTCATACCACTTCTACCCACTGTCCGAAATAATGCAAATACAATTGCAGTGCATCAGTAGCATTCTTAATGCATATGTCTCTAGGCAGGACAGCTAATATTAAATCATGTGGATCTTCCATAGGTATTAAAGAGCCAGTAGGCATGTCGTGTGTGAAGAGCGAGTAGAGTGTGGGACCCAGCACGCTTCCTTGAGGAACTCCAGCTCGAAATATTTGAACACTCGACTCTACTCCATTCGGATAACAGAAAATATAACTCTGCAATACTAAGTACAATTGGGACGGCAACATACTTTTGAGTTTATACAGGAGACCATCGTGCCAAACTCTATAGAAGGCCTAACTTATATCTAAGTAAGCCGCCACCACGTACTCCTTGGCCTCAAAACCTTCCAGTTGCTCTGAAGTTCCATGGGCTTTCCGGAATACAAACTGGAAAGGTGGTAACCGTTCTTTCATCCTTGTCAACAGACCCTTCTCGAATAGCTTGGCTACCGCAGGAAGTAAGCTAATGGGCTTGTATGAGTCCACTGACGACGAGCTCTTTCCTGATTTATGGATCATACAGTTTTGAGCCTTTTTCCACTGCCTTGGTATATGACCTAAACTCAGAACCGCGTTAAATATTAGAGCCAGGAAAGTACTGCTTTGGCTGGCATGATTGACTTGCGTTGACAATTAGCACAAGTTTTCATATTTTAAGCATATGTACTCAACTACCAACATTAAAGATGAAATATTCATTGACACAAGTTTATAATCGAAAATTTTAAGGCGCTACTAAAGTCAAACTCTCACTACCGTTCTGTTCAGGCATTTCCACATGTAGGCCCAAATCCTTTTACATTCTCTCCTGAATATATTTTGTTTTAATTCTTGCTTTCGCGGTGTGCCCCAAATATGAAAACTAGTACAATCAGCGACTTAAGAAAACACCTCCATAATAAAATTTGCTTAGCAGCAATTTATTTCATATAAATGGATCGCCATTTTGGTTCCGAATTTACTGTGCGTCGTCATGCAAGTTTCCTTAGCTTTTGCAGAAGCGAGTATGATTAAATAAAAACACGCAAGCCGAGATCTTTCTGCTTGGAATGCCGTTACACCTGCTTGCAAATGCATTCGAAGCTTATGCATGTTTGGTGCACCCTACAAAAAATAAAAGGCGTATTGTCTCTAGAGATAGTCTGTAGCAAAAGTATACAGTTGCAAGAAAAAAACTGCAGAAAGTTTCATAGAAAATCTTTCTTTTTAGTGTTCGTGTGAGGTTCAAAGTTGAACTTTCATAGTTTGGCACACTTTCATTCTGTCACATTCACATTAGATACTCGTATGCCACAGCATTTTAAAGCGTTATGGCATGTGCTGTTGAAGTTCAAGTGTTAAATGGAATTTTTCTAAATGTGTGTGTGTACTTAATGCACAAGAACAGAGCCACCGCTTTAAAATGGTGTGTGAATGAACGGACGAACGCTGCTGGTGCCTCTGTAGCAATGCAACGGCGAAGTGTCGAAGGACATTTGGCTTTTGTATATTGCTGCGCTCTTTTTTTCTGTCGGTGTCCATTTTTAACTGCGCTATTCAACACGCCACAGCACATTTCAATGTGGCTTCTGCATGAGAATATTGCATTAAAGGAAAAATTCCAATATTATTTTTATAAAATATGCGAGATATTTTACCTTAGGAGAAATCGTCAAAGACATACAAACATATAGAAATTCCTTAAGGTTTTAGCTTAAAGCATTTCAATACGTTGGGAATTTTAACTGTTGAATGCCCTTTGTTTGATAATGGAGGAGCGAAGGAAAAGCAATGAATAAGGAGCATCGTACATTTCAAGCTTAAATTGACTTTTCAGTACATCTAAAAAGTCCCTTTCGGGTGCTACAAATTAAATCATATCGTATAAAAATTGTAATGGAAAGTTGTATAAGTATATACCCTATTGTATTGACTTTTACACTGCTCCATTACACCGCCAAAGTTTCATTTTGAGCTGAGAAGGTCGACGATATCACGTTGCACTTTGAGTGCACTTCAATGCAGTTCCAATTAAACTAAAAACTGTGCGTGCTACAAGACAGAATTTCAGGAAAAGGTCAGCATCGCATTTGCCAATTCGCCCGAAAATTAATTACTTCTTCATGAGAAGCATAAAAAAGAATGATAAACTATTACTTTTACAGCGAATAATATTTATTTAATTAATTGAGTCTTTAGAGAATTAGAAAACTTTTGCAATAAGCAAAATAACGCATTTCAAAACACTTCGAAGAATAATTGAATCTTCAATTGTCAAAAGTTGTTTCTCAGCTATTATTTTAAGAAGTAATTTGATAGAATATTAAAATGTAATTAGTTTAAGCGATCTGTTCTTTTGGATAGGTTTCAGTGGACAGCACGTTGTAGCCACCATTTTGTTTGCTATCGTACAACTGTCGCACTATTGGCTCCAGGCTGTGTGTTGGAGGGTAATAGACCGCAGCTTAAATAAAGTCACTTTGAGCTAAATTTAGTTTTGTACTGGCACATTGCACGCCATCGAGACATGTTGCTTTTAGTGGCTCAGACTTAATGGTTATTCTAATCAAGATAGCTGAATCAAAATTTTCCAAAGATTTTTCTAGGCGTTTCAAAAAGTAAAGAATTTTATTTTTTATACCAAAAAGGTTTTAGATCTAAATTTTTGGTTATATAACAGAAGTAATAAATATTTCGCCTTTTGAATTGAACAACTTTTGATGCAAATGAAGAATATTTATGCTTTATGGGATCTGTCATACCTTCAAACTTAGTAAAACTTAGGAGAGGGTATAACAAGTGAAAATATTAACTACGGTAGAACCGAGGCTTTTATACTTTTTATACATCTAAAAAATTGGTACATTTAATATTTGAAGCAAAATATAATTGGTTTCCTTTCGATTTTTTCCGTATTTAAATTTTGAAAACTTTTAATTTTTTTCAATAAAAGCGCAAATCAACAAAGAATCTGAAATGAGCAAACTTCAACGACACAAAATTGCATAAATTAAATTCAAATCCTGCGGTAATTATGCTTCCTTGGCGCTGCTCTCAGCCATGCACAATTACACATTTTGTTAATAATTCAGAACAATTGCTTCGTTGATGAAATTCGTCTTCATTCTCGTCTTAATTTTGTTTGCAGAAGAAATATTGCTGCCACTTACCTGCACAGTCTTTTTTCTCCCCTTGATGACGTCCGGATCATTTGTAATATGAGCCTCAATTAGCAGCCGCAATTTGTCGGTTACTTTGTTCTTGAATTTGCTCAAATATGTCTCGTGGTCCTCGTCGTCAGGATCGATGTTGTGCTGTACATTGTCACATTTGCCAGGAACGCTGTTGGCATGAATGATATGAAGCGCGTCAAACAGAAAAGGAAACGGAAAATATTTTAAATTGCTCTCAGTTAGTGCGCATTTATTTTGGTTGATTTCCATGCCACAAATGTTACTTACACTAATGTGGTGTGATTATCCGGTGAGAGATTCATGGTGAGCTCGTCCTTGAGTCGGCGTAATCGTTCGCTTGCCTCGACATCTTTGCTGTTCGATTGACTCGACCATTCTCGATAGACTGCCAGAATTTTTTCGCTTGATAGTTCTATTTGGAAATATATTGACCCAAATATGTTATTTAAATCGGATTAGCTTCTTGCATTTGCGATTAAATCGCATAAATAGACAAATCTGCAAATCACGCTTAATGCGCTTTGCATAAAGTCTTACCCAAGGCGCATTGCACCTCCTGCTCGGTTTGGGTACGACGAAGTTTCTGCAGCCGTTGCATGTAGCATGAGGCAACATCTGTAAGCGGTTTTTGTTGCTGTTGCTTCTTTTGCAAACGTTGAAAACATTTATCCAAATAATCCCGCAGCTGAAGGCATTCCATGTGCCATTGCTCAAATTGCATCGACCTAGAGTAGAAACGTATGAAAATATAACAAAATATGTTCTTAATAAATTTAAACAGTGACAGCAGAACAATAATTTTTCACTTCGAGTCCCGGAGTGGCTTGAGTGAGCAGAGCTTCATCGTTTATTTCATTTTAAAAGGAAGTGCTTTTTAATACGCGGAGCAGAAGTTGTGCATTAGGCGCTAAGTGCACAGGATGTGATGTAGTCTAGCGTTTTGCTTACTTTCATACCCTATACGGATGGTATATTAAGTAGAAAGGTAGGTATATTAAATATGTGCTATTATTTGTAACAAACAGAAGAAAGAGCATTAGACGAAATATTTTTAAAACAACGTCAGGCTTAATGATTTAGAATTCAGAATGATTTAGAAATGTGTTTAACTTTTCCTTACTAAAAGAAAAATAACATTTAAGTTTGGAGAGTTAGGCCCTCCTTAACCATAAACATTTAAAATACATTAAATGAAAGTGCCAAGTCCAATTGAAGTTGCAGATCTCGTAAAAAATCTGCTCAGCTTTTTGACTTTTTTATTGAAAATTTTTTGTTTGATTTGTAAATTAAGTTACTAATGCTAAATTGGGTGTATCGTTTAGCGATTCTTCCCTCAAATATTTTATTTTATGTTGTATAGTGTAACTCAGAGTTAAGTACACTCGACTGCCAAGTACTTTCGTACTACTTCTGTTCATGCTTAAAGTTATAGTTCAGCAAAATAAATGTTGTTTTGAAAATGGCAAACATTTCGCTCGACTGATTTAATAAACAAGTTTCATAAAATCAAAATACAAACTTTTGCAATAGTATTTTTTTTTATTTACGAATTGAAGGCAAACTTTCATGTTCTTCAGTCATATCGAAGTGGTCGATAGAAATAAATATAAAATATTCTTCATGAAAAGTTGGCCCGTGACTAAGATTTTATTATTCAAAATCGATTTTAGACAGTATCAACTGATATTAGGTAGAACTCTTACAAAGGGGCACATGAAAGGAAAGATTATATGGTAAATAAGATATATAATACGAGATATAATAGCATTCTTTATTACGGCCAAATGTAGAGCAATTTGCATCACTTATTACGGCCTTTGGAAGCAGACGTGAATGACCGACAGACAGACAAATTTCTTATAAGAGAATTAGGAACTTCAAGATTCAGGTATTTGTTTGATACACTCGAAAGAGTCTCAGAAGGAAAGCAATTTTCATAGACTTCAGCTTAATCAAATATTTTCATCATCATACATAAAACAAGTCTGAATTGTGCTCAGAGTTTGTAAAGTATCTTGTTGAACCAACATAAATCATTGAATAAAAACTAAAAGGCTAAAATACAATAATCTAAAGAAACTAGCAATCAATTTTTTTTGTGTCTGTAGTAGATAGAGCAAACTTAAATAGTCAGATTGAGTAAAGTTACTGAAATACAATGCCAGTTAGCTAGCCAGCCAGCACGTCAGGCAGCAGGCCAGGCACTTATGTATCTCAATTGAAGCAGCGTGCTATACTCAACATTTTCAACTGAATTTAAACGCTACGTAAGACGACTTAATGTGATTTTCAGTTTCATCTATCGGCTATAAAGTTAACAGGCGTACTTATGTAAGCACACAGAGTAGACAATCGACAGGCACTTACCGATAGTCCTTCTTGAGTGTATATTGCACACGGCAGACGCTGGACGTCTCCGGCTCTTGCTTTAGCTGTTCTGTTTCGTGCTGTGCCTCAGGCTCCGCCTCCTTTGTGTACCATTTATTGAGAAGCGTGCGTTCAGCTTCTGTTGTGTCTGCATCGGACAAAATGGCGGCATAAATGTCTCTGTCGATGCGCGTTGGCAGAGGCATGCGACCGATGCTGTCACCAATAAGCGCCTAAATGCATGCAGCAATAAATGTTCAAAGATAAAATTTGCCGTGAGCGATTGCGATTCAAGTTACGCTTTTTTTTTTATTTTTTTTTTTTTTGTTTGTTGCTAGCTTACCAAAAAGAATACGCTCTTCGAATTTGTGTGGCACGTTTCGATTTCATGCAAATAATCCTGCAGTACATAAGGATCACGTTCGATTTGTGGAATGTCCAGTGCACCGGTACCAAAGTGCATATCAACAAGCTCGATCTGTTAGTTGTACAATTGTTAGCTGTAAAATTATGAGTTAATACAGAAATGGGTGCTTTACATTACCTCGATCTGTCGATCATCGTACAGCGATTGCAACTCTGGACCAACCAGCTCTAACAGCATGCGCCGCTCTTGGCAGAAATCTGTGTACATTTCTTTAAAATTTCATAAATTCTTTAAAAAACAATCGAACGAGCTGCTTACCTTGCTTCAGACTGGATATATAGACCTTGATAAGCAGCGGTTTTGGCAGGCGTGTATTCGCAGTTGTCATGCCACGCAACGCACTTAACACGCTATCATCAATGGGTGCTGCCATGTTTTTATATTCGGAATGGAGTTCTTTCTAATTTAGTGCTTTAATCAACTCCAGTTGTTGTATTTTATTGTTTTGTTGCTTGTAAAATTTGTTTATTTGCTTTCGTTTCGTTTGTTTATTTGGACTTCGATTGCTGAAATTCGATTCAAAATTTTTCCCATTTCGAGTTCGTCGTTAGCCAAAACCAACAGAAATTGATTTGTTGGCAGCTGTGTCGGGACAGTCGCCGTCGTGCACTCGGATTCACATCCGCATTCTGTAACATTTTCGTATTCTGTAAATAAAAAAATAAAAGACACAAAAAAGGGTTTAAGCAAATTTATATGCATCACTCTATTTCGGTATATAAGAGAATGAATGGTGTACTGTACTGTAGAATTTATGCGAAAACTTTTTAAAACAAAAATAAAAGTTTATCTAGCTCGATTTTTCACTCTTCGCACTGTTGCGGCTGCCATTTGAGTTTTCATTTCGTTTCATTTTGTGTAGTTGCTCTGCTTTGTATGCGTACATAGAGACGCCCAAATTAGTTAACATTTCGTTGCTTGTTTTATTGAATCCTGTTTAACTGCAGCAAATAGAAAAACTTTGCTGCTGCGCATAAATTTCCTGTCGAAAGTGTACAATTTGTTGATTGTTTGTAGTTAAATGGTAAAGGCTTTAAATATGCAGGAAATAGTCCAGATATTTTAAGTATTTTTAATTTTAGTCCGAAGTATCAATTGTATTTAGGTACACTCTTAACTAAAATGCTTATGATTTGCTTATGATTTGCCAATTTGACGAAGCTTTGAAAGTTAAGATAATCTTTCGATATTTTATTTGTAGGCTTCCTTAAAGTTTAGACAACTCTTTCAACCATAAGATATTAGCTAAAATTTTTGAAACTGAAAAAATTGCAGAAAGACAAACTAAACCAAATCACTTTTAAGCCGATTCCGATAGAGTTTAAGACGCTCTTTCACAAGGCGGATAACAGAAAGTCAACATTTGGACGGACATGTCTATATTGACTTGATTTTTCGTAAAAAGCTACACTTTTTGGACCTATTTTGGAATATTTTTTTTGAATTAACATAAAATACATCGAATATGGAGTTCATAGCTGAATGAACAATAATATCGACATTTTGTTAATATGTACTAAAAGCCATGAAGATGAAGCAGATATGCCTGCTACTGCTTCCACTTGGCTCCATATTTTACAATGATTATCGCAAGACAAATGGTGTTTTAATCACAATTTTTGTATACAGAAACTCAATCGGAGGGGTGTTCTTGAAAATTCGATCTTATTAAAAAAGTGATTTAATGAAGCTGTCAAGGCAAATGCATCCCAAATGGCTGCAATAACTTTAACATTCATGAGAAACGCACATTTTTAAATTTAAAACTTGCATTCATATACACGTTCACAGTATGCCGCAATACAATGAATGAATTTTTACAGTGAAAAATCCACAATGATTGGTAGAAAAAGCACAAGGCCAGCTCAATATGAACTGTGAACGACAGAACCACGACTTACGAAGGAAGATTGCTGTCATTAAAATCGATTGCACTTAATTCCGCTTCAATGAACTGGCTAAATTGTTCGTATAAAGCCGTTTTAAAAAGCCCCAGGCAGATGGACAAACTGATTGGCACACAGACAGAGAGCCAAATCGATAGATAAGAGACAGAATAGGTCAACTGAAAGAACAGACACGCGTCACTACTGAATGCCATTGCAGACATTGTTGCATGCGATACACTTTATTGAAGCTATTTATGCAATTACAGTCGCGCAACGTGCCGTGTCAAGAATGCAATCATTTCGTAGAACCAATAAGGACATTTTATTTTATTTATTACATATACGCAATGTGGTCTCTACTAATCATTTCATGTTCACAAATTGTTTTCCATTTTGTATATTGAATGGGTTAAACGAGCTGAAAATTTTACTTTACTCGTACACACACACACAAGCAATCAAACAAGCGTTTTGTAATCAATATCGAAACGCTTACTTTTAATGGGAAACGTTCGCAATATCATTACATACTCTTAATATCCTTTGTATATATGTAACTAACTATGTAGCTACTCGTTTATTGGTATTGGTGCAACGTTTAACAGTCAATTACCGTGTCTAGAAATGATTGTTATGCCGATTAACCTCATTATTAGTCAATTTCCTGTTGTATGGCGAAAACATTTCGTCAAAACTGTCAAATAACAAAAACTTACCAACACAACCCTAATACAGACACACACACATGCACACACAAAGATGTATAAACAGGTCTATACATGTATAATATGCATATATACATGGCTATTAATGGTGCTAGATAAACAGCAGCACAAACAGCTGGAATATCATAGACCAGCAGCATATATATATATATATAATATGTACTTATAAACCCATATAACTAGATATAGAATAATATAGAATATACAAATATGCATGTAAATATGTGACTGTCTGTGGTGCGTGCGCCCTGTGTGTGTGTGTGTGTGTGTGTTTGTCTGATGCTAACATTAAAACGATTCATTGGACTTTTATGTTTATGTATGTGGTGGTGTCAAATTGCTGCCATTATGGCGACCTCGCACCCTGCTCCGCTGTAATTTTACAGACGTTCAGCTCAGTGGTGCTTCCGCTTCACAGCGCGTATTGAATTTCCGCTCTATTTTTATTGTGTGGGAAAACTTATATAGTAGTCTCGTTGGTTTGATAGTAAATAGGAATCGCTCGAGTGAAAGTATTCCTTAATGCGTTTTCGTTTACTTAAGATAAATTCTTAAATTCAAAATTCTATTTTAAGTAAAGCAGCAAAGCGAAGCATAGAAATCTCGTTCTTTTGCAAAACTGTCATGCAGTAACTTCATTCTTTAACAGTTGGAATTGATATTGCTGAAGCCACAGTTCTCAAATTTCATTTCAAAATAATTTAAAACATTTTGCTCTTTGCTGAATTTTAATCACTTGGTTAACAATCGCTCGAAGATTGTGGTAGCAAGTATAAGAGACAGGCGGACCTAGATTGAATGACTCGCCTTTAAGCGCTGATCACGAATGCATACGTGCATACGTCTTACTTGTGATATGAATTAAATATCCTCAGGATTTATTGAAAGAAATCAAATAATGCAGCAAGCTCAAGTGAGTCGATTTTGGAAGCTAAACTATCTAAGCTTCTATCTAACTATCTAAACTTCTATCTAACATTAGCTTTAAAATAGATGCTGCGTGCATTCCACTACGACAACAGGTCACTCAAAGCAAGTTTCGACGAATGCACGGAATTTCAGAGCAGGTTCACAGAATCGTTGAAGTCATTCAAAATTTCTTGGCACACAATTCCACTTTCTTCGATCTTATTTACAGGGCAGAAGCTTTTTAGTAAGACTTGAAAACGCAACATTGGGCGTTAAAAAGCATACAGTCAAGAGTCCCTCATTGAAGTGTGCACGGCCCGTCGCTCTACAACAACTACACAGCTGACATACCCGAATGTCATAGGTTAAGTCTAGGTTAATATATGTTAATTTGCTAGTACCTAGTAAAACACTGTAAAATATTACGCTTTATCTCTGATTAGGTTTAAATTTCTGAGTTTATATGCTCAATTCGAAACAAAAAAAAAAAACAAAATGATATAGCAATGTGTGTCTACCTGAAACTATGTCACCAGTTTTAAGGATTGTACGACAGAATGTATTCTAATAAGAATCATATCATAATAAAATGTATCATTCTTATAAGAAACCTTAAGCTGTATTTTGCGTATTTCAAATTTGAATGTAGCTTTAGCTCTAGTTTTGTTTAGTTACTTTACTATTTGACATAAACATACAAGTTGAAGTTGATGTATCGATGAAAATATTAGCTGCCATGTTTACAAATAAACCCTTTGAAAAATAACAAAAAAAAAAAAAAAATAACCACAAGTGAACAAAATAATATACAAATATTGGCAATGACGCGCGGCGCAAAAACATAAATAAATAAATGTTAATAAGTCACGGGCTAACAACGAATATAGCAAGCAACAACAAATAATAATAAATTCACGAAAGCCGGCATGTAGACCGCCATTGGATCAACGCCAAACAAATTGTCAGCACGGAGGAAATATGCCAGGTAGAAGATTCATACATATACATATGTTGTACATACCCGTACAACTGAATGAATGAATGAATGATTGAATGAAGAAGACATGTTCAAAATGGCTCGCATTCGTAATATTAAAAAAAAAACAGAATACATGTACGATTGCCGTATATGGAAAATTGAGTACGTCCTGCTGGCTTTACGTGGTATTAATAATGAATGTTCACATGCTAACTTGCGTCTGAATTTTATTTTTTTTATCTGACTGTGTGTCGTCTGTCTGTTTGACAGGCTTTGTTTTGTTTGTGTATGCGTTTGTTCATGTGTATGTAAATGAATTTAAATATATAAGCAGGTAATTCTTGCTGCGTGCTCTATTTTTCATTACTCGCCACAGAAACAACAGAAAAAACTATGGAAGAATGCGTTGCAATTTGGTTAATAATATTTTATAAATATTTTATTTGCGCCAATAAGTATGCTACAGTTTATGCCTCGATATTTATGCACGAGAGGGAACTTAAATTTACTCCCTTTTTTCTTTTCATGTATATGTGCCTGACATATTTTCTCTTTTTTTTTATTATTATTTCTTGCTGCAGCTACTGAACGCCTTAAATTATGCTACTTTTTATACACTACGAAAATGGCGCATTTCTTCAAGGACTCTGGGGAATTTGGCATATTGTTTGTATTTTTTTCCGTCTGCAATTTTGTCTGTACTTTCCCTTTGGCGTTGCCTGCTACTCGTCGCCGCAATAAAATTTTATGCCGCATCGTCGAGTTTCGGTCCAGGACATTCAAACTGAGCCGCCGTCAGCGCTATATAAGGTCTGTTGTGCTCAATTGATTTTTTGTTTATAAAATGTACGCCATAAAAATATTTTGTAGGTACTACGCGTTCAAGGCAAACATGAGAGAAATGCTAAAAAATTGGAAAACGACAAATATTTTATTTTATGAACTGAAATTAAGCGATTTGTGACAAAAACTGTTGATTGTTTTATTTTATATGCCATATTTTTTTATACACCAACCATTCTTGGATTACGTATATTAAATTTTGGGTTTTCTAACATTTTTACGACAACTGCAATACTTTTGTACTTTAAAAAATTATCTTCTTTTATTGTTTGTTCTTTGTTTCGGATAGATCTGGATCACGATTTCGTTTATTCTATTCGCATCACGTGGTTACTTTTTGTGATTTAACAGGCTTTCATATTTAGTTTAATCTTTGAAGATGAAATTCCAACGATCAAAATTCTTCAGTTCTTGGTCCCAACATTACGTACGCACTAGGCTCAATGTAGTGCACGCTACACGTTACAACATGCACAGATCGCCAAACACACTCTCCCGGCTGATGCGGGAAACCTATACATCTTCTCAAGATATATGTGAGCAGTGTAAACATATCACCCGCTCCATGGATAGGGCTGCCAAAGATGTCATTGGTGTGAAGAATTCTTGGTATGACGAGGAGTGTCGCAATGCTACTACAGAGAAGAACGCTTCCTATCAGCGAACTCTGCAGTCGGAAAATTATTTCAAAAGGTTAAGCGTCTGAAAATGGAAATCTGGTAACGGATGAACAAGAATCACTGAGATTATGGAGGAGTCATTTGTTTAACCTACTCCGAGGCGATGAAGCGTACAATTCCGCCGATAGAGAAATGACACCGGAACCACCAGTTAATGATGGCACCGGACTATAATAAGGTGGATTCAGTTATTAAAAAGCTGAAAAATAACAAAGCGGCAGGCTCTGATGGGCTGCCAGCTGAGTTATTTAAGACCGGCGACGAAGAGTTGCTTAGGAGCATGCACCAACTTTTATGCAAGATATGGTCTATCTCTGTCCTACCTTTAAGAAAGGAGACCTCACTGTTTGCGCCAACTGCCGCGGAATCAGACTTCTTTCCATTGGGTATAAGATTCTGTCGCGCGTATTGTATAATAGGCTGAAGCCATATACGGATTCTCTGATAGGACTATATCAGTGTGGCTTCAGACCAAAAAGGTCGACCAATGACCAAATATTCACATTAAACCAAATCTTAGAAAAGACCCGTGAGTTCAACAAAGACACTCATCACCTATTTGTCGACTACAAAGCCGCTTTCGATATACCGATACGATCGAAGTTCTTCGACGCCCTATCTGCACTAGGTATCCCGACAAAGATTGTCCGTCTTTGCATGGCGACGCTATCTAACATACGAAGCCTTTGTCAGGGTGGAAAAAAACCTCTCCGACCCCTTTGATATAAAGAGAGGTTTCAGGTCGTCGAGTCTTGGACGGTCAGTGACGATGGAGAATTTCAACTTCAGTGTTGTAGAAAACTTCGTCTATCTTGGATCCAAGATAACCAGCAACAACAACGTCAGCCTGGAGATCAGGCGAATAATATGAGAAGAAAATCAAAATCTATAAGACGCTGACACTCCTGGTCCTATTGTACGGCGCAGAGGCATGGACCGTGATTCAGTCCGATGAAACAGCGTTGGAAGTCTTCGAGAGGAAGATTCTTCGCAGGAATTTCGGTTCTATTAGAGTCGGCGACGAGTTTAGTTCTTGTATGAACCGCGAGCTATACGAGCTTTTCGATGAGGTATGACATAGCCTATCACATAAAATTATCTCGGCTGCACTGGGCTGGTCACCTGAATCGAATCGATGAAAGGAGATAAAAAGTAATATAATAACTCATTGCTCATATGCTGTAAGAATACCCACAATGTTCGTACACAGCAAAACATATATCGTAAGTTCAAGTGTCACACACAAATTCTTTTTTCGTACTGCAAACATTTCAATTGAGTTCAATTGAAAGTGTTGTGCATATCCAAAAAAGACACAATGCAATCTAAACTACCAATCAAAGTCTATATGTACATACGGACCGTAAAATGCAAATGCAAATTGCTGGCTTCGATAGGCAAAGAGTGATGGCTATTTGTTGCATATTAACTGAATTTTCATGAGCTGTTGTTTTGCTTTAATCGATAATACATTCCACATTGATTGCACTTAATGTTGTAGACAACCAAATGAAAGAGAAAATCAAACCATTGTTAGAACCGTTTAATATTGAAGTTTGCTGTAATTGCTAAGCATTTCTGACATATGTTTCACATTGCCTGTAGGACCAAGTTTAGTGCAGAATTACGCAAGGTAGGCCCATATAAAGTTTATATCATTTTGATAGGCTTCAAAATTCGAGACATCTGTTTGTTTTTCATATATTTTCACACATATAAAATAACGAAAATATAGAGTTTTAGACTGGACTGATACGTAGGCATTGAAAGCTATTTGTTTCTTTATATATCTTAGGCACAATTTTTAATATGTAAATATTATAAATAGTAAAGAGTTGCGCTGCAGATCTTATTGGCGGAAGATGTAACAAATTAAAAATTTTAAAGCAAACTCGTACAAAGTTTCTAAATTCAGAGTGTATTTCTATTTCTTTATTTTCTATATTTTAATTAAATTTGAACAAACCTAATAAACCCTTTAACACTGCGTGTACTGTATACAGGTAAAATAATTGGAACGACCTACAAATTGTTTATAGAAGTGACAGCACATTCAACGAAAATTGAAGTACATTTCGAAACATATCGCTTACACATTAGCTTTTAAAGAACGTTGTAGTAAATTTGTTTGTAATTAACATAGTAATTAGTTTATTGTATAACTATATACGAATACGAATACGAATACAAATCAAATTAACCAACTATGTAATAATTAGATATTATAGCTAATGTTGCAATGGGAATTTGAAGAGCTGTGCCTTAAGTTTCTTTTATCGATTTTAATTTACGTAATTGAACGAACAAGAAATAAAAAGCAATTCTATATTGCTATTGGATGATTATAGATTTGGTTTTGTATATGGTGGTAAAGAGCTATCTTCATACTTGTAGAACTCAGTCACTTTGTATGAGTGAAACAGTTCGCTTAAAAATATTAAATTTACCGAAAATTCTGCTGCAAAATGGGGGTTTTAATTTATGTACAATGATGGTCGAGTGAAACTATGGGATTTTTCTTTTGTTAACTGTACTTGAAATCACGGCAGGTTTGATGCTCTAATTATAATATATAAAATTAGCTTAACACTTATCTATTATAGTTGTATAAAATGTAGGAATGAGTTTAAAACGTCGACTTATCTTATGTAAAAATATTTAAAGTTATAAAAATTTTTCATGTCAATGTGTTGGGATAAATGTTCTAAGTACGCTTTATGGTCGCTTTAACGTATCTGTGACATCAATTTGCAACTGTTTTAGTGGAATTTCACTCAGTCTAGCATACCTAGTATAGAAATGAATGGCTGATGCTGTTAGAAACGAACGCATATTCTAGTTGCTATTCTAGCTGTTAGTCCAATAGATTGTCGCGTTTGAGCGTGAATGTCAACTACTAAATACATCTAAATTTTTACACGCCAAAACTCTTCTAATTCTCACGAAAAGCTAAAAATGTTTTACCGCGTTTTTTATATCGACTCAAAAACCAAACTTCTTCTCTCTCTTCAGTTTTTACGTCTGTACATACCTTCGCGTTGGCGTCCTCAGTTCAAAAATTTAATATCAAATATGAAAGCAATGATGTTTTGATTTCGTCAATTGTGAAGTGATTATTGGAAAAATAATTGAAAAAGAAAGTTTGGATCACTTGGAGACTCTAAGAAGAAGCCGTTCGAATAACAATAACAAAGCACTGCATGAGAGTATTGGTGAAATTACCAGAGAAGCTCTTTGAATCGTTAACTCGCAAAAGATCTGTGTCTCCATGCTTACAAAATTCAATTAAAACAACAACTGAAGCCTAATGAACATGCACAACAGAAGTGCATGATGAGGTTTCGAGCAAAATCATCCAAAGCGATGAACCACAAATGCACTTTGATGGCATATAAATGTTTGGTGCGAATTTTGGGCAGAATGCTTCATTGGACTTTTCCCTTTTTAAAAAATGATGTTAATAAAGATCATATTAAAGTTTTGGGAGATTTTAATTTACCAAATGTAAAATGGTCAATGACAGATGAGTCTTCCATTTTAATACCAACTGCCAACAATGATTTTCTAGATAGTCTTCTCGACATTTGCAATATTTCAGGTCGGTTTATGGATCTGCTATTTGTTGACAATGGTTTTGATATATCCGTTGACAGAATATCTCCGGTAATATTACCAGAAAATAATTATCATCCTACTTTGCAGTTTTCTTTTCAGTTCGATAAAGTTTCTCATGTGGGAAATGTTAAATCTCTTCAACGTGTCAGACTTTTTATGAAAACTGACTACGCCAAGTAGTTATTCAGTACTGATTGGACAGATTTCGAGGCTTGCACTGACGTTGAGGCGGCATTAAATATTTTCTATTCAAACGTTTTCAATTACTTTGACAGATGTATTTCTTACACAACTGTGTCAAATTCAGCCAATATGCTACTTTGGTTCTCTCGTAGCCTCAGTCGTTTAAAAAATATCAAATCTCGCTTTTTCAAGAAATATAAACAAACTGGTTCCACTGTTGATTACAGTAAATTGTCTATTGCTAGCAGTAACTTAACTCATTAATTAAACCGTGTTGCGCTGCTTATTTATTAAGGGTTCAAAAGAATGCGCGCAAATATCCTAAAAGCTTTTTTAACTTTGTCAATATTAAGCGTTAAAATACAGCTTATCCTGCTAACTTTCGTCTTGATAGTAATGAAGCATACTCTGATTCTCAGATGTCGAATTTGTTTGCTTCTTTCCTTCAATCTACCTACACTTATTTTTCTCCTACCCGTGCAACATCTTATCCCTATGTTATTCCATTCTACGAGTTTATATCATCTCTTGTAATTACCATATCTAATCTTCAATCTATTAAATTTTCATGTCTCGCTGGTCCTGTTAATATTCCTAGTTGTATACTTAAACAATGTGCCAGCTCTAATTGTGTTCTATTGTCTTTTCTTTTTTTTTTTTTGACTTTCTATAAAACAAAGCAAATTCCCAACTCTTTGAAAACAATCTTTTATTAACCCTTTACACAAGAAGGGCAGTAAATCGGATGTCTCGAATTATAGAGGTATTGCTAAATTAAATTATTTGAACAAATTTTCACTGATCAATTGCAACGATTGGTTATGTCATTGGTTAGTCCACTGCAACATAGATTTGTTAAAGGCAGATCCATTTGAACCAATCTTTTAGAATTCACTTCTATCGTAAATAAAGGTTTTGTGCCTGGCCGCCAGACCAAATAACCCTATTCTATATAAAATAATAATCTAAAGACTAAAAATTATGTTTTCTATTTAATTCAAATCTTTCATAAATTCTGGCACAACCTTTCTTTCTGCACTTAAAACTATTTCGGTATTCCTGCGCAATATTGAAAATAATTACAGAGGCTTTAAAAAATATATAAACAAGTTGAATGAAGCTCATAGTTTTCCTCTTTTCCATTAAATCGCATTGTACACAAGTATTTAAATATTACTAATTTATGCATGGCTACACTAAAACAAATACATTTAATTATAAAATACTTGCGAAAAAATATTTCATTATAAAATATTCATGAAAATAATAATAAATATTAACTATTTATATATATATTTTTTTTTTTTTCTTAAAGTGCATCATGCACCATTACATGTGCAAATATCATACAGAGAATTGCTGTTGTTAAAATCTGAAGCCATTAAATTATTATATTTGCTTAAATATGCATTTCATGTTTTGTATTATGTTACAACATTTTAAATATTTTTTTATAAGCTTCTATAAATAAGATGAAATTCAAATTGAAATGTAAACCATAAACTTATGTAACCAATCGCATTAGCTACTTTTCATCAAAATCCGAAATTTTATAAATCGAAATAATATCAATTTTGTGCTTATGTATTATTTAACACACAATGCAGTGAAAATTTAATCAGCTTTTGTTGGGCCAAGAAAAAGAAACACAGTGCAAAAGAAAAATAAAATAAATTGCCAAAGAAAATATATTACAAGACTACAAAAAAAAAAAAAAAAAAGAAGAAAAGAAAATTGAGTTTTATTCAAGCAATATATACGAGTCGCATTCAGTCTGCATTTCTTCAAGCGATACATTTAAAATTCCGTCTCCAGAGATCGATTCGAGGTGACTGGCCAAGCGGACAAATAAACAAACAAACGAAAGTAAATAATTTCTAAATGAATTTCAACGTGACAATGCCGTGAAATCGAATATGCTAACCGACCGGAAACGAATGCCGCAGCCTGTATGGCATATCAATTGAATGGCAACTGGTGTAGCATTTACTCTTCTTCTTATTCTTCTTCTAACTTTAACTCAAGCTAGCTGACTCGCTCGCTCATTCTGATTGATGCAGTCTTGCTTATTGAAAATTTAAGTAGCGCACCACACTGCGTATACGTATTGATAATCAGCTGCGAGTCTTGAGTAGCTTCAGAGAGAAAAGTCAAAAGGCAGCACAAGTCGTGCATAAATTGCGTGATTTGCAAATTCATTTGCGGCAATACAAAAAGCTAAAAATGAATTTATTCAGCAAGAAAGCCAAACAAAGTATGTATTGCGTATTTCATTCGATATCATTCGATATTCAAGGCGTAAAAGCATGAGCCCTAATTCTTTGATTTTTTTATTCTACTCAATACCATTTATTGTGCATTTTACAAATGATTTCTACTGTTTTCTGTTTTCTATTTTTTTGCTTCCATTATTATTTTCTCTGGCAAAAATCAAAAATTTTAAACTAACACAAAAAGGCATACAGATTGAATGCTCAAGTCTAACGAATTGTAATTTAATCATACTCAAGCCAGTTTGCCGAAAGCAACAATTTTCAATGCTTGCAAAACTCAGATTTTATTGATTTTAACAAAGGGCACAAGTGACTGGGGCAGAGGCTGTACCTAAAAGGTCCGATATGAGTCGATTTATTGTCTTTCAAACACTTTTGTTGTTGGCAGCATGCATTGAGTAAACTTGAAAGGATGTAGTTGCTGCAATGAAGCAGAGCTCTAGTAACAATTTCAAATTAAAAATCACCACAAAGCAAACAGTTTTGCATTGGCTTTTGTTTGTAGGTAACTTAATATTGTTTGTACCTTAAGATGTGTTTTTGTTCAGCTAGGAAGCACAACAAGTCATAATTTTTCTTTAATTCCCTGCACACAATGTAGGTCGAAATGAATTCCTTTTAAAGTGTAAATGTTTGTGATCAGCTCAACAAAAAGTTACTAAGATGCTAAATTTTGAATTAAAAAACGTAGGCGGCACGTTTCAAATCATGAGCGATGAGAGCGATAAGTTTTATAGCGTAGCTGTTTTTTGAGCATCTGAGCAGTGAACAGAGAGAAATTGATTGAAATGTCAATTCATCCTTGATTATATGGTTTTTTCAGTAGAGGTTGATGCTGCTTCAAGATCTGGCGCTCCAAGTAGTAATATATTGTCACCTACATTGCCATGCACAAGTTTCAAAGTTGTAGCGAATACAACATGAAAAGTTTGATTCGCCATTTATACGATTTATCTGGCATATACTGACGAAGAGATGATTGCGCTCATACTTTTCGAAAATTACTCCATATTAGGCCAAATCCATAACTTGCTCTTGTTTTTTTTTTTTAAATTATTTTTTTGCGGATATTTATCCAATACCAAGTCCGTCTACAGGCGGTCTTGATAGTTAAAGGGCCGTTTTAACGTACCGAACTTGCAGTCTGAAAAATATTTCTAGTTGCTACTTTTGTACTCATCAAGTTTAGCCGGAGTAAATAAATAATGAAGCAGAAGTTTTAGCAACCCATTTAAGAACTGTCTATCAGCCTCTATTTCGACTACGAACAACTCTGAACCCCTCAGAGTTTACGTCAACGAAGTTCATAAAGTGATAAAAGCCCAGCTCCATGATTTAATTTCCCCAAAAATGATCATGGAGCTTCCCAGCCCAGCTGTTATATATATCACAATATTGTTTAACGCAATTTTTCCAACTCAGTGGAAGAAATAAAAGTATTGCTTCTCCAAAATACACACAAAATTCTTAATCATATCTCAGCAATAGAGCATTCACAGTACGACGAAATGACTGCTTAACACAGGAGTCAGAAATTTAATAAATATTTCAATTTCTTTGATTTAAAATTACAATTTAAGCAAAAATGTGATTGAATCAAGAAAAATAGTAAACTTTCAACAAACTTTTCAAGCAAAATAATCGGAGAAACTTTACGCACTTGTTGACTTGATTCATTTTGCTGGCGCAGTAATGCCGCCTGATAAGGGTTAAATATTGATTTACTAACCCAAAACAACCAATGGTAAACTTATTTACTTATTATATAAGTATTTTGAAGCAGAAACTGTTGATTGTATAACAAAACAGAATGACTAGTTCAAGTTATTCAATATTTGCTACATAAATAAAGATAAACAGTCGTGAGTGAGCTTCCCATGCTCAAAAAAGGGAAAAAGTTTTCCACAAGTTTTGATTAGCTAAGCACTTTCGCACAAAAAGGAATTGCAGCGTACATAAAATACTTTACTCTTCAAGGAACAAAGTGAGTATGAATGTTTTTTTTAACATGAAGCTGGTAAAAACGAAGTTTTTACACGCTGCACTCTGTCAGTGTACTGCAGTGTGTAGTTACATAATTTGTCATTCTTGTTGTTAACTCAAGAGCGTTGATTTGCTACGATTTTCAAGACAGAGTAGGTACATACATCGATAGACTACTAACAAAGGAACTTTTTAACATACCATTTTATATAAAATATGCAAGTGCTTTCCTTGTAGGTATATAAAATAATTTGTTTTTCAAGTTTATGGTTTTTGTTCCTCTTTGTGTTTGTGGTTTGGCTGTCAAGTTCAGTTCGACTGTCAGTTGTTGCACATAGATTGTTAGTCTCTAAAGAAGTTCCTTATGCAAAATGTGAAAAATGTCAACTTTAGACATTTTATGAGCATCAAACAATTCTTGTAAAAAGAAAAACGCCAAAGCTGTAAAGACACAGCGTGCTTGTATAACCTGTTTAGCTATTTCTTTTACTTAAGAGTATATAAAAGTGGTTAGATAAAAAAAAAAAAAAATGGGACAGAAATATTTTGCAAACATTTAACTTCTCGAATGTTTGTGGCATGCTACGGATTATTTTACTTTGCAGCTGCCAAGTTATATATTAAGTTTAAAGCAGGTTTTTCTCAATATTTTCCTGCAGTTGGCAGTAGCAATAACAGCTAATAAATTTGTTTTTTACATTAAATGTTGCACAGATTCGTAGAATAGTAATGAAATGAAAACAAATCGAAAAAATGTTATGTGATCACAAATTGGAAATACTGCAAATGACGAAGATTGTGCATTGAAATGTTTTATTTTATAATTAACTGACGAGTGGTTGAACAGCGTCAAAGCCAAATCGGACCAATAGTTATTTTTGTAAAAAAAAATCTTTTTCAAATGGTGTCGAATCAGCTTAATAACTTACGTTAGCCTACGTATCCTTTTTTGAAGACGACAGATGCCAACGATTTGAGAATCATAATTTATGGATCGAGGACATCAATTAGCTGCTTTAAAATAGCATCTCCGACAATTTCAAGCTTATACTTACTTTCTACAAATACGAAAATGGACATGTGGAGAAGTCACTCTCTAATCTACTTGGAGTCGATGGCCCCAACTTTTATGGAAGTTATGACCAACGATTGGTATCTCAGTGTGCTTTGTACTTTATGGATGGAAGAGATCCCAGTGCTTGTGCCAACTACGGTGGTATAAGTCTACTTTCAAACGCATGTAGACTTCTGTCAAATAGACTGTTTAAAAGGCTTACACGATACATATTTCTATCCCTAGAGATATACACATACGCAATACCCCACGCATCGCTTGCTATTTTTGCTGCTCCACAATAAATTATTGTTTGATTTTTCTTAGCGAATAAAGCCTTACAAAAGTTTTGCTGAAGTCTAAAGATGCGCGTAAACAGCAGTTCATGTGTGGAGATTTTATACATGTACAAAGTTTATATGCTAAGTTGTCAGTGACTTGGAAAACTTTAAATTACTATATTATTAAGTTTGTTTTTTGCCTTTTGTTTTTTCCCATCACTTGGGGCCAAGGGCAATGTTGTACTATGAAACTGCAGTAGCTAAGATGAAGCTTTAGGAATAAAGACTTTTATGACTTTGTTTGGTGGCTTCAAATGAAGAAAAAGAGGCTTACGCTTGAATTTCTAAATTAAATTCGAAACACTGAACTTCCAACTTAAATAAATAAAATCGTCTTTAAGTTGACATTGAGGTAAGCTGCTTATGATATCAATAATTTTTTTTCTTTATTTTCCGTTTGAAGGCGCTCTACACTAAGATTGTGTTGTATAAATTCAATCAGTAGCTTCAGTAATTTAATTTTAAAGAAATTGTGTTGCGTTGAGGTTTGTATCTATGTGCAGTATGATGTGCGATAAACATTTCAAAGCGAAAAGCAAAATGCCACATGCCACAAAATGTAATTATATGTGCAGCTACTGCAAGTGCACCCAGTGACACACACACAGTCTTACGCACACATAACAACGACAACGGAAACAGTCATTGCGGAAACGGAAACAGCAGCAAACGTCCGTCGCCTTCATCGTTATGGCATCGTCGCTGCCGCTTTCGCTGGCGTCATTGGAAGTCTTTGCGTATGCAAATGAAACATAAAATGTTTAAGCCAACCCAGTCGAGTTGAGTTGTGACGAGACGAGACGATACGAGACGAGGGTGTGCTATACACGCATACATATGCAATGCAATTTAAATAAATGCTTACACACTCTGAGCTTGTTGGCCTCGGTTAGCATCAGTTTCAACGCGTATCCTTTGATGCGGCCTAAAACTACTTTGCCTCATCTAATAAATGCGCTTTTACTGGATTGCTGCGCTTTGGTTTAGCCAGCTTAAAACTAATTTTTGCTCCGGCGTAAATTTTGCCAACTAATTAGCTTTGCTAAACGTATTCAAGGCAAGCATTGAATTGCACTCTTTCTACTTTGCAATGCTCAATTGGATTTTGCTTTAATAAATTTATTCATTAGCTGCAATAGACATAATTTCAAAAGGTTTCTTTATCTATGCACTAATTTTTTTCAACTGTAATAAAAACTTGATGCAAATAGAACGAATATAAAATAAAAATCCTTAGAGTGCAGATTATTTTATTTACGAGCTGTAAAGCATGTTGATTAAATTTATGAATGTCAAGAAGTAGATTCACTTAAAAAGAGCCGATATAAGAGGCAGTCATTAACTGCGCTAGAAACGATGCTTGAATACTCTCTCTTCACAAGCACTTGAAAATGATGCAGCACTCGAGCAAACCACTTCCGAATTGAATGTACATATTTAACTCAAAAATTTCGTATGGAAGACCAAATAAAACTTTAAAAAAAAATGTGCGCGTATTTTAATTGTGTTCCCCTGTTTTATCATAAAGTAAATAGTTTTATTTTGGATAGGGTTTTTATGGAATAACACGGCTTTGCTGGCATCGATATCGAGCACCAGTAATAGCCACTGCTTGACCAGCTTCATTTTCAAAAAAGTATGCTCGAAAGAAGCCTCCATCCCAAAATTCACACACGTTGTGTATGCAAGCACATGTGTGTTCTCCGAGCACCAAACACGGCATATTTTGCGATTAACAAGACCATCAAGGAGGATATACATTTCATCGCTTAGGATAATTTTAGGATAAAGCAGAAACCTTTGCTCAGCATCTGTTCACCGTATTTAAACCGTTTTCCACCACAAAGCCAGAATTCGACGTATTCTATATATTCAGGAGTACATAAACTTTTCTTTTCAAATGGATATCCCGATCAAGGGATTTAGGCTCTAGGCTATGATTTGATCACTGGAAAAGTCCTTAAGGAACTTCCAGAATGTGGATATAGAGTTATAACGCAGTTATTTAACTCTATTTTAGCGCAGATTATCCTGATACCAAAACCAAGCAAACCTATAGAATCGATATCTTCGTACAGGTTCCGATAAGTCTACTACCAGTCATTTGCAAAGTATTTGAAAGACTTTTACTTACAAGGCTAAAGCCAATCATTGAGAGGAAGCCACTCATACCTACGCATCAGTTTGGATGCCGCAAGTATCACTGTACAACAATTGAACAAGTTACTAGAGTCTATACATATGCGAGAACTACCCTGGAAAGAAAAGAATACTGCACAGCTGCTTTTCTAGATGTATCACAAGCCTTTAATAAGGTGTGGCATCCTGGCCTGATTTATAAACACTCCTAGACCGGCGGCTTAGCTGGTGCGAACACATATTTACAAAGCGTAAACGACTTGGACAGAGTTTAGATCGCTTTATTGACAGAAAATAAATTAAATTAAATTGGAAAAATGCGCGTTATTGCGACTTTAAAGTAAATACGCCTGAACTATTTAACGCAGATGACTGCAAATTGTGGCAATTAAATTGGCGCTTGGTCTGCTTCATTGCCACGTGATAGTGTTACAAAACGCGGTTTTCACTCCAGTTTTAAATAAAATATCACAAAATGTCCAGTGAAAATTTTTTATTTTTATTTTTGATTTTTTACATAAAAGCTTTGTTTATTTATTTATAGAATAGCTAGCTGTAAGAGTATTTAACATCATGCACTGAGGGAGCTCAATTGGCCGCTGCAATGTACACAAAACAGTGAAACGTGCCATTCAAAAAAATTGAACTGTTTTCTTTTTATTCACCAATTCAGCCTTTTTCGATGCAATTTAATGAATGCAATTTTAATAGCTGCAAATTAAATTAAAAATATTTTCCATAAATTTTTAAAACGAAACTAAATTTGGTTTATTCAATTTATTTTTTAATTCAATTTAGATTTCGAGTTTATACATGTTTGTTGTATGAATATAAGACAACAAAGAAATGCCGCATATATTTGCTTGTATATCAATTATTTAGACGTATAACAATGTGATATTCAGTTTGATATATACACAAAATATTTCAGATTAATGCTTTGAATTTAATTTAATTTAATTTTATTTATTTGCTCCATTGAAAAAACTTCATTAACCGCAATAGCAATATCTGTTCCACCACAAGCACGAGTGCAATATTATTGGCAATTGGGAACAGTTGAATGCATGAATAAATGAGTGAATGAATCATTATTTTCTTTGTTTTGGCCAATTGCGAATTATTCAAGAGTAATACTAAACAGATGTGGCCCGACATTTTGAGTAAAAAAAAAACCCCAAAGGCGACCATTAGAAAATTTTAATAAATTCTGTGCCATGTGCAGATTACAAAGCAAATGTAGTACGGCAAGAATATGTGCAGGCATACGAACAGCGGGTGCTTATTTTTTTTGTTTTTTCTTTTTTTATATTTAAATAAATTTTTATACTCTACAATAAAATCATATCTAGCCGCGTATATTGAATTGTAAAGTATATACATGTAAAATTTTCGCTTGGACAGTAGTGAGCTACAGCTCGTCGAAAATGGAGGTCTCGAAGGAAAAAATTCGCCATATTTTACATTTTTACTACCTGAAAGGCAAAAACGCATCGCAAGCGGCCAAAAAAAAATTTGTGATAATTACGGGGCCGATACTTGTCCAATTCGCGTAGCACAACTGGCACAACTGTGGTTCACTCGATTCTGTTCTGGTGTGGAGGAAATTGAAGATGCACTACGCTACTTCATCGTTGAATAAGGCGATAAAATCAAGGAAGTCATCGAAATAGGCCGCCATAGTAGTAGCCGTACCATCGCCCGGGAGATGAATATCAGTTATATGACCGTTCAAAGGCATTTGAAGAAGCTTGGCTACACAAAAAAACTCGATATTTGGGTGCCACACGAATTGACACCAAAAAACCTCATGGACCGAATATCCATGTGTGAATCGCTGCTGAATCGCAACAAAATCAACCCGTTTCTAAAGCGAATGGTGCAGAATGAACCATAATGCACTGCTAGCCTCCATACAAATCTGTTCAGCTTTTCTGAGATTTTGTTATATATTTCAAAATTTTAAACGAATTGCAACTCACTAGCAAACGTGGTCTGAGGCATGGCGTAGTGAAATTTAAGCCAAAAAATGTTTTTTGTGGCACATCTTATAGTCTCCTTTCTTAATATTTCTACACGTAGACATTTTTGTCTGATTAAATAATAGGTAAAACTTTTAAGTTATCTAATGATGAAACATTCATAGGAAAGAATTACTTTATGGACCCATGCTTAGTTCTGTTGAACCTCATCATGTACATAATTAAACAAATAATTTAAGCGTTGGTAGTACATTATTGGAAATATATATACATTATCTCCATTTGTATGACCATCTGTTTGCCATTCTGTCGTGCTCAGCTTATGCATGGCAGAAGTTGTTCCAAATCGCTAATGCAACAGGACTGATTTTTAGAAAGTAGCATTGTTTTATGAGAATAATTTACTTTAGTAAAATATGACATTCTTAAGTACAGCTGGTGACTGCTTTTTAGATTAATTGCATCGAGTAGTGAATATCTTTCTGCTGTAAGATTTGAACGCAGAGCAGTGCATTTTACATTGAAAATATTTTTGAAATCAATATAGCTTAAGCATAATTGAGTACTTTTCATATAAACTTGCTTAAAGTTTTTTTTGCTAAAGTCATAAATAAGCAAGTTGAACGGCAAATATTTTCATTTTCCTTTGAGTTTGCGAAAAAGTGTGGGAAACGCCCTTTCTCCCTTTTGTGCAGTTTTCTTTTTTGAACAACAAGGACAACAGTGCACTGTATATACCTTCACTATACCATGAAATGCTATAAATCAACACTTGAAGCACTTAATAAAGGCAACACACTGAGACATTAAACAACGCTGCTGCAACCAGTTAACTGAAAAGGGGTGTGCCACCACTCAAGCAGAAAGTAATGAAAATGATGCGCGAACGGGTTCAGGTTGAAGAGAAAACAATATACCAACAGCAAAAGGACAATGGATGAATGGATAGATGAGATAGTTGGATGGATGGATGGATGATATGGTAAATGCAACGCAGTGAGTGTGCTCTACAGGCAGTCACTATGCAATAATGAAGTTTTTGTTGGACATGTAGAAATATGCAAATTGTGCGCGCAAAGGCAAACAAGCAAGAAATGACCGCAAAAAACGCGTAATTTTGTTTGAAAAAATATTTTTTCGCAATGGAATAAGTAAAGTAACAGCCGAGCTAAGCGTAAGCTGCTAATGAACTTGTATTGCATAAAATATGAGAAACTAATTGTCTGGCATAATTTTTGTTTTACGGCACGAGATTTGCATAATGCTGTACAGAAAATCCTGCCAAATGATTAAGTATACAATTGTGCGAAAGCAATTTTAAACAATTTAACATGTTGCATGGAAAATGTTATTGGTTTTGGAAAATTTGCTGGAAATACCTAATTTGGTCTCTCTTTACATTAATCCTAAAAAAAATTTATTATTTTTGTTTATTTAATTACAAATGCCTTTTCGGACCACTAAAAGAGGTGGCCCCTACAAAAAATTAAGTCAATATGGACATGTCCGTCTGTTTGGCTATGAAGAACAATCACTTAGAGACTATAAAAGGTAGAGCTTTCAAGTTTCCATCCACAGATATTTAACGATGATTCCAATCCCTCTATTAGGGACAGCACCCATAAAAGTCTGCTCTTCTTTTCGAGTGTTTGAATGAAAAATTTGCTTGGTTTTATCATCGATGATATGTGTAAGTATTTACAGAAGTTACCCGCCAGCTATATTGAAAATATCTTCAACATAAATTTAAACTCATTGAAACTTATTAATACATATATATATCATAAATTTCTTAGTCTTAAAGCATTTTCATGTATAGTCGTGCAAGCGATGTGCACTTTATATAAACAGCTGCGGTTTCTGGATAATTACAATAGTTTGAATATTAATCGGAAATTTTGTTGAAAAGGAAACTTCGCCGCAGCGATACGATGGTTTGTGGTTTGCGGCCTCAGCACCAAGATGAAAATTTGATTGACAGACTTACCATTAGTTTGGATTTTGTTCATTGCAAGAACTATAAGCGTAGAAGGGTATTTAATATTTATATAGTATAATATGTATTAAAATAACCAAAAAGAATACATTTATATATATTGATTGTAAAAATTATTCATTCATTGTTTATATTGAACCAAAAGCAGAACCACTTAAAATAATTCAATGAGTAATTCGCAAGAATTTTCGCTGTCTGCAAATGTTTACAATTATTTTACTGAATATACCGAGCATGCAATCAAAATTTGAATTTCATTATTTCGCTGTGTATACAATACAAATACGAGTGACAAGTGAATGGGAGTCTGTTCCATTCATTTTATAGAGAATTTAATAAATAATAAGCGAGTGTGCAAATATTTTGGCAGGCAGTCTAGAAGGAAAGAAACCGCAGGCTCAAATTCCAATTGGAACATGTGCAATGTGGTTGCGAAATGAATAAAAGAATAAATGAATGAAAAAATAAATGGTAGAGAAGAGGTGTGACAGGCAGGCAGCATGAAATTATATATGCGAAACGTGTGTTTCCTGCGGCAAGCTACATATCGAAGCAAGTGTGCTCGGAACAGTACCCTACACCATGCTGATCTGACCGAAACCTCATAAAGTATGTATATTTGTGCTAAGCTCCACCAGACGATGGAAAAATAAATGTCTTTGAATTTGAATAGAATTATATCTGCAAGTGGGTATATTAAGTTTGTTCAAATGTATATAACAGCCAGTAGAAGTTGAAGATGATAAATAGTCTCGATCAGCATCGATTATTCCGAAAAAGAAAGTCGTTACTGAAAAGTATTCTTAAAGTGGGTTGAGCACAGTCAACTGAATAATAACTTCCGCAAGTTTAAATCGCTTCGGACGGGAGATTATGCTTTGCATTTGTTGGAATCAATAGGGTAACGTCTACTGTGAGCTGTTGAAAACTAAACAGATTATACCATGCCAAAATATTAACAATTCATATGATTTTCCTCCACGGCAACGGATCATAGCACACGTCAAGATTAGTCTAAAACAACTTTGAGGCAGTCAACTGGAAGGTGCTATCACGTGCCGCTTATATACTAGCGGCTTCTGACTACCACCTACCATCGATTGTATCTCGCGCTTGCTGAGCAGCAATTCGTTTCTTCCGAAAACTTTCGAAAAAGGACTGATTTGCCTCAAAAGAAAAGGAATTATTTTGGCGTGTTATACACAAATTGTCCTTGATATAGTTAGGTATGTTCGCATTGCACCCTTATTGCAAATACTTGTAACGTTTTTTTGCCATTTCACCCAACTCAATTATGTTTTATTAAAGCATTGGTCCTATTAAAATGTTAAACAATCGGAGAATGGTTTTGGATTGTATTATTATTACTTGAAATTACTATTATTATTATTATTTTTAATTTTTAATTTTTAATTTTTTTTTGTTATGTCTGAGAGTGTCTATTCAAACTGCTCACTTGCCATGATAGCTATGTCGCCCGCGTACCATTGGCATCGTCTGCCATTTTCACACACAATCAGTCTTTTGAGGCGAAGGAAGTTCTCTTGTATGCTTATGCTAATGCTTGCCATTAAAAATTAGTTAAAATAGCTGGTTAAAATTTAACTCGACCGGTTTGTACAATTGAATTCTCTCGAGTGTTAATTGTTAACCAGAGCACTCTCCCTGTTCATAAATTGCTGCTTAATTTGATTATCGTGGCAGGTTTTCTTATTAGGCCCTGTACCGAAGGTACAAGAGCCTATAGGTTTTGTGCAAATGTATGTAACAGGTAGAAATAATGGTCGGAGACCCCCAAAGTGACCACCATTATGGTCAGGAGTGATAGAGGAGTCAATATAGACATGTCCGTCCGTCCGTCTGTCTGTCTGTCTGTCTGTCTGTCCGTCTGTATGAACGAAAGGATCTCGGAAACGGTAATAGATAGAGACTTCGTGTTTTTTGCATTCGACTAGGACTGCTCCGGAATTTGACAAGTTTATTTTAAAATTTTGCCCCTCCCCCCTTCACAAAATCGGATAATAAATGGCGATTTTATAAGCAATTGAATTTGAACGACCCCCCTTTTCTTTTCATTCATATTCGCGCAGTGAGAAGTGGTCATGTGTTTGGTCATAAGCTCAGGAAACATTTAATGTGTTTGTTAGGCGACCTGAACTGGTACAGGGCCTCTTACAGTCGGTTACGCCCGACTGAAATTTCCTTACTTGTTTTTAGTTGGGTTAGTCGCAGTTTGATTTTTTCTTTACGGTTTTAACGTTTGTTTAATAAATGTTAGCATTTAACGAGACGACTTCCTACAAGCTTTTTGATAATTGGTTTGAAATTTATTCGATATAGTTTATATTCCAAATTTGTTGCATGTATCTGACAGAAGCACTCAACAAAATATATAATACTCAACATATGAACGTTGAATACTTGTGAAAAAATAAAATAAAATTGAGTTCATAAAAATATTGCAGCAGCTTTGAGCAATGTAAAACTCAACAATTTCATATTTTTTATTTTCAGATATTTCCAGCTGATTTGTATTATAAACATTTGCAAAACTTTGGCTGTCAGCTCGGTGAACAACAATAAGAACATCAACAGCCAAACACATGCAAATGTAAACTTTTGCTTGGCTGAATGACCTACATTGTACAGAATTTCGGTTTCAATAATATTTTAGCCAATTTTTCGGATTAATTTGAATAACAAACAAAAACCAATAGCGACACTAGAAACATAATAAAATTTATTGACGACTAATGCAACGTGAAGTTTTTATGGCAGGAATACAAGTTGAGCGACATAAAATTGATATTTAGCTTAGTTTTTTTTTTTTTTTTTTTTTGCACTTCTTACATTAAAATAAATAAACAAAAAATGCTTCACGAGTATTTCAGTTCAGTTCAGTTCACTTCAATTAAATTTTATCTAACAATACACAGCGCTGCTAAAGTGTTTAAAATTTTATTAATGAGACAGCGTAGCGCAAGTCAACATCTTTCAAAGTTTTTACTCGAAATAAAAATGTGTTTTCATTTATTTTATTTTAGTTTGAATATAAAACTCGTCTATAATTTATTTTTCCAGCTACAAAGGATAATTTATTCTAGCATGAAATCTGCCAGCATGTAAGTCCTTAATTAACCAACGATTAATTATTTGCCAATTTACCCTCATCAACTTTTTGCCAACGTTTCATTAAGCAATGAATGCATGCATAAAAGTATCTGTATCTGTGCTTCGGTCTATGCGTATTTTAATAGAAATACACACACACATCCTTCTTTCTCATTAATTTCACTTTCTTTAATTGTTGAAACGTTAATGAAACGTGCAATAATGAAAATGCACGTCTGTCCGTCTATTATGCTTAAATATATTTTTCGTTTGAAGTTTTTCTCAAAAATGAATTAATTGGGAAGCGGTCCGCCTAAATTGTAATTCCCAATAGTAGTGAATAATATTACAATAATTAATTACAATATTTGCAACCTTTTTAACGACAGGGCGGGTCTGTCTGTCTATCTATCTGTCTGTCTCCATGCATGTATTACTGCTTGTTATATACGTCGCCAGCTGTCACAGTAGCACGAATACCTTCAATTCAATACCTAGCGTACGCCGTAATTTTCTTCTATAGAAGCTCTTTACATATGTGCCAAATCTCATCTTTCTTTGCAAATAGATGTTGACTTAGGACGAATTTTGTGTATCTTTTTCTTACTCTCCATACATACATCACAAGTATTTTCATATTTTATGGAAATAAAACAAGAAAAACCGCAGCAGTCGGGTATGCTCGACTTTGAGATAAATTTCTAATGCAGAGATGTTCATATTTGGATCCTTGTGGCATATATTAGCATGGCATTAGTTGAAGATTCACCAAATTTGTCGTTTGAAGCTAAACTAAAACCACAAAGAAATTGTATATTACACAAAAACTCAGATATATGAGCAGTTTTATATGGGAGCAAGCCCTTCTAGTGGTCTGAAACGGACCTATATAGAATATTTTATTATAATTGAAGTAAGATACACCAACTTTTGTGTTTCTTTTAGCTTAAATAACAAGAAAAACAAACATTTTCTAAAAAATGGGTCACGTAGTAATGGTACGTTCGTTCATTAAGCATCCGTTAAGTTAGAGGACACCATATCTAAGCTAAAATAATGTTAAACAGTCTCAAAATTATGTTTTGCTATGCTAACGGGCTGTCAAAACATTGTAGTGAATTGGAAGCAATATGTACTTGATATAAAAAATATAGACATTTGCTTAATATCTGAGACACATCTAACGAAGCAATCTCATTTAAAATTTAAAAATCATATAATTTATCACACCATCCATGCCAATAATACAGCGTGCGGAGGATCGGCAGTAATTGTTATAAATAGCAATCGACACCATGAAGAAAACAAACTGTCGACTGAAAAATTTCAAGCCATAACAATTACAATGCAATATACAGTCCTCCACGACATCAAGTCAAATGTGAGGATTATATGACACTAATCAATTCGCACAGTCGCAGATTTATCATGGGCAGCGACTTAAATGCTAAAAATTCGCAATGCGAATCACGTTTGATGACTACAAAAGGGCATGAACTACTACTACCCATAAGTCTTATTCGGGTAAAAAGAAAACTTCGCAAAAGGTGGCAAATGACAAGGTATTAAGGAGGTAAATCCAAGCTTAATGAAATTTCTAGTGCGTTAAGCCAAACCAATTAAGCTTTTAAAAATACACCGTTCCACTCCTACCTGAGTAACCTTGCTAGTGACAAAAGTAGGGACTACTGCCTATGGAAATGTGCACGGAGCATTAAGAAGCCCACAACATATAATGCACCTATATAAGACTCAGACTCGGAAATACACCAAAAACTACTGAGTTAGAAATGGTTCAAATAATTAACAGTGAACTAAACATCAAAAAAGCTCCATGACTTGACCTAATAACTACTATTAATAGCTTAGTAGTTATTAGGTCAAGAACTAACATTAAAAGGCATAATTCAGTTGACTCGCATTATTCACGCTGCTATGACTCAAGGCTATGTACCACAAGTCTGAAAAGTTTCAGAGGTAATAATGATATTAAAACCGGGAAAGAATCCAAATGAGGCGAACTTATATCGGCCAATATCACTACTAACCACAATTTCAAAAGTTTTTGAAAAAGTGTTGAAGAGAAAAGAATAGAATTCCAACCAATTCGCTACCTTCCGTTGTATATAGATGTATGGAATACCATATATCAATACTGCAAACTATCTGCGCATGACTTTCGATACCAAACTTCGTTGGAATGAACATGTTCAGAAAAAGCGCTATAAAATGTGCATTAAATATAGATCGATTTATCAATTTATAACAAGCTCATCCCCATAGTTGGGGTTGTACTTCAAACAATAATGTTAATGTCATCCAACAATTTCAAAATATTGTACTTAGGAACATAGTAAATGCTCCGTGGTACATACGTAAGCGCTCTTCATCGTGACATGGTCATCATCAAATTAAAACAAGTAAGAAAATACAGTCAGGCGTAACCGACTGTAAGAGGCCCTGTACCAGTTCAGGTCGCCTAACGAGCACATTAAATGTTTCCCGAAAGAAAAGGGGGGTCGTTCAAATT
This sequence comes from Leucophenga maculata, assembly GCA_035044805.1. Taxonomy (NCBI): domain Eukaryota; kingdom Metazoa; phylum Arthropoda; class Insecta; order Diptera; family Drosophilidae; genus Leucophenga; species Leucophenga maculata. The sequence continues at coordinate 1,077,904 of JAWNNP010001183.1, forward strand.
CAATTGCTTATAAAATCGTCATTTATTATCCGATTTTGATGAACTTTTTTGATTTTGGTTTAGAAGGACGTTAACTTTATACTGGTATACTAAATTTTTTTTGTGCCGAAGAAATTTTTACCCTAAGGGGTGATTTTATGGGGAAGGGGGGGAGGGGCAAAATTTTAAAATAAACTTGTGAAATTCCGGAGCAGTCCTAGTCGAATGCAAAAAACACGAAGTCTCTATCTATTACCGTTTCCGAGATCCTTTCGTTCATACAGACGGACGGACGGACGGACAGACAGACGGACAGACGGACATGGCTATATCGACTGCAAAACCACTAAAATCATTTTCTCTTCAGCTCTCTAAAGTGGAGAAGTCGAAATCTCACACCTAGACCGCATGCTTTATACCATCTGCACAGCAGTTATGCCGGTTTCAGAGGATTAGGTCTAGGATTAGGATTAGGTGTAGAGCAAATCGTAAACAACTCAACGTCAAGTTAAGGAAAATGCATTGAAATCATTTGGACATACGATGCAGAGCTCTGTGGATATACTGCAAAGGTTTCCATTGCGCACTACCTCAACACCGTTTATCACGAACAAAATAATACACGAATAGCTCAATGTTCCCTTTACTACTGATGAGGTTAAACTCATAAGTGGTGGACACCTAAGGAGACTGTCTTATCACACTAATATCCTGGTCACTAATCTTCTGAATTATAGTTTATCGAACTATAGATATGTCAACTAAAATTCAGTGAAATGGAAACTTCGCTCATATTTCTAGTTGCTCCAAAATCTCTCGATGTCTTATATACATATACCAAATATAATTCTTCTGAGTGGAAAAGTTGCTGAGATATCACAAGATTGATTTTTGTTTTTCCAGCTTAAGATAGAATTACTGACTGTTGGTGAGCCTAAAGAAATTCGTATCTTGACAGTATACGAGAGTTACACTAGCGCTATGGGTGAATCACCATTAAAAAAAATTTAAAAAATCGTCACGGGACACTGTGGGTGCAACGGAAGTGAAAGTTTTTACGGGATGTAGCACAAAAAACTTGTGTTCACTTGTGTTGCAACGGATACGTTGATACCTCTTTTTCTTCTACATTATTTCAGATATTAAGAATGATTTGCTTTTCATTTAACGTTAATTATGAAATCGGAATGGCGAGGTATACAAAATTTTTAAGTTTGCAATATATGAGGATGTTCTACTTCTGTGATGTGACACCCAGGCGCACTTATTTACATATAAAAATTTAACAAAATATTTTCTTCGCACAATCATCTCTTCGAACAATGATGTAACTCGTTTCAACACTCTATTACAACATTTAAAGTACTTTGTCGTGAGTAGTCATCAAAAGTCAGTACACATTTTCCGACTGCAATATTAATTTTCTCATAAAACCGCATTTTCACCATTCGGAGACAAGCAGTGTCCGCACATATTGCACAAGCCATCAAATAAGCAAAAGTTTATTAAATTAGAAGCAATGAACTTGCCAAATGGCAGAATCATGATATACCAGACGGAAAAAGAAAAGGCAATGCAAGGACTGCCCTAAATTGTTTTAAAGTCATTTAAAGATACATAAACGAATTCTCTTCACTAAAATAAAGTAAATTTCCAACTAACTACGAGTACAACATAAAAATTTAATGGCCTATTTCGTCAGCCACATAAAGCTATCACGCATCTGTTTAACTGACCCCCGCACAACGTTCACCTTGCCGTATTCTTCTCCTGCGTAATTTTTATGAGGCGTCGATTTTCGTAAATTATTTTTCTTTATATTTCTGCTTTTCATACGCGAAAGAATCACCGCATAACAAAAGCAGACGGTCGGTCCTATGCAAGCGTTTTATTGTTTTTCGAGCGTTAAGTACGCCTCTTGTGCCGTAAAACACGCAAGTTTAGCAAAATTCTTTGAAAATTGAATAATGCTTAAAAAAAAATACAGTTCTACTGAATTTAATTAGAGCGAATAAATGTTTCAAGAGCAACGCCAACACTGTCATGGACAACTTTGTTCGTCTCAGAGATTAGTAGCTTCATTTGTATTCGAACTAAACTAATTACAACAACAACAATAACGAAACTAAGTAGAACAATAACAAAGTCTTTTTCCGCTTTCCACAACGTCATTAGCTATTTCCGAGTGAGAAACTTTAGCATTTATTGACCAACTTGAATATGTATGAAGAAGATTTTCGAATTCTATGGCAGATGTTTACCACCACTGAGCTGTTTATTCTATACAGCATAACACTTGAATGACCAGGCGTACATAGCAGCGCTCCGTATGCGTTGTTCTGCTGTATGTATGGCTGAGTGAGAATTATTAGAAGAACTTACCCGTAACCGTTTTCAATTAACTTCCGGTAGCCTTGCGTAAAATGGCGCCGACGTCGTTCCACGTTGTTTGGTAACTTTTTGACAGTGCTTTACTAACTGAGTCCTCAATCTTCCAAATCAGCGTTAAATGAAATTTTCTTTTTCACTTTCTTTGTTTGTCTTGATTATTTTACGGTTTAGCTTTATCCGACACTTTTCCGTTTGCTCACTTTTTTACCATTTTTCCGTGTACTTGTTTGCGGTTTTTTCGCTTGGTTGGTTTTTAAATTTAATGACGCTGCAAGAATAAATTTGCTTGTTGCGTTCGTTACTATCTCACAGTTTATTTTGTTTTTTTAAATTTGATTTTTTTTTTATCTTTCTTTAACATAATTTTTGTCGGCATCAACAAAACTTTTTATCTGTTCTTTCCGCTTATGCTTTAATATTCACATTTAGCCCGAAGTCTGTCAAGGATAAAAAGAAAGAAAAAAATTATATTTTAAAACTAAATTTGTTGAAGCAAGGTAAAATCGAGCAGAGAAACTGGATTTCTTTTTGTAAACATGTAGGTTGAAAATCTTCATTTACATTTTTATGCATATTTTAATTGCTTTCGGGCAGCACTATAAGCGTCCGACCCAGAAGGAAGTTTCGAACAAGAGCGCAGTTTGGAAAAAGAAGAAAAAACTCGAACAGCAGGACATCTTTGTGCATAAAACACAGCGCCAGCCGAAGGCATTGTAAGGGCAGACAAAAGAAGCAAATTCCAGCGAACTTTTTCTAATTAAAAGAAATTTGTATGTAAAAAAAAATAAAATAAAATAAAATAAAAGCGGACGTAGTAGACGTTTTAATCGATGGATTCAGCAGAAACTGGTCACTGCATTTAGCACCTTCCATTATATGCGTCAGTAGCTGATTCTAATTAAGGCAACTTGCCATTTGAATTCTTAATTGTTTAGTTTTTTTCTTCGTTTAAGTTTATAGAATGCACTTGAACATCATTAATTAAGCAAGAGCTGTTCGTTGTTTATTAGTTCTTGACATGAATCAATAAATAAGCAACGCAGAAACTGTTCAAAACTAAACTTTGCAGTTTTTAGTGCGTTGAATTTTTAATTTGAGAAAGACGAATCGATTGAGCCTTTTTTTATATTAATTATATTAGTAAAACTTTTCTACAAACTAATATTAGAGCCAAATTACGACTACTATGAAATAGATCAACATAATGCTCATATGATAGACTAAAAACCTAGTATTGATTCCCAAACCGGATAAGCCGACAAAGCACTGATCATGCAATGAGCAAATCTTCTGCAGTTCGTGGGCAAGATTCTAGAAAGAAAAATAAGCGGAAATGTTGAAGATGCTTGAAACTAAGCTAGCAAACTGTCCCCAGATGATATTGTCCTAGTTTTAGTACCAAAATACATACTTGAGCTCGAGAAATTGCTGACAGAGCATATGTCACAGGCTCTACTCTACATATTTCTAGCACAAAAAAGCGAAAAATATTACTGTCACCATGTCCAGCATTAACTCCACGCTAGCAGCTCAGCAATTAAGGATATTGGTTGGTGAGTGTTTCTGCTTTACGCATATTTGAAGTATACAGAAAAAAAAGACGCTTAGGATAATAAAAATGCTGTACGGAACATCTATTTAGATAAGTGCCTATTGCCGACGGCAATATGTCTGTCTTGCCCAGCACATGCTAACAGTCTACATAATTGGAATGCAGTCAGCAGCTGTGTAGCAGCGTCACAGCATCTTCCGAATGTGAATGAAATATAGTACAAGAAACAGCTCATGGTTCGGAACTACGTCGTATGATGTAAAACCTAAAGGACATTGAATCCATCCGAATTAAAAATGAATATAGGTGTAGATTATTGGGATTCGTTTGCTCAAATTCACATTGTGAGAAAAGTTGTTGACAGTCATTCACTTGGGAATATCCTACAATGATTCTTGTGACGAACTGTCCAAGAAACTCACACATCAGTTTGGACACGTATCTCCTGGGTTGCCTCTGAACACCCGTTCAGAGGTGAGCTAACGTGAGAAGGCGAAAACCCCCTCCCCATAATAGGGTTTGGTGCGCCACTGTAAAAATTAATCTCCAATGAAAACACAAACAATATAAGGATAACGATTTACGCAATGCACCTGGAATGTCCGTACCCTTAATTGGAATGGTGCAAATATCCAGCTGGTTGATGTCCACGAAAGATGCAAGGCTGACATCACCGCAATTCAAGAAATACGACGGATAGGACAGGGTTGCTATAAAAAAGCATCCTGTGACATCTACTATAGCTGCCACGCGAGTAAGCACGAATTTGGATGTGGTTTCGTGGTGAGTATGCAACTACGTGGCCTCGTCTCCAGGTTCACACCTGTTGTCGAGCGTCTAGCCGCGATACGCATCAAGGCTAAATATATGTGATTTGTACGCACGCCCCGACTGAAAAAAAAGACGACGATGCTAAAGATGAGTTCTATGAGTGCTTGGAACGTCTGTACGAGCGCTGTCCCAAACACGAAGTCGAAATCGTGTTTGGCTTTTTCAACGCCAAGATTGAGAAGGAAGGAATCTTTGGCCCAACCGTCGGAAAATTTAGCCTTCACGACACTACCTCCAACAATGGAGAGAGGCTTATCGATTTCGCCGCAGTTCGGAACATGATAGTTAGTAGTACCAGATTTCAACACAACATCCACAAGGCTACATGGCTGAATCCAGATCAAATAACACGCAACAAAATTAATCATGTTTTGATTGACGGAAGGCACGAAGGTACCGAGAGAAGTTTCAGGCAGGGCGTTGCCGTGTCGTGCCATGCTACGCCAGTGCCCGTACATACAGTGTATGTCAGGCTCGATCTTCCAAAAGGAAGTGATGCTGCTCGCTGACGCCGATGACATCGATATAATTGGTACGCAGGAACGGCGAGTCAGCAAGGCGTTCTCAGAGATTGAAAAACAGTCTCGGCTCATGGGTCTAGCGGTGAACGAGGACAAGACGAAGTACTTGGTGTCTTCTTGCACTCCGTCATAGCGTCTTGGACGGTCAGTGACTATGGAGAAAGTCAACTTCAGTGTTGTAGAAAACTTCGTCTATCTTGAATCTGAGATAACTAGCAACAACAACGTCAGCCTGGAGATCAGGCGAAGAATCACGCTTGCAAAGAGATGCCTTCTTTGGGCTGAGCAAGCAAATGAGAAGTAAAGCCCTCTCTAGAAAGACACAAATCAAGAACTATAAGACGCTGACACTCCCGGTCCTATTGTATGGCACAGAGGCATGGACCGTGATTGAGTCAGATGAAACAGCTTTGGAAGACTGTGAGTGAAAGATTCTTCGAAGGATTTTCGGTCCTATTAGAGTCGGCGACGAGTTTGGGTCCCGTATGAACCGCGAGCTGTATGAGCTATTCGATGAGTTTGACATAGTCCAGCGCATAAAATTCCAGCACCTGCACTGAGCTGAGCACCTCATTCTAATGGATGAAAGAGCTCCAGCACTCACGGTTGACATGGGGGCCCAAACTTGATTGGAAGACGCCGAAATAGAGAACGACCGGAAAAGCGTTGGAATGACCATGTATGGAGAGATCTCTCCGTACTTGGCGCCAGCGCGCACAAGATTATGGAGGCTGGCGCGCCTTCCTAAATGCGGCCAAGACCGGAAGACGGTTGCCGACAATATAAATAAGTAATTAAGAAAGTAACTGGCGAAGCTTAATATAAGCAAACTTTTAAGGAGCCAAGTTCGACAAATAATTATGATGTCTCGCTTTTAGCTACTACAGTTTTTCCCAGGATAGTCAATTTAGAACAAGCGCAAGCCGCATTGAACTGAAGTTCTTAAGGTAGACAAAAGATGTTTTTTTAAAGAAAGACCTGGATTTGAAAAAATAAATTGATGCTGTGAAAAACCTACGAATATACGAATTGGTGTTGGAAAAGTTGTTTAAGTATGATTTCAATTAATTTGAACACTTATTGATGGAAAAATTTTAAGCGTGCAACTAGATCAAACCAGGCTTCTCCCATTTGTGCTGCTACACCTATGGACTTTATGAACACATTTCATTATAGAAGTGAAATATTCCGTGCAAAAAAAGAACATTTAGAGTTTGGACTAAGCCCCTTCATTGACATATTCAATTTTAAGGCGCTGTATCGAAGGTACAAGAGCCTATTGGTTTTGTGCAAATGTGTGTTACAGGTAGAAATATTATGCGGAGACCCCACAAAGTTGCCCCCATTGTGTTCAGGAGTGATAGAGAAGTCGATATATTCTTGTCCATCTGTCCGTCCGTATGAACGAAAGGATCTCGGAAACGGCAATAGAAACTTAAATTTTCAGGTATATTGATTTTTTTTATATGTACTTGACAAAAAATAAATAATAAATAATTCACGGTTTAAAATCGCAGAAATTTCAAAATAATAAAAAAAAACATTTATTTTTATACTTATTTATATATATTTTTTATTATTTTTTTTTTTTTTTAGACTTGGTCTTAAACTTGCACAAAATTTGTTGAGCGACAAACGAAGTTTAATCTTGAACAAATCTGAACTTACATTGAACAAATGAACAGCATTCGCATAAATAAGTTGTATCAAATTCACTGGTGTACGGATTGGAATTACTTTGTAAATGGGAGATATCGTGCACTTTGAAATGAGCAGTAAAAACAAAAGCCCAACTTATATTAAAGCTATGCCTCGTTAAAATTTATATACGCAGCACGGCATAAAAAATAGAATCTAAAAAAAAAATCTCATTCAAAAGTAATAAACAGAAAGTCTGCAACATTTTTAGGCCGAGCAAGGTAATTTGAAAGCGTGTACATTAAAAATTTTAAAAAATTTTGCTCTGAGCAGTTTCACTTTATTTGTTTTTAGCTGCGCTGCTATTTAATAAAATTTTACCCAAACCATGGCGTGAAGTAAATGTTGGAGTAAATTGTTGCACATTTTTTTTTTTTTCAATTATACGCGAGCTGCTTATATGGTTTTTATTGAAATGTCAAAAGGTATAAAATATAGCAACACCAAAGCTGCAGATGAAGATTAAAGTTCGCTCTCGAAAATTGTACAAGTTTTATAAGTGGAAGTGGAGATATTATACTAAATAATAAAGGTATTGCACTAGAACCAAGCTTCAAAGTTTCCAGTTGTAGGCTTCAGAATTGAACCGTTTGTAAACTTTTCGCTATAGACTTCCGAATATATCTCAAATTGAGCTGATTGAAAATTTTTATAAATTTATTTCCAAAATATATAAACTATTTACTTAGCACTACACAATAAATAATATACTCTGAATACTGACTAAATTTAAATTCTTTTTCTGTTTTAAAACGGAAATTAAATTAATTCATTAAAAAAAATTATAATTTAGATTGTATGCAGGTCAAGTAAATAATACTGTCTAAAAACCATGAATGAAAGCCCAAAATAGATTTGTATGCAGCCCGTATAACAATTCTATCTAAAGAAGTTCTTTAATTCAACACAAAAAACGCGCACAGCTACTAAAAAGAGCAGAAACAGAAGGTGCCCGAAGCGCTTAATGGAAAAGGGACATCAGCCACTGACTAGGGCAGGTGAGATAAAAAGTAAAAACAAGAGGTGTGCAAAAGTGCGCAGGGTATAAGCGAACAAAAAAAAAAAAAAAAAAAATCATGAACGAACACACACACACAAACACAGATAAAAAAGTATCTTCACTCTTTATACTTGTCACTGCTTATATAGCTTTTGTTTTCCTTTATGTTTAATATTTTTTTTTCTTTCTTATATTAAATGATTTTTGAAACACTTTTTCTGTAATGCTTTTCCGCACGTATTTCCAAACGCTTTGAACTGAGTCGAGAGACTGAACGGAAAATGTGAACATACTGGGAAAATTCGATTATGTGAAAAGCTTTTGCGTGTGGAATATTTGAAAGTGAAACACAAAATGGAGCTAAGCAACAGAGAGTGCCAACAAGTGAAGACACTAAATGAATCAAAAAGGAGAGAGAGAAAGCATTTTTTGGCATTAAATATTTATTTCGCACTGTAATGTTTGGACTGCAGCATTTTGGCTGAGAAGAGGAGAAGATATTTTTTCTTTGTTATGACGACTATTGGTCATAGTGTTGCTGTTGTTGCTTTTGTAGCAAGGACACTTGTAGCGCCTTGTACGCGCCAATAAAGTAGGCCGAAGCAGCCAGCAGCAGAGTTTTGTCTATTGCTCCTGCTTTTCATTCGAAATATGGCAGATTTTGAAAATATTTTCACTTTGTTTATACTTAATGTTTAATTATTTCTGGCTTTTGCTGCTGTCGACACTTGAATTAATTAATATTTAATTTAAGCAGCCATTAAGCAAAATGTACACACAGCGGCAAAGAGCACATTTCGTATAGATACCAAGTGGCTGTTGAAAAACATTTATTTTATGCAGCAGCCTAACAGCCTTCAGTAGATACATCTTCGATTCTTTTTTTTTCGTCGTTTTTTTAAGAACTTTTACGGAAACAGTGGCAGAAAAGTGGCGGCGGCAACAAACGAATATAAAGATAAACAAATAAGCCACAAAGGCAAACAAGCAGCAACAGAATGGGCAAATAAACAAAAGCAATCTTACACACAGAATTTTGTATCTAATATTTACATATATTCTAGATACACATTTATAAATATTGTTTAAAAAAAAAAAAGAAATGTCTAACAATTCTTGCGGGCGTTTAAAGTACAAAATTTGCAAGCGCAGCTGCAAGACTACTTAAAATGCGAAACGAAAAATTGAAATATTTATAAAGTGTTGGAGGTAGCCGAATAAACTATATTCTAATTAAAAAAGGAATAAAATTTAAAACAAAAGAAAAACTAAACGGTATCCGCAGTACTGAAAACTTAATTCACTTTCACAATTGAACTAAAACTATTCAATTCAGATTTGAAAATTGTTAACTACTTCATAGCTTTAATTTAAAAAAAATAAAGCATTATAGAGAAAGACACATGCATCTAGTTACAAACGCTCGTAAAGTAATGTGTATAACACTTATAAAAGATGGACACACATAATGTGTATAACAGATGCTTTATTTAAATGGTACGCCGAACGCCGCGGACTTACTCGTAAAGTTTATATATTATTGAACAGCATCAAAAGTCGAGCCGATATATATTTGTTCATATGAAAGTCCAGAACTTAGTTAATAAAAGAGATATATATATAGAGCGAGAATTTCAAGTTGGGATATTCAGATTTTTCTACGCTAAGCCCCCAAAGGGTATTTTTTTAAACTATAAATTCAAAATTTTCTATTTCGTATCCCTAGAAGCAGTAGCCCCGAATAATTCTATCACCATTTCTGCGTTTTTAAATGAAAAAAAAAAATTTATGTGATTTAGTGGTAATCCCAATAAAATGTCTCAAGCGGATCCGGGTTTCGTGCACACTACATTGCAGCGTACTCTCTTGTTCTTTTACATGGCGCAGTGAATAGGTACAATTATTTTAATTTTAGAAATAATAAATTCTTGACTTTAAAAGACAATAAAAGTTTGAGTAGCACATATGTCGCGGGCAAACAGTTTGAACAGCATTAGTGTTTAGCAAATTTTAAGCTTATAGATTTATTTTATAATTTAGCATTAGAATCGTTTGACTCTGCAGTTCGATTTTGATAAAATATATTCTAAATGTTACTCACAATATACATAGATTCTTAACATTCAGTAATTTCATTTTGAGTTCAATGCGCGGCTTTTACATGATGCGTGCACAAACAAATAGATAACAAATACCTTGTAGTTCTGCAGAGTTTTTGCGCTTCACTGGTATCCAGTTGTCACAAGTAGTCTGTCATATTTTCATTTTAAATTGTTTGAAGTTGGATGTGAGCAGGAAAATTGCGAGTTTTCCAGTTTTTTCTATGTAGTCTTTTTCTTTTATTTAATTGTCTGAACTCAGTGGATTATGTAAAAGTTCTACCACAAAAGTGTCTGAGTTTTATTACTCTTCAAACAAAGTATGAATAGTTTCATAAATTGTTCGCAGTGTTTTTAACTTTTAAGCAAGCTTTAGATGTTGCAAAAAAAAAAAAAAATTTCATCTGATCCAGCTGTTTGTTCATCTATCTGTCCATCTTTCTATACATCTTTCTATCCATATGTAAGTCTGCGCACTATTCCCTCAAACTTTGATTTGAAAGTTGGACTTCTTCTAAAAAGTTATCCATGCAAAGAACTTAGAACTCATAAGTTTGTCGTTTACCAGCAGCAATTCTAGACAAAACCAAATTTTTTATTTCACAAAGTCCCGTTCACTTTCAGATACGCCTAAATATAGGCATATACTTGCCTTATTTAATCCGTTATAGAGTTAATTCTACATAAAATGGCCAATTGGAAATGTGATGTGATGATATTCAAAAAGTTGAATAATAACTCTTATAGCTCCTAAAATTTCCACACCCAACGATACTTTATACTTAAAATTATACATTTTGAGAATAGTAAATGTTTAACATTTGATTAAAAGGTTGCGCTACTATAAAACTAGCCGAGGTCGCCATTTTAATTTAATTATTCATCATAAAAAAAGCATATAAGAACAACACGGTAGTACTTTTATAGCATTTTAATTAAAAAAAGGAAACACCAGCAACATGAAAAAAGCAAAAGAACCAACCGAACGCAAGAAATATGATGAAAAATGCCGCAAACAAAGTCAAACAAGCAAAACAGTTTAACGCCGAACGCGAATAACGTATACGACCCGTGGAGCAGCAGTGCGCGCCTGCAACACTCGAAGAAAGACACTGACTACGACTGAGAAGCAAAATCGTAGACAAGCCAAAGCAGGCTGTGCTGCTTATGCTGCTCTTCCTCTTCGATGCGTCGTCCAGATGCGCAGACGCATTAAGCATTCTTCTCGGAGCCAAAGAAAGAGAGATACAGAGCGAAAGCTTTTCTATATTGTTTCAAAATGCATTTCGTTCCCACTGGCGAACATCCGTCCGTCTGTCTGTATGTCTGTCTGTCTATCTGTCCGTCTACCTCCTTGCATGACCCACCGTTGACCGAGCCACTCACTGACACCTGTGAGTTACTTAAAAATGCACGGCACATCCTTCTGCATTTTCATGTGTATTAAATTAAGCGCATTCATTATATTTATTATTTAACATTGTCATTCATAAATTTATAAATAAAACATGCCGAGCCGCAAACGGAGAAGCACGGATAATTGGAATGATTGCTTTGTTATTGAGTTGCGGCCTGCTAACGCTTTTGACCCACATAATCAGTGCAGGGTAATTAATATTAGTTGAAGAACAAAAAGGACAGAATTATTGAACTGTGATATAACTTAAATAAATTTTGTATATTAGTCTGATAAAGACTGCTGTAAAGTTTTTTTGTTTTATTAGCTTTATATAAATTTAAACTTTAACCTTTACAAATATTTAGCTTACTAATAATTAATTGCTATGTACATAGTATAGCTAGATGCATAAAATACAATAATTAGAAATAACAATTAGAGGATAAATCAAATCCATATGAAAAAACAAATTTTCATGGACTTATTGCTATTTGAAAAATCTGTAAACAAAGCAGCGAAGTACGAATTTGAACAATGGTATATTGAAATATTTAGTTTAATAACTTTTTAGTACAAACAAAAAATAAAACAGATTAATTAATTAATTTAATAATTAAAACGTATATCAAGAGACTTTTAAGATTTTCTCGATATGTGCAGCAATAGAAGCAGACTCCATAAGTTAGGCGCATTGAAGAAGAATTGTCGCATTTTGGGCTCTTAGAGAAGCCGTGTAGATAAAAATATAACGAAATCGCAATTGGAGTTCGCCTAATTATATATATTCCTGATCCACAATTAAATTGTAGTCGATCTAGCTATATTTGTCGACCTGCCTGTCTATAAGTACTTTGGGGAGATAAGGTTACTCACTAAAAAAAAAATAATTAAAAGAAACCAAAAACGCGGTATGTATGTAACAGGTAGAAATAGTAGTAGGAGACCCCACAAAGTTACCCCATTATGGTCAGGAGTGGTAGAGGAGTCGATATAGACATGTCCGTTCGTCCGTCTGTCCGTCTGTATGAACGAAAGGATCTCGGAAACGGTAATAGATAGAGACTTCGTGTTTTTTTTTGTTTCGACTAGGACTGCTCCGGAATTTTATAAGTTTATTTTAAAATTTTGCCCCTCCCCCTTTCCCCAGTATAGAGATAACGTGCCTCTAAGCCAAAATCCCCAAAGTTCATCCAAATCGGATAATAAATGTCGATTTTATAAGCAATTGAAATGTTTTATAAGACACTTATTCGTGCAGTGAGAAATGGTCATAAGCTTGGTCATAAGCTCGGAAAATATTTAATGTGTTTGTTAGGCGACCTGAACTGGTACAGGGCCTCTTACAGTCGGTTACGCCCGACTGTAATTTTCTTACTTGATTTTTTTTTTTAAATTTTTTTGCAATTTTGTATTTCATAATACGAGGGTTGCTACATATATTTCTAGCCTGAGCAACAAAACATGTTGCCAAATGCAAACTGACCTCTCCATTGTAAAGTCTGACATTTTTTAGGCCGAACTTACTGTGAACTGGCACCAGAAAAATGCATCTCGGTCAAGATTTTCGTGGGATTGTTTTTTTTTTGATTTTCGACATGGATTATCAAGATAAGAGTGCACCAATCAACTTAAATCAACTTTTGGTGATGGAGCTCCATCCTTGCCCACTGTGAAATACTGGTATAACGAATTCAATCGTGCCCGCATTTCGCTCACCGACGAATTTCGTGAAGGTCGTCCAAAATCGGTCGTTGTGCCAGAAAACATTGATGCTGTGTGTAAACTGATAAAGCAGGATCGTCATGTGACATACCGTGAGAATGAGGCATCCCTGGGTATTAGTATGACTAGCATGCATACAATATTACATGAACATTTGGTCGTCAGAAAGGTTTGTTCACATTCGATACCGCATAATTTGACAATCGCTCAAAAGAACGCTCGTGTTGATTGGTGCAAGCAAATGCTGAAGAAATTCATACAAAGTGCGTCAAAAGTCGTCTAATTCGTGACAGGTGACGAAACGTAGATATATGTGTATGAGCTCAAAACAAAACAGCAGCCGACCGTCTGGGTCTTTTAAGACTTGCTAAATCCAACAAAAGTTACTCGCTCATCCAAGCAAATGATCGCATGTTTCTTCTCGAAATCCGGACATGTTGAAAAGAAGGACGGTCAATTCTGAATGGTATACAACCATTTGTTTAAGGAAAACCAACGGACGAAGACGAATCATATTACATCACGTTTATGCGAGCTCTCACTATTCGGCAGTTACAAATGAGTTTATGAACGCTCAAAACATGGAATTGATGGTTCATCCGGCGTACAGCCTCGACCAAATAACTTCTTGCAGTTCCTTCACATCAAAAATAAATTGCGCGGGCAGCGGTTTTCAACTCCCGATGAGGCTGTTGATGCCTTCAAAACGCATATTTTGGAGGTATCACTTTTAGAGTGGCAAAACTGCATCACAAAATGGTTCGGGTGAATGCAAAATGGTGAATATTTTGGAAAACCAAAAGAGCGATTTTTTCTTATAAATTACCGTTTTTTCATGGTTAGGCTAGCAATATATGTAGCAACCGTTGTAATTGACTTAAAATAGTGAAGAAGTGTACGATCATAGTTTTTACTTCGTTCATATTTTAATGAAAAAATGTGCGGTGTATTTTATCTCTTCAACCTTCAGCCTATTCCCACTCGACAAGATTGATTAGGAAAATAAAATATATTGTTACAAAGTTTTAGTATAAAATAGAATTGAATTACTTGCAGCGGATATGGGCTTCAAGCTTTGCTTAATATACTTTAAGAAATATATATTTAGGTTGTTTGCAATGCTTGACTTTGCTTGTACGCTTTAATTTATGCAGTTCAATGACATCCAACGAACAAAAAAAAAAACACTGACGACTGAGCCAAATCGCAAACAAAATGACATACAAAGATTTTAAAATAAAAGCACGTAAAACACAAAGATCTTTGCTAAAATGAAAGGATTGCTCCAGCAACGTATTCTCTTAATGTGTGTATATCCTTCGGCGCACATATTTTTTCGCTAAAGTTTTTTGCTTGACTTATATTTGCTGGAACTGAGTGTACGAGTATGTCTCTGAATGTGAATGTTCCATTTAAGTGTATTACGTTTGCTAAACTGATTTCGCATACAGTTACAGCTGCACAGATACAAATGCAGATACGGCAATATTCAGATGAGTTCGTAGGCAAAAAATCCTTTGCTAACAATCACAGACACGCACACACACACAGTTAAGTTGTTACATATATTTGCGCTGGCAGTGAACAGTAACGAATGTCCTTGGCAGCGACAACATTGCGTATGAGTAACATATGCAAACAGAGACACATAACGACAACGACAGGAGAATCAAAGCACAGGCAAAAGCAATAACAGAAACAGAAACAGAACAAGAACAAGAAGTACAACAACAAAATACAACCAAATCGTAATGAAAAACTCATTTGTAGGCTTACAAGGATTATACGTTCTCTAGTGCCTTAGGCACAAATTAGGCGCCAAGATTTATACGCAACTAAGTTGCACATGATGCTCCAAATGGTATTTCACTCGAGTTTATGCGAAAAAGTGTTGTCGCATTGTATCTGCATATATTTCAACCGCAATTAAATTGTTTATCACAATTAACAAGAAAACAAGAAATATCTTAGACCCAAAATAGCATTAAGTTAATCAGCATTATGCGACTATAATTTAGCCGAATTAAACAAGCGCCAGCTTCGTTGCTAAGTTGCCTCTTTGTACGCATATATTCGGTAATTGCATACACTCAGGCATTTACATTGCTATTTACATAAATGGCATCATTATCGAAGCATAAATACATACAAAGCATCGACAAGGATAATGAAAACGATAGCGACGAATAGCAACAACCAGCTCGACAGCGAGGACAATGCCAGTTGTGCCACCGAAGTACAACGAACCCACAACGCTAGTCCGCGCCGCAGGTTATTTGCAAACTGAAAGGACGCATTCCAAAGCAATGACTACAAAGACAACGGCCACCAAAGCGGCAGGTGTTGTTTTAAAATTACATTTTAGCGCCAATCTACATCATCTTCTCGCGCAACTCTCAATCCAATCCAGCTCAACACAATTCAATTCAATTCAAAGTCTCTCCAAAACTTTCCCCATTGAAAGCTATTGTGCGAAAATGAAGACGTTTCATTTCAGGGATGTCAATGTCATGAATTCGTAGTATCTCTTGCACTAGCAAAGGCAAATATTTGCAGTGTGATTGATTAGAGATATTATATATTAAATGGGTTGCCCCAGAAAAAGTGAAATCTGTCTGACTGTCTGTCTGTCTGTCAGAGACTATAAAAGAAAAAGCCTGCAAACTTGGATATTAAGTCTCTCCTAATAATTAGTATTTAATGAATGCGCCAACGCCTCTCAAAGGCATAATAGCCATAAAAAACCTGCATTTCCTAATTTTGCAATAATCTCACGCTTCATCAGAATTTCCAAGGAAATAACGCTGAAGAAATTTGTGATGTGAAAGGAATTTGAAATTAGCCACCTCAATAAATATTCAAACAATGTTTGGTAGTCTCACACTATAGGCAATTTATTGCCATCCAAGGTTTACGGTATCTGAAAAACATTTTCTCGAATTCTACAATTCTTCTAGGTGATCGCTTTATAGCCGCAGGTGATTACAATTCCAAACATACACATTGGGGCTCAAGGCTTTCAAACCCAAAAGGAAAACAGCTCTACAAAGCAGTTATAAATACAAACCCTAACATATTGGCCTACAGATTCCTTGAAAATTCCAGATCTCATTGATTTTGCAATAACACGAAGAAATGCTTCCCATGAAGTTCTTGGCAAGAAAATAATAATGCCAGTAGCTATTGTGGCGGTGTCAACTGTGGTAAATTTTTCGTTGACTTTCACACAACATAATCCTGAAGGTTCGTGTCGAAACCTCAATAAACGTTAATTGCTCCAAAGTCGACAAATATATTCGAAGCGTAATCGACTATCCTACCTGAACGCCAAACTTTCATTTCGAATTGCTATATTTGGCCAACTGTTTGGACAGAGTTTCAAACTATTTATGCTCTACTGCAACTTTTTAGGTTATCTGTATAAAGATACCAAATTTCGATACCTTTCTGCAAATTATTTGCACTCTGTGAGTTGAAATTAAACTTTATAAAAACTTACCAGTATATAATTCCTATTTCTGCACGTCTTGTTTAAACAGTCTTCTTTCGATAAGCCAACTGCATCCCTGATTTAAATAACAAATCAAGAAGAACGACAATGTTTTGCTTTCAACTTAAGGCTAAAATATTTTTCTAAAAACAAATTAAACCATAGACAACGATTGAAATCCAATAGTCTCTCTAAAAGTTAAAGCCTCGCATTAAAGTCTTGAAAGAAGCGAAAAACTGTGAATGTTTTATACTTAATTTCAAATTCAATTTCCGCTCGTTGCTTGACAGCGGAATACAATAAAACTAGAACATCAACGCCTGCCTCATACGACGTACGGCTGTATTTCAATTATGCGGCATGCGGTGCACAGCGCACAGTGCGGCTTTAGTGTGGCATCGGTAGCTAGAATACATAATAAGCTCAGCAGAAGCAGAAATAGTAGAAGATATATTGCCAGTCAAAGGAAGACCCACTGGCCAGGCGAAATTCATTGTTGCTGTGTAATTAAATTTTAGATCTAAGACACCATGCAGTGCACCTTTACAATACGCTCAAGCATACATTTGCATAGTATTCTACGTATATGCATAAATTAATGTAATTATGGAACACATACACATTTTCAATGCATACCAGAGAACTACTATTTCAGAATATGAGCTCATAGAATTCAAGTTTAATTACTGAAGGCCAATGCTGCATATGCGTACCAGGCAATGCTCAGGTTTCAATCATGAACAATGCTCAAATTAAGTACCAGTTCCAGCACTAATAATGCTGTTGTAGGTAGACAGATTTATTGTTGAAATTATCTTCATTGCTTCAAATTTCAATAACAAGGATTTTCTTTTGTTCTCTTAGCCAAAGTTCAATCGTTTAATTTATATTATGGATGCTTATATGAGTTTGGTTATAAATTCAGAATATAGTAAGCAATTGGTTCCATTAAATTTTTAATAGACAATCTTCGCAAGCAAGATAAATTTTAAAGGGAAGGTTCAATTTCTAGACTTCGCAATATATTCGAAAAAGAAGCTTTATCTGCTAAAAAAAAAAATTAAATCATAAAAGAGTTTGTATTGGAACTCCAGTGGACATCTTAAACGGATGACTTATGTTTATAATATATTCAGACAATAAATTCTTAGAGTTGCAAACTTAAAATAAAACTACATGTGTTAGAGGGCGGTTGAATAAAGTCAGTGACTTATCCAATAAAAATATTTTATCCTTGTAGCTCTATTTCGTTCACTTGCTCCAATTTTTTAAATTTCTTCCATGTCTCACTTCATTCAAACCGAACCTAGATAGACCCACAGATATTCGTGTCCAGGCTGGTGGTCCAGAAGCTGCTCCTGGAGGTATACTCCCGAGCAGTCATCCATGCATAGTGAATGCATCACACTAAAGCACTTGTCAAGGTTTATACTGATGTTCCAGCGCTTTGCCCATTGTCCAAACTCTCGAAGATATAGTTAGAGTGCATCGGTAGCAATGTAAACACATTTATCTCTAGTCAGGATGGGTGTATCGTCAGCAAATATAGCGATCATTAGGTCATCCGGGTCATCTATAGGAATCGGTGAACCTGGTGAACAGTGAGTAAAGCGTTGGCCCCAGTACGCTTATGACACACCAGCCTTTATTTCTCTGACTGATGACTCGTTCCCGTTCAGGACAACAGAGAAAGTCCTAGCTGTCAAATAACAAGAACAGCTGAGGCGGCAGTATACCTTTGAGTTTAAATAAGAGGCCACCATGATTTACTCTATCAAATGCCTGTCTTATATCAAGTTATGAGGCCACTACATACTTTTTGGCTTCATACTCGTCTAGGATGAAATTTAGTACACTATTCAGTTGTTCTAGAGTTTCATCGGACTTGCGGAATCCAAGCGTCGCCTGGACAATGCGTTTTCTGTTATCTGTGTTGTAGTTAAATGGCTGGAAACGGGTCTCTAAATCCTCAGCGAATGCTTCCGCACGTTCCTTTGGCCCAACAGCCATCCGCCTTCCTGATCGGAAATTTTGGAGACACATGCTTTTTATATCCCTTAGCCAGAGTCCATAAGGAATGCTGTGTGTTCGCATCTGGGGTGACATTTTCTAGGAAGCGATCCTTGTCCTTGTGTTCCTGTTCTTCTTGATTCTATTGGCGACTCTGCGGTAATAATAGGAAACCGGGTGCGGCAGTACTGCCGCCTGAGTCTCCTATTAACCAGCAACAGTACTTCTATAGCTGGTGGAAGTCTGTTTTGTAGCCTTGGTACTTGCGTTGAGCTTTCAGATGTAGCAATAAGGACAACCGCGTGTATAGGTTACAGGAGAAGTTTTAATAGAGTACTGTATGTTATCATGTATTCAAAATAAAAACTCCTTAAACGCCACATATAAGAGAAAAAAGGAGCATTCTGCGTTAGCGTCATATATGAGTGGAATCTGGTAAGAAATACTATAAAAAAACCGTGCAAATTCAATTTGGTATATTTAAGTTTTTTATATACAAAGCCACAAGGCTGCCTGAAATAATTTCCAAATATGCGTGTTCAATTTTTAATACTCAAAATTGAAAAAGAGAAAATTCCAATCAAATGAAATTTGTTCAAATGCGCCAGAAACAGTGTTTTATTTCTGCAATTGTTTTTAATATGAAATGCATTTATTCGAAGTCATTATTTAAAAGGTTAAGCCGCACTGTGCAGAACAATTCAAATCGATTTTCAAACCGATTCGCATTAACAGTATAAACTAAATACGTGATAAACATTTATAAATTCATGTTTATGCTGTATTTGCACTCAATAACAACTTAAATAGAATAAATAAAATTTCTAACTAAATCAGTATTTATGAAACCACAGCAAATTGGCAGTTTGACGTTTTAATTCTATGAGCAGTTTGCAAAGCGGCCAACAACCATTGAAATGCCTATGAATATTTGGCTATTGTCTAATGTAAGACAGTGAGCAACAAGTCGATTCTGTGTACAACATACAATTTGTATACCTATAAAATATGGCAAAATTCTTTGAAAAGACCACACAGTTGAAGGCATCCGCAATAATTCATAGGAACAATGGCCTGAATTGTGGCATGCCAAAGAGGATTGTTGATGGCGGCTGTCTACTAAGCGGATTAATTTTCAATAGCCTGATGTAATATACTAACTCGCAGTGCCGGAAGTTATTTTGTGCTCGCTTCTTGTGCTACCAATTTGACAGTTTGGACGCAGCAAAAGGGATAATTATAATTATTATCGATTTAAACGAAACACTAAAGGAACATGAAGCAGTCGCAATTACAAATTTAATAATTTAAAAGGAAAAATGAAAATTACAATTTATTGAAGTTCAGAGTTAAAGACAGACTTTTTTATATAGTTTAAAGAAGAATTGTAGGAGAATAGATGAGCAAATTAGGTATAGCAGAGCGACCGAACTGAATCGTAGCAGGCAAAGTTTATTGTGCAAAATGACAACCATAAAGGCACAGAGTGAACATTTAAAGATAGAGATTGCAGTAAATAAGGAGAATCAACTTCCCCACAAAGAATCGTGTGAAGAAATATGACAGAGAACATTGACCGTCGAACAGATAGAATCGGAAAATCAATAATTTTCAATCGATCAACATATGGAAGGAGATGTATATCAGAAGCCCAATTGAGGTTTCTGAGCGCAAATAACATAAACTGTTTTTGAATTACATAATGTGAGATCCAAACACATAATGCAAATTCCAAGATCGGACGAACAAGTGATGTGTATAGAAGTTTAGTAGTGTAAGGGTCATTAAATTCCTAAGACCGCCACTTTAGAAAGCCAAGAACACTTTTAGCTTTCTTAACCATACACACAATATGATTGTTATAGCATAACTAGCTTTAACCCGCGACTTCGTCCGCGGATCTTTCTTAAAAAAGCAGCATATCTAATTACTTTTCTTATTTTGCCTCATTTGTGAAACTATACGGGTGTGGTGTACCGCCCCTCTAATTTTGACCACTCTTAACCCGATTAATGCTCATGATCCTCTTAACATGTATACCAAGATTCATCTTTGTACCTTAAATGGATGCAAAGATATGACAAATTTTGATTATCACTTATATGGGGGGTGGACCACCCTTAACATTTAGGGGGATGAAAAATAGATGTTGTCCGATTCTCCACCCTAGCCGATATGCACGCTAAGATTCACGAAAAACGGTCGAGCCGTTTTAGAGGAGTTCAATAACGTACACCGTGACACGAAAATTTTATATATTAGATTTTAGGGTCCATTAGGACATCTAAATCATTAATACAAATAACCCTACTAAGGTTATGCACACCCAGAAAATAGGTCATGATATAAGGTTTTCTGCGATGGAATGTTACGCGTTTACATTTAAAAGTATTTAAATTAAGAAAGTTTGTTAAACACCAAGTGTATATGTTGGGAAACATCAGAATATGACAAACATAGTTTGGCATTATCCGCATACATCAATACATGAGCATGATTTGTTGCTAAGGGAGATCATATATGAATAAAACAAAGAGCAACGATTTAGACAAAAAAAATTTTAAATATGACTTTTTGAGATCTTCCTACAAGGTAGGACTAAAGCTTTCAATTTATGTATAAGGTGACTATGACATACACTGTCAAAAGCTTTGCTAAAATCTGTGTAAATAACAACGGTCTGGCGGCCAGACACAAAACCTTTATTTACAATAGAGGTGATTTCTAAAAGATTGGTTCAAATGGATCTGCCTTTAACAAATCCATGTTACAGTGGACTAACCAATGACATAACCGATCGTTGCAATTGATCAGTGATAATTTGTTGAAATAATTTAGATTATTTAGCAATACCTCTACAATTCGATACATCAGATTTATTGCCCTTCTTGTGCAAAGGGTTAATAAAAGATTGTTTCCAAAGGGTTGGGAATTTGCTTTGTTTTATAGAAAGTGAAAAAAGAAAAGAGAATGGAACACACATAGAGCTGGTACATTGTCTTAGTATACAACTAGGAATATTAACAGGACCAGCGAGACATGAAAATTTAATAGATTCAAGAGAAGTCAACACATTAGAGATGGTATAAAGTCGAAGGATGGGATAACATAGAAGAAAAACAAGTAAGAAAAGTACAGTCGGGCGTAACCGACTGTAAGAGGCCCTGTACTAGTGCAGGTCGCCTAACAAACACATTAAATGTTTCCCGAGCTTTTGACCAAGCACATGACCACTTCTCACTGCCATATAAAACATTTTTTTATGTATGAAAAGAAAAGGGGGGTCGTTCAAATTCAATTGCTTATAAAATCGTCATTTATTATCCGATTTTGATGAACTTTTTGGATTTTGGCTTAGAGGAATATTATCTCTATACTATCATACTCAACTTTTTTTGTGCCGAAGAAATTTTTTGCCTTGGGGGTGATTTTATGAGGAAGGGGTGGGAGGGTCAAAATTTTAACATAAACTTGTGAAATTCCGGAGCAGTCCTAGTCGAATGCAAAAAACACGAAGTCTCTATCTATTACCGTTTCCGAGATCCTTTCGTTCATACAGACGGACAGACGGACATGGCTATATCGACTCCTCTATCACTCCTGACCATAATGGGGGTAACTTTGGGGGGTCTCCGACCATTATTTCTACCTGTTACATACATTTGCACAAAACCAATAGGCTCTTGTACCTTCGGTACAGGGCCTAATTAGTGTAGTTAGATTGAATGAAAGAAGCAAACAAATCCGATATCTGAGAATTTTGTTTATATTTTTTGAAAATGCGAGATTTGATATTTTTTAAACGACTGAGGCTACGAGAGAACCAAGGTAGCCTATTGGCTGAATTTGACACAGTTGTATAAGGAATACATCTGTCAAAGTAATTGAAAACGGTTGAATAGAAAATATTTAATGCCACCTCAACGTCAGTGCAAGCCTCGAGATCTGTCCAATCAGTGACTACTTGGCGTAGTCAGTTTTCTTAAAACATTTGACACGTTGAAGAGATTTAACAGCTGAAAAGAAAGCTGCAAAGTAGGATAATAATTATTTTCATGATATCGGAAACACATTTTAACAGCAAATCTTTTTTTAATACAAGCTAACAATCCTTGGAACAGAGCACATTGTAGATCTGCAGTATTAATTAAAACGCAAATACAGTATGAAGAACTAGATGCTGTAAGAGCACATTTAATTCAGGCTGAACCCGTTAAGATTATAACAAATATTGGTTACATCACTGTCTGTGCAATATATAGTTTTCGTCGCGTCACAAAATTATGGCACAGCAATACAACATTTTTTAGAAAATATGGGCAATAAATTCATTATTGCAGGGGACTATAATGTAAAACACATTCTTGGTGGAGATCAAGACTTAGCTGACACCAAATTCAAGAAATTTCAACAGGTAAACTCATCAAAACGCAGTAGAGAAAGTCGGATGCTCATCCAAGGAAATAAAAGATTGCGCACTAAATACTGAATATTTCCTTGAAAGTCTCACTAAGCATAATCACAGCAAAGAGCACTCACAAAATACCTTAAAGATCCAATAAAAAGACACGTTCCAATTAAAGATGAACAGGGAATGTGATGAAAAAACGACAAAAGCAAAGCAGAAGTTTCAGACAATCATTGGCTTTCAACAAGAAATCTTTTCTTGACAATATACATTATTTTCTTCTTATTACATTCACCTTTCCAATACACTTTCCCTCTTCTCGCATCACAACCACGAATTTTATGTGCTTTTAATAAAAAAAAAATCGCCGTATAACTTTCCTTCTCCCAGGGCGCTCATACTCCCATGACTCAGTTTTCAGGAAACTTTTATGCTCATATACTCTTATGAAATTTATAAACTTCTGAGAATTATATTGCAACAATAATTAAAAAAAAAAAATTCTGATCGTAATACAAAACCACTCAGAAAAATTTCTTAGGAATTGCATGAAATGTTTAGAAATGCATAAGTAACGAACACACAAACATACACTTTTATAAGAAATTCAAATAATAGTTACTGAAATTATGCAGAACCCAAATACTGAATAAACTCTTGTACAATTGTGTCTGAAAGCCACAAATTTCCAAAAATCAAAATCGCAGCTGAAATGTAGCAGATCAAATATACTCGAGCGAATAATTGACATGTTGCAAATGTTGCAAATATTGCACAAAAAGTGAAAAATAGAAAATTGAATTGTGTATTTGTGGTTATGCAACACATTTAAAATATTTGACATTTTGTAGGGGCTTGCATACGCACAAAATTGGTTCTTTGTCTTTGTTAGACAACATAATAATAAACAACGCTGTTCACTTTTAGCTAAACCCCAAAAAAACTGTCGTTTTATAGAATTATTTGAAGCGCAATATTTAAATGAATACGTCTGACAATGTAAAATGAATTCATCAATGTTCACATTTTACTCTCATTTCGACATGTCGGCTGTCAATAGCATCACTCAACGACAGTATCTGCATATTTAAACCGTGCAATGCTGTATTTAAGCTCTCGAAAAACAGCTTTGTTTCGGCCATTCAATGGCTCGTTCATGCAATTCAATTCAAGTTGATACAAACAACAACGCGCTGTAAATAACCAAATCGAATGGGCCATTTGAGACGGCAACTTAGTTGCTTCATTTTTATAGGGGTTTGCGCTTTCATGGCTTTTGTTAGGTACTTGCTTTATGCTTAAATAATAGCATGTCACTTTTAATTTGCGCAGCAATTTATAGGCAGAATTTTTTTTTTTTTTTTTTTGTACGTTCAACACCGCCTGGATTAAGAAGGCCATGCCGAGTTCATTTACACAATATCTTAGCGACTATTGTCTCTAATAGCAAGTGGCGTATATAGACTTTGTGCGCAGAAGAATGAATTGGTGTTGAAATGAAGGAAGTAGCAGGCGGTAGGCAACCAAGTGTTAAGGATTTGTCAGCTATTGTTTCTTAGTAATATAAACTACTCCCTTTGCTCTTATTTGTATCGCCCACAGTTCTATTGTGCTGGTCTAGACTGTGCTGTGCTGCCCCTAAAAGTATGCATTCACATTTTTTGCTACAGCCACACACACACACACACACACGCAAACAAACAAATAGCTAAATACATGAATACAATTAATACCAGCTGCGTCTTAACTCAGCGTGTAGACAACAGTGCTCACCTATAGTTTTAGTATAAAGTAGCTGGGTATTATACGTTTATTGTATTGTTTGTAACATGGTGTACAGAGCAGCACTTTATTTCCAATTTAAGTTTATAAATTTATCTTTTCCGGTCTGACTTGGAAATTATATTCTTCGGTATAACATGCGAAGTTTTTCTGAAATTCGGAATTTCCAAATAAATTACATAGGCCGAAGCATGCAACATGTTAAAGAAAGTCCACAGGGACTTAACAATGTTAAACACAGGCAAACGACTGACTTGTTGTGACAGAAACATAACAAAAAGAAAATAAATTAACAAAAAAAGTACCCTGCACCTTGCTTATAAAGACTTATTTGACTCTTTTGGTGTTGGAAAAATATTTTATAGAAATATTAAAAAAAAAAAGTTTGTTTTTAATACTTTTTTAAATTAAATTTAATAAGAAATAAGTTTAAAAAAAAAGCAGAACAAAGCGTTCGGAGAGTTTCTTTCCTAAACTGACAACGCTTTGTGTGTGGAATAGTGACATCAAAGCGTCTTGTTTGCTGAGAGATACGCTTTCATGAAACACCATTTGTAGAAAGTAGCTTCATAATCGACAAGTAGACTATGTGCTTCTTTACATGTCGCACTGTTACAAGTTTATATTCCAATATGAATTAAAGTTTGTTTGACATATATTTTTTCAAATGCCTTTTATAGTTTTCTTAACCTAATATGAAAAAATGTATGTGAAGTGTATTAAATAGTCGAGTACCTCGAATATAGCTTTTATTTATTTATTTTTTTTTGTTTTGT
Organism: Leucophenga maculata; assembly: GCA_035044805.1. Lineage (NCBI taxonomy): Eukaryota > Metazoa > Arthropoda > Insecta > Diptera > Drosophilidae > Leucophenga > Leucophenga maculata. Next base: position 1,103,562 of record JAWNNP010001183.1, read on the forward strand.
TCTTGCAATAAAAAAAGTAAAATAAATGAATGTTGAAAGCAAAATTCAATATATCCTTTGGTGGTTTCGCCACCAACATTCATTGAATCCTTCGCACGCAATTCTCTCTACTGTTTGTCGATAAATAAAATATTCTTGTATACATGATATACACATATTTAGGTATCTATATATTGGCATTTGTATGTTTGCGGTAGCAGCGTGTTGGCATTTAATTGTTATTAATGTTTTGTAATCAAACTTCAGTAATATTTATTAATTTTGCTGTACCAATGTGCGGCACCAATTGACATTGAAAAGGCAAACAAAATTCCATGAATTCCAATTAAAATGCCAAAATAACATTTATTTCAATTAGTTATTTGAGTATTGAACTCTTTGCAGTGTGTTGCAAGCAAACTTGCTCTAAAGTAGTTCTATTCAAAGGGTTAAGTACACACTTAAGCTGCGTATATAATTCTAACACAAATAGCGAAACAATTTGTCGTCAGCATAAAAGTTAATGCATTGGTTTTGACAATGATTCGGCTTGCAAGGCACAGCATGTGCGAGTACATACTTATATCTGTTTGTACAGTAATTGATTTGCGAAATTTTCATTATATATTATGAAGATTAATGTCAGCCAGTTATCAAGTGGCAATCAATTAATTCGAGCAGCACAAACGAACGAATCAAACTATTTTTTATGCGAAAATCAAATCTGCGCATTCACTTGCAGCATTTCAATGTCTGCGTTTGGCTGCTTTTTTTATATTTTTTTTTTTTTAAGTATGAATTTAAAATCAGTTCGTCAATGTTGCGCGCTCCTTAAAATGTGAAATCCATTTGGGGCAAAACTTTCTATTTGCTTTCAGATTCATTCAATTACAAAATTAAATTTAACGTGTCAAAAAGGCGCGTTCCTTTTGATCCTGCTAAAAGCTTTAATAACACTAAATTGCTTTTAGAACTTTTATAACTTCATCGTATTGCGTGCGCTATTTGAGTCCTCTTCAGTTTTGGGCGCATTCGAAGTGTGGGGGAATCGATTCTGCTTTTACGTGCCGTCAAGCAGTTCGTCTGTCTGACTACCTGTTCGCTTGCCTGTGTTACTGTATCTAGGCAGCAGGACTACACTGTGCTTGCGCGTTTGTCCCCTGGCACTTTCCGTGTATTGGCTGAGCGTTTTCTGGTCACACTGGAACGGCAATGTAGGTGTTAAAATACATTGAAAGCTTTTCTGTAGTGCTGCAAGGACATAAAAGTATTAACGCCATTATCAGCTTTTTATTGCAAACATTTTGCCTTGCTTGGAATTTAAAAGTGCGAAATTGTTAAATGACTGGCATTCTAGACGCTTCTGTTAACTACAATTTATACAATATCAATTTCTTTTTAATGAAGCTTATTGTAGGCAGTTGCAGAACATATCTTTCGATATAGGATATCAAAGGATGGTCATTTTGTAGTACATATTATTAAAATTTTGTGCAAATTAACTTTTTATGAATTTGCACATGAATGAAAATTAAATTTATAAATCAATTGGCGTGTTTGCCGCCTACTTCTAAGTGTAGTACCCATACAAACCTACTAACACAGACTATTTAAAGTACGTTTCTCCCTCTCCTCAGTGGTAAGTTCCCAAATAAGAAGTATTATGAGCAAAGAACCAGCACAGTCAGCTGATATCGCCACCTATAACACCAACTTGAACTAATCTGTTTTAGATACTTTTAAAACATATGCCTACTCCAGTAATCCGTGCTTCTCACACATTTCTTGGCATGAAACCGATTTATTTTGTAATATATTTTTGTTTAGTTATTAAAGCTGCAACCCGAACCGTTCTAAGCTTAAAGCCGCTTTGCAATATATGATGGAAATTTTTCTGCAGCTACTAGCAGATACAATAGCTCGCTTTTTAAATTTAAATTAGATTATTCTAATATATAAAGCAAACTTTTCTTTATACATTGTAAATGCGCGAGCATGAAATTGGATTAGCCGCTACGGCATCCTTGGCTGCTTGTGAGCTGTTTACGTTTAAGAAAAACTTCCATAAAAAATCGAAAATATGCAGAGCAGATTTATGAAAATTAATGGAAATTCAATTAGCAGCTCAATAAAAATGTGGAAAGGGCGCGTGAAACGTGAAACGTGAAGCGTTAAGTATAATAATTAAATTTTTTATTGTATTAACATTAATGAGCGGAAATTATTAAAAGGAAATTTACTTTCCTCTTTTTCATTTAACTTCTTTTTTAGCCAGAAGTCTTAGGAAAAAGAAAAGTTTCTTCTTAAATGTTGCAAAAGATTACTTTGTGTGAGCTCATAAATAATTCAAAGCCATATTTATGCTCTTCATATGCAGTGTTTATATTTATATATAAATAGGAAAATGCAAAATATCCTTTTTATTAAAGCGCTTAAATACGTCATTTTTTTTTTATTTGAAAAGGTTCTCCAGAGAAGCATCTTTTTGTTGGGTATATGAAAGTTGAACAAGAAGCTTCGCTCCGCTCTCACAATTTTCCCTGTAGCCAGTGTTGTCGCCTGATAAAATTAGTATTTTAATAAATTATAATATTGCAATATTTTTGATTATTTTACTTCCTAGTTAGATTAAATTGAGCCAATATTAAATCACTATCGCATAAATAATAAATGTAATATATAAAGGATCAAGAATGCACACTCATGTCCTCTACATACTATACAATTGCATAAATTTAATATACCATTTAAAACTAAACGCTGCAGGGCATTAAAACTGTGGAATAGTCGTCATAATTAAATAATTCATAAATTAAAATAAAACAATTTAAAATTCATTTAAATCATTTGTGCGCAATTCTCTTTTTATACATCCTTCTCAGTTGCTATGTTACTGGCACTCTTTTTTGTTCTTTTATTCATGGCATTATTTTATTTTGTCGTGCGATGGCAACCATTTTCTCATTTTATGTGTAAGAGTCGTTCGTCCTGGTTGATCCCCCTGTTTTATCTCAAAAGGCAACCTTTTTGTTTTGCCAAATTAAATTAATTACAATTTAAATTTGATATTTGAAATTAAATTTGTACAAAATCTAACTGAAAAGAGCCATAACGAGCTTGGAAAATGGTTTCGCTTTATTGAAAATAATGAAAACTTTTCAGTTTAATTGCGTTTTCTATTTCCCAAAAAAAAAAAATAATAATAAATACTAGAATAAAGTATGAATTGAATTGCCATTAAACTTGCAAATGATAGATGACCCAAATCAACAGTTGATTTAAAGTTTGAAGAATTATCTTTAAGAAACTTTTTAATTATTGCAAATAATTTCATTAGTTTAGAATTTATGACCTTAGCAATCATAAAAGTCAAAAGACCGCACTGTGTCCGAAATTTCTACTCCTGTGTAATAGATATAGCTCTTCTTACTTCTTCTTCCTCTTGTAGTTGCAATATTCCTTTAAAATATATATATTTTTTTAATTAGCTTTAATAATTGACTTGTATTGACTTGATTATACACTCAGGTCACATTATTCAGTGTAGCTTAATTAATAATAACTTAACAAATCTTCGATAAATTTCTGCTTATTGTGCAAACACACTTACTCGAACAGAGGTACATGTGTGTGCGGCACAAACATGCACAATGAAGGCATTCACCTGCGGTGTGAAGCGATTTCTACACCTCTCCAGCTTCTAATCAGACTAATATGTGTTTTTTTTTTTGCTTCGCAAATTACAAGGTTTCGCGCCAAAACTCTACACTACCACACCACGAGTAACTCTTAGTCAAGCTAAATTCTGAGCCAATTCTGTTAGAACGCTGTGTTAATTCTGCCTGTAATAAGCTTGAAAGCATGCTAAACGCGTTTTTATTAATTGTAGACACCACGCGGAAGGCGTGACACTCCCATTATTTCACAGCGTGCACGCCTATTTGCCGAGGCAATAAAAGTGTACAAATTTCTATGCCGCAAATTAAAGAAAAGTTAGTCGAAACACTCAGACGAGCAAATGCTGTCAGCTACATTTATTCGCATGGCTTGATACGGCACGGCGTATACGCAATACGGCCGCATTTCGTATTTCGGTTTAATAACTGGAAGCATAACTTCCGTTTGGATGATTCGGTTAAATGCTTGCCTTCACTAGAATGGCACATCTACTGAGTCTCCTACATGCATATAAGCACTTGTGTACGTTATATTGATTTATTTATTTGCGTCTGGGAGGCAAGTCGTGCAGTGAAACAGGTGTCTTACATCGGTTGAGTGCGCCTGTGTATAAATACGGATATGCTTATGTAGGAGTACGTTGATTGTCCTTAAAGACCTGTTTTTACTTTTCTGGGAGCAATAATTAATTTTATGATATTTTAATTGGATAACTTTTGACATGTTTCATTTAGGTAATTCATATATGTAGGTAATTAAATTAAATATAAGTTTTCTCTTATTTTTAAATGTCTGTTTTTTTTAATTCAAACAATCCTAAAATGGGCAACACTATTAAGGCATAAGAATTTATATCAGTTATATATGGTTCTAACAAGGAACAGTAGTTTAGATTAAGAGCTCAAATTAATTGGCATGGCTACTTGCCGTCTGCCTAAACATCAATTTCCTAACACACATTTTTCCTACCATCTTAATGCCTTATCACACAGGTACTCCAAGTTATTGGCCCATTGATCCACAGAAAATTGCTGATCTAAAAGACTTCTGCGTATATAAAGGGATCCCTTCAAATATTTGGAGCAATATGAATTAACATTTGTACGATACTACCAATTTATTCAAAAAACTTTACCATCATTAATAAAAATACTAATATTAAAACCTTTCAAGATTGGCTAGATTTGCATTAAAATCTCAGTAGCCACTTTAACGGTTGAATCATTTAACCAACTCATTCACGGAGCGGCTTACGTCTCAACAACGAATATGCACTGTGAATCGAGGATTAGAACACAAAACACACATAACGTTCCTATGGAGCTACAACAACTTATATCTAAAAAGAGAAAACTTAGGAAAATATGGCACGAGATATGGTACGAGATACCCAGCAGATAAAAGTAGTTTCAATAGAGCAGTATTGGAACTGAAAATCAAATCATATCATATGAAAACTACAGCAGCAATTGGGAAGTATCTGAAAATTCTGTGATCTCAAAAATACGATGAGTATTATCTGTGTATAAAATCGGTATATTAAAGGTCCTTTAAGGAGAAATGTCCCTATTAAATACAAAAACAACGTGTGGTGTAGAAGTGATGAAAGCAAGGCTAAGACTTTTGGACAACATTTGTAGAGAACTTTTGAACCATTCAACTTGACTGCATTACATGAAAAAATTTAATGGACTTTCCAATAAGGCATGTAACCGTTGCAGAAACGACTAATGAAATAAAAACTCTACGAACAGTAAAATCCCCTGGGTATGACAATATCAGTGTCGCTGCCATTAAAGCACTAAGCAAAAAATCAATAGTATATTTGACTCAGATCTTCAACTCGATGTTACGTCTCAATCAGTTTCCAGCACAATGGAAAGGTGTTAAGATTATCCTTATACCCAAATCGAATAAACCGGAAAACATTATTACCTCTTATTCGATAAAAAAATTTTTGCGCAGATTAATGCCAGTACTTGCTGAACGAATTATTATATCGGATATTCAATTTGGATTTAGAAATGGATATGGTACTATTGAACAATGTCACCGAGTTGTTGCAGTAGTTACACAGGCTTTAGAGAGGAAGCACTATTGTTCAGCTGTGTTTTTGGATATTCAACAGGCCTTCGACAGAGTTCTGCATGAGGATTTGTTATACAGGGTGTGGAAACGTCAAACGTCATCGGAAAAGTGGTAGATATTCAGTATAAATTCTGACATTTACGAAATGGGTCGCTATTCGCTTGAACAAAGTTGGGTAATATTAAAAACTTATTTCCAAAGTAATGAGTCTCCAACTCAAACTATGTGAAATTTGAAAAAAAAATTTTAACAAAAAAGAATTGCCATCAGAAGCATATTTGTGACAACTTGTGAAGCGTGTACGTGAAACTGGTTCGTTGGTGGATAAAACAACACGTAAACGTCCATTTCCAGCAACGAAAACATTGCCGCTGTGAGTGAAAGTGTTCGCAAACGTCCATCCACATCGATTCGCCATCGATCGCAAGAGTTGAACCTTTCACGGTCAACTACGCACCGAATTTTGCGTAAAGACCTTGCTTTGAAGCCATATAAAGTTTAATTGGTGCAGCAGCTAAAGCCAATTGATCATCCGAGCCGTCTACGCTTCGCAGATTGGGCGGAAGATCGTTTGGTTGAAGAACCCGTTTGTTACACCAACAGTCCAGAAACGATTGACGATTTAAAACATGAAATTGAAGCTGCTATTGTTGCCATTAGGCCGGAAACCATTGAATGTATTGGGTTGATCGAATGAGGTACTGCCAAGTCAGCCGTGGTGGACATTTGAAGGAAATTATTATTTCTCATAAATAAATGTCATGAAATAACCTTTCAAATAAATGCTTACTCATTGAAATCCATCAAGCCGTTCTATTTTTTATAGCATTTTCAAATTCGAAATTTTCCGTGGGACACACGGTATATACTTAAAACAACACTCCCAACTCCATTTTTTTTATGTTGAATGCCCATAAATGACAATGTTACTGTGGCAACCTATGCTGATGACACCGCTATTCTAGCTACTGCAAACAATACTGTTGATGCTTTTAACATTCTCCAAGATCAATTGAATTAAATGCAAGATTGGTTGAACAAACGAAGTACTAACGTTTACGAATATAAGACAGGATTCTCCTAGAGTCACAGTTAATCAATCACTTATTCCTGTTACTGACTGTGTTAACTATCTTGAAATGAAGCTACACCGAAGGCTGACATATAAGCTGCATATCCAAGCTTAGGCTCAACAACTTAAACAAAAAAAAAAAAAAACCAGAAGGTTGTACTGTACTAAACTAAGCTCAAAAAATAAAGTATGTACTACTTTATAAAACAATGTTGAAACCTGTATGATCGTATGAACACAATTAAATATGAAATAAGAAACTTTAGCATCAAATATTTGGAAAATTAGGAAAACCATAGCAACTCGCTGGTTATAAATCTGCTAGACAACAGCGAAGATATTCGTAGACTCCTTATTTTTTTTTTCTTTTAATAATACAAAATACTAATTTGATAAAAATCTCGTTTGTCAATCACAACAAATCACTCCGTGCTTTTATAATCCACGTTATTCTTCTTTGCGACTTGAAATAATATGACTTTCCTCTTACAAAGTCTAGGTACCTATATATCTTATAATCACTCATAGTTGACTCACAATTTGTTTTATTGCCACCAAAATCTCCAAGCAGTTATGGCACCATTATGCATATAGCTAGGTAATTCTGTGTGCCTTTTGTCATTAAAATTTTTGTTAGCATATGTGGGAGTCTTTAGATGCAAGTTCGGCTTGTATAGGTGGCCATCTGCAATTCCTGTTTCTATGGCAATACTATAATTTGTTGTAATATCTGGCAACTGTAATATCTTTCTAACTAGTTTACTTCATTAAAATACGAATACTTCCATACTTGGGCTGCTTTAAAAAGGTTCCCCTTTGTACTCAAATTTATATTTCTTTTGCTCAGAAAAGGCTTTCATGTAGAATTTACAAGCATCAAATAATCAAATTGTGTTGCAATTTTAAGCTCAGTTCTTTAAAAATAGCACTTTTCTCTAATTGAAATGCGACCTCCTTTTCGAAATACCATTTGCTTTCACAGTACATATACTTCCAGTTTATTCATCATAAGTTGAAGTTTGTCATATTATAGAATTGCTTATGTACCATGGAGCATTTATGCAAAGGCGGATAAGATTGGACTGAAATCTTTGAAGGATTTCCAGATAGGACCTGTATGCAGAGCCATAAATTTGAATTCCATAAGTCGTCCATATTGGTTTTAAAAATGCTTTGTAATTAAGAATTTTATTTTGATAGTTGAGACAGAAGTGTTAGGCCCAAGGAGCCAATAAAGAGATCTAAGTCTCAGTACAAGTTGTTTATGTGGCAGCGCCAGGTAAGCCGCGAGTCTAGCAGTATCGCTAGTTATGTGCTTGCAGCAGTTGACAGTTGTTTATGTAGACTGAGGGACATATGCCTCTCCTAAGAGTGAAAGTCACTTGCACAGATTTTTGTGCGTTCACTTTAATTCGCCATATATCTAGCCACTTGCTAATGGTTCTTAGGTTAGCTTGCAAGTTACGGGATGCTTGCATTAAACGTATTTTCTGACAGAGGTAAGTCCGCTGTGAACAATGTGTACAGCACTGGACCTAGGACACTGTCTTGCAGTACCCCGGAGTTTAATCCCTCCAAATTTGTTAATACGGCATTTACTTTAACCACAAATTATCAATCATGATTGTATGACTTTAAAATTGTATACGTGTTGTTAAGGAGAAACCGTTTCAGTTTATAAAGCAAAGCTTATCAAAGGCTTGTAAAACATCTAGAAAAGCAGCTGTGCAATATTCTTTCCTTTCCAGGGTAGTTCTCGCATATGTATAGACTCTAGTAACTTATTCAATTGTAGAGTGATACTTGCGACATTCAAACTGATGCGTAGGTATGAGTGGCTTCCTCTCAATGATTGGCCTAAGCCTTGTAAGCAGAAGACTTTCAAATATATTGGAAATGACTGGTAGTGGACTTAACGGCCTGTACGAAGATACCGATTCTAAAGGTTTGCCTGGATTTGATATCAGGATAATCTGCGCTATTTTACACTGCGTTATAACTCTATATCCACATTCTGGAAGTTCCTCAAGGACTTTCCCAGTAATTAAATCATAGTCAGGACCCTTATTACTTTTTTTATATTATTAATTGTTGTTTTAACTTCTCCTTTGTTAAGCCCCATGATCGAGATATCCATTTGAAAAAGAAGAGTTTATGTACTCCTGGATATATACGTCCAATTCTGAGTTTGTGGTAGGAAACGGTTAAAATACGGTGGACAGATGCTGAGCAAAGGTTTCTGGTTTATTCTGGCCATTCCTTGGCCAATCTCCAGTACTCTTTTTAATTGGGGGCACATAAGAAATAGGTTGACCAATGTTTTTTGTGGCTTTCCGAGTTAGTCACTTTTGTGGGTGATAAGCCAACAAGATATCTGGTGAGCTCAGCATTGTTCTTCTTCTTTAGTATTGCTTTTAACCTTTTCTTAAATGTTTATTTAAATAAGGTTCTGTCGAAGTAGATTGCCAAGCTGCTTGCTGAATTGCTTTGTAAAAATTTCCTAGCGCAAAGTCGATTTCCTTTGCATATTTTAGAGGTAAATTCGTTGCTAAGGCTTCATTCACAATGTACCTTAAATACTCCCAGCTAGTCCTTTTATTATAGAGCTTCCGTTATTTGATTTATATCGCTAGGCCAATAAATTGGTTCACCTGTAGATACGTGAGGTGGGATAGTTCCATCGCTCTAAACAACTCTCGTCCTCTGAGTGTAGTCAGACGAGAGCCCCATTGAGTGTTTTTCGTATTACAGTCACCACCAACTATGTACCTTGCGTCTAGTATAGCAAAAAAATCTTCAAATTGACAACATTTTATTGTCTGGCTAGGTGGACAGTAAACTGAAGCTACAGTGAGAGGCTGTTGTTGTTCCTTAGTAATATTTTAGTTGCTTGCATATGGCTCGTTCGATACTCTTCAAGAACAAAAAAATTTTATTTTATTGTTGATTATAATCGTAATTCCTCAGCGGGCAGTACCGGCAGGATGATTTGTTGTATAGACTAAATACTTGGGTATACGAATAACATTTTTGTTTGTGCAATGAGTTTCTGAGATCAACATTATGTCAATGTCTGTCCTTGTATGTGTTGGGCAAGCCCATTTGCATTCCAGCATGCGATTTTGTTATTCTATGGGCTATACGTCCGCATTTGGAGATATTCTCCTAACAAGTTATATATAGCTACATGTATAGTGTGTACAAATTGTATACAAACAGTATTGTTACTCAGCATCAGTCGTTTATTATTGCATATTTTGATACATTTATTTGATACTAAAAATCAGTTTCATATGTTTCACTTAAGCTTAAAATCTCCACTGCTAATAGGTATTTGTTGCATCCACGTTGATATTAGTCATTGATGAAATTGACCACAAATTCATGCTTTAATATACCTCAATACGTCAACAGTACACACACACATAGGCAATATCTTGCAAGCTTCTGTTTCAATTAAACCTCAATTGCTAATTTATTGCCGTACAAACTGCTAATTCCAATATAGGAAGCCAATCACTGCATGCAGATTGAAAACCAAATTTTGGTTTGAATTTGAAATTTCGATTTTAAAGTAAATTCAATTAAGTTAATTAAAGGCATTTGACTGTTGTAAATGCCAGGATTAAACTTGTATATACACAAGATATGAAATATCTGAAACTCAAAAATGCAATTATGTTTCATAAATTCGTAAAAGAAAATTTAATTATTTGTTGGTGCAAATATCTATAATTAAATAGAACTTGGTATTTGTATAAAAAGTAAAGAAGCTGATGCAAAATTCATTTGGTATTCGTTATTACTTTATACAGATGAAATAAACTGCGAAGCAAATGGAACGCAAGTCCTTTGCTGGCTGTAACACCCACTTTTACATATCACATACATAAGAGTATTCAATGATGAAAATGAAGCTGATAATGACGGTGAGTGCTCTGGCTGATTTACAATTCCATAAGATACTCGACGCCACAATCACAGAGAATTTGAAGCAGTTGAGAATAGCAATGCTAAATAAATGCAATGACATGACGATTTACGATGTACAAAGTACGAGGCTTGTTCAAAAAAAGTTAATTTTTTATATATTTCCGAAAATAAAATTATTTATTTATTCACCACTAGTAATCAGCCAATTGCTCCAGCGCTTCTTCCAATCCTTTTTGGTATGGCTCCGATCTATTACAGCTACGCAGTCTTTATCAACTCAATCGCAGTGCCAAAACGTTGTCCTTTCAATATTATTATTTTTTTTTTTTTAACAAACCTCGTTCAATTACACACAAAGACATATGTATCTATTGGTCGGTATGTTCAAGTACTTTTATCGACCAGAAACATTGCCTGGTGCTGTAAATTGCATTGACTAGTGCTGGGCGTATCTGATGATAGCTAAATTGAAATGTTGCATGTTGCTGTAGCTGCCACCTAATAAATATATCGATGTATTAAGTTCAGTTAAGTTTGACTTGATATTACGCTGCACTCGTACAAGGTTAGTGGTTTATTGAAGCCGTGAGGTAAAGAGATTCAGGAATACTTTATATAGTTTGCGGAAAACTATTTCAATATGAGAGTAGTTGCATATACCAACCTGCAGAGTCAAATGCCACTAAGGTTGTGGCATCTGCAAGTCATAGTTGTTTGTTTGTTTTTTTTTTTGTAAATGGATTCTCTATATTCAGTTCACTAGTTGCGTTTACACGTTTGAGAATAAAAGTAACAGCAGCAGCACGAATGTGAAGTAGAAAGATAAACAGAACTCGTAAGTGTATCTTCAAGTATATTCGTATAGAAATACTTCTACGTTAGTACGTATATATAATTCATAGGTTTATATATATATGTGTGTGTCCGTACTTTATTGTTGAACTGATTTACTAATAGAAAATCCATTAAAGCATCGATTTCCAATGACATGCGAAACATGAAAACGCAATTACGCACAACTTTTAGATACACGAAACAGGCGGAACTTCAAGCAAAACATGGTCAATGGAACTTCGCTAGATGTATCTTCAATGCAAGAGAATTATACTTTCAGCAGTGAATTTGTACAATTCATAGCGCGTTTAGGTGATTTGTGCATTTTTATTTTTAATTAATTGAGTTAAAAATTAATACTGTTTGATGTTCAAAGGCAAAAATCGGTTGCATTAGAGATTTGCCTAAAATGGTTCTTCTTAATGACAGTAGTGACAACCATTTTCTACTCTGGAAATCTTCATCAAACATAGCGTTGTCGGTGTGATGAGGTGAATAGGTGTTAAATTATCAAATGCTAGCATAGATTGATTTTATTAACACCGAAAAGGACAGGATTCAAAAAAAGCCTCCCTCTCTGATCAGACTCCTCCATGATCAGACTCCTCCATAATGTCCATTGTCATCTTTACAGAAAGTTACTCCGGGCTTAAAAGTTTATGTCAGACGCTTGACCTTTTGACAGAGTTTTCGAGCTTCATTTCTATCACGTAGCAGCTAAACACCCTCAAACTCCCGCCTTTCTTGCTCCTTTTTCTTGCATCTGAAAAGGCGGTTCTCCTCTCTCCGTTTCTCACGATATCGCTCTCTAACAGCTAGCGTTGCTCCCGACTGCAGAGTTCGCTGATAGGAAGCGTTTTTCTCTGCAGTAGCATTGCGACACTCCTCGTCGTACCAAGAATTCTTCACAGGTTTTGTATAACCAATGACATCCTTCGCAGCCCTATTCATGGAGCGGGTGATCTGTTGCCACTGCTCACATATATCTCGAGAAGACGGAGAGGTTTCCCGTAGCAGTCGGGAGAGTGTGTTTAAAAAGGCTACGGCGGTTTGTTCTGATTGCAGTTTGCCGACGTCTATCTTTCGTTGCATGTTGGAACGTGTGGCGTGCACTACACTGAGCTTAGAGCATACCTTGGCTGCGATAAGATAGTGTTCCGAGTCAATGTTGGGACCACGTGCCTTCCTTCAATCAAAACATGATCAATTTGCTTGCGTGTTATTTGATATGGACTCAGCCATGTAGCCTTGTGGATGTTAAGGTGTCTAGTACTACTAACTACCATATTCCGACCTGCGGCGAAATCGATAAGCCTCTCTCCATTGTTGGAGGTAGTGTCGTGAAGGCTAAATTTTCCGACGGTTGGGCCAAAGATTCCTTCCTTCCCAATCTTAGCGTTGAAATCGCCAAGCACGATTTTCACATCGTGTTTGGGACAGCGCTCGTACAGACGTTCCAAGCGCTCATAGAACTCATCTTTAGCATCGTCGTCTTTCTCTACCGTCGGGGCGTGCGCACAAATCAGGCTGATATTAAAATATTTAGTCTTGATGCGCATCGCGGCTAGACGCTCGTCAAAAGGCGTGAACATAGAGACGAGGCCACGTAGTTTCCTACTCACCACGAAACCACATCCAAATTCGTGCTTACTGGTATAGCAGCTACAGTAGATGCTTTTTTAGAGCAACCATGTCCTATCCATCGGATTTCTTGGATTGCGGTGATGTCAGCCTTGCATCTTTCGGAACATCAACCAACTGGATATTTGCACCATCCCAATTAAGGGTGCGGATATTCCAGGTGCATATCCATACATCATGATCGTTATATCATTTGCAGGGGTCGGCATCATAGGGTTCCTTCCGAGGCTTTCTGTTCGTATTCATTGGGGGTTTGTTTTTTTTTTAAAGAAAAGGGGGGCCCCTTTCGCCTTCTCACGTTAGCTCACCTCTGAACAGCTGTTCAGAAGCTACCCAGGAGATACGTGTCCTAGCGGACGTGTGAGTTGCTTGGACCGTTTGTAACAAGAATCATTGTTGGCCATTCACTTTCTCACAATGTGAACTTGAGCAAATGAGTCCCATTATAACTTGATCATATATGTACATCTGTTCACACCAGATGTCAGACAGTTAGAAGGGCATTGCGGACAGCACAACATTTCAAGAATTATTCTATAACGGGACAAGATATTTTGACAAAATTGTGATAGGTCCTATTTAAACTCTATTTGAAGACCATATATTATAGCCTTCAGTGGTCATAGAGTTGACCATTCGCATATTGTTCTGTTGTCTTGACTTTAGTTCTTGCTCAATTAGACACAAATATTATACTTTATGGGTTCTGACTTTCCTACTCTAAGCTGTTCTACTTTGTGTGTAGGGTATATATTAAGTTTAATTGTTTTCAAATTTCTGTACTGGCTTTAAAAATAAAATTTCTTTTAAATTATATATTCTGTTTGTTTTAAAGCAAATGCATACAATCGGCTTAGACGAACTGTTAATTCTCTGCTTCAACCGCATTTAGCGAAAAAAAATTCTGAAAACATTCTTTTCGATGCATGTTCTGCTGTCCGGAACTCATGCTGTCACAGCAATGTAAACGTAATTTAAAGGATTATCCTGCTTAGCCAATCGTTGTCGTCGACTAGAATGTTCAAGGCTGACGCTGAAAATGGCGGGAGTAGCCGCAATAAAAACAACAACAAAAACAATTATGGCAGTGACAGCAACGCCGCAATGTGTGAGTTCATATTCCACGATAAGCGGATGTTTGCCATATCCGTCGGAAATGCAATTCAAATGAGGCCACTTGAAAGCAACTCGAAACAGAATGAAAGAGAAAGCGAGAAAAATACTAAAGGGGACTTGAAATGGATTTCGATGTAAAATAAAAAATTGTAGAGTGTACAGATGCTTCGACTATGATAATGAACACAAAAATAGTCACTCCCTCGGATATGGTTAGAAAATAAAAAAATTATTCGTTTACTTGGCATTCAAGCAACTGGCGCCAGTGCACACAAGACCATAGCAGCTGGCGCGCCTTCTTAAATGCGGTTGTAGGCCATCTAAATAAACAATCTGTGAATTACAAGTGTGAAGAGTATTTAAGCATTGCTACAACCGAATTTAAATTTTTTTATAAATATGTGTGCTATATACCAAATATTTGAACAAAGATATAAATCCACATACATTTTTTTTTTAAATTATGGTTAGATATTTAAAGTGTTCTTGTTTTTCGCTGTTTTCATTTTCTTTACTATTTTCATTGCATTTTTAACCAAGATGTATGAAGCGGAGAAAGGGACGAGAAATCTAAGTGACATAGCAAATCTTAAAGCACAGACTCCTTCAAGTTCCTCTTTGAATGCATTTGAATGCATTTGAATGCAAATAGCTGCCCGAGCGACTGGTAATGACAGCAAACGGATTATATTGCATAATGAATTAGCGTATTTGAAATTCAATTTGAATATAGTCAACAGCAGCGCAGCTAACCACTTCACACTCATGTTTTCTCTTTCGCTCACTGCAGTCTACAAATGTCCTTGCTATAAATGTTTACTGCTGTCGACACTTCGTTGCATTTTTAATTAAATCAATATTTTATTGAATTGCGCGCATGTTCGATTTAATGACAATGACTAAAAGCTAAAAGTGCTTTTATTCGGCAACCTCTTTCCTGGCGACGCTCTCCTCGTTGATCTATAGAACGAGCAAATTGAATTTAAATTTGGAAATGAAGTTTTAATGGAATGGCGAATGTGAATAAGTAAAAAAGCATTGACCGAAAAGAGCAGAGAAAATTGCATTAAAAACTTTCTGCATGTGCAATATCCGCACTAATGGAAAAACTTCGTTTTTTCATAGGTTTCATGAAAATATTTTAAATTAATTTAGAACAATGAACAAAAGTTGCAGTGGCTGACATTTCGAACTTTCGGAAAAGGCCAGTAAAAAAAAAAATTAAGCTGGTTATACACATAAATGCGGCGTGCGAGAACCTGCGTATTTTACTTGCTGTTCAAGTTGACAAGGTTTCGTTTTCAATATTTCTATGTTGCACAATGGCTTTTCTCCTTGGTTGATATTTGTCAAATACAATGAATGAGTGTATAAATAAATGATGGAAAGAGCTAACCAGCAGGTGATCCTACAATAAACAATTGCCCAAGAATGATGACAACAATCAATTGCGTTTGCTGACAGCAATACCTTCATCAATGTGTGTGTGTTTCCTTATACACGTGTATATACGTATGTATTTGGATTAAAATGAATTTTTGCTGCTTATTTCACTTGTATGCCTTGTCAGCCATATTCCACAATTGCATACAAATAACACAAACTATATATATAGATACATATATAAGGGTTATTAAGCTCTTATTGTACTATTATTGTACACATTCTCTGTGTCTGACATTATTGCTGTTCTTGACATGCCCCACTGTCATTGATCATAGATACAAGCATTCGCAGCTATGCATACTCGTTATTGACAGCTATTTAATTGTGGCTCAATAAACCCGACATTGACTAAAATAGACTCCTAATTTTATCCTTGACATAGCAGCCTTACAGCAAAAGTATTTATTCAGTTCATTGACAGATATTCATGTCCTATTTTAAACTGATGCTGAGTGCAATTGATATGTAAAAGTGTAGCAACTGTCAATTGTTTATTTGATTTGCAGGACATATAATTCCTATGTTAACATTGGGAGGTGTACGATAGAACGAGGCAAATTCAAACATTATGTATTATCGACTGTATACGCGCAATTACGGACACATATGGTGGAAAATTTAATTAATTCCCAGTTTGAGCTTTTCACACATATATCCCATTAGTTAAACCTGTGGCTTCGCGCGCGTCCATTACAGTCAAACTGTTCACACTTATCCAATATAACATACTTCTTACTTGATGTTTACTTGAGGGTGGTGTATTACCTCCCCTTAATTAGGGGTTGGTGCGCTGGGCTTGGAACCACGCCTGTTGACGAGCGTCTAGCCGCGTTTCGCATCATTAGCCCGATTTGTGCGCACGATGAGCGCTTGGAACGTCTCTACGAGCGATGTCCCAAACACGATGTCAAAATCATGCTTGGCGATTTCAACGCTAAGATGGGGAAGGAAGGAATCTTTGGCCCAACCGTCGGAAAATTTAGCCTTCACGACACTACCTCCAATAATGGAGAGAGGCTAATCAATTTCGCCGCAGGTCGCAACATGGACCAGATTTCAACACCTTAACATCCACAAGGCTACATGCTTGAGTCCATAACAAATAACACGCAACCAAATTGATCATGTTTTGATTGATGTGCAAACGGTTCCAACATTGACTCCGACCGCTATCTTGTCGCAGCCAAGGTACACACTAGACTCAGCGTAGTGCACGCCGCACGTTCCAACATGCAACGAAAGCTAAACGTCGGCAAGTTGCAATCAGAACAAACCGACGTATTCCGGTAAACCTCTCCGTCATTTCTCCAACCTACTCAGAGGCGATGAAGCGCACAATTCCGCCGATAGAGAAATGATACCGGACCCACCAGTCAATGATGGCACTATAATAGAGCCACCGGACTATAGCGAGGTCGATTCGGTTATTAAAAAGCAGAAAAATAACAAAGCGGCAGGCTCTGATGTGCTGCCAGCTGAATTATTTAAGACCGGCGGCGAAGATTTGGTCAGGAGTATACGCCAACTTTTATTCAAAATATGGTTCGCTGAACGCATACCCAATGACTGGAATCTCAGTGTTCTCTGTCCTATCTTTAAGAAAGGAGACCCCGATGTTTGCGCCAACTACCGCGGAAAAAGTCTTCTTTCCATTGGGTATAAGATTCTGTCGCGCGTATTGTGTAATAGGCTGAAACCGTATACCGTATACACTGATAGGAGTGACCAGTGACCAGATATTCACATTACGCCAAATCTTGGAAAAGACCCGTGAGTTCAACAAAGACACCCACCACTTATTTGTCGATTATAAAGCCGCTTTCGACACGCCGATACGATCCAAGTCTGCAATAGGTATCCCGGCAAAGATTGTTCGTCTTTGCATGAAGACGCTATCTCACACACAAAGCTTTGTCAGGGTAGGGAAATACCTTTCCGACCGCTTTAATACCAAGAGAGGTTTCAGGCTTATTTGACGGCCATTCAAGTAAGTTAGTAAGTATTGCCTCTTCTGACTTTGACTTAATTGAATGGGATTACTTCTGTGCACTGGATAAGCCCCTGGTTCTTAAAGATCAATGAGGTTGCTACCAACATTTTCTAAGATTTTTGAACAAACGTTTTTTAGTAGAATGTTAGCAGTTCCGTTTATATAGTATTTCATTTCGCACCATCAGTCCAGTCAAGTTCATCGAATTGTTCAGCATATCCAACAAGGATTTGCTCAATTTTTATAATTTCAATATTTAAGTTACTTGCTGTACTCCATAAATCCAAATGGGTTTCATGACAGTTTTATACAGTCTCACTTCGTTTTAAGAACTGAGCTTAGACGTTTTTCCAAGAAGACAATAAACTTTTTTGGTTTTTATATTAAGCTGCTTTGACTTGGCTTTTATATGTTGTTTTCATATAAGACGGCGATCGAGATAAACTCCAAGATATTTAACTGAGTCACTTTGGGATATTTGAGAGCAATTTAACCTTACATGTAGAAGGTGTCCTCTGTTAAGCGTAAATATTCACTCAAAAAAAAAAATTTCCTAAAATTTAGGAATCATTACCTAAAAAAATTTTTTTTACCTAAAACAGGAATTTAAGGTAAAATTTTGCCTAAAAATGAATTTTATGACCTTAATTTAAAATTTTTTTACCTAAAATATTAGGAAACTTTTCCTTGAAATTCATTTTAAGGCAAAATTTTACCTTAAATTCCTGTTTTAGGTAAAAAAAAAATTTTTTTAGGTAATGATTCCTAAATTTTAGGAAAATTTTTTTTTGAGTGTTGAATTTATGTGGCTTTATATATTAATTTTACATTGCGTTAATCAATTCTCTAATAGGCACAGCTCGTCCTGAAAATTTTAAGCACTTGTTGGGGAGCTAGTTGTATCGTCGGCATATGTTACCACACACACATCACTTGCGTGGACTTGCTTTAAACTAGCATTAACAGTCTAGCTCATCATCCTTTATCAGATTTGGAATAGTTTAAATTAATAAAAGTCCTTAACCTAACTGTATAGCCTACATGTGAACGTAGAGTTTCATATAATTTGCAGCTCTATTTCGAATTTTACTAAATGTAATTTTAATAGAATGAAATTCATTTATGCTCTGCTCAAATAGTAAACCGAATACGAAAACTCACTTCATTCTAAATTAGCTAATTTGAAAGTTCAAACAATCTAGCAAAATACTCCAACACACGTCAAGTTAATTTTTGTGTTAAACAAACCACAACCGCAGAACGAACACGTTTCGGCGTTAAACGAACCGGAAATTCGAAACTGTGAGCGAAATCATTAATCATGACCAGGTTTGCAACTAACTCGCGCCATATTTAATTTTTATGCAAGGCAAACAACTGAGTTTGCTCTTTGAGATTGAATAGCCTGGTAGTTGCTTCAAAAGAAATAACATTTGAAAATTTGTTTTAAATTTCAGCTTAATAAAAAGAATTGTCTGCGCCATCCACCCCATAAAATCTACCAAAGTTGTTTTGCTTAATTTTGTATTTCAGATAAATGCGACAATTTCCGGTGTGCAAATGTTGTTTACTTATTGTGCACCCTACCTTTTCAGGATGGGCTGAATAATATTATGTTTTTGTGGAATACTTGACGGTAAGGAAAAAATGCTAAAAGCCAAAAGTATCTACACAAATATTTATTTAATTATGAATTGCAAAAAGTCTTTGTCGAAGTTTATTCGAAATATTCTAAAAATGCTATGAAATATTTTTGTTTTCATATTCATTCAGTGTATGCATGGCTGCACAAAGCAGAGCTATTGACTATAAACAAAAAAAGTGCATGTAAATAAAAGATATGATGTACTTTGTAACTCAAAAACTAGAGTAGTTGAGTCAATAGCATTTGACAAATAAAATTTTATTACATTTATGCAAACAAATTGTCACATAAAATGTTGTCATTTTGTTGAAAGAACATATTCGTTTTAAAAATTTAATTAAAATTGAAATGCATATGGTTTATATCCATAGGCAAACTGGAGCGAAAGTAGAACTTCAATATATGGTTAAGATTGATTATGCCGAATGAACTATATGAGCGCACATATCAACTGAAAATTGATGAAACAGTTCACTTGACTCATTTTATCCAAAAATAATACGAAATGCGTAAAAATCCATACACATATATGATCGATGTGTTTCTGATACACGTTGCATATTCTGGTTTAGTTGGTTTAGTTGGTTACACTTTGCCATTACGGTGGTGGAGGATGATATCGCGACGTTCGAAGTCAGTGCCAACCAGGACAACTGCAACATCATTTACCAGTTGCGCATGAAACGGCCTTGGCTGATCACTCGAAAATTATACGATATTATTTGCTCCAACGATGTTTTGCACTGCTGGATCGAACGATTTTAAGCGTTAAACATTGTTTGGAGACTTAAAATAATTTTCATTTATAGTTTGGCTTTATTTTTCTTGTTAATAAGAAGTTGAAAGATGTTTCGTAATATTTTAGGTTGGGGTTTTTTTTTTTTTTTTTGTTCTTCATTTTGCCACTCATCTTCATGCATATAGACAACATTATATACACTGTGTAGGGTATAATACACACATTGGCTTGTGTGAGTTATTTTGTTGTATTTTTTTTTTTTTTTTGTTTTTCCAGTTGATCCAAAATACGTGTCGTGGAATAACATACACGTATACCCATGCACGCACGTGTCTAAAATGCGGGTGGCGAGAAAAAAAAGTATATGTACGGGCATACTGGTTTGTGTACGGCTTTGTTTATGCTGCTACGAGTACGTCATTTTCCACGCCCACCCATTTAGCCGTGCTTTCGTTGCAATTGCGTTGCAAAACTTTGTTGTAGAAACTTCGTTTAGTCTTCGAGTACTTTGGGTGAACTTAAAGTTGCAGAGTGCTTGCGGTGATGCCTGCTACTTCAGCTGCGCTGCATCATGTCGAGTCGAGTTATCTCAAGTCAAGTCATCCAAAGTCAAGCAATAAGTGCTGTTTGCTGTCATGTTGCATACAGTGCACTGAAAGCGTCTGGTAAGCTAAGCTAAATTACATTTAAACGAGCGAATTGTGAGCGGAAAACTAAGCAGGAACATCATGAGTGAAATTTTATTAAGGCGCACATAACGTACGAATTCCGTGTATGTTCGGTCGATATACCAGAAATGATCCATGTTGGGCGTCACATCATAATGCAAGATTGTCATGTGCCTCTGCAAATTTTCTAATAGTATCTCAAACAGTAGCCATCTGTGTATGACAGTGTTGCGCACGAAAAGTGTGGTGATCCCGCTGCAGCACCTCCACGTTGAAGTGGTTGGCTGATCACCACAGCTTCATCTGGTTATTTTTAAGCAACTTTGATGTACCGCCAATGAGGTGAGTTGAATACATTTTGCACCCTGAGGCAACAAGTTGTCTCTGCAGTACCGCTGATGCTTCACTGGCTGCAGCAGCCGACGCCAAGAAGGCTAAGTCATCAGCGTAAGTGACCACAAGGGTATCGGGGTAATAAATCATTTTATACATTATATAGAGTAGGCCCAAGAACTTTTCCCTGTGGAAGCACATCCCAAACAATGGCACAGTGACGAAAATTGTTATGGAACATCGTCGAGTCATTATTAGAGAGGTTGCTGAGAATGTCGAGGTTGTAGTAATCAAAGTCCAATCATCTTTATAAGTAAGTACGCAAAGTTCGGTCACATGTATCAAATGTATCAACATTCAGACTTAAAGTTTTCCGGACATATGTTAGATTTAAGTGTGTCATGTATGTCAGGATCTATAATAAAAGTATGTACAAGTAAGGAACTATATATAAAATATTACATATCATTATTAGCCGCCCATCAGTTGAATCCCATACTGTTGCGTATGTGAGACTTTTTCCACTTGCAGTCATATAAACTCAGACCACAGCTACAAGTGTCTGGCATGGTGACATTGTTTGTTTGCAGGAGTCTTGAGGCAAGTGCCATTGTGGAAAACTTTAGTTAAACTAAATAATAGCTAGAAGTGTGCGAGCGAGTAATAAGGAGAAAGAGAGAAAGAGAAACAAGCAGTACAGGATATGGTTTACTTTAAGCAAAAGCTAAACCATTTATTTATTTATTTTTCGTTAAATTGAAAGTGAATGTGATTTAATGGCAATTCTTTGTTAAACTTGAAACTAAGCGAACAATTTTTTGATGCAGCATTTGTTTCGAAAATCTACTTCAGAAGTCAATTGCAGACGTGTATGTTCAACAATAAAAAATTTATCTCCAATAAAAACCGAAATGGCATTTGTACGTTTCTTCGAAATTTAATTACCTCAATATAAATTATAAAATTTATAAAGACTAATTATGAAAGATGAAAGGTATTAAGCTTTTTTAGACTATACAAAGAAATAGTATAGTTGGCATTGATCCAGTCGTTGGTGGTAGTCCCTTTAGCGGTGGTCCATTCAGTGGTGATCTATTTGGTGACAGTAACTCGCAATAATCTCAGAGATACGATGCTAAGTAGCCACAGTCGACGCAAGAGAAATGACCTCCCAGTTCATTGATGTTGTCTGTAAAGCCTCCTTAACTAGAATTATCTCCATTTGCGGTGTCTCATTTAATGTGTTACAAACTTTATTACAAACTGATAAAACCATTTATAAAAATTAAACACTAACTTACCACTTATCTGCAGTCTATTCGTTTAATCCGTCAGCTTCCTAGTATAAAATAATCACAACATACAATCATTTTAATTACATAAACGCTGATATTCCGGAGCATCGCCGGGTAGTTCTTGATAAAAAAAAAAAAAACAAAAAAAGACATTGAACAACACTTGAGTCAGCCACAAAACCATAAACAACAATTTTCCTTATGGACTTTTCTGTGTTATTTTCCTTGTTTGCTGTGTGTGGATAAAATATGTGCGAAAAATTGTGTTTCAGACAAACGGCATCCATTCAACATCCTTGTTAGCTGTATATGTATGTAATTAGAGTACATTTATGTATGTCGAACACTTTTTTCCCTATATGCTGCTATCATATTTCGTAGCTAACACAAAAACACATATTTTTTGTGGGCAGCTTCATGCAGAGAATAGAGAAATCCTTGAAACAACTTGCTTTTTCATGATTTGTGGAATAAAACCTTTGCTCTCATTTATTTCATTTTGTTGTACAAACTTCATGAATGCATTGAATTTCAACAATTATTCGGAATGATGTGACCATTGCATTTACACTTCGATCAAGGTAATAGATTTTCACAGTTGTTTTGACAGTCCTGCAGCTGATAATTCACTCTTTCTTCCACTGAAATTGGTAAATGAATTCCAATAGAATATTTGGGTGAATTTGTGCAGGAAAAAGAAACAAATTTTATATAAATACAGCGGAAAACAAACATTTGTGGATTAGACAGGGAGAATGACTCTAGTAAATTCTTGAACATATTAAAAAACATGGATTACAAGCATTTCTTTAATATATAATATATTTAAATTGCAATTATTCAATTATACACATTTAATCCTTTTTCGCTGCTTGCTGCCGCTCGGCAATGGTATCGGTAACGAATTTCACCAGCAAATCCAAACCATCCTGATTGTTCTTCTGATAGTAGGGCAAAGCCTGCATACGCTCAAACCAGCGCGTTAGTTTGGGTAGCTGTTCTGCATCGATCGGTGCAAATGCAGCTGCTGATGATACAGATGCAATGGTGCACAAATCGGCGATAGTCAAATTGTCACCGGTTAGATATGGACCATCAGCGAGACAACGTTCCAAACCATCATAGGCGCGTTGCATATAAGTTATACGATCCTGGGGTATTTCGCTAACGCCAAAGTAAATGATCGGCTCGATCATGAAGCGCGCACGTGGAAACAAATGTCCGCAGTCAAAATACAATCGTGCGTCCACCACACGTCGTTCTGCTGGGATCTTCGGGTAGATAGACTCGTCAGTGGCATATTTATCAGCCAAATAGGCGCAGATGACGTGTGAATCAGAGACTATGGTGCCATTATCATCTAGCACAGGAATCGTATGTTGCGGATTCAGCTTGAGAAACTCGGGTGTTAAATGTTCGCCGGCTTTGATGTTTACTAGACTGAAATTTGAAAAGTTCGTTATAAGTTTTATTATATACTTGTATGCTGCATACAGCCATATATATTTTTAGGCCTATTTTTTTAAATATAGTTTTTAGAAACTAAAATAAGGGACAAACCAAAGTAAATATACAAAATTTGGTTTGTTTTGAAGACTTTTCCTAGAGAGACCAAAATTTTGTGACAGATTGAATCGGTATCTCATTTTATTCAAGCAGATAGTGAAATTCATTTTGAGTGAGCTTTCTTTTCTATCTATTCTCTCTCGTTTCGCTTTGTTTTGCTTCTCTTACCGTAAGTCCAATTCGACATCAAGTGCGGCGGCGGTCAACAGCACAGCGCGACATGGTGGACTGCGTGGCGTATAGTAGAGAACCGGTTTCGTTGACATTTTTTCTGCGAGTTAAAAAATTATTTTATTAATTTTAGCACTTTGAGATTTGTTTAATAATTTATAGACCAGTTTAATTGTTATTATTTAAGAACAGTAGATTACTTTTTACATACATTGTGAGTATAAACAGTTAGCAAGTACAACAAACACTTTTTTTCGTTTATAGATTATAAGCAAGAAGCGTCCACACTCTTTGAGACAGCTCAAGAAACTGTTGATCGGCGCAAGCTTTGAGCACCTTATTTAATTTAAGCTGCGCGTTTGAGCGAGCTTTTAAAAATTATTACTTTTAAAAAAATTACAGTAAGGCCTAAAAAAATGCTTGTGATTAGTTTAAAAATTTCTTCAAAAATAAGGATTTACAATTTTGTGAAGGCGCAAAATATATTTATATTTTGGCCTCACAAGTTGCAGTTGTGAAAGCCAACAGCTGTTGTGGGAAGGCCACACAGCTAACAACACTGAGTATGCGGTTAACAACACTGAGTTCGCGGCTTACAACACCAAGTTCGCAGCTTATGGCACTGGGAGCATGTTCGTCGAACATGTTGCAAGTGTCGATCATCGGACAACCGCGTGAGTGCGAGAGGGACAACCACTGGAACCGAAAGAAATGTTGAATATTAATTTTTAGCGCACCGGCATTATTCACAACCTGAGACTGCGGGCAATTTACTGGGACAGATAACAATGTTGAGACCACAGTCATGAGTGATACAGCTGAGATGGTGCGTAAATGGATATCAGAGGATAAATGGTGTTATAGATGGCGGTCGCATATACGCTAGCCGAAACAATTGAGTCAGCAGCGCTGTTAGCGTGTTGGCGCGAAAATCAAATATGATTTTCTGCAGGACGGCTGGAAAGTAGCGGTGATCCTTTCTGTTGAGCGGCGCAGCAGCACGTAACGTACGGTAATTCTGTTAGCGGTGTTGTTGCGGCTCAGTAACAGAAATTATATAAAAGGAGCGGCGTTTTACATGAAAGGGAGTCTGACTTTGGGTTCTGAACTAAGAGCTACCAGGTATTTGAACAACGGGTTTCAAATAAGTTTTGAACAAAGGGCTTCAAAACAACAGAAATAGGATTTGAACAGTGGGCGTCAAATCTATAGCTGAAACACTATTTGAACACTGGGCGTCAAATAGGATTTGGACACTGGGCGCCAAATCTATAGCTGAACAACTATTTGAGCATTGGCGTCAAATAGGATTTGGACACTGGGCGTCAAATCTGCAGCTGGAGGTACCATCCGAACACTGGGCGTCAGATAGAGTTCGAACACGAGTCAACAACAGAGACGATATTTGACCACTGGGTGTCAAGACAACGCCGGTAACCTTAAAAGGGGTGTGTACACGAGCCTCAAGAGGGAAAAGCAAGAAAAATTGAATAAAAGCACTTAAAATCAACAAAACAACAACTGTCTAATTTTCCTCGCGGTCTTAATCAAACAAATTTATGTAGACGGACCTTGGCGAAGCTGAGCTATCCCAGCCTTCGACCCGGATAAACCGGGAGTCCTTTACAATTTATTGTTTTTCAAAATTAAGGATAGATTTTTTTTTCAGTTTAAATAATAATTATTTGATTATATTTAAAAGAATATGGATATCAACATTTATTAAAGATATAACATTCATGCCATGAATATACGGTTTTGCGAAGATTGTTTTCGTATTTGGGATTGACTTAATAGATCCACTTTTCATTGGCAGTCACAATGCGATGCAAAACCCCCTTTCTTTTTAAGCGTTCGAGGAGCAGTTCACAACTCATATGGCACACAGTTTCTTTGCTTTTGCAGCATCCCATGGCTTTTAGGCTTTAGGCTGACTGTCGACTCATCCACTCGCAATGATTCTATTAACTTCTGAGGCGTTGGGTATTGGTCCACATAGAGTAATGACTCCAATTTTTTGTCTTCAAACTTTTTAGGTAGACCCGGCCGTTTCTTATCTTCGAGCGCAAATTCACCTCGTTTAATGCGACCAAACCACTTCCAAACAATTTCCACCAAGATTCGATGATCTTCATATTGAAGCAATGAAGACGAACTGAAGTTCTCCCGGTTTATTTACAAATTCGTTCCACACAAAATATAGCCAATCGCTTAATATATTCTTTTTTTGTTCATAAATAAATTTTCACTTTAAATTCAAAACGCTTAGGTTCCGTTTGTGTTGCTGTAATTCGAAGATAAGCAAATGGGTATTTAATGTTTCGATTGTTTTAGTCTAAAACGTTAGCTGCGTTAGAACCAAAGTTTAAATACTCTTCATGTACATCTAATAATTATTATTATATATAAATGTAATAAAAAATATTTAAAGACTTCGCTCCAAGCTCTAAGTGCTTAACTTTATATAGAATCTTCTAAATCCAAAAACCACAAAATACTCTTGTATGGGCTATCTAGTAATTTTTCAGTAGGCGTGGCATAAACTTCTATGTACATTCACTCTAGTAACATAAGAAGTTCTATACCCAACATCTGATCGATATTATAGAAACTCAAGAACTATTTTTTATTCACACAGCTAGCGAACAAATGGACAGACAGGCGAATATGGTTAAATCGAAAAATTCCATCGTGTTGCTAAAAAAAATATATTTTTAATAGAATCTATTACCAAAAAAAATATTAATTGATTTCTTCCTTTAATGCTTTACAAACTCCGTGACGAAATTAAAATACTGTTCATACTAAATATGAAAATTTTGAATAGCATTTTCGAAAGTGCTTCAGATTGCTGAATATAAATGAGTTGTAGAACAACAATCTACATACACTGTAGTACTTAAGTGCCATCGAAAATCTTTATCAACAATTGCGCCGTCTAAGCCGTATTGTCGCTGGATCAGCGCTGTGAGTATAAAACAATGCACTTTGTGCTAGTTTTTCGGAGAAGTCTTTTGAAACGTTTATCGAAATGTTGAAGTTAGTAATTCTTGTATCAGTGTTGACCTGTGCTCTAGGCGCTGCCATTCCAAATGGCTTGGTGACGCAACTGGATGGACGCATTGTTGGTGGTACTAGGACCACCATTAACAACTTCCCATGGCAAGTGTCGCTACAGCGTTCGGGCTATCACTCGTGCGGCGGTTCTATATATAGCAATAGGATTATTGTAACTGCTGCACATTGTCTTCAATCAGTTTCCGCTTCAGTGCTGAAGGTGCGCGCTGGTGCATCCTACTGGAGCTCCGGTGGTGTACTTGTGCAGGTGGCTGCATTCCGCAGACACGAAGGTTATAATTCGAATACCATGGTCAATGATATCGCCGTTATACGTCTTTCTGCTACGCTTGCCTCCAGCTCAAATATTCGATCGATTGCTTTGGCTACAGCTACTCCCGGTAATGGTGCCGCTGCTACCGTATCCGGCTGGGGCACCACATCTTCGGGTGGTTCCATCTCCTCACAGTTGCTGTACATCAGTACCAAAATTGTCGGTCGCTCACAATGTGCTTCGTCCAGTTATGGCTACGGCTCTAGCATTAGAGCGACCATGATTTGTGCTGCTGCCTCTGGCAAGGATTCGTGCCAGGGTGATTCCGGTGGTCCGCTGGTTTCGGGTGGCAGACTCGTCGGTGTTGTCTCCTGGGGCAGCGGTTGCGCTCAATCAAGATACCCTGGTGTCTATTCCAATGTTGCTGAGCTGCGTTCTTGGGTGGTCAACGCTGCTTCGCGAGTCTAAATGAATTGTTCCTGTGAAATAAAAATGATTATAGAATAAATATTTGCGCAGCTAGCTCTCAGTTTAGTGTCAAAATTTTTGGTTTTTAATAATGGAGAACACTCGTCCAAGTGAGGGCAGCATTAGAAAGACAACCGGCATTAACTGGGGCACTGGTATTCGCAGGGAGAGCCGTCGTTCAACATATGACACTGTGGGCTACATCGACTTTGATGATTTGCTTCCATACATCGGATCTTTTGGCAAGTATCAAAAGGAGCTTTTCGCTCTGATGATACCGTTTATGTTTTTCGTTGCTTTCGTCTACCTTGCCCAGATATTTGTTACGTTAGTGCCGGAGCAGTATTGGTGCCTTGTACCCGAACTGGCAAGAATTGAAAAAACAGATGCACGGAAACTCTCAATTCCTCAGTTGTCCGATGGCAGTTTCAGTAAATGCACCATGTACGAGGCGAACTTTACGGATGTATTGCGACGCAATCTGACAGTGAATACATCGTGGCCGGTAGTGCCCTGCCAGCATGGCTGGGACTATATTTATAGCGATATACCGTACAAGACCATCGCAACGGAGGATCATTGGGTCTGTGAACGTGACAAACGTGCTACGTACGCGCTCATTGCATTCTTTGTGGGATCCATATTGGGTGGTCTGCTCTACGGCTCCTTGGCTGATAATGTGGGACGTGTACCGGCACTTGTAAGTGCAAATTGTGTGGGATGCATTGGTGGGCTCGTTTCGGCCATAAGTCCAACCGATTGGTATGTGGTATTTCTTTTCGGCCGCTTAACCGCTGGACTCGCATACGACAGCTGCTACACGGTTATGTACATCATGTGTAAGTGATTGAGTCAGAGTGACGTGTATTCGAGAATTAAATGTTTTGTGTCTTGCATATGCCTGCCTAGTAATGGAGTACGTAGGACCTTCGTACCGCACATTTGTAGGAAACATGTCCATTGGCTTATTCTATACGCCTGCTGCTTGCATCGTTCCCTGGATGGCCTACGGTATTGCAAACTGGCGTTTGTTTCTCGTGGTCACATCTGCTCCGCTTTTCTTGTCAGTCTGTGTACAATGCTTCTTACCAGAATCAGCCAGGTAGGTGAAGTTGAAATTTTACAACAGCCGGATACAATCCTAAACCGTAACAGATGGCTGGTTTCAGTGGGCAGAATCGATGAAGCCATGGAGATACTGCATAAAATTGCAAAAACCAATGGAAAAATTGTACCCATAGAGATTTTCGATAGATTTTACCAATGCTGTCAGCGCTTCTACCAAGAGGAAAAACAAAACAGAACATTCTCAATATTTCACGTGTATAGGTGGCGTCACTTGCTGCGGATCACTATAACGCTAACCGTAATTTGGATGGTTATATGTTTGGTCTACGATGGGCATGTACGAGCCATTAATACCGTCGGCGCCGACATCTTCATTATATCATCAATCGCCAGCCTAACGGAGTTGCCGGCTGCTATACTACTTGTACTGACGCTCGACCGGTGTGGTCGGCGCTGGAATTCATTCTTCCATATGATCGCTTGTGGCGTTTTTAGCATTGTAGCCGGTTGTATGTCGGATCCCTACTATATGGCGGGCGTGGCAATTGCTGGACGTTTCTTTGCCAATGTTTGCTACAACATTGGACTACAGTATGCCGCTGAAATATTGCCCACTGTAGTGCGCGCGCAGGGAGTGTCCTTTATACATATTATGGGCTACGTTGCATCGATATCGTCGCCAGCGATTGTTTATTTAGCAACCATTACGCCCGCTCTGCCACTCTTTATTCTTGGAGGACTTAGCATTTTTGGTGGCATACTGTCATTGCTGCTACCCGAGACACTCAACCGGGATCTGCCGCAAACATTTAACGATGGTAACGAATTTGGCAAGGATGAACCATTTTGTTATGGACCATGTTGCAAATTACAGAAGGATACCAGAGGTACTCGCTTTGCCAAGCGTCATTGGCATTCGGGATCCAGTTTACGTGAACTGGGAGCGGCATCGTATCGTTCAAGACAGTTGGCCAGAATTGCTGTTCGTGGTGAATACAGGAAATCTACGATCAATTTATCACTACACGCTTCCAGCGAAGAACCCGCTTTTAGCCAAGAACGAATGGAAAATTTCCACACTTACAGATTTTCAGAGAGAAAATGAAAAATAAAAATATTAAAAAATAAAATAAAAAAATACCAACCTATAAAATTTTTAGCAAAGATGTTTTTATTGAGCATTGAGCACTCAAGTACCGTATACCTAGACTGAGACGGAAGATACAGCTCTACTAGGATATATAATCGTACTTTATTAATGTTAGCCGTAGAACAACCAACAATATTTCCATCAAGCTGCCACACCATGACATGCAATACATTATAGATAATATATCTGACAATATTCAAATGTTATTATCTAATTTTATTGCAGAACTCAATAGCTGCATTTTTTGCGTTAATGACGTTGACTGAAGGTGATTCCCAACTTTGCAATTGCAAACTGCATTCATTATTTTACGTTTTTTTTTATAAAACACTTCAATTAATTAATATGAATTGAATAAATACTTGTTGATTATCTTTGAGTGTCATCGCTTTTGTCAATTTTCGGTACGTTTTCTGAATTAAAATACTTAAATTATATAAGAAAAGCGGCAATGAAGCTCATAAATATAATAATCTGTTATACGGATAATATTATTCCAAATATTCTGCATATTTTCTCGATACATCGCTTTCACAATGTTTTATCTAACCTCCAGCTCTACTTTAGCTTCCACCGGAAGACAATATCGACGTACACGAATAAAATCCTTACCCCCCGAATGTTTGTAGATGACCTCCAGCACATCACCCCTACCACATCACTGTCATTACCTTTTATGCCAACCCTGTATGAAAAACTGTCGAGAATATTGCTTTTTGCTGTTAGTACACGCTCAGCTCTCATAAATGTGCAATAAATCATTCTGTCTGATGCGCCAATATGCGCCTCGACTTTTATATATTCGCATCCTGTTTATTTGTTTGCGTTTTTTTATAATTGGTTTTCGGAAAACCGTGGCTCGACTTTAACCGCAGTTTTTAACTGTGCAAAATCTAATTTCAACAAGTCTTCGCATAGAGCAGAGAAACATGAGTCCATT
This sequence comes from Leucophenga maculata, assembly GCA_035044805.1. NCBI lineage: Eukaryota > Metazoa > Arthropoda > Insecta > Diptera > Drosophilidae > Leucophenga > Leucophenga maculata. The sequence continues at coordinate 1,134,713 of JAWNNP010001183.1, forward strand.
CAATGAACAAACAATCCAACGAAACAACTATCAAACGCATGTAGTCAACGTTGTTTTGGTTTTAGCTCTAATGAAAGCTATGAAATATCTGCTACACATTCGAATTTGAATTTTTTTTGTTTGCGCGACGCTTTTAGCCGTTGGCATTGGCGCCGAGATGCGAACTGATGCAACCGCTTTGAACAGCAACAGTGTCCAGATTTTTGCATAAACCTCAAACTTACGCACGTGGTGCAATCGGTTGGCTGGCTTTCGGATAGTCACGTTCCAACAGGCCTCGTTGTGCATACCAAGTGCGTTTCTCGTAGGCTGGCCAACAAATGCAACAACTTGATGTCCACAACCGAGTGATGCGGTTCTAATTGCCTGACTTATGTGGACATAGAATGCATGGATGTACAGAACACACGTCGTATGCGTGTTTTGCATTTTTACGCATGAAAACATTTTAGAATATTTTCATCTTTCGCATTCGATTTGTTCTAGAATTTTCTAATTGCTTTGCCTAAATTGTTCTTCTTTAATTAACTTTCTATCTGAATAGAAGCCTAATTACTTTGTCAATATTTCGATATTCATTTTGTGAAATTTAGCAGCCGCACATCAAATGAATCAACTTTTACTAAAGATTTTCAGTATTTAAACTTTCTCAAAGAGTTTGCAGTATTAAAGACGAGTCGACATATAATCAAATTTCTTGAATCTGTTAATAACACAGCTAATTTTTTTCACCGTCTTTAGAAATCTTCTTAAGTTAACTAAGTACCTCATCACAGGCAGTCAAGTACAGAAAACTTCAGAAAGCTAAAAAATATCAGGAACTAAAAAAATACGTTCCTCACAAGTAATTAAAAGAAATTCCTGCGTGTGTGTTGAATTTTTCTGCCAGCACGCAAGTACAGAAACAATTATTTTCTTTGGTTTATGTGCTTAACCACAGCCAAGTTTGTCTGCCATTTTCGAGAGCGATGCAATTTGTAAGAATACAAAATAAAAATAACAGCAGAAATCTTAATAATCAGCTTAAAATGTTTGCATTCAGTTGCTTAAGGGTTTCGTAGACCTTCCTCATGTCAAACTGAAAGGGTGTTATACTCTGGTTAACCTTATCGTCAATAGGCAACTCTCATATAGTTTCCCAATGGACGACAACAAACTGATAGCTCCAACGACGGTCTTGTCTCGGACTTATAAATCATAACATTTTGGACATTTTTTCAAAAGTCTTATTGCAGCGTTCAATAAAATACCAGAAAAAGTAACGCATTGACCGGTAGCACTTTCAGCGTTCTGTTGTCGAGACTTTCTTCACCTGTGGTCTTTCTATTCTTCAGCAGTTTGATGTGAGATTGGATAATCTCGAGAGCGCTGAGATTAGCTGGGAGTGCCAGCTGTCCAGAGCTGTCCAGTAACATTTGTACTCGCATTCTGCGACTACCGGAAGTGTAGTCAATAAGTTAGATATAAATTAAAAAGTTTGAAAGTCCATATATAGCCCTGTATCAAAGGTACAAGAGCCTATTAGAGCCCGACTCTAAAAGGACCAAAAATCCTGCGAATAATCTTCCTCCCGAAGACTTTCAACGCTGTCTCATCCGACTCAATCACGGTCCTTGCCTTCGCGCCATACAATGTGACCGGGACTATCAGCGTTTTTTATGGTTTTTTATTTTCGTCTTTCGAGAAAGGGCTTTACTTCTCATTTGCTTGCTCAGCCCAAAAAAGCATCTATTTGCAAGCATGATTCTTCGCCTGATCTCCAGGCTGACGTTGTTGTTGCTGGTTATCTCTCTTCCAAGATAAACGAAGTTTTCTACAACACTGAAGTTGATATTCTCCATCGTCACTGACCGTCCAAGACGCGATGACGGAGTGCGAGAAGACACCAAGTACTTCGTCTTATCCTCATTCACCGCTAGACCCATGAGTCGAGACTGTTTTTGAATCTTTGAGAACGCCTTGCTGATATCGATGTCATCGGCGTAAGTGAGCAGCTTCACTTCCTTTTGGAAGATCGAGCCCGACATACTCTGTATGTACGGGCAGTGGCGTAGGATGTATTCTATTAGAAGATTAAAAAAAATCGAACGACAGAGCATCGCCCTGCCTGAAACCTCTCTTTATATCAAAGGGGTCGGAGAGGTTTTTCCCCACCCTGACAACGCTTCGGGATACCTAAAGCAGCCATGGCGTCGAAAAACTTCGATCGTATCGGCGTGTCGAAAGCGGCTTTATAATCGACAAATACATGGTGAGATTTGGCGTTTTGTGAATATTTGGACACTGGTAGACCTTTTTGGTCTAAAGCCACACTGATATTCTCCTATTAATGAATCCGTATATGACTTCAGCTTTTTACACAATACGCGCGACAGAATCTTATATCCAATGGAAAGAAGACCTATTCCGCGGTAGTTGGCGCAAACAGCGGGGTCTCCTTTCTTAAAGATAGGACCAGAACACTGGGATTCCAGTCATTGGGTATGCGTTCATCGGCCCATAACTTGCATAAAACTTGGTGCTTACTCCTAAGCAACTCTTCGCCGCCGACACCTCTACAATCTCAGTGATTCCTGTTAAACGAAAGGAACTTGGTAATAAATAGAGGATGAACGGTAATAGATAGAGACTTCGTTCTTTTTGCATTCGACTAGAACTTCGCCGGAATTTTACAAGTTTGTTTTAAAGTTTTTCCCCTCCCCTTCCCCATAAAATCTCTCTTAAGGGTAAAAATATCTTCGTCACAAAAAAAAAAATGAGGTATGCTAGTATAGAGATAATATCTCTCTAAGCCGAAATCCAAAAAGTTCATCAAAATCTGATAATAAATGACGATTTTATTAGCAATTGAATTTGAACGACCTCTGATACTTCCGTCCTCATTTTTATTTTCATATCTTAATGTTTTATAATGCAGTGAAATGTGGGAGGAGCAAAATACTTTTTGTCAGCACCATTTGTTTCTTATTAATTTCGCTCCTTTTTGTTTTGCACTGCTTGGTCATAAACTAGGGAAACCTTTAATGTTTGTTTGTTAGTCGACCTGTACTGGTCCTCTTACAGTCGGTTTTGCCCGACAGTAATTTTCTTACTTGTTTAATCTTGTTTTTACATCACTTTTTAAAATATTTTCGTGCGTGTGTTATTTTTTTGCATATGAAGGGTGTACAAAATTTCTCTTCCTCTTGAAATTTCCATCCTTAATTATTGCTCCTGTTGGTCTGTTTACCAACCATAACAGACCATAATTTGTTTCTTATTAATTTCGCTCCTTTTTGTTTTGCACTGCTTGGTCATAAACTAGGGAAACCTTTAATGTTTGTTTGTTAGTCGATTATTGCTCCTGTTGGTCTGTTTACATTCTCCATTTTCAATGCTTGGCTTTTCAAATTATGAAAACAATTTTCTTAGCTGAACGTAATAAAATTGTTTAAACAAATAAACAAAAGATTTCAGTTGAAAGCTTTTAAAAGACTTTATTAAAATTTGTGAGTAAAACTGTTTAAATTTGGAGAACTTTTCATTTTCTGAATAGTTTTTCACATATTTCCAAAAAAACATAAAATTATTTTAATACATTTAAAATGCAAATAAGCCAAGTAAGCTCATTTGCCAAGCCAGCTTACATACACATAATCACATTTCAACTCGTAGAAAAACTATTTTACATATTTTTATTTCTATCGGCTTATAACATCAAGCAGCTGTTTGTCTATACATATTTTCTAGTTCGATTCTCCTTAATGCTATTAACTTCATCAACGAGTTTGTATAAATTTTCATTTTGTCTAACTACAATATACAAGTATATGCATGTCCTTATAGTTCATGTTCATATATATATCCCTATGCTGTTCTATTTTAGTGTGTCCATTTGTGTGCGTAATTGTTTGCCAGCTCCTTGTCGCAAAGCATTTTCGACAACAATACTTGTAATAATCATCGCCGCAACCCGACTTCGAATTTAATCCGCCTGACAAGGGTATAAAATTACAGTTACGTGTCGATTTAGCTACTTGTTTAGCAGTTCGGAACGTGTGCACTATACACTAATGTGCATGTTAGCTACTGTTGTGGATTGTGTAATATCCTTAGTCCCAAATATCAACATAATCATAAACTTATTCCAATTTAATAATACAAATATTATGGCTCGAGCAATACAGTATCATATGCGTGTAGCTATTATATATATATTATAATACAAATTCTGTGTCGTTTTAATAAAAGAAAACCAGAAGCATTTTAAGTTCACATAATATATTATACAACGCACTGCGTTCTCGAACAACTTATGTGCGCTGTATTTCCTTTTATTTCTACACTGGCAACAGTCAAACGCTTTGTTCGAAGTATTGAAAAGCCGACTAAACTGGTAAAACCAGAAGAGTACATGATTCTCGAAAAAACTGTTTGGAATTTTTGCATTGATACATATTAATATATTTTATGTATGAGATATATTTTAAATGTTTCTGATTTTTTTTTTATTTTTTTTTTAATAAATACTTAATTAACTTTTTTTAAACCATAGAGTTGCACAGTTAACAAAGTTAAAAGAATTTTATGAAACATGCTCCGTTGACTTTAGTGATTCGTTGAACTTATCCTCGAATAGGAATAAAATGACTGCAGGCAAAATTGAATTGCAGTTTCGCATTTACTGCACATCGATGGCAAATCGAATCATGTGCAGTTACTCGTACATCGATTTATTAAATTTTGGTAGATGCATTGCAGCACAATTTTATTATCGAATGGCAAAACTGTTAAGGATCTGCAAATATATAAAATAAGAGTTTAAAAATGTCCATATAGCATTTATAAAATTCAATTTAATGTTCTGACTTCATTTTATTCTAGAATAAATAAAAAAAAAAAAAACAAGTAAGAACGCTGCAGTCGAGTGTGCTCGACTTCGAGATACCCTTTGTACACACATTGAACCTTAAATTTTAATTTCTTTATTTAACATTAATATTTAATGCAATGTCCTAGCAAGTGGAAGCCTGGCAAGCCTGAAGATATTGCTATAAGCCTTCTACCTTCATTGTCGAAGGTTTGGGTAAGAATTTTTGCGACGCAGTCATGGCACCGTTGAGCAAGCTTACAGGTTAGTGATGAAAAGGAGTACATACTGCAATGGAGTGCTTGTGGACGTGCAAGAAACCTTTGACCGAGTATGGCACGCTGGTCTTTTAGCAAAAATCAAGGTTATCCTTCCATTCCCTTTCTACTTGATGATACGGAAGACCGTCATTTTCAAGTGAAAGTGCGAGAAAAGCTCTCAACTGTGAGCGCCGTAGTTCCACAAGAAAGTGTGCTGAGACCGTTGCTGTACTCCTTGTGCACTGCCGATCTCACTGTCCCCGATGAGAATATAATGCCACCCGAGAAAGTCATACTGGCGATGTCGCAATTCTCTACAATGCCAAATGCGAATATATTGCAGCAAACGGCATGCCAAGGGGGACCAAATGGATGGAATATTAAATTAAATGCAAGGAAGTACATAAATGTGTGTCAATTACCTAGCTGTGACACTGAATAGGAGGCTTAAATTTGCACGACATGTTCATAATTTAGTATCTCGCCTCAGACTAAGTCGCCTCAGACTAAGGCAGCTCTTTTGGATGCTCAATAGGAGAAGTAAGCAATCCTTACGCTGCAAGCGAGCAGTTTACAACTGTGCGGTGGCTCCTATTTCGAGATATGCCATACAAATATGGGGCTTCGCTGCAAAAGCTGCAAAATAGAAGCCTCCGCAACTCAACACTACACCGAGACTGAACACCATACAACAACAAATCATCCACCACGCAAGCCGCTACAACTTCGGGCTGCTAAATCATGCCTCATAGGCGCCCTATAAGAAGATTAAGAAGGACTATTATTGGAGTCGGCTCTACATCAAATAATAAATTTCGAAAACACTCTCACAATAATTTGTACAGTTTAGCGATTATAATAGAAGGATGAGACATGATATGGTTATAGGATATACCGAATCCTGTTTCCTATCAAATAAAATAATTATATATAAAAGAACATTAAAAACAAGTAAGGAAATACAGTCGGGCGTAACCGACTGTAAAAGGCCCTGTACCAGTTCAGGTCGCCTAACAAACATATTAAATGTTTCCCGAGCTTATGACCAAACACATGACCACTTCTCACTGCGCGAATATGAATGAAAAGAAAAGGGGGGTTGTTCAAATTCAATTGCTTATAAAATCGCCATTTATTATCCGATTTTGATGAACTTTTTGGATTTTTGCTTAGAGAGACGTTATCTCTATATTGGTACACTCAATTTTTTTTGTGCCGAAGAAATTTTTACCCTAAGGGGTGATTTTATGGGGAAGGGGGGGAGGATCAAAATTTTAAAATAAACTTGTGAAATTCCGGAGCAATCCTAGTCGAATGCAAAAAACACGAAGTCTCTATCTATTACCGTTTCCGAAATCCTTTCGTTCATACAGACGGACGGACGGACAGACGGACGGACGGACAGACGGACATGGCTATATCGACTCCTCTATCACTCCTGACCATAATGGTGGTAACTTTGGGGGGTCTCCGACCATTATTTCTACCTGTTACATACATTTGCACAAACCCAATAGGCTCTTGTACCTTCGGTACAGGGCCTAAAAAAAACTGAATGCAGCGTAATTTCTTTTTTTCTAGCTAAAGTTCAGTTTGCTCATGAAAAGTTGCTCGGTGTTTATACAGAAAATCATCGAATTGCTTCCCGCTGTTTCGAGTTGGATTTTTGAGGAACTGAAGCCATACGCCATAAGCACGCGAAAAGGGATTAAATTAATATTAAAGTAAGCAACTTTGACTTACACAACAGAAAATACTTAACAATATGAGGCAGAAGTATGACCAATTTTAAGAAAATGCCTAACAAAAGGCTTTTGTCTAAAATGGTTTTTAAAGTCATTAAATGCTAAAGCGTCAACATCAGTATCATCACCGACTGGGTATGTAAATGCTGGACCCTGTCTGAAGAGTAATTTGGCATCCGATTTAGCAGGTACTCGAGGTCACAACACACATTTCTTCTTGTGCATGCTGCTGTAGTTTTGGCCGAAAAATCCTACGAAAAAGATACCGCTCTAGTGTTAAAACACACATTTCTTACTCCAAGTAACCCCAATAGGGCAAAGAAAAACCTTTTTACCTTAAATAATGAACAGCGAATTAACTAAAAGCCAATACAAAAATGTCATCGTATTCCCGCTTACAACAAAGTGAGAAAAGCTATATCCAAATGTAGGTCCGATACAGTTACGTAATTCCCGTGACAAAGCCTCCTAGACTAGTTGCCGCATAATACAAATGCAAGAAGATATATTTAAGCAGTTTGGAAATATATCAAGTTGACTCCTATTTGCAAGCTTTGGATATGACGGAACAACCGGACAAATCACTTATAAACAAAACTTTTTCGGCTGCGATCCGATATTTTTCGACCAAACCCTTCTCGCAACAACAATCATTCCACTCAAATTATTGGATGATATTGGAAATATTTGAAGGATCAAATAAAAGGTTTGTCTTCCAATGTCTTTAAATTATGACCTGCATATGACACTTTTTGACGGAAAAGCTTAAAACATTTCGACTGCAACTAAATCTTGCCAATCATTTCACATCTGTGTAGCAAGTGCAAAAGATTTTATGGAAATCTAAGCCCAGACGTGAACCATTACAATATGGCATTAGTCCACTCCACGCGTGGATTCGATTTTTTGAATTTGTTCTTAAAATTGCTTTTACAATTGAACTATGACAAGTTAGACATAAAAATGGAAAAATGAAATACCGAAACAGAAAAAACTAATTCAGGAGAACATGTGGAAGAATATGGCCCTACATGTCGACAAGCCTTAGCAGAATAGTAGTGGAAACACCAACGACGACAATACAGCAAGGAGAGCCTTTGCAAAACCTAAGCTACTGGCAGAAATCTTAGGTCTTGATGAGTCTCTCATCACATATTTTCACAACATTTTAATTGCGATTTCTTGCCAGCTGCCAAGTGATGTAAAATAATTGTCCTTGTACTCATGGTTTCCATAAATATTTAGTGCATAGTTCCCAATTAATAGAAGCTCCTGTACTGCCTGTAGGTGTTCTTTAAGAAAACGCCTCAGAAGAAGCTCGCAACAAATGTTCAGGATTGATAGGCGGTTACATGTTCGAAAAGGTACACGACGAATCAATATTTCCCCAGAAACTTATATTAATTCTGAGAATTGTGTCTGGCTTGGATACTCTTTAAGAGTTCTTTTTACTACTTAAATACTTCTCGATGTTCATACAGCAGTCCGAAAGACGTACTTGGGGTCTGCTTCACCTGTTGTAAACACTTGCACAAATTTGAGAACCCTTCTATACTATGGTAACCAAAAGAAATTATATAATAAAGTAGTGCATCCACAAAGCATTTTTTAAACTCGAAATTTGCTTGACATACTCGCAATGACATAAATCCGAAAGCTAAAAACAAATAAATAATAAATAAATAAATAAACACTTCAACAATCCATTAAAGCGCGAAAAGTGGAGCACTTTTATGCAAAATCATGCATTAAAAGCAGCTGAAAAGCATTTTATAATCTGTTACGGCAGCTTCTCACAATACAAAAGTCGATATTACGCAGAGCATATTTTTGACAATTGTCACGCTTTAGTCGTATTTTTGTTTATCTTTTAGCAGCTTTTAACGAGTGTATCTGCGTATTGCGCAGTAAATGAAAATATTTATAAACGCATCAAACGCAATGCGATGCGTTGCGACTGAGCGATTTGAATTTGAAATACTTGAATAATTTATGCAAAATCGGCTAAGAAAAACAAAAGGAAAAGCTGCAAACAAGTGAATGAATAAACGCTTTCGTTTGCCATGCTGCGAGATGTGCGTTATCTGCGCTGCGACTCATTGTCACCTCAAGATACGTCAGAGGCAGCAGCATCCGTGGCAGTGGCAGCATACAAATTTAGCAGCTGAAAATAATATATAATAATGCTTGTTTTTTTTTTGTTTTTTTTTTTTTTTTTTTGTATACCTGCCACGAAAGCAAGCGGCGACAAACAACAATGGAGCAGTGAACTGGAATGAGATGTGGCTTAGCAGGTATAGCACGTCGCCACAGAAACTTTGTCTTATGCCAAACATTCATCCATCCATCTAACCAACCATCCAGCCATCACATCCACTGAACTCCACATCCGGACGCCAGTTTTTGCACCTTCATATTTTCTGCGGATTATGCTTGATCGTTGCCTGGCAAGCGTAAATGTTAAATCGTATTTTCTTCACACGTTTCATGTTTATTTTTGCATAATTTAAACACATTTTTGCTTAAATTTTATTTCTGTTCTTGGCTTTGTTATCATTTTGTATAATTTTAGTACAAATAAGCTTGAAGTCTTCATGCACAAACTGTTAACATTTAAATCTAACAAATGCTTATTTATGTATAATTGGTTGGTCCAGTTTGAGTAGCACACTGCAAACAGTTTGAATAGCGTTAGTATTAATCTTATTTTAGTTTTATTTATTTTTTAATATTAATATCTTTTGACTCTTGAGATACATTTTGATGAAATTAACGCTAATTGTTAATCACAAAAAAGCTTCTCATCTGTCAGTAATTTGATTTTGAATCTAATGAGTGACTTTTACGAGATGCACGCTCAAACATACAAATATTTCCAATGTACGATTTAATTATATGTAAAGATTAACGCTTGTGCCACCACCTGCCCCTTTATGCTTGCTTTTGAAGCCATTCCGCTTATTTCATAGCTTATAAACAGTGGTTTTTCAATTGAAATGAAATGCTTTCTTGTATTATTTTTAAGTGCAAGGCATCTTCTAATCGACAACGATTTCTATTTTCTTCTCGAACCAACTATGTTAAAGAGAAATCTCTACTTGTATCCCTTAACCAGTGCAGATTTCCACACTACTTAAGGGATAGAAGATTGCTCTTGCAGTTGCTTATTTCTCATGAGGTGAAAAGGTTGTACCACGCACAAAGTACAGCGCTTGGTTGACTAGTGTCGTATTAACAGTTCCTGAGAAATTATGAAAGCATGCAAACCTACTTTCATCACAAAAGTCAGATGGTTCTTGATCTCACTCTGGAAAGCTGTTGGGCGTCTAACTCGGTGTGGCATTAGCGGGTTTCAAACGAGTCCTCAACATATTGGCTTCAAAATTCCAGGGGTCTACAAAAGTCTACCTTCCAAGTTCGGACATATACAAACAAATTGTAGAACTAAATCTCGGTCGCGCTGCATTAACTAAATCTGATTGCACAACAAATTAATGACTGAGGCGGGTCAGAAAGCTATTTAATAGATTACAATCGATCACAATAACTCATTCGATTGTTCAAACGAGATTCTTAGAGGAAGCACCACAAAGATTTTCTACTGCTTCTGGTAGCAGTACGCCTCCATAAAGTAATCTCAGTCCTAACACAATATTTTCTAGACAGCAAATCAATCACTTACCTATAGGAAATTTGCTCCAGATTAGTAAAACCGTAATCCTTCAGCAATTCTCGATAGTTCTTCAGGTTACCATTTGTTGGGAATTGAAGTTAACGAAATAGCAGAAAGGCTGCCCAGATCTTTATCTGATACCCCCCTGGTAGGATCATAAATCTTCTGCGGTCATTGAAAACCATTTAAAAGTGGTTGCCTTTCCGTACCGGTCCCGATAGAAGAGACTGCTTTCAGGACATCTTCAACTAAGATATCATCGAATGAGATATCATATCCCAGAAACTGAGTGTTGACCACGTATACACTTAATATTTAATTAGCAGCTGAATAAATATTTGGTAACGACTGAATCTGTCATATAATCTTCGACCAGAGTCCTGCTCAGGCTTCTCCTAACATTAAAGACATAATATTATGTTGCAGTGATCCTTATTTCATAATATGCCTATTGAAACAGGGATTTCGCTAATTGTTCTCTACTCAGCGGAAATAACTGTTGGACGGACACGGCTAGAATGATTTTTCTCTTTGTGCTGATCTCGTTAGGCAGCTGCATTTATTATTAATAACGATTACAGGAGCAAGCACTTGCGACTCTCCGACTACGCAGGATCAATCGTGTAACAGTTTTTACTGAATTAACTGGTTTCTTAAAGACAATTTTATGTTTTGAAATTTTGTCGCACGTACACGAAAACTTTTCCTTAAAACTCATTTAACATTCTTATATAAAAAGGATGTTGCTAAAATACCTAGAGAAGACAACAAAAACAATTTTGTGTTAAATCCTTTAAATGACCGACTTTGAGCGCACAAAATTTTCTTTAATGTGTATTTATTTTAATTTTTCTTTTTCAAAGATAAAATGAACTTCGTAACTTTGTGAGCTGGTTTCTGTTTATGTTTCTTGGTCATTCTGTTGGCACTGAGTTCTACTTGCTTGCTGGCTTTTAATTTTCTCGAAAATTTTCATGCGTAATGAGGGTCAAACGGTTTTTTGGGATTTGCTTGTTTGCAACTTCAACAGCAACAAAACAAGCATAATAAACAGCATTGGACACATGAACAGCTCGAAACAGCTCGAGGCGGGTTCAAGTAGCAAGTAGGACACAAAAAGGACGGAGAAGTAATGTTTTCTTTAAATGTGGTTTCTTCTTTTTCTGCATTTGTCGTATTTTAACCTTTTTGATGACATTAGTTAACCAACATAGAAAATAATAGCCACAAGGCAGCAAACAAAGCATACTTGTATGCCATTCGTTGCCATTGTACTTAAAAGGACTGAATCCTTGCTTAAGCCAACTATAAGAAGTACAAGAAAAAACTTTAACTACAGTTTTTCTTGTGAAACTGAAATGAATATAAAACACATTTGTATTGATTCAACAATTGTATGTCAAGAAATAATACGATTTTCTTGGAAAAATGAAAATTAGCTGCAATAGTTTTTAAATAAAAACTAATCTTGACAAGTAAGAACCTAGTGGCGAAAGGCTACTTACAACTGGGAAAACTTCTGCTTTGAATTCTGTGAAGAAAGATTTGTATTTTACATTTTTACTGTTACGACTACGAAGTAGTGTAGGACTTTTCTAAGTTCACTTTCAATTAATCTGTAGAAAAGTTCCATCTTATATAGATTTTGTTTAAGAAACTTCAACACTAATCTTCAAACTGACAAAGCTCAATTATAAAGCTTCAACCATCGTTCGGTCATGGCCGTATACAGCTTCTGTAATCTTGTGCATTTAATGCCAAGTACGGAGAGATCTCTTCATACCTACTCATTCCAACGCGCGTCCGGTCGTCCTCTATTCCGTCGTCCTCCAATCAAGTTTAGGCGCCCCATGTAAGCCATGCGTGCTGGAACTCTTTCGTCCATTCGAATGAGTTGCCCACTGGAATTTTATGCGCTGGACTATATCAACATCATCGAATAGCTCGTAAAACTCGCGGTTTATACGGGACCTAAACTCGTTGCCTACTCTAATTGGAGCAAAAATCTTTTTTTTTTTGCAAAAGTAATTCTTCGACTGATCTCCAGGCTGACGTTATTGTTGCTGGTTATCTCGGATCCAAGAAGTTTTCTACAACACTGAAGTTGAAATTCAACATCGTCACTGACCGTCCAAGAAGCGATAAAGTGCGAGAAGACACCAAGTGCTTCGTCTTGTTCTCATTCATCGCTAGACCCATGAGCCGAGACAGTTTTTTAATCTCTGAGAACGCCTTGCTGACTCGTCGTTACTGTGTACCGATAATATATCAATGACATCGGCGTAAGCGAGCAGCATCACTTCCTTTTGGAAGATCGAGCCCGATATATTCTATCTGAAACGCTGCCTGAAACCTCTTTTGGTATCAAAGGGGCCGGAGAAGTTTTTCTCCACCTTGGCAACGTCGTCATGCAAACACGAAAGATCTTTACCGGGATACCCAGTGCAGACAGGGCAACCAAAGCGGCTTTATAATCGACAAATAGGTGGTGTGTGTCTTTGTTAAACTCATGGCTCTTTTCCAAGATTTGACGTAATGTAAATATTTGGTCAATGGTCAAACTTTTTGCTCTGAAGCAACACTGATATAGTCCTATGAGAGAATTCGTATATGGCTTCAGCCTATTACACAATACGCGCGAAAGAATCTTATATCCAATGAAAAGAAGATTTATTCCGCGATAGTTGGCGCAAACAGCGGGGTCTCCTTTCTTAAAGCTAGGACAGAGAACACTGAGATTCCAGTCATTAGGTATGCTTTCATCGGACCACATCTTGCATAGAAGTTGGTGCATACGCCTAACCAACTCTTCGCCGCCGGTCTTAAATAACTCAGCTGGCAGCCGATTAGAACCTGTCACTTTGTTATTTTTTTAGCTTTTTAATAACCGAATCGACCTCGTTATAGTCCTCGCAATAGTGCCATCATTAACTGGTGTTTCCGGCGTCATTTCTCTATCGGCGGAATTGTGCGCTTCATCTCCACCGAGTTCATGACTCCTCCATAATCTCAGTGATTACTGTTCATCCGTTACCAGATTTCCATTCTCATACTTACAGAAAGTTACTCCGGGCTTAAAACCTTCAGTCAGACGCTTGATCTTTTGATAAAATTTTCGAGCTTAATTTCTATCTCGTAATATCTCAACATCGTCAAACTACCGCCTCTCTTGTTCCTTTTTCTTGCGTCTGAAAGAGCGTTTTAGCTCTCTCCGTTCTTCTCGATATCACTCTCGCATTGCTACCGACTGCAAAGTTCGCTAATAGGAAGCGTTCTTCTCTACATTAGCATTGCGACACTCCTCGTCGTACCAAGAGTTCTTCACAAGTTTTATATAACCAATGACATCCTTGGCAGCCCTATCCATGGAACGAGTGATATGTTTCAATTGCTCACATATATCTTGAGAAGACAAAGAGGTTTTCCGTAACAGTCGGGAAAGTGTGTTTGAGAAGGCTTGCCGACATCTAGCTTTCGTTACATGTTGGAACGTGCGGCGTGCACTACGTTGAGCCTAGTGCGACCAAATAGTGGTCAGAGTCAATGTTGGGACAACGTAACGTTTGCACGTCCAACACGCTCGATGCGTGCCTTCCGTCAATCAAAACATGATTAATTTGGTTGCGTATTATTTGATCTGGACTCAGCCATGTAGCCATGTGGATGTTAAGGTTTTGAAATCTGGTACTACTAACAAGCATGTGCCGACCTGAGGCGAAATCGATTAGGCTCCAATATTGGAGGTAGTGTCGTGAAGGCTAAATTTTCCGACGGTTAAGCCAAAGATTCCTTCCTTCCCAATCTTGGCGTTAAAATCGCCAGGAGACGAGGCCACGTAGTTTCCTACTCACGATAAAAAAACATATCCACTCGCATGGCAGCTATAGTAGATGACACAGCATGCTTTTTTAGAGCAACACTGTCCTATTCATCGAATTTCTTGGATTGCAGTGATGTGTTAGCCTTTCATATTTCGAGGACATCAACCAGTTGAATATTTGAACCATTCAAATTAAGGGTGCGAACATTTCAGGTGCATATTCGTAAATCGTGATCCTTATATCGTTTGCGGCAGTCGTTATCATAGTGTTCCTTCCAAAGCTTCCTATTCGTATTCATTCCCCCTTCTTAAGGAGAGCGGGCCCCTTTCGCCTTCTCAGTTCAGAAGCAATCCAGGTGATACGTTGTGAGTTGCTTGAACCGTTTGTGACAAGAATCATTGTTGGCCATTGACTGTATGATTGCATGACTGCCAACTACTTTTCTCCTGAAAAACTCCTCGCGTTAAAACAAGAAATATTGCTTCAATCGTACAAACACGACTTTGAAATACACTCTTAACTTATTCTTATTTAGACATACTCCTGTGCAGGAAATCTTCAAGTATTTCAGTCTTTAGAAAGCTTTTAACATGCGATGACCACCAAATGACCATCGTTTGGTCATGTGCTGTTTGATTTAAAACAAATGGCATATCCGTTGCTACCCAAGTGTTAAAATTGTGTCACTTCAAATAGTTCAAAAAAAAAAAACCTAGACATATTATATATGTATCTCAGTTTAAGCTACCAAGTTTAAAAAAAACTACAAAAATATTGTATTCTAATATATATATATATATATATTAACGTGATATATTTATTTGCTTTTTTTTTTCAATTCTAATAAGACATCAATTATTAAGACATATTTTTTTTTATGCACTTCAAAAAATGTTTTTTTTCCCGAATTTAATATACTCGCTTCGTATATGTTTTATATGTGTATATAAAGAGTATCTATGTACCCATTTGTTATTACATATTTTTTTTTTATTTTTTTTTTTTTGTATATATGTAAATATATAATAAATATGCATACATATATATGTATCTGTTGTTGTTCTTGTTGTACACTTTCAATAAATCCATTTATCGAAATTATTAAATCTTTTAGTGCCATTTTTATTTCGATATTTCGTATATAATTCTAAACGCTTTTCCGCTAATAAGTTATATTTTACACATATTTATATATATTGCAAAATTTTTATTATGTATGATATTTTCTTTAATTTTTTTTTTTATAATAAATGTTAAATTTTAGAGTCCATATTTGCTTATTAGCCCACATATATGTATATTTGTTTTTTTTTTTTTTTTTTCTACGAATTTATGGATTAAAATGTGTTTTTGTATAAAATCTAATAAACGAGAATCGATTTAATGTTGCATTTGACTGAAATATAGACTTTCATATTAAACACACCACACAACATTTATAAATTTATAAAGATTCTTGTTCGCTGTTTATTTACTTATTTAGTTATTTATTTATTTTTTTATTTTTTTTTTTTTGTTTCAATTAACAAATTCTTGAATTAAGTGTATAAATATTTAATTAAATTGCATAAACGTATATTAAGGAAAGATGTCTACGTGAAATTTTTCAGTCAAATCATACGTCGAAGTTAGTTTTTACACAGCTAAGAAGAAATACAAAGTTTTTATAGAAATAGTGGAAGTTCTGGCATAGTTTTATTATTTTTTTTTTTTGTTATTTTGCTAAACTTTGACAAATTTCAGTTTGTGAATTATAACGTTTGGTTACTTTGAAAAGTTGAAGTGGATGTATTTTGCAAATTAAAACTATTAAATTATTTAATTATAAAGAATAAAAAAAACAAGTAATACTACACATAGATCAAATATTGTATTCTTTTAGTTTTTTTTTTTTTTTGTTTTTTAAGCTGTTCAAAATGTATCTCAATGCTGTGTAAAAATCTTTTCAACATATGCCAATAAGTTAATATATATATATAATTTTTTTAAGTGACACCGATATATAAAATAATATTTTAAATTTGCAAAGTTTTTTTTAATTCGTTGTGAATTTTTACGCAGAATAGTAAATAATAAACAATAATAATTATACAGTAAAACATTTTTTAACATCAATGACGATCGGAGCACATTTATATCTTTTTGTTATAATTTTTTAATATTAATATATTTAATATTATTTTGTTTATTTATCTTCCTTTTTTATATATTTGTTTTTTTTAATTACTTCTCTTTTTAATATTTGTTTCTTCAATTCCATTTAAATTTTTTATTATTTTTTTTTTTTTTATATTATTAATATTAAAATGTTTTTAAATGTTTTATAATAAAAAAATTTGTGTATATTTCTTTTTTTAACAATGTTTGATGCTAATAATAATAATAATAAAAAGTATTTAAAAAAAAAATTAGAATTAAACAACAAAATCAAAAAAAAAAAATATTTCAATTTATTATTTTATAAAGAAGACTTAAAATCTAAATTAATAACATGAATGCGTAAAAATTTCATCAGATTTAAATTAAATATATATATATATATATATATAAATAAAATTTCTTATATTTGCATAAACCTTTGTTATTTATTTAAGTTTGAAAACTGATTTATTGTTTATTATTGGGCGGTTTAACCAGCTGTGCGGCTATATTAGACGCAGCCGCAGTTGCAAGATAAAAACAATAAGAAAAAAAAATTGGCAAAAACAATTTGAAATAGAAAATGAAAAGCAGAAAAGAAAAATATTTTTTTTTAACATAGAGTAGAAACAGTATCCTTTCAACAATTATGTTATGCCTTTGCTACCATCAGCAATAATGAAGCATAATGCAAGGAGAGAAAGTGTCTCGCCTATATAAGAAGAAGACACAACAGTTGCGCTAGCATAAAATATTTTTTTGTTTTTAAATTCATTTTTAATAATTTGTATAAATATATTTTTCACGTTTTTTATTTTTCTTTATCAAACAATCAGAAAATAACAACATATTTCATAAGTTTTATATAGATAATGTAATTATGTATTTATGTATGTATGTATGCACGTTTATGTATAAATTTAAATATTATGAAATCATATATGACTGTTGTATGTATTTAATTACATAAATAATTAGTTGTGTGCTAGCATCTTTATGTGAAATGTGCGAAAATAAATAAATTATTTATGACTTTTTGGTGTACTACAGCATATTATCAAACGAAATAAATGTGTTTAGCTTTCATTTTAAAGTTTAAAAATTTAATAAGTTTTTTTTTTTTTTTTTTTTTTTGTCTTTTTGGTAAGCAACAAAATAACAAATATTTAGAGCTAATAAATAACAATCATCAACGATATTCTTTGCATCAAGTTCACATTTCAAATTGGAAATAAAATAATAAAAAAAAAAAAAAAGTCCCGTTCACATGAACGACATGACCGTGCAATGACCAAACGCTTTGGCATGACTAATGCATGGCATTACTAATGCGCATGACCGACATTCAATACAAATTATTACACAACGTTGCATGTGCTGCTCAAACTGTATAACAGCAGTTGCTTTCAAAATGCAACGCGCATTTTTGTCAAAAAATTTGTTTTATAGTAAAAAAAAAAAGAAGATATTTTTCAAATATCAGCTGCATACACAATATTCAGCGCGAAATATGCTTCTTTATAAGCGCCTGCAGCAGACGCGACTTGGCCTTCTTTTCTTTGTATAGCGCATACGTTTCAATGCTGCGGCGATCAATCTTCAACATCTTACGTCCATTTTGCTCTTCGAAGATGCTTTCATACTCGCGTATGGTCTGCTTGAGTAGCTTCTTATCTTCACGCACGCGATCTAGTTGCTCCCACAGCTCTTCAACACTCAATGCACTGATATTCTCGCTTGGCGGCATTACAGCTGCTGCTGCTACTGCTGCTTCATCATGCGCCGCTTCAGCTTCGCCGCGTGCTGTGGTGGTTGTCGTTGTTGTTGTTGTTGTAGTCGTTGTATCCTCATCCTCATCCGATGAAACATTCGTTGCTGTCAGTGGCACCGCCATAGTATCACTTGGTGAATTTGTCGTGTCGGTGCTATTATTCGATGAATACTGCAACGGTGTCGATTCGAAGACCATGGCTTCGTGTTCGAGTATGGTGGGCAATTCCGGTGCACCGGCGCCGGCTACGCCCGAAAACATTATGCTACGTGAAACCATACGCTTTAGTTGACGATAGCGTTCATAGAGCGAACGTGCAGTGTCACGTTCATCTTTTGTGACCGGACGTCCGTAGAGCGATTCGAAATGTAGCAAACCATGTTGCACTGCGGTCTTCTCCTGCACCAGCTGATCGGTTGTAAGTTCATCAAGTATAATGGAGCGATGTGCTTCTTTGCGTTTGACAGCGAGATTCTATAAAAGAAAGAGAAAGAAAGTAAAAAAATACATTAATTTTTTTTTTTTAATTAAATAGCAGCTTAAAAACTAATTAAGACATTTGACATTTCCAATGCATGATGCATGATGCATTACCCAATTATTCAATTTACTTACATAAACTTGCTCATTAAAATCTAATTAAAGTCAGTGGCAACAAATTAGCTTAAAAGCTGTACAGAGATTATGAATCTATAAAGCTCAAAGTACCGTTATATCACAGTGGACGGACAGCTGTTAATGCAAGTTTAGCAATTTGTTTACTAATGAGTTCGATCGATGTGTTAAATAGGTCTCCGAATGTGCTTTCAGTTAAAAAATGACGCTTTTGGATATGCAAAAATGCCTAAAATATTGTTTTGCGTATTGTGTAATAGGCTGAAGCCATATACGGACTGATCGACCA
The DNA here is from genome assembly GCA_035044805.1 of Leucophenga maculata. NCBI lineage: Eukaryota > Metazoa > Arthropoda > Insecta > Diptera > Drosophilidae > Leucophenga > Leucophenga maculata. The sequence continues at coordinate 1,153,875 of JAWNNP010001183.1, forward strand.
AATATTCACATTACGCCTAATCTCAATATTCTGATGGAATATATCCTACTCCAGTGCTCGTACATACAGAGTATGTCGGGCTCGATCTTCCAAAAAGGAAGTAATGCTGCTCGCTTACGCTGATGACATCGATATCATCTTTACGCAGAAACGGCGAGTCAGCCAGGCGCTCTCAGAGATTGAAAGCAGACGAATTACTTGGTGTCTTCGTGCACTCTGTCAACGCGTCTTGGACGGTCAGTGATTATGGAGAATTTCAACTACAGTGTTGAAGAAATCTTCGTCTATCTTTGATCCGAGATAACCAGCAACAATAACGTCAGCCTGAAGATCAGGCGAAGAATCACGTTTGATGCTTTTTTATGCTAAAGCCCTTTCTAGAAAGACATAAATCAAGAACTATAAGACGCTTATACTCCCGGTTTTATTGTATGGCGCAAAGGCATGAACCGTGATTGAGTCGGATGAGACAATATGAAAAAACTGTTTGGTTGTTGTTAACTCATCTAGAAATGCCGAATTCGGTACATTTTATGTCCATTTTAAATAAATATTTAATTCGGTTTCAAATCGAAAAGATGTGACCTCCTATAAATCAATCTAGACTTGTCCATCTGTCTGGCTATGAACAACAAAAACTTGGAGACCATTTAAGAGCACTCTAAGCGGATAGTTCCTACAAAAACGTGCCCCTCTTTTCTGATATAGCTATATAGTATATCGTATAATACTTTCAGCAATAAAACATCGAACGCTCAAAAAAAATATTAAAATAAATTAGTTTTCTTCACTTTCTTCTTTTACCTGATAATTAGAACTTGATACATTTTACTTATCATCGTCCAAAACAAAAAACAATTAAATTTTAAGCAAATTTTTGTTATTATTCTTAAAAAACGTAAGTCGCACAAAAACAAATTTGCTAAATATTTTTCTTTTGGCAGCAATCAATCAACTTTAAATTGTCACTTGACAAATTTGTATTTTCACAAAAAAAAAAAAATATATAAAAAAATAAATTAAATGACGCATTTAACTGTTGAGCATCGAATGCGTATAATTGAAATGAAGCAGTTTTCACAAACTACATAATTATGTATTGTAAATAAAAACAGTCGCCAGACATATGGTTATCAATGATAATCGAGCGACGAAAAATTTCCACTTAACTGATAAACAGAAATATTTCAAAATATATTGAAATAATGAAAACTATTTATCGTCTGAAGTCATGAAGAAAGTTGGTGCGGAACAGTATTGAAGAATATTGATAACAATATAAGAAAACCCATTTGTAACTTCTTTACTTTGCCTAAACTCTCTTAGGTGGATTTCAGGATGATTTCATTGCACTTGACACCTTGGAAAACTTTTGCGGTTAAAATTTTTCTGAGATGTTTTTAAATTTTTTTGAATACTGAACTGATAAACAGTATCGCATAGTTGCTCTATATAACATCTGCCACATAAATACAAACATATATCTAAGTAGTTCACAAAACAATAATAAATCGCTGACAAATGTCTGCAAAGGGTTTACATATTTCAGATATTATTAAACATATTCAAAACGGCGATGCTTTTTCGAAAACAAAATACGCAAAGCATAAACAAATGCTTATAGACAACAGTCACAGCAGACACGTTTGCCATTTAATATATGACTTTAAATTAAAAATAGCATTTTTTCTTGGCAAATTTTCAAACATATTTTGGCGTTGTACATCATAAATGGAAAATGCTGCGAGTAATTTGTTGTTTTGTTTTTCTATTTTTTCGTATTTTTTTTTTTTTTTTTTTTTTTTGTAGTTTAAAGCCAAAAAAACTAGCTGCCAAAAGCTGATTGTGCTAAGCGGCGCACGTGACTGTAGAACTGTGCCATCCATTATTTTTATCTAAAAAAAATATTCGCCAAACTCACCTCTTCGATTTCAGTCAGCGTGCAACTCATTTTCTCCAGCTTGCTAATTACATCCATGTTGCCGCAAACCTTCAGACCGCTCGCGCCAAATGGACCGGCCTTGAGTTCGTGACGTTCCTTGCGCAGCTTAAGTAACTCAGCTGTGACATTTTTCATATATTTGTCATTTAAGCGTTCCGCTTGCGATGGCCTGTAGCCAAGCCGCTGTTCCAATGCCTCTTCGAGCTGTGCATGTTTCTTCTTGAGCGCAGTAATGCGCCGATTGACCAATTTGAGACGCTCTTCGGGTGTCTGAAAAGCCGTCATGACGGGTATAACCTGCTGCATAACGTCACGCGTGCGTATATTCTCCAACGAGCTGAATGCACGCACTGCATCCAAAGGCTCCAGACTGTTCATGTCATCACAGCGTAGCTGTGCTGTCTTAAGCTGCGGCTGCGGATACGGCATAGCCTTGGCCAGTTTGGCTGCAGCATCAATGCTCTCGCCGGCGTGATGACGCGAGTGCGCATAGCGACGACTGAGCACAGGTGCGGGTTCCTCCTCGCTGCCGACAGCACGTTCCCATGGCAGTGATTCTTGAGCAGAGGTTAAAGTTGTTGCAGAAGCGGAAGAGACGTTGTGCGGCACTGCTTGGCTTATGGCACTGTTTGTTGCATTGGTATTGATATTGGTCAATGTGTTGTCATCGCTGCCGTTCGAGCAGCTGGTGGACGTAGGTGAGACAGCCGGAATGCTGCGCTTCGACTGCTGATGCAGATCGAGCAGGCTATTGTCATTGTGATCACTGATTGCCGCGCTCTTATCCGCTTTCTTGCTGCTAATGAAACCGCGGCGCTCATACTTCAGCGCCGAGAGATCGTATTTATAGGCGGCGCTCTCCTCACTACTACCGCGCCTTGAGGACAAGTACTTAACGGCGCCGCTGTTGCTGCTCTTCTTTGTAACACCAGCCGATTTGCGACCGGGTGGTAGCCGTGATTTGCAGAAACGCTCGCTACTGCGACGCCGCTCGTGTTCACATTCACTGTCATCACTAGCCTCACGCTGATGACGGCCGTTTCCATTACCGTTGACGCGCACCGGTGAGTGACGATGTGAACGCGCTGGACTTGTTTCGTAGCGCATGCGAAAGGTCAGATCCTTGGTGACCTCTGCACCAGCGGTGCTCAGCGGTAGCGGCGCAGCGTGTTGATGCTGCTGCAAATTTGCTACTGAGCCATCATTTTCATTGCCGCCACTCGACACATTCAGTTCCTTTTTGTTGTCTGAAGAAGTGATTTCCGTGCTGTTCCTTTCCAACTCTTGCGCATAGCTACTACGCTTAAAGTCTTCGGATGAAACGCGGCGCATGGCTTCCACTGCGCAAACAAGCCGCGAGACACGCGCGCCAACCTCATGTTGAGCTGAATGCTTCTCCTGCTGCTGCTGCTGCAGCTGTTGCAGTTCGCTGGGTGCTGCATCAGTTGACTCGGAAAGCAGTTCCTCACTGTTCGAGCGTTGCAGTTTACGCTCCTGCGTTGTTAATGAGCTGCTATCGAAGCGCTCCTTACGCTTACGCGATTTTTGCCATTCTAGAGGATTTATGATCTCGGGTAAATACGTTGAACTGAAGCCGCTATTAAGGTGGTTCTTTTGTACGTTAATTGTAGTCGCCGCTTGCGTTGCTGACGACGTTATGGTGCTGCTGTTGTTGTTGTTGTTGTTGTTAGTATTAATGTTATTATCTGTCCGCTCGGGACTGTGTGTATGTAATGGATGTACTACATGCTGTTGCTGTTGTTCGCCAGAATTAAGATCCTTGTGTTCTGGCGTATTAGTTGCTGTGCATGAAGAATTAGAAGACGACGACGACGACGACGATGATGACGAAGATGATGAAGTGGATGAAGATGAACCAGTAAGACGACTTAAGTCGCCCTCGCTTAAACCAGTTGTGGGATGTCGCATGCCGCACTGAAAAGAACAATAAATTTTATTTTTTTTTAGTTATTGTCATAGGTAAGTAAAAAAATTCAAAAGCACAATTTTCAGTTAAAATAATTTCGTACGTGTGCTAGCATACACTTTGGCATTTTCAAGTGTGTTTCACGCTCCAAAGCGCTGCATTTATAGCAAAGCAAACATCCTACAAGCGCAACGAATACAAGCATCTTCTATTTTGTCACTTATTGGCATTAATTAGCTGTTGCACACAGACACACATCAATTCTACGAAAGTGTTGCTGCCCTATTCCCAGTTTGTGTTTCTTTCTCGAAATGAGAAATAATTAATATCTCTGTGAAATGTCAAATGCCATTAAATAGCTAATAAAAAAAATCGATTGAAGTGAAAACATATTCTGAGACACGTAACTTATGAGTAATTATCTGATTATTCAGCTAAATAATAAACAAAAATAAAACTTTTTTGTTTGCTACATCACGAAGGCAGTCTGATTTAAAATCGATATTTTTTTTTATATATATAGAATAGAACTTAGATAAGACAAGACTATCTACTGTTATTATATATTATTGTTAAAATAGAAAATTTCTAATTTTTTATGCTGGCGGTAATCTCTGGAATTATTGTGCCGTAATCCCAAAATTAGGGGCTATTCAATTGTACGAATGAATATATATTTTTGAGGATAATTAAAAAATAATTATCAAATTTTAAGGCAAAAAAAAAATTGTATATATTATCTGAAAATCCAATTATTTTAATTATTTTGTAAAGGGAGACAAACAATGTTAAAACTGACTCGTCTTGTCGCGCTGATACATGAATATATTTATTTTATATAGTATCCTATGTCTCGTTTTATGAGATACTTGCAGCCTTTAGAAATAAAAATTTATTAAAGTTAAAAAATTTAAAAAAGGGCAAAAGAAGAGTCCTTTTTTTTTGACGAATTTTGCATTGTGGGCTTAAGTTTCTATCAAAAGAGCTGCATATGAGCAAGTAGAAACTAATTTCAAAAACAAACTCTTATAGTTTGCAAGATCTCATTTTTCATACTGACGGATGATAGTTTCTGACAAAGTTTTTGTCTAGAGAAAGCCGTTTCCGATAGACGACAAATGAGTCAGTGCCGTAAGATATTTTTATTAAACATCTATTTTATGTCAAATAAAGACCATCTCTCGCAAAAATTACAGCAGACTGTTTGCTGCGTTCAACTAGAAAATTGCCAACGTACTTTTATAAATTCTATTTTTAAATATTTGCTGGAAAATTTTGCGCTTTATATTTGTATCTATTTATAAAATTTAACAGCAAAACAAACGAATGTTTACAAACAGCTGAATTCGGTTATAAACATAAAAATAAATAAAATGTATTTCTCGTAAACCTACCAGGAAATAGGTGATTATCCTTGGTGTCATCTTTTGTTTGTTTTTGCTTTGGTTATGCGTTTGTGTTTCTAATTTTGTAGAATTAAAGCTGCTATACTATCACTTGATATCACAATTTTTCGTTTCAATTAGTTGCTTTTTTTATCACAGTTTAATTATTTTTTAGAGCCTTTGATTTTGTTTTTCAAGTGCTTAGAAATACAAAATTGCACGAAATATGCCGGCAATGTATGCACTTGAACATTTGAACAAGCTCTGTTCAATATAAAGTAAAATATTTTTTTTTTATATCGTGTTGCACTTTGGAATCGTACATATGAAATGGTTAGATTCTATTTTCATTAAATCTAATTGAATTTAATTTAAACTTTGACGTGCAGCTGTTTTTTATCTTTTTTTTTTCACTTAGACAATTTCGAAGATATTTCTTCTTTTTATCTTTAGTTTAAGTTCCAGTTCACATTATTTTTTGTATCTCGTCTCGCGTACGTTTGGATTCATAATAAACTCATTTTCAGCGACCTCGGGCATTATATGCAAAAAAGCTGAAGCAAGAGCGTGAGAGAGTGGCAAATTGATGAGAGAAGACGGGGAGCGCAATGAGCATTATCAAACAAACTCATGAGTTACCTATGTAAAGTCTGTTCAAAAAGTATGCGGAATATAAGAATTTAATAATGATTTGCCTCGATACAGTTCGGAATATACAAATACGAATTCAGATCGGAATATACGGATCCAGATCGGAATATACAAATACGAATATTTGGTTGAAAAGTTTACAGGCGATCTCGAGCACATTCAACTGTATTTGCTATAAGAACCTCTTGTCCTGGTTGATGCCCAGGTATTTTGCCAGTGACGGCTGCTGTAGATATTCACCTTCTATGTGAATTGTGGAACGCTGAAAGCCATCTGCTGCCTTAAAGAGTCAAGGATAGGAAAAGAGCAAATAAAGCAACGGACTTAGTGCGCTGCTTTGCGGAACTCCAGCTTTCATTGAACAAGCGGCAAAATAGATGCCCCGGTAGGTAGGACCGTAGAAGTAAAAGATATGCCGTGCAGGCCTTAACACCAAAATGTTTGTCTGGCAGTATACTGTTCTGATCCATGAACTAGTTCCGTCGTCCAGCAGTCAATGTCGTTCATATCTTCGATAATGTAGGCAGAAGACAGATATTTCTACCACTGGGGCGGGAAGAATTTGAAGCTGAACATAGCGCTGAAAGTCATATATGGATCGTTTATATCGGCCGGACTTTCAAAGTGGCGTAACACAGCCTGTCCATGCCTGGAGCCTTGTTCTTCGACAGGTATTTGATAACCTTCGAGATTCTCTTTCACTTGCGCCAACTTATAGTCACGAAATGTGTCCAGTTAGTGGGCAAAAGCATTTACCAGCTGCTTTTCACTCCACCAGGGCAACAAATAGTGGTGATTGTCGAAATGTTTGCTAAAAGCGTACAGCGTCTATGGTGTAGTCCATAGTTATCAACCTTTACTCAAAGAAATTGCTACTCAGTCTCTGTAAAATATTCCTTAGTTGTTTTGCGACTCTGCATTGATACGGTGTAAAGAATCCTGTGTTCGGAACGCACTCCTTTTGAGGCGCCTTTTCATTGCAAGAACCTGCACAGTTTCTGTATTGAGGATAATGCCATAACAGTTTGGCCCAGAAAGGGGTGCAGGAGGAGTGGCAGCTGCACTATGAATATTTCTGCCTGAATTAAGCTCCGCTTTCAAATGCATGGAGTTGTCCAGATGTAACAAATTGGTGTGTCTGGTAATTAGCCAGTTGTTCAGGGCAGAATTGATACTATTGTCCTTAATGTAGACGACTAATGTTAGATGATCGAAGTCTAAGTCCTGGATTTCTCTTATACTGGCATGAAAATCCGGTATCCCATGAAGCATTGCAAAATCTATGCAGGTCATCTACCTGGAATCCATGTAGCGAGTATATTTTAACTACTTGCGGATATGGCTTCATCTATCTCACGCCCTTTTGGCGAAATGTATCTTTCTCACCAGAGCTAATGTCGAGTATTCTAAATACCGTTGACCAGAGGCACGAAATTTAACTCTTAGCTGCCTTTCGTTCATCCTGTTCCCGAGCCATGCGGCAACTTTCACAGAAGACATTTTTATAGGCCGCATCCGCAAGACCCTTTGAGAGAAGTGGCGAAGAGATTTCTTAACCAATAACGCTGCTCCTCTCCGTGCGGGCTTATATCGAGTTGCTCAAATTATATAACGAAATTTTAAAAACCATTCCAAAATATTATATGCCAGTTTTTTCCGATGTATCTACGAAATAGTGGAAACGATTTTAATTGGCAAGTATGAGAGTTTTTGAAGAGTAATATTCTTTCTTAAATTGAATAATTAGGTCTTTTTTTTGGATTTCTTTGATGCAGATGCATATAAACGAAAAAACCAAATGTATATAAATATATGTATCTCATTTCTATATGTTTCTTTTCTAACTACATTTAAAGACAGATACTTTTTAATCAGCATGTATATTATTTTTAGGGAGACAGAGAATAATATATGAAGTGGTAGAGCGCGCGTCGTGCTGGCTAACGTGCGTTTCGGCATATGAACGACAACATTTTGTATGATCGATCGTACAATTGCCGGCAAATAATATGCAAGAGAAATAGCCAGAGGGACGAGAGACAGATAAATCTAGACGTACATATGCTCTGATTTTTCAGTTGTTTACCTGATAATATTTAGTATCTTATACTAGATACAATTAATATTGCAGATACACTTCATTTCGTTGATTTGTGCTTTGTTTTGTTCGCTTATCATTCTATTTTTTGGTTTCTTTGCTTTCGCCGTGCTTTAAAAATGAATGCGCGTGATTTAAGCGCGCGCCATCAAAACGTGAGCGTTAGAAATGAACTACTGCTGCGACGACGTGTAAGGCCGGGCCGGCCACCAAAGGCTAACGTATCGTATGAGCGATATTTTATGATCATTTATTTGCTCTTGGCTTTTTATTTGGCTTTTAATTCGCTTTGTTTTGCAATTTAAGCACATGCGCACGCATTTGCCGTAAACAAAATCATATGAAAGCAATATACGAACATTTTTTTTCTCAAAAAATATTTTAAATATTCATGTTAATTAATTTATTAACAATGCTCCGGCACGACAACTGCTACTGATCTGTATTGCTTGGCAACTAGTTAGGAGATGCAACTGTTATGCACTTTAATGGAAAATTAAATTATTGCCAACTATTTTTAAATAAATGCCCTCTTTATCTTATCTACAAGTAAGTATGTATGTATGATTCATTACGATTTTCCTAATTGCCACAGTCAGTAAATAATGTACGAATGCGTACGTGATTGAATCAGTTGTTATGTTAAATTTAGAAAATATAACACCCTTTCATACGTTTTACACAGAGTTTGAATAGTATATCAGTTTTGGCATGAAGTTTGCAACATATGAAAAGACATAGCAATGTCCGTCTGTCTAGCTGGCCATGTATGTTAATATGGAAAATAGTGCCTTAGTTTGGAACTAGTAGCTTCAAGATGATATAGAGCTGTACAAAGATGTGTCCCATTGATATATATGAAAAGCTTCCCTTCTTTGAAAACCTCCATATCGATAAAAAAAAAAAAGTATCTCATACATCTCTCTATAACTGCAAGTGGGCGTGACACACTGACTAAGACTTATACTAAGCTTCAGCTTTCAGATCGATATCTAAAAACTATGGGAGACAAAGAACAGACGGACATGGCTAGTTCGAGCTATGTTGGTGAGATGATATAGCATACATAAACACTTTATGAGGTCTCCGCTGCCTGCTTTCAAAATTTTTAGTGTATATAAATCAAGTTTAAAAAGTACGAGGTTGCTACATATATTTCTTGCCTGAGCAACAAAACATGTTGCCAGATACAAACTGACGTCTCCATCGTAAAGTCTGACATTTTTTAGGCCCAACTTACTGTGAACACTTTGACGTATGAGCGCAATTTGGTTTCTTTACTGGCACCTGATAAATTCATCTTCGCCAAAAAATCGAATTAATCCAAGAATATTTTCGTATGATTTTTGAAGTCGATTATCAAGACTAGAGTGCATCAATCAACTTAAATTAACTTTTGTTGATGAAGCTTCATTCATGGCCACTGTGAAAAGCTGGTACAACGAATTCAAACATGACCGCAGGTCGCACACCGACAAATTTCGTGTACGTCGTCCAAAATCGGTCGTTGAGCTAGAAAATATCGATGCGGTATGTGAACTAATAAAGCAGTACCGTGAGATTAAGGCATCCCTGGACATTACAAACAATATTACATGAACATTTGGTCGTCAGAAAGGTTTGTTCACGTTGGATACCGCATAATTTGACAATCGCTTAAAAGAAGACTCGTGTCGGTTGGTGCAAGCAAATGCTGAAGAAATTCATGCGAAGTGCGTCAAAAGCAGGCGACGAAACGTGGATATATGTGTATGAGCCCGAAACAAAATAGCAGTCGACCGTCTGGACGTCAAGACGAGGAAAATCTAACAAAAGTTAATTGCTTGCGCAGCACATTGAAGCAAATGATCGTATGTTTCTACTCGAAATCCGGACATGTTGGAAAGCAGGACGGTCAATTCTGTATGGTATACAACCATTTGTTTGAGGAAAACAAACCGACAAAGTCGAATCATACTTCATTACGATAATGCGAGCTCTCGCACTTCCGCCGTAACAAAACATCGAATTGATGGGTCATCCGGCATACAGCCCTGACTTGGCACCAAATGACTTCTTCCTGTAAGTATGCAGAGAGCGTTTTTCAACTGCCGAAAAAGCTGTTGATGCCTTCAAAACGCATGTTTTAGAGGTATCTCTTTTGGAGTGACAGAACTGCTTCACAAAATGGTTCGGGCGAATGCAACGGTGTATTAATCCTAATGGTGAATATTTTGAAAAACAACAAATTATTTCTCATATATTACCGTTTTTTCATGGTTAGACTAGAAATATATGGAACAACCCTCGTACAACATATTCTGCTCCTAGTGATTTGTATGTGAACTAGCCCTTCTAGTATTCTGATATTGGCCTAAATGGATTGTCTTCTTAGGAATCATGCAAGATGTACAAAATTTTAAACCACAACAATAGAACATATTTCATACAAAAACTTAGAAAACTAGTTTTTTTTTTTGTACTGTGTCTCATACGTGTCACATTCGTTAGATACTAAAATGTCGATTTTTGATGACAGTTTTTTTTTGTTTTTTTTTTTTTTAACTAAATTTATATTTTTTATAAAGTTAAGAAAGAATAAAACTGTTTAAAAAAGATTTCATATTATTTGTCATACAAAAACATTATTCATGGAATTTTCCGTTATACAATGGAAATAAATTTAAATTTTGACTACATTTTTTCAACAATTTTCTCAGATTTCCTTTAAACTTATGCATCATAAAATACTTTTCAAGGAAATTTACAGAAATGCTTAAGCAATGATTTGATGCCATTTAAATGAAATTGTGAAAGTTATTTATTCATTTCTATGAAATGCTAGAAGCCGATTTACAAATGATTTTAAAAGGAAACGCATAGTATTTAAGCTTCAAGATTCATAAGACTTTAAATGCAATTTGTATAACCAATCACTGCAATTGCCCAGAAGGCTTTTCCATCGAAATTTACATAAGTTGTTCCAAGTAACTTTGTATATTTTCGCTCTTAAGCGCAATCAAGTTAAACTGCTGAAGAGCATGAGATGTCATGCAGTCTATTTATTCGTTGGAATTTATTTTTTCTGTTTCTTCTTACATTCAATTGATATAATTTACTGGCATTTGTTGCTTAGACGATAAATATAGTCGATACATTCTGCAGTTACACCGTTGCATAATCATGGAAACCGACTTGAAAACGTGCGGCAGTACTTTACGCTTAACTTTGTCATCTTTAAATGGTTGTGATTTATTGAATCATTGTAAAAATATGTTTGCATAAATCGAAACCGTCGCTCAATCAATGAAGTAATCACGTAAAAAGACAAATGTTGCGATTTTTTATGAAAAATTGTTGATTGTTTATTTTTATGCTTGCATCTTCTTTTCAATAAAATAAGCTGCTAGAATTGTCAAGTTTGAAATCATGTGATTAGTAGATCGATTTTTAAGAATGATGAAATCGCTTAGTATTGCATAATATTTGTTTGTGCGGCTATGAATGTCTTAGCTAGATAAAAATTTTAAGTTGATAAACAAAGAAAACCCCTGTCGAACCATTCGTTAATTGATGACCAGCGCCAAAATGCCAAGTGGCGCGTGTAAGCCAGTAATACTCGTAATTGAAGAATTAAGAAGGAGCTCAACTGTGACATTAAGTCTTAATACTTTCTGCAAGCAAATATTTGCAGCTCCATAAATATCTTAAAGTGAAATTAATTAGGCATACGCCTTTTTTGTTTACAGCTCAGACAGTGATATGGCACATTCTAAAGTCTATCAAAGTTTTTTATTGTGTTTGGACTTAAATATAATATCACAATTTCCGCTGGAATTGCGAAAAAGGTCAATGTAGTACATATATTTAATGAAAACCCAAACGAAAGATATTAAGTCTGTTTACTGAGCATTCGAACAACTTCAGAAACTTGTTGTTGAAATCATTCAACAAAATAGAAGTGTGCAGCGGAAAAAGCCTAATCAAAACTTAAGATTTAAATTATTAAACAAATGCAATAATGAATCAATTATTGCGGGACTGCAGCAACTTGGTAAAAAAAAAACCGGACCGCAGTTACAGCCCTTTTTTATTTTTAACTAACGAAATACTAATACATAACTGTTTCCACATAACCCTAACATAATAAAGTGAATATTCTATACGGGTAGCACTGAGTGGTACTGAGTTATAGGTCAGCAAACAATTATAAGGTTTTGTGCAAATGAGTTTTTATAATTTTCATTTTATCCATTCCAGGGCAGCGCATTTTGGTGGCTTATGGGAAGCCGCTGTCAAGAGTGCCAAAAGCTTAATGAACAGAACGCTGATGAATACGAGACTCGTCTTCGAGGATTTTTGTACTGTCGTCGCTGAGTAAGAAGCAATTCTTAATTCACGGCTTTGACTCCTGGCCACTTAGTTACCGGAGATGCACTGCGAGCCTTGCCTGAACGATCGTTTATATTTTTATACATTTTTGGCATCTTTGACCATCAGAGTATATTAACGAGCTACAGATGCGAGTCAAATGGACTAAGCTTATAAAAAACATCGAATCTGGTACGTTAGTCATCATCCAAGATTATAACATGGCAACCCAGCATTGACGACTGGGACGTGTTTAATGTGCCAATCAAGGCAAAGACAATCGAGTTAAAGTTGCTGAGGTTCAATATTCGTTGCCCGGCACACAAATTGGCTACTTTAGCATTATGTAGAAAGGTTATACTTTCAAAGGGGCCGGATTGTTATAAGCGCTTCTAAAACATAAAAACTTGTTCATTAATAAATTGAATGTTACTTTCCAATGTAGAGTTTGTAATACGGGAACATTGTTGTTGTATAGGGAGATTGGGATTTGTTTGCTCAAGTTCACATTGTGAGAAAAATTTTTGACAGTCATTCACTTGAGAATGGCCAACAATGTTTTTTGTTACAAACGGTCCAAGCAATTCACACGTCCTTTAGGACACATATCTCCTGCGTAGCCTGTTCAGTGGTGAGCTAACATGGGAAGGCGAAAACCCTCTCCCCTTAATTAGGGGATGGTACGCTGGGCTTGGGACCAGCCACTATAAAATTAAATCTACAATGAACACTACCAGAAGACCTCTGGAATGACCAGGTATGTAGAGATTTCTCCGTACTTGACATTCAAAACGACTGACGCCAATGCGCACAGGACTATGGAGACTGACTTCCTAAAGGCGGCCATGACCGGAAGTCGGTTGACGGCCATTTAAGTAAGTAAGTATTGTTGTTGTACACATGAACATTTGCTCTCTTTACATTATTCCTTTTTTGTCGCATTCGATATTGCGATGCTAGGCTAGTTTAAGTATTTTATGATTTTAATAAATCAGTTCATCTCTGCTACTCAAACGGCTCGCTTCAATACTAAACACCCCCCGCGACTATCGTCTCGTGCTCGAAGAGTAAAACGCTCCCTTCGTATCAACATTTTGATCGAGACGTCTCATAGAGAGTTTAGCTGAAGAGGAAGCAAAATTACGTCCTGAAAGCCTTACATTGATCAGTAAGTGGCGGTGTAATGGATCATCCGGGGAAAGTGCTCGAACTATCAGAACATTGGAAAAATTCTCGGCCTTTGTTAGACCATTTTTGTCGTCCGATTTTGTTGGAATATGCATATGAATCTTCGGAACACATAAAAGGAAATAGGTAAATAGAATAGTACATACAATCTGGGCTCATGGTAACAACTTAATTGAATACCATAGCCTTACAATAGGAGAGTTGCCAGAAGAAGTCCAAGAATGCAGAAACAAAGAATACAAGAATGACAGATTTCAAGGACTAATAAAAAAACTAGAATGTAGATGTCAGAAATGTTATCTTTATTAGATATTCAATCGAATACCAACATTGATGACAAAAGAACTCACTGTACATCATTCGTAAATTAGGGTACAGAGTTTTTAGCATATATATCTTCTTTTTTTTTTCCTATTCAAACAAGTTTCTGGGACAAACCTGTCATTGAATATGAATTTAAAGTTGTTTATCAAGCGAAGCAAAACGTTTGCTTGTTTTTTTTTTTTTATTAAAATTTTTATATTTTATGTTTTTAAAGAGTTTTTAATTTTTTAACGTTTTTATTAAAAAAAAAAAAAATTAAAAAAAAAGTAACTTAAAATGACCGCACCACCGCCAAGTGGTATTTCGCGACATTTGCAGCCATGGGAAAAGATCGACTGGCCGCCCGAACGCGTTAAATCTTTATACAGCGACTGGGGCTCATATTTTCAACAGAAACATCGCGAGGATACTGCCTTTACGTACTTCAATAAGGCGTTACAATTGGGCAAAGATGATCAGAATGTCGTGATTAAACGTAGTAGATGCCGGCGCAACATTGCTGAAACATTATTAGCCTTGGATGATGCACGATTGGCAGCAGGTAAATCGAGTTCTAATAAAAAGAGAAACTGAAATGTTGCACACAGTTCATAATTGTAGATATTTACAAACGCCGTGAGGATGGCTATGAAGATGCGCAAGCAAATCTTGAGATATGCAAAGGACTCTATGAGTCCAATCAATTCGAAAACTGTAAAGCGGAACTACACAATAATATAAGACAATTTAGCGCTTCAAAAGCAAAACCCTTTAGAGAACGCATACCGGTGGTAAGTAAGACTTCAGTGTAGCAAATTTCAAATATTTTAATCATATACATGAACAGCTTGAGGGTAATTTCGAGGATACGCTTTCCGCCAAGCACTCTGCAGCTGTGGAACAATTGGTGCTAGCCACAATGGCTTCTCGTGTTGTGCAAGCACCGACAAAGCCCGAATGTGATGTGGTCAGCGTACAGGAAAAAGAAGTTTGTATAAAATCCATAAAAGCAAGCACAATTATATATAATTATATCATATAAACAGGAAGAAATACTTTCACCATTGGAAATTGCAAGGCGTAAAAGAGCCTTTGAAATCTACAATCAAACCTATCTCAATAAAAGCTGGATTGATGTAAACTTTTTGAAAATGCTTAGAGGTAATGAAAATCTTTTGCTGCCCTTTTGTACGGAGTCCAGTCCTTATTTGTCTAAATTGACCACAGAAAGTTACTCCAGAGTAAAAAAGTTCACGGTGCGTTACACTTTTTAATTTCGAAAAAAAAAAATATTTAATAAAAATCTTATGCAATTGTTCAGAAAATGCTACACGCACGCAGTCCCCTCTACAACTGTCGCTCAGAGAAGTATCCGAACAAGGAGCTGTATAGAAAGCAACACGAGGAGAACCTTTTCCGCATACAGTATCAAACGCGTCGCAATATGCACAAAATACTCAGCAGTATTCGTACACTACGTCAACTCGGAGATCTGCCGGTAAGTTAAAAGTCGTCTTTACGGTCATCTCTCAAACTTTTAAGTCTTCCGTATTCGATTCTTGTTTATGTGCTCCATTTACAGAAGCTGACACAATTCGTCGAGGACGTTATGGGCGACTATGTATCGATTAAGACCAATCGTGTCATGCCCTGGAAATTCGAGTTCATTTGTGAGGTCTATAATCAGTTTGCATTGGCGCTCATACAGCCCTATACGAAAAAAATTGATATGAAAGCTATAGGCACACAAGATCGTCTATTGAAACTACTGCGACTGCCGACGGATAAGTATAAAGATCGACCGAATAGTTTTGTATTTGGTGACAAATCAACGTACCAAGATACTGATGCATTGGATCCGAAAACGGTGGCCTACAAGTAAGTAGCTATTAAAAATAAATATCAGCACTGTCGGAAACGAAATCTCTCTTTTAAATAACACAGAAGATACGTCGCACGCATGGAGCGACGACTGCTCTTTACCAAGTATCCCATAGAACGTTCCTATTTGTTGCATGAAATTGCACGTGCACATCTGAATCACAATTCCTTCGATGCGTGTTGCTTTGTGGCACGCAGGGCTATTTCAGGTACGTTCAAGCGTTGCATACACAAACAGCTGCTCTAATGTAATTTCCTCCAATAATCTCAGAATCCAAAGAATGTCAAAGCAAATTGTGGCAATTTCTCATACTAATGCTAGAAGGAAAGTCGCATGCTGTGCTTGGCAAGATCGAACAGGAGCACGTGATACTAAAGAGGGCACGCGCAATTGCCGAAGAGCTCAAGTCGCCGGAGTTATGCGTTTTCACCGAAGTTTGTTTGCGTGTAAACGCCGAGGATTGGGAATTCAAAAAGTTCTCACGACAAAGTAACAAAGTGCGAAGGAGTTACATTACAAAAACAAATTCACCAAGCTCTCGCGTCAGTTTAGATGTATCCCTAGCTGCAAGTGGCAGAGAATCTATTTGATGCGCGTTCGAAAGTGACGCATGCAAGGCGCATATTTGTGACGCGCAGAATTCGAGTTCAAATAAGTTCCATTCTGTACATCATTTATATGCGAAGTGCATGCTGCATGACACATATTTGTTTTCAGGTCGTTCCTAATGCGGCAGTGATTAATAAAAAAAAAACGACACGTTTCTCACAAAACAAAAATTGTTTTATATACATGTCAATAGCTATTTTATATTTTCATATTTAGTCCTGCTCCTTCGGCTTCTTGCGACCAAAAGATTCGCCATCGGCCAAGGATTCTGGCAGCGGTTGACCTCGCGTCTCGGGCAGAAAAAATGTGCCTATTGCAGCAATCACTGAAACGATGCCGAATATTAACGGCGTGATAAAAGGCTCAATTTTATCAAGATCCGTAATCTGTGGTGCAATTATGGAACCGACACGTCCCAGAAACGAACAAAAGCCAACGCCACTTGAACGCACTACGGTTGGAAATAGTTCACCACCATAGAGATATACATTCGGAAAAGTTATCGATGCGCCAAACAGTCCAATACCAGCACAGATAACACGATAGATTTCATCCATGCTAGTAACTGTGGCCAAAACGAGCAGACCTACGGCGCTAATAAGATTCGACAGTATCAGCGTTATTTTCCGTCCAAGAAATATAGTAAGCCCAACACAGATCAATGTGCCCGGAACTCCTAGAGCAGCTGCGACGCCCACATTAAGAAATATATTCCCGCCAAGTTTGCCCATAAACTGTCCGACACCGTAGTAGACCATACAAACGACCAACCAATCAAAAGCCATGATGATCGTTTTCATGCAAAGAAAAGGTGTTCGAAACAGATCCAACAAGTTGCCTTTCTTCAGCGGTGCCTTAGAAGCGTAGGCTTGCTGTGCGGCTAATATTTCTGGGCGCACCGTTTCCGTTTCGTATTTGTTGAACTTTGCGATCTTCTCCAAAATAACAATCGCCTTATCCACTTTACCGGTTACAAAGAGCCAACGCGGCGATTCCGGTATCAGCCATATATAAATGATAAACACAACTGAGAATATGGTAATTGAGAATTGAAACCAATTCCATGTGCGTATAAAGTAGGCGAATAAGGCCAATGAGGCGTGACCTATATTGAAGGGTAGTTGGTAAGTAACAGCAATAATTTCACGTCGCTTGGGTCCAATAAGTTCCATAATAAGTACGAAACTGTTAGAAGAAAAGAAAATCATTTAACACAAATGCTACATCGTCCTTGCAGCCAGCCATACCTGGTGGTCATTGTAGCGCCAGTAGCAAAGGCCACAAGAAATCGAAAAACGCAGTAGAACCAAAACCAAGGCGAGAAGCAAACTATCAATCCGGTAATTAGCTGCATGAAGCAACAAGCTAAGAACGCCGGTCGTCGTCCCCATCTGCAGTGCAGTTAAAAAAATTATACACTTATAAAATGTTCATGGCTCACCTATCGGATACAATGCCAAATATGATACTGCCAAACATTATGCCTATCATGACAAGCGACTGCGACATACTGGCCAGCGGCTCATCATCGCATATAAGATTCCATTCGGTGATGATTGTTGACTCGAAAACACTTTTATCAAATTCAAATTTTTCGCAGTCGTCATCGCATGGATCTGTTATGTTCTCCGGTTCGATGCATGCACCCTTTGTTGGTGCAGCGAGAAACACATGCCCCAATGTATGCCATCCGGTACCAAATTTACAGAGGAACACTAGCATACAGAACATGAATTGATAACGACCGAAGTCACCAATTTGTGAAACGATCGGATCAGCGTTTTTCTCGGCCTTATTTGGTGGTTTTTCTTCTTTGGGTGGCATCGTTTTCTTTGAGTTAATTTATTTTATAAAATAAAATGAAATGAAAAGAATGCTTGTTCAAAACTATAATCTCAAATCGTTTAGAGCCTAAAATATCTTTAAAATTGGTGAAAAATTCGAACCTCAATTGTTGTCTATATACTTAATCTGCAGCATAATTTGAGTTAATATAGAAAATCTAAATCTTCAAACTTGTCTTTTTAGAACTCAAGACAGACTTTGGTGTATCTATGGAAAGTCTGTGAAGATATATGGATTGTTGTATGTATGGATGGATGTTTGTTACCCTAAACATGCATAAATCGAAATAGTTGAAACGTTGGAAAAGAACATAGGCAAGTTTTTGTAAAATTCGGAGGAAGCGATGCCTCGCCCATTGATCTCATCATATCTTTGAGGTTCATGGAGAAGTAATGCTATCAACTTTATTCCGAATCAGAGAAGCGATTATTGAAGGAAGTCGCCATACATTGGATCTCTGGTACCTTGGTTTTAATAAAGACTGCCAACAGCGCGCAAAAATTCTAATTGGCTGGGCTTAAGTTCTTTTATTCTCCTATTACTCTATCTATCTGTAATATAGCCAAGTAATCCAAGTTTCGAATGCACAATATGGTTCATACACCAGAAAATTTAAGCCTGTAATTTGTAGGTCAAGTTAATTAATTCACAAACAATAATTAATAAAAATAAAATACATATATTTCTAAGTGAACGAACGATTTAATAAATACGGCGTTAGTCACTGACACAAACTATTAGACATGCTCGTGTAATTCCAACAGAATGCTGACCTTTTTAATTCAAAGAGTGACTAAGTGCGGGATGGAATGATTGAATAATTATTGCCAGGCGGCACGCGCTCAAAATAAATCGATTAGCTACTACTGACGATGAGTAGCGAATGAAGTAAACAAGTCAATATTGGAAACTCAATCGATTTGAACCGAAATTCGCACAATGGCGCTAAAAGACTTAAGCGTTTTGACGCAAGTGTGCCAAAATGTTGACTCAAAAATAAATCGGAGGATTGAGCTCAAAAACTCTAAACAATGCCAACGACTGGCTAAAGGTAAGCAACGTGCAGCGGCAATGTTTTGCAAGCAATTTTTCATTATCGCACAGTTGTAAATAGAAAAACGCTTAACAAGCTTCGGATTGATAAGCATAGAGCAGACATGTGTCCAGACTGAACAGCGCCAGTCTGGACCGGAATTAACCGGTAGGAAGCGATTAGAACAGCTTTATGAATGAACTAGCAAATCAGTAGGGCACGAAGCAGCTGCCATCTAAATTGATAAGAGCAAGTGAGACAGATACACAGAAGCGAGTGAGCTACTAGATGCGCTTGTTATTAATAAATGTATTACTTACCTAAGTATTATATCTATAAACGTATTTAAACGATTTCTCTGTACGTCAGCAACAACTTATGAAGGGCAGCACAGTTTTTAAAGGTGTTTACAAATCTAAGATTTTTACAATTCAATGTTAAAAGCGCAACATTTTGCTAATTTACTAAAGATTAATGTACACATGACATATGGCTGATCGGGAGATTGAAATAATTGTAGATATAAGTATTTGGTGTTCTGTTCACATTTGCACTCAATGCGACACTTTTAGGGCCGATCAACATACTCAATATTTCCTGTAGATAGAACCATTTGTCCCCAAAATATGTTGCTCCGATTTAAATTTAAAAAAATTTTCTAAAAGCTCTAAGTAGGTTTCAGCGTTCATGCTATGAGTTATAAAGCGCATTGGAGATATGTGTTTATAGCCGACATCCTTTTGAGCCCAAATCATGAGCCATTGTGGAAGTTTTTCAATTCGTGGATTTAGGATCTTGAATATCACAACAGCCATTTGGTTCATCTAAATTGAACTTTTCTCATCGCTAAATATCACATTTCTCCACTGCAAGTTCCAAAAGTTCTGAATGTCTACAAACTGAACTCGATCTAGGGAGTAGCTATATTTGAGCAGTTTTTTTCATATGAAATGTTTTCTGAAATTTGGAAAAGGAAAATTATGTTATTTAAGCGACCAGAAAGGTTTATTTTACCATGGTGGTTCGGGTCTTTAAGAAATGGTTCCAAAGTACATTTATCTTAACAACCATTCTCAGTAATGCTGCGTATTAACTTAACCATTTCACGGAGCGTAAATTTTTTTCTATGTTCTTCATCGCTTAAATGTCTAAATTTTTACATTTCTTCGATAATACGAGGGTTGCTACATATATTTCTAGCCCGAGCAACAAAACATGCTGCCAGTTGCAATCTGACGGCTCCATCGTAAAGTATGACATTTTTAGGCCTAACTTACTTTGACATACGAGTGCAATTTGGTTTCTTTACAGGCATCTGAAAAATTCATCTCGGCCAAAAAATGGAATTAAACCGTGAATATTTTCGTGCGATGATTTATTACGGATTATCAAGACAAGAGTTCACCAATCAACTTAAATCAACTTTTGGTGATGAAGCTCCCATTCTTGGCCACTGTGAAAAACTGGTACAACGAATTCAATCGTGCCTGCAGTTCGCTCACCGACGAACTTCGTGAAGGTCGTCCAAAATCGGTCGTTCTGCCAGAAAACATCGATGCTGTGTGTAAAGGAATAAAGCAGGATCATCATGTGACATACCGTGAGATTGCGGCAACCCTGGGCATTAGTATGACTAGCATACATACAAAATTACATGAACATTTGGTCGTCAGAAAGGTTTGTCCACATTCTATACCGCATAATTTGACAATCGCTTCAAAGAAGGCTCGTATCGATTGGTGAAAGCAAGAAATTCAAGCGAGGTGCGTCAAAAGTCGTCGACTCAATTGTGACTGGTGACGAAGCGTGTATATATGCGTATGAGCCCGAAACAAAACAGCAGCCGACCGTCTGGGTCTTTCAAGACGAGCAAAATCCAACAAAAGTTACTCGCTCGCGCAGCACATCGAAGCAAATGATCGCATGTTTCTTCTCGAAATCCGGACATATTGGAAAGCAGGACGGTCAATTCTGTATAGTATACAAACATTATGGTTTGAGGAAAACCAACCGACGAAGTCGAATCATACTTCATTACGATAGTGCGAGCTCTTACACTTCGTCAATAACAAATAAGTTTTTGAATGCTCAAAACATCGAATTGATGGGTCATCCGGCGTACAGCCCTGACTTGGCACCAAATAACTTCTTCCTGTTCCTTCACATCAAAAATAAATTGCGCAGACAGCGGTTTTCAACTTCCGAAGAAGCTGTTAATGTCTTCAAAAGGCATGTTTTGGCGGTATCTCTATTGGAGTGGCAAAACTGCTTTACAAAATGTTTCGCTCCATATAAGCTATAAACAAAATTCGTCTTATATTGGCATTCATTTGAGGTACTGGGATGAAATTTGAAGATAGAAGAAAAAAACCTATTATTAGTTTGGTTAAAATGTGGAGAAACAAAAAATTTATTTTGTACAAGTACCAAACTGCAAAAAGTATTTGATCACTGAATTGGTTCATATATAAAGGGCACTAGGAGAAATAAGAATCAATGGAAAACTTAGCAATGCTACATAAACGAAACAAAAACTAGTAAGAAAACAAGTAAGGAAATTTCAGTCGGGCGTAACCGACTGTAAGAGGCCTTGTACCAGTACAGGTCGCCTAACAAACACATTAAGTGTTTCCCTAGCTTATGACCACTGCTTCTCACTGCACAAATAAGTGCCTTATAAAACATTTTTTTTATTTATGAAAAGAAAAAGGAGGACGGAAGCATCATAGGTCGCTCAAATTCAATTGCTTATAAAATCGTCATTTATTATTCGATTTTGATGAACTTTTTGGATTTTGACTCTCTATACTGGCATACTTTTTTTTTTGTGCCGAAGAAATTTTTAGCCTGGGTGGTTTTTAATGGGGTAGGGGGAAGGGGCAACATTTTAAAATAAACTTGTCGAATTCTGGAGAAGTCCTAGTCGAATGCAAAAAGAACGAAGTCTCTATCTATTATCGTTTCCGAGATCCTTTCATTCATACGGACGGACAGACGGACATAGACTATATCACTCCTGACTAATAATGGTGGTAACTTGGGGGTGTCTCCGACCATTATTTCTACCTGTTCCATACAT
Organism: Leucophenga maculata; assembly: GCA_035044805.1. Taxonomy (NCBI): domain Eukaryota; kingdom Metazoa; phylum Arthropoda; class Insecta; order Diptera; family Drosophilidae; genus Leucophenga; species Leucophenga maculata. Next base: position 1,176,167 of record JAWNNP010001183.1, read on the forward strand.
TTGCACAAAACCTATACGCTCTACTACCTTCGGTACAGGGCCTAAACACCATTTATATATTCTCTCGAAAAAGTGGTACATAGCTCGATTAGACAACTAAAATACACTTTCTGATTAGAAAGTTTAAGAAATAATTTAAAATTAGTATTAAATATTTCATTAATTTCTTAATAAATTAAGAAAAAGTATTCAAAGCGAATTTACAATTGCAACAGTGCAAGTATATATCGGTTTTGGTTTGGCTATTTAATAATAAAAATTGGTTTTATCCCATTCAAATCAAATAATTTATTTACCAGCACAAACAAAATTCATCGTAAAAACAATTAATTTCGGTTGAACAACAGAACATTGAAAGTCGTTCCACAACATTTCCAAAAGAAAGCGGAAAAGTATCAAAAAAATCGTTCAATTATAAAATTGTCAGAACTAAGTCCAGGCATGTACAAAAGCAGACTTTATAAGCGATTAATCAAAACAATTTGTAAAAAAAAAACAATAAATAAATAAATAAAATAATATTGATTAGATTAGATATTATATTAAACTAAATTAAAAGAAATAATCAAAACACTATGAAGTGTAGGCGGTAGTCTTTAGAGTTTTCGACATTTCACTTTCAAAAGTTATTTATTGCAATACATTTCCATGAAGACTTTATTAAACTTATTAAATCAATTATATATTCTATTGCTAACCTATTGAATATTGACAGCAAAGGTTGTTGAAAGTTTGCGATCGGTTTTAAAGAATGGTTTCCTGTTGGAAAATATTGGTTTTATTTTTAGCAGTTTCGCATGATTTCTATTACGACAGCTTATCGATCATAAATGGGCTAATTGATAGCCTAAAGCTAAAAAATTCTATTTATGGAACTGTCATGGAATATTTTCAAAATAAATTTAACAAGACATACTTTGAGGGGAACACATTAGATATTGTTGAATAAATATATTTCGAGAAAATTGAAATGGTATCTTTTATGTCTTAACAAACCTCGTAAATAAAATATTATGATTTAATGAAGCATAAACACAAATGTAAACGAGCAACTAAAAATAAATAAAAATATCTAGAATAAACAAAATTTACTCAAATAAATGCAAAAACGCTCGAAATACAATAACAAATTGCGCGAATAATGTTTATATGGTATATAAAACTAAAGCGTAAAAAAGATACAAATTCGAAGCGATGAAATTTTGCAAAAACCAAAACAATTATAACACTAAGCAACAATTTTTTTAAATTTTTAATTTCATTTTTAACCAATATAGTTCGATCTATATTAATAGTGCATTTTAATGAACTTCCTATTTTTTTAAATTAAAATAAAGTTTCATTGACTTACTAAAAATATTTAAACGAAATATGTAGTCAAAAGAAAGCCAGCCAGCAAACATCCAGAAACCCAGAGAAATATTTTTAATAGTGTTGCACAGTGTAAACAAACAACGTCCAAAAAAAAAGGGAGAATGAACGCAGACTGCCAACAAATTAATTAACAAAAGAATAAATTTTTTTAACAAGTTTAACAGACGCGTCGGGCATTGTTACTGGAAATGATGACGACAAAAATCTGCTCAATAATAATGAATTAAATTATATATACTATCGTATACTGTACTGAATTGTTAATGTGTGGATGTTCTCCAAACGCAAAAACTGAGAGCAAAGTACTCGAGTACATTGATGTATTAATGGCTGAGTTAGAGGCGCTCAAAGTTGACCTTTCTAATAACTTGGCAGCCTCTTCAAAACCACTAAATTCATTTGAGAGACACCTGATATCGTGGACAGAATTGAAATTAAATATTTATAGTTCAGAAATTTTAGCTTTTTAAGATACTAGCAGTAACATTCTCTAAGGATGAAAAAGGAAATCTGGTTACGGATGAACAGGAATCACTGATATTATGGAGGTGTCATTTTTCTAACCTACTTGGAGGCGATGAAGCGCTCAATTCCGCCGATAGATAGGAGCCACCAATTAATGATGACACTATTGTAGATCCACCGGACTATAAGGAGTTCGATTCGTTTATTAAAAAGCTGAAAAATAACAAAGCGGCAGGCGCTGATGGGTTGCCAGCCGAGGTATTTAAGACCGGCGGTGTTAGTTAGGTGGAGTTGGTTAGGACTATGCACCAACTTTTATGCAAGATATAATCCGATGACTGGAAACTCAGTGTTCTCTGTCCTATCTTTAAGAAACGAGACCCCCGCTGTATGCGCCAATTACCGCGGAATAAGTCTTCTTTCCATCGAATATAAGATTCTGTCGCGCGTATTGTGTAAAAGGCTGAAGCCATATACGGATTCACTGATAGGACCATATCAGTGTGGCTTCAGACCAAAAAGGTCGACCAGTGACCAAATATTCACAATACGCCAAATCTTGGAAAAGATCCGTCAGTTTAACAAAGACACACAACACCTATCTGTCGACTACAAGGCCGCTTTCAACGCCCTGTCTGCACTAGGTATCTTGACAAAGATTGTCCATCTTTGTCTATCTAACACATAAAGCGTTTTCAGGGTGGGGAAAAACCTATCCGACCCCTTTGATATCAAGAGAGGTTTCAGGCAGGGCGATGCTCTGTCGTGCGATTTGTTCAATCTTCTGATGGAATACATCCTACGCAGCTCGCTAACGCCGATGGCATCGATACATCGGTAGGTATCAAGGCGTTCTCAGAGATTGGGTCTAGCGGTTAATGAGGAAAAGACAATGTACTTGGTGTCTTCTCGCACTCCGTCATCGCGTCTTAGACGGTCAGTGACTATGGAGAATTTCAACTTCAGTGTTGTAGAAAACTTTGTCTATCTTAGATCCGAGATAAGCAGCAACAACAACGTCCGCCTGGAGATCAGACGAAGAATCACTCTTCCAAACAGATGCTTTTATGGGCTGAGCAAGAAAATATGAAGTAAAGCTTTCTCTCGAAAGACAAAAATCTGATACTCCCGTCCTATTGTATGGCGCAGAGGCATAGACCGTGTTTGAGTCAGTTGAAACAGCGTTGGAAGCCTTTGAGAGGAAGATTCCTCGCAGTATTTTCACTCCTATTAGAGTCGGCCATGAGTTTAGGTGCCGTATGAACCGTGAGCTGTACGAGCTATTCGATGAGGTTGACATAGTCCAGCGCATAAAATTCAGCGGCTGCACTGGGCTGAGCACCTCATTCGAGTGGATGCAAGAGGTCCAGCAAGCATGGTTTACATGGGGCGCCCAAACTTGATTGGAGGACGCCGAAATAGAGGACGACGAGTGACTGTTTGTTGTGGATTTTGGTCGAAAGGCATCATTGGACAATTTTTCTTTGAAAATGAAGAAGGTGAGACGGTTACAGTCAATGGTGAGTGAATTTTTGTTCACAACAATTGAAGATGAGGATCTTGGTTACATTTGGTTTCAACAGGATGGCGCTCCGTGCCACACAGCCAATGTTACAATCGATCTTGTGCGCACTGTTTTTGAAAATCGAATTATCAGTCGAAATTCTGATGTCGTTTGGCCACCAAGGAGCTGCGATTTAACACCGTTGGACTATTATTTGTGGGGAGCCGTCAAAGATAAGTGTTACGCCAACAAACCAGAGACAATTGAAGCTTTGAAGAACAAGTTTCGCGATACCATAGCCGTAATAGGGCTCTGCACACAGTCGAAAATGTACTCAAAAATTGGACCGACCGTATTGGGTACTGCATGGCTAGCCGAGGCAGCCATATGAATGACAAAAAAAAAAACAGTTTGAAAAAATCTCTTGTTGTTTTCATTTTATAGCATTTAAAAAAAAAAAATTATTTGGCGGACCCGATATACATATATGTATATGTATTTATATCTTACACATCAAACAAATAAAACAAATATCATCCCTCTACCTTAAACTAATGAATATGGGGGTTGGAGCATAGCCACCCGATTTTGACCAAACTTAACACGATCAGTTCACCCGATCCCATTAACATGTATACCAAATATCATCCCTGTACTTCAAATGAATGCACAGATATGTTAAATTTTATTTATCGGTTGTATGGGTGGTAGGGTATAGCCCCCTCCGATTTTGATCAAACTTGATTCGAACTATTTCCTGGATGAACTGAAGTTCGTCTGTGAATTTTAGAGCTGAATCGGTTGGATGGTTGGGCTTCCTATAAGGAATCTACATAAATATATACAACATTCATTTTTAGGCCCTGTACTGAAGGTACAAGCGCCTATTGGTTTTGTGCAAATGTATGTAACAGGTAGAACTAATGGTCGGAGTTACCAAAGTTATCCCCATTATGGTCAGGAGTGATAGAGGATTCGGAGACAGACATAAATGGCTATATATATATGTATGTCTGTCCGTCCGTATGAACGAAAGGATCTCGAAAACGGTAATAGATAGAGACTTCGTTCCTTTTGCATTCGACTAGGATTTCGACGGAATTTTACGAGTTTATTTTGAAAGTTTGGTATAGGACCTCTTAAAGCCGGTTATGCCCGGCTGTTATTTTCTTTCTTGTTTTATATATAGATTTTTTCGAATACCAGAGGTTTTTACTCCATTCAATGTCTAATACAAACAATTTTTATCGCTCATATCTATGTATATATATATAAATGAATCTTGTATATATCTATGTATGTATGTTCCTTATAGGAAGCAAAACCATCCAACCGATTAAGCTGAAATTCACAGACAATCTTCAGTTCATTCAGGAGAGTGTTCGAGTAAAGTTTGGTCAAAATCGGAGGGGGCTATACCACACCCCCCATACAAGCGATAAACAAAATTCAACATATCTTTGTATCCATCTGAGGTACGGGAACGAAATTTATTATACATGTTAATGGAATCGGGAAAAGTAATCGTGTTACGTTTGGTCAATATCGGAGGGGGCTATGCCCCACCCCCCATACAAGTGATAAACAAAATTCATCATATCTTTGCATCCATCTGAGTTACGGGGACGAAATTTATTATACATGTTAATGGGATCGGGAAAAGTAATCGTGTTAAATTTGGTCAATATCGGAGGGGGCTATGCCACAATGGATGAAGTAATCAAGTTAAGAAAAGAGAATAAAGTTTCATAGTTTAAAAAATAAAAAAAGTTATTTGATTTATCAGTTTTAAATATTGCTGATAGAAGTAGAGAAGTGCTTGGAGTCGAGTAGGAGGAGAATATATTGTTTGATGAAAATAATTTTTACTGGGCACAGCAAAGCGTGCCGGGTACAGCTAGTTTCTTATAAATATAAATTTTTATTTCGGATATTTATATCGCGTGCGACAATGTTTTCCCGGAACTTAATATTTATATATTTTTTTATTAAACATTTTAAAAAAGGAAAAAAACCACACACACAACCAATTGACCATCAATGCTGATTCGTCTGCATACTGCTCTGACAATATTAAACGAAGTCACGTTTTAAATGCACACATTGTATCGCATATATAACGCAAAAATCAATCAATTTTAATTGAATACTGAGAGACAACAACGCGTTTTTTTAAAATAATTTTATTTTCTTTTCCATATAACAACACATTCATGTAAAAATTTGTACTTGTGTTATTTTTTATTTAAACTAAAATCAATTTAAAAATAAATACAAAAAAATTCAGCAAGCTTTAAATTTTAAAAACAGAAGTCGAGAAATATATTTTTTATTCCGACATATTAAACATTTTTTAAACCGGTTGCAAATTAAAAAAAAAAAAAAACGCTTCTTGTTCTTGACCAGTTAAATTTTTGAACTAAATTTTATGCATTTTTTTTTTTTAAATTTTGCTTCTTCTTCTCTTTGACTACAACAGAATTAATTAATTTGCCGGCATCGCCAAGTGGCACGCTTGCATGTGACTGATCACATACACCAGTCGGAGACGACTCGTGACTAACTCACACTACTCGCTGGCTGACCTAATCGAACAATCCATTCATTGACTTTGTCATACAGCATTCATTAAGTTGCATAAATTAGTATTTATGAAACAAGATATATGCTGAGCTACCAAGACGATGATGATGATGATGATGCATATAATAGATTAGATTAAAGCAAAATAATGACTCTTTCAATTGACATACCATATTATGGAACTTGTGCGAAATGGATGGCTGTGTCAGTGAGAGATGATATTTTTTCTAGTCTAAAAGATAAGATCTAAACGGTTAAAAATTTATATCGGCTACATGAGTACCGCAAATAGAAACCATGAATCAAATAGTTTATTTCCAAATTTGAATATTTAAAAGTTTAATAATCAAACAATAAAATGTTTCTACTTATTTTTTTTACTGTAGAAGTTTTCAGTTTCTAATAAATATGCTCACCATATATCACACTCAACTAATTCGTTTGTAGATATGATGTGCACTTTTTGAAAGACCCTTTAAAACAAAAAGCATCTATTTTTGCTTCAATTAATTATTGATAAATTATTTATAGAAACAAAATTCATGAAAAAAGGTTAACTTAAAAATAAATACTCTTCTTCATCTTTGTTCATTGCTCCGCAACGTTGGAGCAGGTTTTAATTTCTGGAAAGGTTGCTTAGATTTATCATTTTAATAATATATAAATAAGTAAAAATGAATGACTGTCATTTAAAAATAGACGGTTCTTCTTTCCTTTGCTCACACACGACCATAAGCAGAAAACTGTGACCACTTCAAAAGAGTATTACCAGAGACCAAGGAACAATCAAGACAGTGGATTTCGTCAGGTGAACGTATACTAAAGACGTCCAAAGTGGGTCTACCCTCCAACAAGGTCATGGCAACAGTTGTTTGGAATACACGCGGTGACATTCACATCTCTTACCTCGAAAAGGGTAAAGCGATCTTTGGGGAAATTTTTCAGAGATTTTGAAAATATTCATACACATATTTGGACATATTTATTGATTTGAAACATTTTTAGGACTCGAATTGTTCCCCATCTAGCTTTTTTTCCAGACTTAGTCCTGTGACTATTTCCTATTTCTAAATCTGATGAAATGGTCGGGCGGCAAGAGATTTGGGTCGAGAAAAGAGAATAATCGAAGAAAGAAACGTCTATTTTGAGAGTCTTATTTGGAAGAAATAATAAAATTTCAATTGAGTACTTTTTGTACTTCATTGTTGTAAAATCTGAGAGGTTCAGAGTAATTCGTAGTCATACAAGAGGAAAGAAAGAATACAGATTGCATGAAAAACATTTCTTGAATGAGTTGCAAAAACTTCTGCATTTTCTATGTCCGTACGTGCCCACTTATCCGTGTTTGTCTAATAGGTGTAGAGACTACAGTCGGCGGTTTAATGTCTGCCCGCGCTTTTCATAAGGAAAATCTTAGACACCGTCATTCTCTTCTAAGATGCGGTTTCATCATAACTAGCGAGCACTGTCAGAGTTTTCAATATCGATTTTGTTGCTTATTACTGGACTCAGCTCTACATGACTCCATGGTTTTGTACCTAATGAATTTATTGGGCTACTCTTTAAGTTGAGTTTTCTCTTTAGTAAGCTATCCTATTGGACTTACTTTTATTTGGAGCGAAGCGTAATAGCTTACAGCCTTGAATTCTTCAAAATATCAACGGAAATATGGTCAGAAGTGTGAAGTTCCTATGGGACAGTCACAGTAAACATAATAATTGTTCCTTTGTATGCACTTTCGAATGCAATAAAATATTTAGAAAATGTTCTATTTTCGTTTTTTATTTACAAAATACCTAACTTCTAAATGAAACACATTTTTAGGCCCTGTACCGAAGGTACAAGAGCCTATTGGGTTTGTGCAAATGTATGTAACAGGTAGAAATAATGGTCGGAGACCCCCCAAAGTTACCCCCATTATGGTCAGGAGTGATAGAGGAGTCGATATACACATGTCCGTCCGTCCGTATGAACGAAAGGATCTCGGAAACGTTAATAGATAGAGACTTCGTGTTTTTTGTATTCGACTAGGACTGCTCCGGAATTTCACAAGTTTATTTTAAAAACTTGCCCCTCCCCCCCCCCCCCTTCCCCATAAAATTACCCCCAAGGGTAAAAATTTCTTCGGCACAAAAAAACGTAAGTATGCCAGTATAGAGATATCGTCCTTCTTAGCCAAAATCCGAAAAGTTCATCAAAATCGGATAATAAATGACGATTTTATAAGCAATTGAATTTGAACGACCCCCCTTTTCTTTTCATTCATATTCGCGCAGTGAGAAGTGGTCATGTGTTTGGTCATATGCTCGGGAAACATTTAATGTGTTTGTTAGGCGACCTGAACTGGTACAGGGCCTCTTACAGTCGGTTACGCCCGACTGAAATTTCCTTACTTGTTTAATTGTAAAATGTTTCCATTTGAAATTTCATGTGAAGCGTATTCGGTTTTTGGGCCCTGTACCGAAGGTACAAGAGCCTATTGGTTTTGTGCAAATGTAAGTAACAGGTAGAACTAATGGTCGGAGTTACCAAAGTTATCCCAATTATGTTCAGGAGTGATAGAGAAGTCGATATAGCCATGTATGAACGAAAGGAACTCGGAAACGGTAAAAGATAGAGACTTCGTTATTTTTCCATTCGACTAGGACTTCGCCGGAATTTTACAAGTTTAATTTAAAATTTTGCCATTGTTTTATGGTGCTCCAGCTTGGGCCACCATTTCTAATTGTCACTTAAAAAACTACAAGTGATGCAAAACAAACTTTTAAAAATGATTTTGAACCTCCGTTGGCCTTGATAAGCAATTGAATTTGAACGATCTATGATACTTCCGTCCTCCCTTTTCTTTGCATACATAAAAAAAATATTTTATAAGGCACTTATTCGTGCAGTAAGAAATAGGAGGAGCAAAATGCTTTACGTTAGTACCATTTTTTCTTATTAATTTCCTACCTTTTTGTTTTGCACTGCTTGGGCATAATCTAAGAAAAAATTTGTGTTTGTCAGGCAACCTGTACTGGTGCAGGGCATCTTACAGTCGGTTACGCCCGACTGTAATTTTCTTACTTGTTTAATCTGTTATACTTTTTAACAAAAATCAAAATTTAATATGAACATACATACGTCATTTATTGGAAATATCTATAAATAAAAATGTCCAACAAAATAATTTCTCCAAAATTGGTCAAATACTAAAATAAATCAACAAATGGCAAATAATAAATTTTTTATTTTGAGAGGTGTTAAAGAGAAAATCACGTTTTACAAATAAATTATGGTAGATAATATTAGATATTATTATCTGCAGTGATTTAGCTAATATTGTATTAATTTTTTTTAGTGATATTTGAGACAAATATAGCACATTAAAAAAAAAAATATTATCGTTTAGTTTGGTCCTATATAAATAATTAATTAATTAAAACCTTTTACAATTATACAAATCACACATAGTGTGCATAGTATATTAATTCTGACACGCAGTTTGTAACACACAAAAAGATATGTCAGCGAGCGCCTAACGTACATAAATATATTCTGATCAATTAATAGGGGGAATACGTCAGATTAAAACGACATTGTTCTTGTAAGCATTTGCAAGAGAGTAGCTGCACCAGGATAAAAAATCCTTCATTATGAGGTAATCATCCGCTTATGCAAAAAAAGTGTTTGTCCAATGTTCTATTTACCTTGTTGAAACTGATTAAGAATAGTCTGGATGATGTGGTAATATTTTTTTTTTTTTTTGTGTTTTAATATAGTTTGTTTCTTTATTGAATCTTCTCTTGATTAGAGATTAACAATAATTTATCAAATCTTAAATTACACTAAGCCCCCGGTTGGAGACTTAAGTAGTTGCAACGGCCCTAAGAGCACATCACAGGGCTGGGAGATCATTTCTTCTGAGTCGTGTTTGGATATGGAGTAGGGTTAGAGATCTTGTGAGTGAAATTGGGTGAGAGTTGAGTTTGCATTCGTAGATCTGCTTGAAACAATCTTTTTCAGTTTTCTTAGTTGGGATTGTGAATGTGAGTATTGCAAATATACCAGGGTGCACCGGTGAGAGTTCTAAGTATTTTTGATTGAGCCTTTTGTATTATATCCACATTACTGGAACTCGCATTGCCCCATAATTGTGAGCCCTACGTCCAAATTGGCTTTACTTATTAATTTGTAGTCTAAGCTTAAGTGGGACCGTGGATTTATAAGCTAGTGTAGGGAGTTGGCTTTTAGCTTAATTTGTGTTTTCTTGGCATCAATAAGTTTACGATAAGTGTGCCGCCTTTCGAGATGAATGCCGAGATGCACGACGACATTGGCCTGTGGGATCACAATGTTGTTTAGAGTCAGCGATGGACAAGTTCCACTGTTTAAAGTGAATGTGACGTGTTTGCTTTTTTGCTCATTATGTGGATATTGTGAGTTTGTGATCCGTTGGTATGTCTGATGTGTATAGAACATATATAGTAAAGGACAGAGAACGCTGCCTTGGGGTACTCCAGCTTTAATTTAAGACTCCTGTGTTATATAGTCACTCTGTCGTACTGTGATTGCTCTATTGCTGAGATATGATTCAAGAATTTTGTGTGTATTTTGGGGAAACAATACAATACGCTATCAAATGCTTGAGCTACATTGAGAAAGATTGCAAAACAGTGTTCGCAAAGCTCAAACGCTGTACGAATATCTGAGGTTAATCGGTTTACCTGTTCGATAGTGCCATGGTTTTCACGAAACCCAGTTGAGTTGATTTTGATAAGAACGAACTTTTCAAACAATTTGGATAGTTTGGCAGGATAGTAGGCTTATGGGTCTATATGACGCTGTCTGTTTTTTATCCTTTCCGGGTTTCGTGATATTGACTATGACCGATTTCTTCCACAGAATTGGAAAGTATCCGCATTTAAAAATCGCATTAAACAATATTGTGATATATGTAACAGCTGTGCTAGGAAGCTCCATGAAATTAAATCATGACCTGCAGCCTTCTTGGGATTGAGTTGGGCTTTTATCACTTTATGAACTTCGTTGGTGTGAACTCTGAGGGATTCAAAGTTATTCGTAGTCGAAAAAGAAGGAAGAACCAAAGCGTTTGTTGACGGATTTGGCTGAAAAACAGTTCTTAAAGAGGTTGCAAAAACTTCTGCTTTTTTTATGGGTGTAGCCGGTGGTTTAATGTCTCCTCGCGCTTTCCGTACGGGAAACTTTGAGCTTGTTGAAGAAAGACGTTTAATGTAACCTTTCTCTGAGTGAGTTTTTCCTCAAGTTGAAGAACATTGCTTAGCTCACTTAAAGCAATCTTTAGTTTGTGTCTATAGGTTGGATTTCTTAGACACTGTCATTCCCTTCTTTAACGCCGTTTCGTCATAGCTAACTGTTCAATATGACTGTTTGTTAGACTGTGGTTCATCGAATTGGCTGTGGTTGATTGTGGTGTGGAGTGTTGAGCTGCAGCAGTGAGAACAGAACTCAGGGCACTGACAGAGTTTTCAATATCGATTTTCTTGCTTATTGCTGGGTTCAGCTCGATATGACTGCTTATATACTCTGCATATTTAAGCCAGTTGCTTTTGTGTGTAGTGAGTTTATGGGGTTTCTCCAGTAAGCTAAAAAGAACTGGAGATTGATCCGAAGAGAGATCTGCAAGAGATTCAGCAGGTATAAGATAACTTGAAATTCATCGTGTTATTGCAAAATTGATGAGATTTGAAATTTTCATCGAATTTTCGGCCAATATGTTGGGGTACCGGACGAGACATAGTTTAGCTTGTTTTTGTTGTTATTTATAACTGCTTTGTAGAGCTGCTTTCCTTTGCGGTTTGAAAGCCTTGAGCCCCAATGTGTATGTTTGGCATTGCTATCATCTGTGGCTATAAAGCGATCACCTAGAGTGTCGAAGAATTCGAGAAAAGGTTTTTCAGACACCGTAAACCTTGGAGGGCAATAAATTGACCATAGTGTGAGACTACTAAACTTTGTTTGAACATTTATTGAGATGGCTTGGAGATAATTACATAGTTGCGAATGCCTGTAGAGAATGATGTTTAATACGACTTCTAATGAGTATACCAGTTACGCCGTTGCCTTTGCCATCTGGGTGGTTCGTGGAATTGAACGCATAGCCTGGAATTTTGAAATTATATTTATTCGTAAGATGTGTTTGTGCGAAAAGTATTACATCAATGTCTCTTACTTCTATTTGCTTTGTTGGGCTGCCAAGCATCTGAATCAAAGTGTTTTGATTCCTCAATCATTGATTCCATACCATTGAGTGGTGTATTAGCATTTTGGGGCATGCGCTGTTGTTGTGGGTCTTGGGCGGAGGTGTCCACGGGTACCGTGTGGGAAACGGTTTGGCGAAATAACTTGGGATCAGTTGGCTTTAGCCTGATTTCAGGGCATTGGCAAAAGACACACCAGGGGTGGTTGTGTCAAAAGCAAATGAGAGCGAGCAGAGGCAGTTAGCAGATGCAGACGGTTATTCAATTCTTTGTACACGGGAGATCCTCTGTCGTGTGATTGCTACTTTTTCGCGTTGGAATCAGACTTATTTGCGGTGCATTTTAGCGGTATTGTGGAGTTCTCCACAGGCGACGCAGACAGAACGTAGAGTACAGTGTGTCTTTGTGTGGACAAACTCCTGACAATTAGTGCATTGAACCGGGTTATTGCGCTTGTGGGATTCTCTACAGAAATTCTGCGGTGCAGCAAGTATTTTAGATTGTAGATTGGGTGTACCTCGTTTTTTTAAGTGGCCTATTTTCGGGCTCCAGCTCTACTTTAAACATGGGCTGCGGAATTTGGTTCTTGTTTATTATATTTATGGCTATTTTTGGGTTGAACCCATTTTCTTTTAGTGCCCTTACCACTTCACTTAGAGAAACACTTGGTTCAATGCCTTTGGGCACGACTTGAAGTCTTTGTATCTATGTATGTTCCCTATAAGAGCCAAAGCATCTCCTTATAAATGAGATACAAAAAAAGTAAAGTTTAAAAGTTTAATTTTTAAAGCTAGTTTAGAGAAAGATGCACCATACTCCATTTGGATCAGACTCATTTAGAGCCTTATTCAAAAAAAGTGGTTGTCCCTACTCAAAAATCTATTTCATAAAATAATAAAAACTGACACTAAACACGCAAATTTTACTTGTCTGACAAATCATCAGTTATCATAAGCCAAAAATTGATTTGCAATGAATTTCGAATCTATTTAACCTACAAAAAGTATTGATACTTGGGTATATACATACATAAATCGGCTTCATATTGCGTGCTCGCATTCAATGGTAAAGACTGATGAAATAAACTGAAACGCAAAAAATAAAAAAAAAAGATGGTGTTATATAAAAATGTTCTTAGAAGCCAATTTAAAAATCTGCTACGCAAAGCAAATCGATTTCATCAGAATAGGTGCAATCGAATTACAGTCTGTTCGAATTTCAATTGAATTTTTTTTTGTCAATATTATTGGCGACGTAGTACAAAACATAATTCTATAAACAGAAACAGAATATGAACAATTCGTACAAAATATTTATAAGAAAAATAATTGCAGATGTTGGTTGTTTTTCGTTTTATTGTATCTGAGTATAAATTTCCTTCTATATATAAACTTAACTGAATCAAGAAATGAATACAATTTTATTTTTCCAGGAACATAACAAAAAGTGGCCATAAACAATTGAAATTCTACGATGACGAAATTGAGAGTTGGCTTTATCGATAAACGAATTGGCATGGCGTAGTCACTGTTATGAGTAATCGAGAAATATATTCGAAATAAAATAAACAACTTTGAATAGAAACAAATAAACTGTCTACAATAGTTGGAACTTCTGTTTGCTTCTGCGGTTTTTATAAGCCAGACAATATTATTTCGATATGCAATATGTGGGTGTATGCGATTATAAATGTTTTATCAGTTCGACGTTGGATAAAGTACAGAAATTCAAATAGCAATAATAAATGATAAAAAAAAATATTCAATAAATGGCTTGGTTGGTTCGTCACCAGAAGTTCACATTAAGTGTTGATACTTCAATATAGACAAAAAGAATTGCACGAATTTGCTTTCGATTCGGAAAACGATTTAAAGCTGAAAAGTTCTACAAAAACTGAAGCATCTAACCTCAGGTTTTTATATCCGGAGTTATTCTCTTCATAGACGAAAAAAGATACTTTGAGAAGTCACTTCTTAAACCTACTTAAAGGCCGCCCATAGAGAAGCGTTAACAGAACCACTAGTTGAAGGAAGGGTTTTTTGTAACGCCATCGAATAATAATAAGGTCGAATCAGTTAAAAGAGCAACAACAACATTGAGTTCCCAGATGAGTTATTCAAGACCGGCGGCGAAGAGTTGGTAAAGTTGGCATTTATGCAAGATAAGGTCCTTTGAATACATGCTCAATGATTGGAATCTCTTGATTTTTTTTTTTTTTTTTTTTTTTTTTTTGGTCGCCTGGTTATAAAATTAAAGTTATAAATTATAAATTGGTGGAATAGGTTGCACAGAATTTAAGAACGAATAAAAAAGGAGAAAATTTCTTGTACAACAAACAGCAAACTGTGTTGGAAGACATCAGAACATGGCAAACATAATATGGTAGGCATTATCAGTGTACATTATCAAATGTTTTACTGAAATCTGTGTCGGACTCAAAACCATTATTCAAAATAGAAGAAATTTTTCAAAGATTTGTGCAAATAGATTTGCCTTTAAGGAAACCATGTTGGAAAGGACTGACAACAGATTTTAACAACTGTTGCTCTTGGTCCTTAGTGATTTTTTCAAACTATTTTGGTATAGCACTCAGCTTAGCCATATCTCCATAATTTGTTATATCACAATTGCTGCTTTTTTAAGTGAAGTGAATTTATGAAAGATTTTCGAAGGAAGAAATTCGCCATATTTTACCTGAAAGGCAAAAACGCATCACAAGCGGCTGAAAAAAAAAAAATTGTGATGTTTATGGGGCCGATACTTGTTCAATTCGCGTAGCACAACAGTGGTACACGCGATGCCGTTCTGGTGTGGAGGAAAAGGAAGATGCATCACGCTCTGGAAGAACTGTCGTCGCAGAAGTCGATAAAATCAAAGAAATGATCGAGATAGACCGAAATAGTAGCAGCTGTATATCAATCAAAGGCATTTAAAGAAGCTTGGCTACAAAAAAAAAAAAAATACATGATATTTGGATGCCACACGAATTGACACCAAAAAACCTTATGGACCGAATTTCCATTTGCAAATCTCTCGACCGTTTTTGAAGCGAATGGTGACTGGTGGGTCACTTACGGCAACGTAAAGCGCAAACGGTCTTGGTTGAAGGGTGGCGATACGGCTCAAATGGCTGCCAAGCGCGGATTGACGTTCAGTGTGTTTGGTGGGATTGGCAGGACATCATTTACTATGAACTGCTGCCCTATGGCCAAACGCTCAATTCGGTTCTCTACTATGAACAACTGAACCGCTTGAAGGCTGCAATCGCGCACAAGCGGTCATCTTTGGCCAATAAGAGAGGAATTGTATTCCAACAGGACAATCACACACTTCGATTGTGACGCGCCAGAAGCTCCGAGAGTTTGGATGGAAGGTTCTTATGCATCCACCTTATAGTCCGGACCTGGCACCATCGGATTAATATCTCTTCCTGTCAATGTTGAACGATTTAGCTGGCGTGAAGTTGGCCTCAAACGGGGCTTGCGAAAATCGAAGGTCTCACTTTTTTGCCAATTGGGAAGCAAGCTTCTAAGAGCGGGGCATAATGAAGTGGGATTCTTTCTATGCCTGTCTCAGTTCGTAAATTTTCCAAGCATACTTATAACCAAACGAATACTTGTTCTCGTACAACAACAACAACAGCAGAAACATAGTAGCTGCTGCAGAGTAGTATGCGTGTCTCAGCATGAGACGTCTCAAATTTCGGAAGCACCATAGATGCTTGTGAGCATGTCAATGTTTTTTTTTTCTTGCAAACGGAAATATCGATAGAGTTGCTTGAATTATTCGCTTAACGAATATGTTTGCGCAATGCTTTATTTAGAATACTAATTTCCTTAGCCATTAGAGATAAGTTAACTGAGTTAGAAAAAATAAAAAAAAAACTCGGAAACGCGTTGTTTAAACATGGTTAAACATGTCAAACGAATATAATAATCATGCCAACTGTGAATGATTTTCTTATTCGTTGTGTTCAACTTAAATGCTGTCATAAAATTTGTAACACCTCAATAAATATCATAATTATCGTGTTTACCTACCTAAATTAGACTATAATTGTTTCGCGGTGTTCGAATATATTTTTGAGCTTCAGAACCATGTCAATGCGGAAAACATCACAAAGTTACTTCAGGGTCCAAACGAAAAAATATGATATAGATCAAGAATTTTTTTTTTTTACAAGCATTATCAAGCGCTAATTTTAACTGAAATTTTTGGCAAATATAAATGTGTAACGAGTAATGCGATACAACTATTAAATCGTTTTCTAAAAATAATTCGATTATGGATGAAAAATTCCATCAAATTGAATTGTTAACAAATCTATTTAGGCATAATAATGCAAATGATTCATAATTGAATTCGCAAATACGAGGGTAGAACAAAACTTTTGAGAATATTTTAAGTTTAAACTAAAATTTTAGGAACAACAACAAGAATCTCCATCTCAAATCGACATAATGGAATTCAATGCAACACCTCTATTTGCTGCTACAATGCAGAAAATCTATGGGTGTACGACTTATATAGTAGCTGGAGACATCAACGCCATAGAAAGCCGCTGGGACAATACCATAAATAACAATAACAAAAAGAAACTGTCTGACAACATCAGATTTTCCAATGCCAATAGTATGGCATCATCACATTCAACGCTCCCGCTACCCTGTGATAAGGAGGCTGAAAAAGAATGTACTCGAGCTTCATCTGTTTAACAGAAAAGTTCATATAGAGCAGCAGATCAGTCAAATCAAAATCATGGAAACAAACGACGGAGAGGATTACTCCAACGCATCGATATGCGGCATATATTTGAACAGATTGCTGACTAAATTCAATGCTAGACTCGCCAGATTCGTACTGTGATCTCTTGCGCAAATACCTATAATGAAGATCCAACACAAAAGTGCTTGCAAGACACATTGGATTATTCTTTCGTTGTTGTATATAATTAGATATAGTTTGAAGCAAATAAATTGCGTACAGTTTGAGTAGCACATATGTCATAGATTAGAAAAAGTTTGAATAGCGTTAGTGTTTAGAAATTTTTAAGCTTACAAATTTTATTTATATTTAAACCCGTATTTATTTTAAATCTATAAAATCGCCCTCGAGTATATAACCGGCAAATAAATAACAAATAATGAAGTGTGAAATTCGTCTTTCAATTTTGAAGATTCGGAAAAAATGTATTCCACAATGGTTTGATATCTATGAACAATTTATTTGCTGAAAAATTAACACAGTTAATTTGCTGTACACCACTGCTGAATTTCTTTCATAGACTTTATTTTACTGTAGATAGATAATATATATAAGATATGGAAAATTTTTTAACTACAAATTGGTGTTGCTTGTTGAGCTTTTTTTGGAGTAATATATTCAAGGATTACTACATAGGACTTGCGTTCCAAACTCTATTCATCTCAGTTAGATCAGTTTCAGTTACGGCTTTGGCCGCTTTCAGTTCGCGTTCGACCGATTTTTTAATCTTTCGGCAAATATGCTGAAGTTCTTCCACACTTAATAGCTCAGACTTCAGGCAGAGTCGCTTGAACATATCAATAGAACTTGTTGCACTTTTTTTTTTTGAGCAGTGCTTAAGTGAACTATAATTGGACCACATTCGAGCGCATATTCGATGGCATATTGCTTGGCACTACGTACCGCTAGAACATTTTTACCATCAACACAAAGGCAGCACAGTTTTTGGTCTTACATTGGAATCGAACGTCTATTCTGGCATATGAAAATGCAAGGCAGTCGCTGTAATTGCGCCAACTGAAATGCTTCAAAAAATGGTGATTTTTTGCTCCAACTATAGTCATAAAATATGGCACGATTCTTCCATATTGTGTAGGAGAACGTCAACGTTTGCTTACAGAAAACTCAAAGCAGTTCTAAAACAGTATAACGAAAACTAATAATTCTGTACGAATTTATAAATGAGATTCCTTGTTGTAGCTCACTTTTACAGAAGTTCTATCCTCTAGCATTTCTTTTTAAACTATATACATTAATTCAACTTTTTGATCACAGAACTAAAATTTAAAAAAAATTAATAATTGTACTTTCCTGAAAGTGGAAGTAGAGGAAGAATGATCTTTCGTTCCATAAATCTTTTAAAGTGGTTGTTAGTCATAGTGAAGAAAGCCCGTTGGAAATCAACTCACATTTCTGGTATAAGGTCTAGTATAACCATTACCATTAGATCCACTCTTAGGTCTACTATCTAGTTATCATTCCGAATAACATGCTTCCTTTCAGTACATCGTCAAAAATTTAAATGGACCAACTTCATATAAATAAAGCCTATCTTCAACTCAGAACACATTAAAATCTTTTGACTTATGAGATTTCTTAACGGAAATCGAAACACGTGATTCTTTTTTATTTATTTTCAATTCAATTTTATTAAAAGTTGTTGGAACTAATTTCTTTTTTTTTTTATTATATAGACAGATGCTACTAGTATTAAAATTTCGGTTCCACCAAAATTAATGTTTTATTTTAATATGCATTGAGATTTTTTAAATAGAAAATAAAGTTATTTTGTTTGTACTTACAACGCAAGCCTTCACGGACTTCCAAAGATTCCTCGCAAAGTCTTCAATCTTGCTGGTTTTTCTCGGTACGTTAGCCACGTTTTATTTGTACACGTTTAAATTGTATTTTAAATCAAAGATAATTAAGAGATTTTAAAACGAAAACGAAAAAAAAAAAGAAGATCGCAGTAGTAATTTAATTTAATACACAAATTCTTGTAAGATTTCGAAATTTTCAAAATTTTATCGTACGTCGTATTTCGAATTAACACACACAATCCAAGCTTAGCGTAAGAAGCACCAACGTTCTTTAGTCCAAGTATTACACCCGATTTACAAGAATCCCCGAATTATGGCATAAAACGCTTTACGAATCGGCTACAAACCGAAATTCCGCCAACGATGCTGTTCACATTGCACAAAAATTCGACACGAAAGGCAAAACAAAAAAAAAAAAATAATAATAATAAGAACCGTGCGTTTTGGATTGTGTTGCACAAAAAACAATTTTTTTTTTTAGTTTTTACACGCTTTTGCTGCGATGTACACACCGTACACACACACCTCCTTACTCAGTGTCTCACACTTTTTTGCTCTTGTCCAACGTTACGCGGAACGCCTTTCAACAATCGTCCTTTTTGAGTTTTTTTACTTGAGCTTGATTTTTTTCTTAACTTTATATTGACGATTGCGTTGATCTACCACAAAATCATATCGCGATCTCTGCACATTTTCGCTATTTAAATTATAACAGCTCAAACCTAATAGGTGGAGTACTCTTAACGAATACGTTGTGACTGAATTATTGTATACTGTCGAAATGAAGTAGTTCCGGCTGCTGTTCCAGCTGCTGCTTCGGCTGCTGTACCAACTGCTGCTACGCTGGATGTTGACTTTAAGGTTTCAATTTATATGAAACGATAATTGCAAACGCTGTCTGTTTGGTCCTTCGTTCCGGTATATCAGCTTTAAGCGCTGCAAAATGTAGTAAACACTTTTATGCAATCTGTATTAAATTGATCCTTAGGCAGCCTTGCCAGGCTACCAATTATTACTAGCACTCTCTCTCTCTCGCAGTGCTGACACTTTGATGTCGTTAGCTTAAATGATTTGTTAGGCGCTGGCGTAGATGTATTTTAAGGAACGATTGGCACAGTGGGGAAATTCTGCAAACGAATCAATTCGGATCAATAAGCTAATGATCTAATAATGATGACAATAATGACGACGACGGCAATGAAGCTAATGAGCAATTAGCCGAGGATCATGCATAGGTGTTTCTAAACTCTTTCTCTCTCGCTCGCTCTTTTCGTGGTTGTTGTTTCTATTGCAATATTGTATTGCACTCACAAACTTGCTTGCTCTCTCGCTCTTGTTTTAATGCGTTCGTTCATATGATTTTTTTTCTCTTTCGCTCTTTTGTTTTTTTTTTAGATGTCTGCGACTATGGCTGCTTGAGGAAATGTGTGGATACGAGTCTATATCTAAGCATGTGTGATGTTTTTTGTTGTTGTGATTTGTTGTTGGTTTTGCGCTTCTTGTTGTTTTTGTTAATGGGCGCAAGGGGTGTGACAGTGCGATTTCATTGAATAACTTTTAAAGCTTTTTATTTAAAATAAAAACACTTAAATATTATACAGTTGTCTTTTTTTGTTTTAGATTTAGCACTCTTCTATTTTTGTAATATTCTCTTTTAGTTCATTTTTGCTGCTGTGTAAAAATAAAAATTTTTTTATTTAATTATTTCTTTTTCTATTTATTATGCAAAAATTTACAACTCAACGAGGTCGTTGCAACTTATCAAACACAAATACTTATAAAAAAACGTTTTACACATACACAAACCCATAGACGTGCGTCTGTATGTGTGTTTAGGCAAAGAAAATCGATATTTTTTATTACAAATTTGCACGAAATTCTTTCAAATGCTTTAAATTTAGCTTTTTAATATGTTTAGCAGTTTTATTTATATGCAGTTTTATTTATAACTTTTATTTAGCACGTATACAACAATCTTTGTTTTTTTTTTTGTTTAAATATTATTTCAGTTTTCTTTGGAAAAATTTCCGCTCGTTTGAATTTCCGCACGTTGCTGCTGGCACGAGACTTTGTCGAGTGAGTAATTTTCGGTGTGGCGCATTGTAATTGATGATTATGGATGAGGAGGATGCGGAGCATGGACAAATCGGCAACAAAAACAACGAGAGCAACGCAACAACAACAATAACATATCTATGCAACATACATATACATATATGCGCTCTCACAATCTCTTGGAAACCCTCTCTGATTGTTACCACACGCCACGATAATGGGTGTGCTAACTGAATTGTTTGCTTGTTTACACTACATATTACAGTTGCAAGCCGTTACAAGATAAAAGCGAATCGAAAATTTGAATTTTTACTTGCTGTAAAATTTTATACCAGTCGTGTGGGGTGCTAGAGTTGGACAACATTAGTAACAATTGCATATTGACGGTCCTATGGCCGAAATCATGTTAAATTATTAATATTTTCTTTGTACCCATAAGCTAACAGGGTATATTTTATTTCGAAGTTCTATGTAATAGCAGAAGAATGAGTAACAGAACCCATAAAGTATATACAAGTATGCACATATGTATATTCAAAAATCTAGTCCATCTATTACAGGCGATATAGCCTGCTTCTTCAGGCAAAGTAATACAATAGCACGCCAAGCTCACTTTAAGGGATATTTTTCCATTCAAACATGTCCTGCATACATATATGACTTTGTTTCTTTATTGACTTATTTGTTTGATAATGTAAAATTTAAAATATATTCCCCATACAATGGGGTACAGTGCTTGTCGAAATCGAGCACAACTTTCTTGTCAACCATCTTGTGGTTGCAACTTGGCCTATATGTAATACTTAGAAAAAAACCAAGCTTTTACCTATGTAGACTTACAAAATGAAAATTTAAAAAAAAAACCCTTTAACCCTAAGCATCGAAAGAGTTAAAAAGCCAACTCGTATGACAACATTTATTGAAGCACCTTTTATTTTCGGCAACCTAGTTGTTGTTTGTCTTGTTGTGTTTGTTTACACTCTCTTACAGGGTATAATTAAATATACATTTCTCTCTTCTTCTATATCTCTCTTCTTTTTTTTTTTTTTGTTTAAGTTTACCTTTGACCACAGATTTGTTGAGTCATCATACAAATGCCGGCATATGTATGACAAAAAAAAATCTGCTGACATACAACTTGTTTTAGTTTTTGAGCTTTATTAAATTTAATACATTTTATAGCACCATTATATCATTTGGTAGATATATATATATATATATATATATATATATATACATGTAAGTATTATTTAATGGGCGTGTAAACTCACTTTTAAGTTTTATTTTTAAAGCTCTCTTCTTGAACGCTTTACAACAACTACAAATGCCACAAATGCCAATACAAAAAAAAAGAGCGAGCGAAATGAAAGAGAGTAGTGTTGCAACTTAATGTTGTTGTTGTTGTTGTGTTTGTATATATATTTACCAGCATTTGTTCATTTACTCTTTTATTTTACGCTCTTAATATTTATTGTTTATATTTGACAAACATTTGAGAATTCATCACTTTGTGTTGTTGTTTTAATTGCTTATTTGTTCAGCATTTATTGTATCTGAAAATAAAGTAAATGAAATTAAATGAAATTTTTTATTTTGTATAAGTTTTTACATCAAAATATAGTTTATTATTATCGGTTGTTATGACACGACCTTACGAATGCCTCTCAGAAAAGAAATGTAATGTTCTTATAAAGTGTTATTTAAGAACAAGGAAGATTTTTTTTGTTTCAGTTATTCTGCATTTTTAGAAACCAGACATTTTTTCTAGTACACTTCCTTGAGGTACGCCAGCAAAAATTGCACTTTCTTTTGAGATGACATTATTACAAAGATTCTATTTGATAAGTATGTGTCTTTATTTTGTACATAAGTCCTTTATGCCATACTTTGTCAAATGCCTGAGAATTATCGAGAAAAATTGCTGAACAGTACATTTTCTTTTGAAAAGTGTTTTTTATTTCATTGGTAGTACGTTGAACTTGTTGCGAAGGTATGGCGCAAGTTTATCAACGAGTATTTTTTCGAAAAGTTTTGAAAGACAAGGTAGTAAACTAATTGGTTTATAGGATGCAACCGAGTTCGATCTTTACAATTGATTTTTTCCAGTCATTTCGAAAATATCCTCTTTTTAACATACCATTGAATAGAACTCGTAAATATTCAATAGCCACAACCGGGAGTTCTTTTATCATCTTAGATGTAATTTCAACAATGTCTGGAGACTTTTTCGATTTAATTTTGTTAGGCCCTGTACCGAAGAGCCTATTGGTTTTGTGTAAATATATGTAACAGGAAGAACTAATTGTCGGAGACCCCCCAAAGTTACCCCCATTATGGTCAGGAGTGATAGAGGAGTCGATATAGCCATGTCCGTCTGTCCGTCCGTCCGTCTGTGTGAACGAAAGGATCTCGGAAACGGTAATAGATAGAGACTTCGTGTTTTTTGCATTCGACTAGGAGTGCTCCGGAATTTTACAAGTTTATTTTAACTGGTACAGGGCCTCTTACAGTCGGTTACGCCCGACTGAAATTTCCTTACTTGTTTTTTATTGTGTTAGCAATTTCAGTTGGTGTTGTTAACCCATTCAGCAGCAGTACTCATCATCGTCCTTAAAATGTTGATCTGATCATCAATGTCAGTCTCACAATTAATAGAAGGGCTAATGTTGATATGTACGCCAAGAAGTTAATCTGCAGAAGTTTCAATTGGCGAGTCATAGATACAAAAAAATTCCAGGAGAATGATCCGATGTAAGCTTATAGCTTGTCGTAACAACTATTTGATTTCGATTTATATTTTTAGTAACCCCAAAATCAATCAGGTCAGTTATTTTTGACCTATCAGCAGGCCAGTGTGTTGGCTGCCCCGTGGAAGAAATATCCATCGATGCAATTTCATTAATAATTAATTTATATAGTTGCCTACCTCTCGGAGTTACAAGTCTTGATCCCCAGTAGGCGTGTTTTGCATTGTAATCACCAGCTGCTAAGTATCTTTGTCCCAATGTATCAAAAAATTGTTTAAATTGGTTCTCACTTATTGAGCAA